>OZ008368.1:158573133-159782278 GCA_963931995.1 Phaonia tiefii
GTAACATTTAATTTATTCATCACATCCTTACTGCAGTTCGAGAAAAGTTCACACGCATACAATACTTTAGGAACTATATACGTTTTCGCCAACATCATTCATATTCTCAAGGGTGTGAAAGACTGGCTGATGTATAAGTTTTATAATGCTGCATTGGTACTTCCAAATACAGATATTATAATGATCGCGCCAAGTAAGTTTGTTGTTAAAAATTACACCCAGATTTTTTGCAGTTTGTACAATATTTGAGGGCATGAGAATTAAAACTCGGTAAAGACCATTTTTGCAACTTTTCAGGAGAAGCAAAAAAATGTTTTCTGAATACCTTGTTTTCATACTCACTGACAATATGGATGTACTTTGATGCTCCCTAGCGGCCAAACTAGGAACTATAGAGGTGTGGAAGTTATATCAGAGAGTGCGCCTTGGTCTAGAGAACAAAAATATGTGAAAAAACCCATTTCACCAAAAATGGTCTTTACCGAGTTTTAATTCTCATGCCCTCATTTATAGATACATTAGACAATTTGACAGACATATCATTTGACAATGTAAAACGAGCACTACTGAAAATGAGACACTTGGATTTAGCGGTATTAAGGCTTAACCCATTACTCTCTGCCCATTTAGAAACCTTAGTCAAATCCATGTTCAGTAAGCTAAACTCCAACTCTTCCCTTGTTTGCCAACTCTTCCCTTGTTGTACTTATATATAGTTGCACATCGTCTGCATACATATGAACACTACAGAGCTGAAGTTGTTGCGGGACGTCATTGCTGCACATAGAATACAGAAGCGGGCCCAAAATAGACCCCTGTGGAACACCTCTTGTTAAAGCAAGAGGGTTTGAACAGCGGCTACTAATTGGTACAGATTGACATCTGCATGTGAGATGGGATCTCATAAGATCACAGGCATTTGAAGAAAAATAAAAGAAACGAGTTTGTTTTGAGACAAGTACGCGATGGTCGACCGTGTCAAAAGCCTTTGAGTGATCAAGTAGTACTAGTATGGAAATTAGATTTTCATCCAAATCATTTCTTAAATCTTCCGAGACTTTTTGTAGTGCGGTGGTGCAACTGTGCTCAGGTCTAAATACAGATTGCATGTTTGTTAATAACGAATTCTCTTCTAAATGTGTCCTGATCTATTTGTTGATTAATTTCTTAAAAACTTTCGAAAGAAATGGCAATATATTTATGGGGCGGTATTCACCCCTTCCCTTCGACAATGGTATAATTTTTGCGTGTTTCCAAATCTTAGGAAAGTGTGATTTCAATATAATAGCGTTAAAAATATGAGTTATGTGTGGTAGTATGAACTGGATAATAAGTCGTAAGAATCTTGGGTCAACTCCATCTAAGCCAACTGCATTTGATTTTATACTCATAATACTTGCTAAAACTTCAGAGTTACTTACAGAGTTAAAATAAAAGAATGGTTCGTGTAAATCAATTGCCTCACTATAAAACCTAGGGTCTGGAGTAACCATATTTATATTAACAAATTTGCTATTCAGGATGTCAACATCTAAATCATTATTAATTGAATTTGTGTCCTTACCAATACCTATACAACGAATGTTTTTTCACATTTCCTTTGTTGTTAAGGCCCGATCAAACTTTCGTGTATAATAGCTTCTTTTCTCGTAGTTTATGATACTATTAACGTTATTGCGAGCGCTCTTACATAGTTCATGCAGTTCTGGTGTTTTAAACCTTTTCCATCTCCCATATGCAATATTCCTCAAACATATTAAGTATCTAATTTCCGCATCAAACCATGGATTCTGATCTCTATTCAAGGTTTTAGTCTTTATAGGAACATATTTATTATAAAAAAAGTTAAAGTCATCAATATCAAGCATACAAAATATATCATTCCACATACAAGGTGGCGCAAAAGTAATCCTCCTATCAGAAAATGCTATAAATTTTGCAATTGGCCCCTAATGTCAGTTCTGTTTTGACATTTATGTAGTAAACTCATGCGAAATACACGTTAATAAACAATGTTACGCTACACTGCTCCAGAACGCGGAATATTGCTGACTATTTATTTGACCAATAATCGGTCGGTGACTTTGGCACAACGTGAATTTCGTCGCAGATTTCTTGGCCGTCCAACGCCTACTGGTGAAACACTGCGACGTTTAGCCGCTCGCCTCGAAGAGACTGGCACAACACGAGATGCTGCCAGGTCTGCAGAGAATATTGCTGCTGTAGCCGAGGATGTCATGGAAGCGCCGTCGACATCGACCAGACGACGTGCCACGCTACAGAGCAATGATCAACGAGTTCTTTTTGCCGCAACTTGATGAATTGGGATTGGAAAATATGTGGTTCCAACAGGACGGTTGCAACGGCACACACTGCACGTGCCACAACCGATATGCTGAAGGATGCATTTCCCGGGCGCCTAATCTCCCGTTTTGGCGATTTGCACTGGCCAGCAAGATCGCCTGATTTGACCGCTCCAGACTTCTTTTTGTGGGGCTTTTTGAAGTCGCGGGTTTATGTCAACAAGCCTCAGACTCTTGCAGCTCTTAAAGACAATATCCGTCAAGAATGTGAGGACGTATCGCCGGAAGTTTTGGCCAAAGTGATGGAAAATGCCATAAAAAGGGCTCAAATGACAATCAAATGTGGCGGCGGCCATTTACATGACATCATATTCTCGACTTGATGTAAAAATAATTAAAAGACCAAATAAAAATAATCCACAAGAAGAATCAAAGTTTTTCATTTTTTTTTAAATTACAGCCAAAAAACATCGGAAATTTACTTTTGCGCCACCTTGTACTAGTATACACTACAAAAAAAATCAGTCGGTTAACAATTTAGCAATGCGTTGAATTGCCGGACTACGGACGAGCCACAACTTGACAAAAAAAAAAAATATCCCGAAATTAGAGAAAAATAAAGAACACGAAAAATAATTTGTATTGTTGGTCGGATACACATATGTTTGAGGCTCACCGGGTCCAAAACATGAGTCCATTTAGGCGCGGCTAAAAACAGCCAACAAATATACTAGTGCCTTAATATGTCTGGAGCGTCCTCTGGTGACTCAAATTACCATAATTTACCACGATATAGGGCATCTTGAGAAACGGAAACCTCCAACAACTGAGTGTGGCTACTCAACTATATAATAGGATCTGCAGATCAAAATTTAGATATTTTTTTTAACTCAAGCGAAGAATTTGACTTCGGCAATGTATTTCAAAACTTTAGTACACAAAAAGTTTATTCCGAAACTCCGAAGCCAGTGTTGGACCTTTCCCAGAGGAGACAATCCCTAAAAAGGCCACGCAGAAAGCTTTATTAAAGAAAAAACTATTCCGAAGCCGGCGTTGGACCCTCCGCAGAGTAGAAAATCTCGCCAACATCTGTAAAATATTCTAAATCGCATTCTATATAAAATTTCTAATTAATTATAAGGCTCTTCCGAAGTTCGGCAATTTTGACTAATTTAATAAAAATAGTATATAATAATATAATAAAAATAGGGATTTGGGAGTGCTTCTCACAAACAGTGAGCTGTGCACTTTCTAGTTTTATACTCACTGATTGGGACCTACAGTTTTACACCGGTTCCGAACGGAATTTTGAAAAGCTTTTTCATGGCAAATTTTTATTTTTTTTTTATCAAACCAACACTCAGGGGATGCCCCCTATAAATGCAGTGCCTTGTGTTGGCGAAGGAAAATTGTGGTAGTAGAGGGTGGAAAGAGGGAGTAGTGTCTGTTGACATTTGCCTTGAATGTTTGTATGTCACAATTGGTGGGAAATACACTAGCCGGAAGTTTCTTCCACATACGCACTGTACGGCTGAAGAACGAATTTTCTCTATAGTGTGTAGTACGGTCAATCGGCCACTCGATAAAAAACGGATGCGAGTTCCTGGAAAGCCGCGTACTCCGGCTAAATATCCTCACGTCTGGCATAAGTTGACTGATGTCCGAGGAACACATACCGTGGAAATTTCGATAGAACAACGACACGCTGCCCACATTTCGACGATGCTCAAGGGAGGCAATAGAGTTGGATACCCTACTGTCCCCTATTAACACCGTCGCTCTCTTCTGGACACAGTCAAGAAGCTCCATAGAAGTCCTAGGAGCACCTGCCCATTTATGGGAGTTATACTCCATGTTTGGCCTGATGTAGGTGGTGTAGATATTGAGAAGATCAGATGGAGTGAAGTATTTTTTGCACCGCTTTAAAAAGCCTATACACTTGAATGCATCTTTCGACACTTCAAATACATGTTTTGCCCAACGGACATCACATTGTATTTTCATGCCCAGAACATCAAGAGCGTCTGATTCATCAATATCCACACCGTCCATAGACAATGACGACACACCTGGGTCAGCAATACGTTTATGCGACAACAAACAACACTGGGTCTTACTCGCATTAAAATCTATTCTATTCTTTCGACCCCATTCAACAATGGACACCAGATCGCGGTCGAGTGTTTCATTCATCGTCCGGCGTTTGACTTCAATCTCTTGAAGACTTGGCCTACGATCGAATGAATAAGAATGGCAGAGATTTCTGTCATCGGCAAAAGAGTAGATTGGATTCACAGTCTGACCCAGCAGATCGTCAATGAAAATAAGAAAAAGAGAAGGAGAAAGAACAGAGCCCTGTGGTAAACCTGCAGTCAATTTATGCTCGTCGGATGAAACCCCATCTACAACAACTCGTATAGTGCGATCTCTGAGAAAACTCGATATAAATCGAGTGATAGTGGCGTCATCACTATGCGAGGTGACCGTCGTCGAAAGAAATGTGGTGAGAGCAGGGATCGAATCCACGTTCTCTTGAATAAGAGCCGGGCACACTAGCCATTGCACCACCGACGGCCATATATTTTGAAATAAGCAGTTAAAGAAAAATATGCATTTATCTTAAAATATTAAAAAAATGTCCTCTACCAATTCAATGTGACTTGACTGCAACTTGTGTAATCCGTCAAGGTAATTAGTATAAATTACTTTTGGACTTTTGACTCAAATTTTATAAAATTAGAGTAAAGCCATTAATTTTGCATGGAAATCCCATCCCTACTAATATGTATTTGCTAGGAAAATGAATGGTATTGCCATATTGATAAGCTATGAATTCCAGTTGTTGAAAACAACTGAAATTCATAGTTTATAAATCTATATAGTATAAACCGCACCAAACAGTAATTTTTTCGGGATGCAATGAAATGAAATGCGCCTCATCGCTGAAGATGATTTCCGTTGATTTTCCGCTCTGAAAGTTGAGGCCACTGACTCCAAATTTCGGCAGTAAATTTTAATAATTTCGACTCGTTGTTGGCTCGTATATCTTTCCATGATGAAATGGCAAACCTTACTGCAGAGAAATGTCAAAAGAGCGGGAAAAAATATGGCGTCGTTTGCTGTCCCTATCGATTTACTTTTGTAGCGTCTCTGTTGAAAAACCCTTTACATACTCTAACATCATACTAGACTTGAGTCGAACTCGTTCGTTTAAGGTTCTCGGACATACCAATCACGAACACAGTCGCCACATCGAACATTTGCATTATACACGTGAGGGTGATGTGTGGTCACCCAAAATGAACTATGTAGTTCATGAACTACCCAACTCTACATCATACCGCGCATATGCAAGCATGGTATGATACTCGTTGCGTCTAGTTACCACATGTTCGTACCATACGTGGTTGCAATCTAACCTTTAACAAGTATACTTGTTGTGGTTCCCAAGCGAGCAATTCCTCCCGACTTATGTCCGAATTCTGGCAGAACGTCTGCACAAGTTGCCGAGTCTTATGCCGAATTCGGTCAGAATTCTTACAGAAAGGTGTATGAACGGTTGACGCGAATTCGGACCAACGGAATTAAAAACAAAAAATCTCATTAAAAATAACAATGGAATGCAAAAACAATAACAAAACCAAACAAAAATTCCCTTCAGAGTATAAGCAGAGAACGGACTGCAAACATAACAACAAAGTCGAACACATAAAAATTCACATCAGCACATTTCTCGCTCGAATCTCTCTTGCTAAATTTCCTTGCGATGTTGCAAATTTCCTACAGAGAACGTGCAGATTTGTCGCATAGTTGTCGGACAAAATAACAGAGATTTAAAAGACTCTTCGGACATCAGACATGTCGGAAAGAATTGATCGCTGGGTCGTTATTAAGCGGTTGTTGCTTTTGCAGCAGTTTATATGTGTGTATGTTTTATGTGTGTGCGTTTGTTTTGTATGTATGTTATCAAGTAAAATCACATAATTAAACGATTTTAAACTTCGTTTGGGTTAGTTCACTTCTACCTACTAAAAAGATAAAAATTACTTTGCCCATTGTGCTCTACCTTTTGTTCATTTTATAAAATAAACGGGTAAATAAAACACAACATTTTTAAATTGATATATAAGTAGGTACAAACATTTTATTTCAAATAATTTGTCAAAAAAAAATTAAGTTGATTCATCCTTGAGAAACCAAAAAATAGTTTAGAAGAATTTACAACAGTCGCACATAAACGTGTATTACGAAAATATATAACAAACCCTGCAAACATTTGGACGAATGTTGGAAGATTAATTAGCTGAGCGAAGAATCCGCGATTCTTCTGTGCGATCATTAGACCATGAATCGCTTGGGCAGAATATTTGGCGAAAAATCTGCGATTCTTCCCGACAATAATTAAAGTCGTACAGAAAAAATGACGAATATTGTGCTTGTAGGTTTATTATGATCGCTTGGGCAGAAGCTTTCGCGAATAACCCGCGATTCTTCCTGATGATCAATGAAGTCATACAGGAAAAAACGAAAATTGTTCTTGTCTGTTTATTATGATCGCTTGGGCAGAAGAATCAGTGATGAATCCGCGATTCGTTGCGACGATTAATCATTACGGGATTATTATTATGAAAACAAACAAAAATTAGAATATTCTCATATTCGTTTTGGAAGTGATTAGTCACCATGAAACAATTTCCAAGCAGTTTAATCAAGATAGAGTGAAGATTATAGTTATAAAAAAATGCAACCTAACATTTCTTTACAAATCTGGCTCAAAACTTGGTTAGCTTTTTCAGAACTTGTTTCGTGAGATTCTTCCCTTTTTCATCCGTTTATTTCGATCGCAAAATTAGTTATTTTCGCGAATCGCATTTAATTCTACGAAGTGAATCGCGCACGAATCTGCAGCGCGATTCGCGGGTGACTTATAGTTAATATTCGTTTGCAAATCATCAAGGCGATTCGCTACGCAGCGGACAATTTCTCACGACTTGGGATTCGCGGATTCATCGGAAATGATGATCGCCGCGATTCAGTGCATCGAAAATGTTTGCAGGGTATATACTGAATTAACTTACTTTACTTTTATTGACTATATTACAACCTCATGAGGTCAGACGTCTTACACATATTAATTAAACAAACAAATTAAACAAATTTCAACATATTCTTCCAACTGGCTCTATCCTTCGCCTTTTCTCGCCAGTTGGTAACACCAAGGATACGGAGGGATTCTTCTGCCTGGTCTTTCCAGCGGAGTCTTGGTCGTCCTCTTTTCCTGCTTCCATCGAGTACGTTATCAAAAATCTTTCGCGCTGGCTCATCTGTATCCATTCTGATAACATGGCCTAGCCAACGCAATTGGCACACTTTGATTCGTCTAGCTATGTCCACGTCAGAATAGAGATTATATATCTCTGCGTTCCAGCGACGTCGGTACTCGCCGTTTTCCCTAACAGGACCATATATTTTACGGAGAATTTTTCTCTCGAAAACTCCCAGGTGTTTTTCATCCGCTTGCGATACGACCCAAGTTTCGGAGCCATATGTCAAGACAGGTAAAATGAGAGTCTGATATAGCTGGACTTTTGTCCGTCGAGAGAGGGCTTTGTTCCTAAACTGCTTGCTGAGCCCAAAATAACATCTATTTGCAAGCACAATTCTCCTATCTATCTCCAGGCTGACGTTGTTGTCCTTGTTCACGGCGGATCCAAGGTACACAAATTCATCTACCACTTCAAAATTAAATCGGTTGTCAACGTTCAAGTGCGGACCAAGTCGAGAGGTTTCTCTAGTCGTTGACACCATCAATTTTGTCTTGCCCTCATTAACAGCAAGACCCATCTTTGCTGATTCCTTTTCGATTCTTGAAAATACTGCAGTAACCTCTCGCAAATTTCACCCAATGATGTCTATGTCGTCAGCATACACCAGCAACATATGGCTTTTCGTGTTAATGGTCTTGTTCGTATTTACTGCAGCCTTTCTCATTATTATCTCCATTAGGATGTTGAAGAGATTGCACGAAAGTGTGTCGCCTTGTCTAAGTCCTCGCTTGGTATAGAATGGTTCAGTGAGGTCTTTCCCCACTGCAAAGGAGTATGAGTTTTGCAGGAATATCAAGCTCAGACATTGCTTCGTAGAGTTGTGGTGTGCACGTTGGAACACAACGCCACTGTGGACATATCGCCATCTATGGGTGAGGTTTGGTTTGAAAGTGCTGAACATTAGCCGAATGCAACCCTGCTGCAATGTTCAGTTGTTTTCAAACTGGAATGTATCGAAAGGCTTGAGCCATCTGTCATTTGGACAGGAGGAAAGAGTATGGCTGAAATTGATGAGGAAAATGGCATTTCCTTTTTGGATTCTGATCGGCAGCCGCACGGAGGTTCTGGGAAAAACTTGGCCCACCCAAATAAAAAAAATATAACGTTTGTTGGAAGTTAATATTTCAAAAAATCAATCTTTATTTAATAATTAACAATAAACAAGAAGACAATCATATGAACGATACACTTACGTGAAAGAGATGTAAAATCTACAACTGAACAGTGGTTTTACCGCATACACACACAGAGGGAAAAAAGTCAGTTAAAATACCTATAATAAGAAATTAAAAGAAAAATGCACGAATAAACAAGAAGACAATCATATGAACGATACACTTACGTGAAAGAGATGTAAAATCTACAACTGAACAGTGGTTTTACCGCATACACACACAGAGGGAAAAAAGTCAGTTAAAATACCTATAATAAGAAATTAAAAGAAAAATGCACGAATGAGTTTAAACTGAACAATTATCAACTGTGCTAAAAAAAAAACATAGAAAAATTAACGGAGAAAGAAGTAAATTAAAGAAGAAATACAATTAATGAATTTTACTTATATATATATGAAGACAGTTCCCGCGAAACAAACCTAATTGAAAGAATACCATCGGAATACCTTAACCTCCTCTGCCTCAACGTGGGAAAACCATTTGTTCCAGTATAGCGCCACCACATCTGGGGCGCTAAGGTATTATATTATCGAGGTTATAGTACGGGCTCCATTTTATGTTTCGGGATTAGAGAACAAAAACAAATATTAATCATCGAAAATTACTTTATTGTTTTTCAAAATATTCCCCATGAAGATTTATACACTTTTGCATGCGTTTGAACCAATTGTCGAAACACTTTTGCCACTCTGATTGAGGTATCTCCATAACATGCATTCTGAATGCAGGAACCGCTTCTTCAGGTGTCGAAAAACGTTGACCTCTCAGTTTGTTTTTTACGTACGGGAATAAAAAGAAGTCATTCGGTGCCAAGTCAGGACTATACGGCGGATGACCCATCAAATCGATGTTTTTGGTGCTCAAAAATGCAGTTGTTTCATCCGATGTGTGAGAGCTCACATTGTCGTGGCGAAGAGTGATCCGTCTTTGGCGTTTGATTTTTCTGATATCTTGGAAGACAACGGGCAAACAAATGGTTGTGTACCACTCAGAATTCACTGTTCTGCGTTGTTCTAGTGGTACGGTTGCTACATGTCCGGTTTTTTGGAAAAAACAGGCGACCATTGGCTTGGATGTGCTTCGGGCGCGAACAACTTTTGTTGGATTTGGCTCATCTTGAAACACCCATACAGTTGACTGCTGTTTACTTTAGGACTCATACGCGTAAATCCAGGATTCATCGCCTGTCACGATGTCATAGACGTGTTGCAAAGCACCGCGATCGTATTTTTGCAGCATTTCTTTCGACACGAGCTTCTTTTTGAGCGATTGACAAATTGTGTGGGATCCAACGCGAACAACTTTTTTTGACTGTCAAATGTTTATGCAATATTGAATGTATGCTGGTCCCACTAATGCCTAAGGTTGTCTCAATCTCAGGATAGATCACATGACGATCTTGCAAATTCAGTTCGGGCACAGCATCAATGGTTTTCGGAACAATAGCTGATTTTGGATGACCTTCATGAAATTCGTCTTGGAGTGAACTACGACCACCACACCATCGATAAACACTGGTCCTTGATGGAGCTTCATCGCCAAAAATTGAATTAATTTCATCCATGCACTGTTGCTGAGGTAATCCCCGTCGAAAGTTGTAAAAAATAATCGTACGAAAATATTCACGATTTAATTCCAATTTTTGGGCAGAGATGAATCTTTTAAGTTACTGTAAACAACACAAATAGCTCTCGCATGTCAAAACGTTCTGAGAACGCATAACCTCAAAAATGACCAACTTTACGATAGAGCTGTCAGTTGCCAGATTGCAACACTAGGGTTGCCAAATCCCGAAACATAAAATTCAACCTCGTACTTGTACTTTTATACGGTAATACAAAACATCGGAAAATAAAAGATAGAAAATAATAATAAATAGGCTACTTGCAACTGTGATCGGTAGGGCAGACATTAGAGTTTCGTTTGATGTTTTGATCTAACCCTGGTAAAATCAGGGGAAAATTACTAACGAGTTAGGAATGAGGTCAGGCCTGATAACGTTAGGTTTTAGTTATTTGAGCCGTTAGTTGCACTCATCAAAGACCAAAGTGTCGTCCCTAACCTAAATGGACTTAATCGGTAGCTGGACTTTTATTTAAAGATAAATGTACGATAGAAAGCTACAATATTCACTACTGAAACATACAAATACTGCACGAATACACAATAACCTCATTAATCAACACCAACATCAGCAACCAACCAATCGCTGCCCTATCTGGAATGGGCATGGTCCAGTGATACAAAGGCTAGAAGGAAGATAACTTTTAATGTGGCTCAATTAATTCCCAACGATTCATAATTATTAAATTAATTAATATTAAATTTATTTGCGAATCAGTTTTTTGTATGAAAAATTGGGAAATATTAAAAACTTTTTTTCTAAGGTACTGAGGCCTCAACTCATACTGTAAGAAATCTACGAAATAAATTCGGTAAAAATAGAGTGTCATCAACGAAGTGTGTGGATTAATTTGTGAAGCGAGGTCGTCAATCAGGACCTTATCGGACAAAAGAACTCGAGTACGTGCTCGTCCAGTGTATTCAGTGGAAAACATTGTCGCTGTAGCTGAAAGTGTGCTCGAACAGCCATTAACATCAACTTTCTCGCAGGAATTGAACATTTCTCTCACTGCATTGGGCAGAATTTTGCATAAAGACCTCGGTATTTAGGCTTATAAAGTCCAATCAGTCCAAGTAGTGAAGCCTTGTGACCAACCATCGATGCGTTTTCACTGCGCTCAATGGGCTAGAGATCGCTTGGCTGAAGATTGACGCATTTGGGGCTCGGACAATCCACGCATCGTCGATGAGATGGGCTGGAGATCGCTTGGCCGAAGATTGACACATTTGGGGCTCGGACAATCCACGCGTCGTCAATGAGAAGCCAATGCATTCACAACGAGTGACTGTTTGGTGCGGGTTTTGGCATGACGCCAAAATGAGAAAGGAGCCGCCGGTAACGTCAATGGCGAGCGTTACCGTGCTAGCTAAGCGGGTTTTGTTCCAAAAAGTTGATGAGGATGAATGATGAGGTTTCATCAGGATTGCCCTACAGCCAACGTTGCAATCGATCTATGCGCACTGTATTCGAACACCGCATAATCAGCCGAAACTCGGAAGTCCGTTGGCCGCATCACAGCTGCGATTTGAACCAAACAAACAAGGCCTTGAAAAATAGGCACAAACAATCGAAAATGTACTGAAAAATGGGCAGTGATGTACTGTGTCTATATTAAAATTTTTTTTAAAGCGAAAATAAATTCAACATTTTATATGACCCACACTTTAGTTTCGCATTACGTCCCATGAAGGCATAGGCTTACAGGCTCTGACTTTGAGCTTCAATTTTACACCGGTTCTCAACGTCGTTTTATCAAGGTTTTTTATGGCTATGTACTCGGTAGTCGATCTTAAACTTCAAAAAGATTGAATTAAAAATAAACGATGTTCATAAAACGCATAGTTTTTAATTTTGTCATAAAAACCGAAACCAGTTATTAACCGGTTTCTACATGTCGGTTTAACATACAACCGGTTTCGCGAAAAACGGAATATTGGAAGAAACCGAATCCCGACAAAACTGGGTTTTTGAATACACTACACAGAAGTAATCAGAATCTTCCAAGCAACAGATGGAAGGTGTTTGAGAGATTACTTGTTCGCACAATCAGTTCCTGATTCTAACTAGGCATCATTTGGAAAATAATTACCTATACATCGCGTATGCAATCGAGTCACGATTAACTGTTTATTTGTTCAGTCTGCTAATAAATTACATCCATTAGTCTAATATATACAATACAAATTATAAATTCATATTAATTAACAATGAATTTATAACCAGTACTGAAATTTCGTAAACATACACTCACCCTAAGTCATCTACTATATCCCCGATTCATTAACAAAGGTTTATATACACACAGGGAAAGATTAGTTGGAAATCAATTCAGGCATTTGAAATTCCATGATGAAGTCTATATTTTGATCTGAATTCATAATTGTCAAACATCAGAATTATTTGCCGATGATATTGATAGGTTAAAAATAGGTCTTACTGAATACAATGATAGGAACACTTTCGGGATATTGTCTTGTACTCTCTGTAGATACTGCATGGAAGAGGACGAGGAAACGACGAAACACCTTCTCTTGGATTGCCCTGCTCTGGCAGGACTGAGAAGTAGGATATTCGGAACACATTTAGTTAGCACCGTAGCCCTACAGGATACTCCGGTAGGTCTTATAGACAAATTCATTGAAACGGCAAATTGGCTAGACGACTAGTCAATAGTTGTTATAGAGGAAACAGGTATATAGCAGGTATCACAATGGGCTTTTTTAGCCTAAGTGTGCTAGACAGCGTGCTGTCTTGCAGCCTTTTCAACCAACCAACCAAATGCAAGTTGCTACTACAGAAATTAAGTTGTATTAACCAATTTGAGTATTTCAAAAACCTCATTCATCTGAAATGGAAGATACAACTAATAAAAAGTACAATATTAGAATTCGTGTTCAAATCTTAGTCACACTGTAATCATAATTTAGTTTCTGTTGCAAAAATACTTGTTACAAAGTTATCTATTCGATTTTTCACAAGAGGCTTTGTTGATAAAGAGAAACTACGTATATTTAAATGTTACACAAGGACTTTACAGAAAAACTATTATTTTAAACAGAAAGTGATAAATAAAGTTGTGAAAAAACAATAGGGTGTATAGATATCAGCCAGCGAAGAATACATATTATCATAAATTGAGGTGAAGTGAGACTTTTAAACACAATCTTTGAATCTGACGCCACTATTGACGGCTTCACAAACCCATGCAAACACTTGTGGACACTTGGCTGGAGGAACTATTATTCTGGATGACACAAATCAAACATACGATACGATACGATACATATGTTACCCAGGTTAACCCACCCCCATTTTAGGTCAAAAATATGAAAAATTTAGAAAAACTGTCCATATCTGGAAATCGAAGCGTCCAGCCGAAAACATAACAATTTTTTACGGGTTCCTAAGGGTTTCTCACGAAGTGTTCCAATTCACATGAAATAATTTTTTTTTCAAAAAATCGCTAAAATAAGAAAATCGCTAAAATAAAAAAAATGGCTATATCTCGGAAACGATGCGTCCAATCGGAAAAATAATAAAATTTTTTACCTACGATGGAGGCTTTCACCTACGGATGTTTTCAATACGGCATCACTTTTTTTTTTTTACAATAATCGCTAAAACTAAAATTTCTGGAATCAAAAATCGCTAAAACGCCCCTATGCCAATATCTCGGAAACGGAGCGTCCAATCGAAAACAAAACTATTTTTTACGAGTTTCTAACGATTTTCCATAAAGTGGTCCATCGTATAGAAGATATTTTGTTCAAAAAATCATCAAAATATATGAAATAAAAAATGGCTACAACTCGTATCCGGTGCGTTCAATCACAAAAATAATAACTTTGTTACCTCTATAAGAGACTTTAACCAATGGAAGTCTTTAATACGACATCACTTTTTAAAAAAAAAACGCTAACGCATACATATCGTCACCTAAAATGCAAAAGGCCGTAACTACACTTTTGGCGTAGAATAGGTCTTACCTTACGGTATAGGGAGTCATGTCAGATTGTTATTGTTGTAATCTTTATTTCATTGATTATGAGGAAACGGCGAGATAACTTTTTTTAAAAATTTTTTTGTAGGTAAATGAAGATGATATCTTTCGTTTGATATACATTTCATATTGGTTGATATCTTCCTAATATTTAAATTTCTCAAATGAAAATTGTTTAAACACATACACTCAAACATATGTGTGGTGTTTGGTTGAGTGTTTGAGTTTGTAGCGTGGACACAAACTATGCTGCTGTTTCAGTGTGGACACAAACCTTCGGCTGTTGTTTTGATTGACGAAATATTAAAATTTCGTATATTTACTTATGTATTTAAGTGAAACAAAATTTTAAATGTGAATTTGAATTTAACATGGATATATAATTATAAAAAATATATGAAAAAATTAATTCATACATTTTTATGTTAAATGTCAAGTGCTGCCAAGTAAGCAAAATAACAATTCTGCTTGATGCTGTTTGACAGCAGCTGACAGTTGACGTTTATCATTTATTGTTATATATGTTTTCTGTCTTATCGGATGGCGTATTCTACGTTAAACTTAATGGCCGTGTCTCTGACACAGCCTGCAGGGACAGTCCGTGGCCGAAGGCCTCGGACAACTGTCTGCTGTTTTTTTAGTTTTTTTTTTTACAGGAGAAGGACTAAACTTTATAAATATTTCTTAAAAACTACTTTTCCATTAATTTGTTTTTCAGAAACAAATCCGTCGTTGTCTAAAATTTGAATCTAAAATTTGGATATTAAGTTTTAAGTAGTCGTTAATTTATAAATTTTATTCCTTCTCCTGTAAACAACTAAAAAGTGTAGTTACGGCCTATTGCATTTTAGGTGACGATATGTGTGTTTTAGCGGTTTTTTATTTGAAAACTATTAGGATTTTAAGTGATGCCGTATGAGAGGCATCCATTGGTTACAGCCTCCCCTGGAGGTAAAAAAAAATATTATTTTTGCTATTGGACGCACCGTTTCCGGGTTATAGTTCCGGGTTTTATTTTAGCGATTTTCTCTCCCTAATCCCTTCATGGGGTGTGTTGGGAAACCATTTATTTATTTAATTTTTCGGTCTCTGTTGACCTTCCTGTGGAAATACCCATCCGTATATTTGATAGTATTTCAATGCAAAATTAAAAAAAAAAACGTTAATTGAAAAATTGGGGTAAAATTTATGTTTGATTAAGATTTCAAAATGGTGCCGTGAAAAAAATACTCTTATCAAAATTTTGAAAATTAATTTTCCTGTTTAATCTCTTCATGATACGTCGTTTAAGTTACTAAAAAATTTACCCAAATACACTAGGAATCGAAACTTCAACAGCCTGTAGGGGACGCTTTGTGCCGTCATATACGCATCGATACGCATCTATTGAGACCACCCTGTCAAATAAAAAAATCAGTACACCCTAATGACAATATTATATGTTTTTAATTGTGCGTACAACATTTCTCAAAAGCCTGTACCAAGCAACCAGCTATTAGGTTGAGCAGGGTAGATAACATTAACATTCCGAAACGCTACAGTCCAGTCTATGAAACCAATTTGTTTTTAAACAACCGTCCTTAAAACTAAATCACAACACTGGATCGCATAGATGTAGGTGACGGTGACGGTGACGTTCGAATAACGACCTTTGCCATACCCTGTCCAAAGCTGTGTTAACTTGAATGAACGGCGTGAAGGAAGTGAATTCATTACGATCGAGTGCATCGCAAAGTGCAATCTAATTTTCAGCATTAAGGTATAAACTATAGAAACAGATATCTCGAATTGATAGCACTGCGATGTATTCTAATTCACTGCGATCTCTTCCATCTAAGTTCCTATGGTTTCCGCTGTGATAACCGCAATAACCCCCCCATCTAAGCTGCATAATTGTATTTTATTATCATCAAGTCACTGATTTGAAATTGAATATATTTACATTGAAATAACTTAATCCCATTTTTATACTTTTTATTACAGTACAAATAACCCAAGCGATGGCACGTAATGTAACGGCATTACTGGTATTCCTCTGCTTGATAGTCAGTTCCTGGGGCGATGATCTGATCGGGAAGTTTACGCAAAATTCAACGAATAATCCTGATGGCGGTTCAGCTATGACTCAGGTGTTCCCATCCATACCAAGTACTCCGGCCACAGTTCTGAATACTTCGCGTAGAAGAGAGACAACTGGTGGTGGTTACAAATCGTGTGGTCAGGACAAAGAATGTGTACCTCTTCACCTGTGCGAGGATGGTGGCATCATCACAAACATCACTATCATTCGCACCGATTATACAGCATGTGCGTACAATGAACTGTGTTGTGATCTTCCAAACAAGGTGAGAGGACTCTTTAGTGTGAAAGTTTTGATAGGTTTCATAATTGTCGAACATTTCAGAGAACGGATCCTATTATTCCTCCTGTACAACATACCGGTTGTGGTTGGCGCAACAAAGACGGAGTAGGTTATCACATCGTTTCTGAGTCCGACAATGAGGCACAATTCGCCGAATTCCCCTGGATGGTGGCCATTCTGCGTACCGAAGATGCTGGTGGTGAAATCATTCATTTGTACGACTGTGGTGGTTCCATGATAGCCGCCAATGTGGTGCTCACCGCTTCTCACTGTCTCATCAACCGCGAGGCTAATCAACTGGTGGTTCGTGGTGGTGAATGGGATACTCAGAATACGAATGAAATCTTTGGCCATGAGGATAAACGCGTTCGCGAGATCGTAAGACATGAGAATTACAACAAGGGCTCCCTCTACAATGATGTGGCTCTGCTGATTCTCGAAGAACCCTTCCAATTGCAGGAGAACATCCGTCCAATTTGTCTGCCCGAGCCCAATTCAAACTTCGATCAGAGTCGCTGCTTCGCAACTGGTTGGGGTAAGGATAAGTTCGGTCGTGAGGGTAAATATCAAGTGATTTTGAAGAAGATCGATTTGCCCGTTGTGCCTCACGCCACCTGTCAGGACTACCTGAGAAAGACTCGCTTAGGCTTGTACTTCAACTTGCACGACAGTTTCATCTGTGCCGGCGGTGAGAAAGGCAAAGATACTTGTAAAGGGGACGGTGGTTCTCCCTTGGTATGTCCCATTCCCGGTGCCCCAGATCGTTTCTACCAAGCGGGTATTGTTGCTTGGGGAATTGGTTGTGCCGAAGAGAATGTTCCAGGTGTATATGCCAATGTTCCTTACTTGCGTCCATGGATTTCAGAAAAACTGAGTGCCAGGGGTATTCAATTCGCAGATTTCACACCCTAAATGTTAAATCAGTTTAGAATCACGTTTATGCCGCAACGAAATAAAGAGATTTCGAATGACAACATCAAACGAAATCCAAGTCGTTTGTACTATTACATTTTGACTGCAATAAATTTAAGCGTAAATACACAGCAACATTTTGTTAAATTGACAAAGCTTTTAATTTTATATTGATAGATAAACCACTACAAGATCATTATAAGTTCTATTTTTTATTTTAAATTTTGTAGTTTTATAAGTTTATAAGATTATGGCCTACGGCGGTATTTATGTATTTATTCTCTCGGATTGGTGGAACGCCGCCTTGGGTATGGGTTTTCTCCGTAATATGCTTTTAACGTGGCCGACTAACTGGCGGACTCGGGAATTTTCTGCTCTAGTCAGAGGAGGAATTAAGAGGGTCGCTCTGCCGGGGTCATCGGCTCACAAAATTAAATTAATCATTTTGATTTCATACATGGGTTTGATAAACTTTAATATTTCTAGTAAAACCCTTCAGTTTCATATTAATTTACAATCTATAAGACATTTGAGACTGGGCTACCAGGGAAGGAACCCGTAGCGGAATACAACGCAGAGAGAGAAAAAAAAAACTGAATTCGACAGACGCTTCCTCTCCCAATTTGTTTAGATGCCAGAAATGCTCTCATCGTCATCGGCAGCGAGTCTGGTTCTGTTTAGACTATACAGCGACAAGAGTACGATATTCGCGCCTAATTTAGTTTTGGAGAACACCTACAAGTAAACAGAAATGTTATAGACACGGTGAAAAACCGCCTCTGTAAGACCCCTTCCACACTCGGCAAGTTACTTGCGCAAGTCTCTTGCCCAAGTCTTGGTTTGTTGATGACAGAGGTAAGGTCGGGACAGGGGAATAAATTTTGAGTACAGACTTGCTTGTACTCGGAAAGTTGAAAAACTGACTTGCGCAAGTAACTTGCCGAGTGTGAAAGGGGTCTTACACATATTCCCAAACATATTCTGAAGTAACCATATACTATACAGGGTGATTCAGGAAGTTCCAGACAAATTTCTCTAGCGTATTCCTTGGCTCATTTCATGAAGAAAAGTCCACTAGGACCATGTCCGAAAATACAAGGGTGCGAAATGGCAGCGGGTTCAAAATTTTCGGATTGGCGGTTGGAGGGTAAAGTTGCTAACTTGTTGGAAAGGTCTTTAAGAGGCCTTTCAGAATCAATAAAAAAAGTAGAAAAAAGTCAAATCGCCGAGATACAGAGCTTTCGGGAAAAAATAAAAAAAAAATTCACATAACCTCAATTTGCTCAGCCAGATGGCAGGTAAATTATGTTTTTTTGATGATGGTAACTTATGTTGAAAGATGGCCATACCTCTTACCTTTCCAAAATGATCTAAACGAAGCCCAGAGGTATTACCGTTCCAAAGTTATGGCCATTTTACTGAAATGCAAAAATGTTTGTTTTATTTTATTGAAACATTTCAGTCAAATGGTCATAGCTTTGGAACGGTAGGACCTCTGAGCTTCGTTTACGTCATTTTGGAAAGGTAAGAGGTATTCCGAAAGCTCTGTATCTCGGCGACTTGACTTTTTTCTACTTTTTGTTTTATTGATTCTGAAAGGTCTTAAAGACCTTTCCAACAAGCCGAAAAACAAAAAAATCCGGACACTGACTCAGAAGTTACCAACTTTACCCTACTACCTTCCGACCGCCAATCCGAAAATTTTGAACCGCCTGCCATTTCACACCCTTGCATTTTCGGACATGGTCCTAGTGGACTTTTCTTCATGAAATGAGCCAAGGAATACGCTGGAGAAATTTGTCCGGAACTTCCTGAATCAACCGTATATTTGGAACACACTTCAAACATTCATTTGTTTGCATGTCCCAAACTCACTTGTATATAAAAACAAACATTCGAACGTTTACTGCCAAACATGTATGCTTTTACGTGGAAACATATATGAATAAGCCCGTCGTGGCTTATATTACAGGTAGCTGAGTGCACTGTATGGGGTAGAGCTTTGAGTTAAGTGCGTATACAATTTTTCCACAAAGAGACAGTATAAGTTAAGAGGAGAGGAATGGAATGGAACAAAGAGAAAGAACTACAGAAAAGAATTAGCCCTTGTGTGTTAGAGCAAGTTCACCATTGGAAAAATATTACCTGTTCCGTGATTGAGCTGATAATCAAAATTTTGTGGACAAATAAAGAAGCTGAGGTTTCATTCATTTATGTATGTATTTCTAGATGTAAACTAGATTTACGTTATAATAATTTAAGTTTAAGCAAAGAACTTGGTTCGTATGTACAGATGTAACGGGTTTTCCAACAGAAACGCTACAACAGTAAATCGTTAGGGACACCAAACGACGACACATTTTTTCCCGCTCTTTTGACATTTCTCTTCAGTAAGGTTTGCCATTTCATCATGGAAAGATATACGAGCCAACAACGAGTCGAAATTATTAAAATTTACTACAGAAATTTTGGAGTCAGTGGCCTCAACTTTAAGAGCGGTACGTCCAGATCAGATCAACAATTGAGAGTCTAGTGGAAAAATTTGAATCCACAGGCACAGTACAAAATGTTCCCGTGCCAGTGAGACAAAGAACTGCCCGTAGTGTCGTGAATATTGCTGCCGCTGAGGCTTAAGTTCAAGAAAGCCCAAATGTGTCTCTCACACGTTGTTCTCAAGCGTTGGGCAGCTCTGTGACGTCGTTGTGGCGAATTTTGCGAAAAGATCTTGGCCTACATCCTTACAAGATCAAATTGACGCAAGAACTGAAGCCGCTTGACCACCATAAGCATCGTATGTTCGTGAATTGGGCTGAGCAGCAACTTGAAAATGATTCGGATTTTCATCGGAAAATCATCTTCAGCGATGAGGCTCATTTCTGGCTGAATGGCTTCGTCAATAAGCAAAATATGCGTTATTGGTCAGACAGCAATCCACACGTAATCCATGAGTCATCATTGCATCCCGAAAAAATTGGTGCGATTTATGGGCCGGCGGCGTCATTGGGCCGTACTTCTTCCGTGATGATCAAGACCGGCACATTACTGTGAATGCGAATCGCTACCGTTCAATGATAACCGAATATTTTTGGCCCCAATTGGATAATATGGACTTGGAGGACATGTGGTTCCAACAGTCAATTTATTGGAAACTAAGTTTGGTGAACGTGTTATCTCACGAAATGGGCCAGTCGATTGGCCGCCTCGGTCGTGCGATTTGACGCCGTTAGATTATTTCCTGTGGGGCTACGTCAAATCTATGGTCAATGCCAACAAGCCAGCGAAGATTGATGAACTTCGTACGAATATCGAACGTGAAATTGCAGCAGTATCGGCCGATTTATGCTTGAAAACCGTCGAAAATTGGGTTCAGCGTCTGGACTTCTGCAAGCGTGCCCCTGGTGGCCATGCAAAAGAAATCGAGTTCCATACATAATGGCATCGAACGTAAAGAATTTTATTGGGATCTAAAATCGGTTTTGTTTTATTTAAAAAAACTTTTGTAGCGCTCTTATTGAAAAACCCTTTATAAGCTAAACCGCTGTTGTGTATCGTGAGAGCAAGACTGATTCAAATTATGCTTCGTGCACTTAACAAAAATTCTTCTTATACATTATCTTTTAACGAACAATACTTAACGATAGTTTTGGATATATATTTCACTATAACCTAAGTGCTGTCCGTACCGTAACAGCAATATACATGCTTCATCCCAAACAACCATGCACTTACATGGAAACATGTGCGTATTTCCTCATAATCATAATATTATTTAGAACACATTAGGCGTGTTTTGGTTACACCGCGTGCTTATATATTCGCTAGTTTTTCATGGTTTTTCATGGAGCACTTAGCGAAGACTTAACGAGAACTTAGCGATGTGATTCATTTTCGCTAAGTTTAAAGAATTTTTTTTATGAGATCTTTTCCCGTTTTCAACCCTTAATCATATTTTTGAATAAAATTACTTATCGCTAAATAGCCGTTTTCTTTGCAACTTAGCAAGCGGCAACCGCTTGCTTGTAAGCAAAACACGACTATTATTTGTTGATTTCAATATGTAAATGTATTTTACTTCTTTCTGATTGCTTGACCCAATATCCCTTTAAGCGCTGGCAATATTAACAACACTGGCTTTCAGGCTTGGGTAGTTTTTTTTACCCTATGTGTATATTCTTCTCCTTGGCTTTGTCTTACAATGACGGTATCCAACACTGTTTTTCTGAATTTTTCATACTGGCAACTATGTGCCTTTTTCAACCGGAAATACATATAATCATCTTGCTCTAACGCATGGTTTGTAGTTAGTCTTGCAAATGTTTATATTCTTCTGCTTAACGATATCCAACACTGCTTTTCAGATTTTTTCAGACTGGTAACTTTATGCCTGCTTAGGACTACAATGGAAGCGGTAAATTTAAGTGCCGCTTAATATCGCTTAGCTCTCTATACAAAATATGTGATAATCTAAGCAAGCGGTGTAACCAAACAAACACAGCGTTGCCACATATCTACACCACAGTGAAAACGTGTGTTCCGCTTCGTTTTATTTGTAGTTTTGCATATGACGCATAATACGGCATTTACACCAAACAAGATTAACGAATTTCGAACGTTAACTCCGTTAACCGGCGCTAAGATTACTCATTCAAGTTTAATCTGTAGAATCTGAAGATTAATTTTTAACCCCATTTTAAACTGGTGTACATTTTGATGCAACACTGTTAGTTACTAAAAACTGCAACCATAATAAAAATATGAACAATAAAGCAACTGCCTGACAGATGGAAGCCGATCGAAAATTTTCCGACGCGTCGCCGCCACTACTACTTTTTGAAACTCATGCCGCCTTATTGGTTTAAACTGTGAGCCGATGTTATCGACTGGCCCGATTTGACCCACTGATCCAATTTAAAAGGTTCAGTTATTTTAAAAACATCCCAAATTTGTACAAAACTCGAAAAACCAATAGCCGCCAACTTAATTTCTTTCTGTCGCCGTCTTCGATAATTTTGTCTCGTCGCGGAGTTTGTCTAAGCACGGAGTTGCCACGTGAAATGTAAATTTAATCTCAAATTGGGTGGTGTAATCGGCAAAGATTAGAGAGCAAGGTTATTGCTAACCTGGTCGCGATAAACGGCGTTATAACGATAATTGCTTGTTGCTGATGAAGTTGTCGCAGTTTATGTGTTTACAAATGTTATTTACAAACTTACCAGCTTTTGAAACTTCGACATAGAATTTCCAATGTGTTGAAATCTGGTAACTTGTGTTCCATATGTGTGTTACCAATTGGGTTGCCAGCTCAATTAGAAACATCCGACGACGGTCCGTTTGCTTTATTACAACCATTTCCTTGTGAGTCAAATATGATGCTAAACTAGCTATGTCCAAAATATTGCAATACATGGCTAAACGCCACCGATGTGTTCCACGTTCGCAGCTATGCATTGAGAGCATCTGGTCCATAGTATCAACGCCTGCCTTGTAGCGATTATAGTCCAATACCTGGCATGACTTTTTAGCTGTATAAGGTCTTGTTGCTCTGCCTGGTTCATCTTGTTTGGTTATGACTGGTGGAATTATATTCGAATAATGTTACATTGATAATGGAATTACAACTTTATGAACTTTTGGTGCGTATGAACATAAAACTTATTTATCGTACTATCCAAACAGCATTTCGAATTCTTCACGTGGCCTTGATTTCTTGAACTCTGACGGCACAAATTGAGCGCATGGCTCATAATAGCAAGACCAACTTTTCCGCAAGTGTTTCGAATGACAAAAATTATCGCAATATACGGTACGTCCTGAATTGGAATATTTTCGAGTCAACTCCATCACCACTTTTTCTCCTTGATTGACTTAGCGTGTTCCTTCAGCGGGGTTTCCTGTATACATTTTACCGTTTTAATGGATAATTTGTAACATATCCACCAAACCTTCATGCCATATTTGGCTGGTTTTGATAGAACGTATTGGGGGAAGCGTGTACGTCCATGGTAGGGGAACAATTGTTCGTTCACAGCCAAGTTGGCCCCTGGCGTAAACGATGACTCCATTTTGCTACAAGCATATGCCATCTATAGCTGCTGATTTGTTCAATGCCTGTCGCGCGGCGCGGGCGTTACCATTGTCAAATCGGATGAAGTGGAGTAGAAATTTGAGGCGGCTCAAATATATATGTATATGGCTTTATACATATCATGGTGATATGGTTTCCACTATTTCTTAACCGGCTGTGTTGCACATTTGAAAAAATCGGCGAACAACAGCAAACTGAAACAATCATAGATTTAATTTTCATTTGTCGGTTCCCATATATTTTCTTGATTTGGGTGATTCGCGTTCCAGGATAGAAATACTTGTTCCGCTTTGCAGTTACTTTCGCGAACAATTATCTTTACGATTTCAGGTGAGATAATTTTGTGGGAAAAATAGGGTTTGGGGGAAAGTGACGTGATGGACATGTTCTTCTAGATACAAGAGTGTTATAGAATTGAGGCAATATAGCAGCTTTACATCCACAGAAGTAGGAATCATTTGTATTACTGCGATCCTGTTCGTCTTCCTCGCGAATTAACATTTCCGGTGTTTCATCCTCTGATATGTCCTCGACGCTAGCAATCTCCCATGTAACAGATTCTGTTTCAGCGGCTGATGCGTCGCCGTCATCATCAACATCTGGTGGAACATATTCGTCTCCACTGTCCGAAAAGGTTTCATCCTCCTTGTCGCTTTTGGTAAGATAGGCCATCATCCGTTCCTTATTTATAGCCAATTCATCAATTTCCATTTCAGACATACTGCGATAAATGGCAAAAGCACGGACAAATTTAAAACTAACAAACAAATTTCTATCGGTAAAAGAATACCACACACATTGTTCCATGGTAAAATAAGTAACCCAGCGGCGGAAGTCGCAAGGCCCTCCACAAATAAGGCATGCAAAATGGTTCTTTTGTAATAAAATAAAGAAATAAATGGTTGCCCATTATATCCTATGAAGAGACAGGGGAGAGCTTCTCACAATCACTGAGCTGTGCGATTTTCAGTTTTCACTCACTGATTGAGACCTACAGTTTTACACCGATTCCGAATGGTATCTTTGAGATGCTTTTTCATGGCTAAATACTCGACAGTGTCGCCGTCACCATGCGAGGTGACCGCCGCCGAAATAAATTTCTTTTGTTTCTTTTGCAATGAATTCCTAAAATAAGGCCTGCGGAATGCATGAATTTTTTCATCAGATATAACCAAGAAGAAGATTTTTACAATTTTGAGAAATTTCTTTTTAACCGTAATTTAAGTGGACAATTTCATACAAATTTTAAAATTATATTTTTTATAACAACACTTTAAGGTAACGGTCGCGGAAGTGGCACGATGGTGTCAGCTGCGGCTCAACTCGCCGGAAATGGGGGGTTCTTCTTCCACTTCGACGAGTTAGATTCTAACTAGAGCCTACGGTCTACCCGGTCGTCCGGTCTAGACCGGTTTTCATATTTTTTTAAAAGGGTTGTTTTTGGTAATGATAAATAAACACGATAAACTTTTTTTTCGATTTTTGAAATTTTTTTCTTCAAAAATCGCCTAAATAAAATTTCAAAAGTCCATAACTCGAAAAGTAGAAGAGCTAGAGTAAAAATTGAAAAATTAACTTTTTTCACTTTTTTCGATTTTTTATAAAATTATAAAACTTTTAAAAAATTCTTCGATTTTTATAAATTTTTTTGATTTTTTCAGCTTTTTTTCCGGTTTTGGTTTTAAATTTCAGTACTTTTCCAAAAACATGGATTTTTTATATTTATTTCTTGTCTTTAGCATATTTTGCCAAAAAGTACCAAAAAACATACTCTTTTGATAAAGTACTAAAAACCGGTCTGACCGGTCGAGACCGGTCGACCGGTTTAGAACCGGTCTAGACCGGGAAGACCGGTCGACCATAAAACCGGGTAATGGGGGGCTCTTATTCTAACCTAAGAACCCGCATGCAGTTGTAACCTTTGGCCACCAGATGTCATCTTAGTACACACATTGTGAATGGGCAATGTGTCATCAAGCATTTTGACAATTATAGTGTGTTGAGACAAAATCATATGAACAAACAATGAAACAAATTAATTTCCCCAAAATTCCAAATTATTTTAAAAAATTGAACCGATGTGTAGCCATCACAGTTGGGCGTGGTACAATTTTGTAAGATAGATACATACATACTTATAAATAAATTTGTAGAAGTGGATAATGATTTAGTGATAAAATAAATTATTTTAATTTTGTTTTGGTTTAACAAAAATAATTTAAAGTAAATGTCTTCTAAGGCCTTCCTCTTTGCATGCCTTCTAAGGTCTTATTTAAGAAATGGGCAAGGAAGGCCTTGCCTCCCAATCTCAAGCAATGTTAAAAAGAAAGGAGGAGGTAATGTGTAGGGAAGGCCTTCCGTAATTTAAAGAAGGCCTGTTTGGTCATGACTTCCGCAGCTGGGATGGTAAACACAGTAGGATTTCTGGCAACAACAACAGGTATTTTGTTTTTGTAGGTGTGAATAATGTCAATCTCAGCTGATTGAAAGAGAAAGGAGAATGTAAAAAAAAATGTCAAAGCTGACAATTAAAAAGTCAAATTGTGTGGCGGTGTTGTTTATATTGTAAGCGCAGAAATTTTTATTGTAATCTTTTAAATAAAGGGAAAAAATTTTACACAGCAAATTTAGAACACAGAAGTAATAAAGGCGATGAAACAAATATTAATCAATCAATGAAGCAGCAGCAGTACCAAGCTATGGACCAAAAAGGTGTCAACTTGGAACACCTACTAAATGGACGGTTTAACTTTGGACAGATGTATGACCTTTGCGGAGAATTTTAAGGAGAATGTAGTGAAAGGTAAAGAAAATAAATCAACAGACTTGAATTTAATTTATTCACATTTCTTTCGTTTGCAGCGCAGCAATCGTTTGGAGACGGTGTACGCCAACCGCAGGCAACGATGATCAATATGAGCTTAAATGTTATATTGAGGGAAATACGGAAAGGCATAATAAATCCTAACGAAATGTATGTAGATGGGAAGCAGGATGTGAATTTTATAAGAGAAGTACTTATTTATACCTAGTTTAGGTCGGAATTTCGTATCGACTCCAAATTACCATCACTGGATATAACTTGTCATCCAGTACCTCGTTTCTGTAGTTCTCGAATCGAAAAAGTTTTCACATTAAACATGAAACAAAATACTCCACCGTTTCTCGATTTGTGAGTAAAAAGTGTTTCTGTATATCAATGCAGAAAAATTCCAAGAAAGCTGGCAAGTAATAAAACAATATAAACAAACAAAATAAGCTAGTGCGAAAAAGAACAACAAACAGAAGTTGTTTTAAGGGATTCCCACTGCTCCTTACAATTTAACCCTCAAAACTGTCGCTTGCAAATTTCAAATTAGTTGACATACATATATTCCACTATATTTTCTTGTTGTTTTTTGATTTTTCTGTAACATTTAGGAAAAATTAGTGGAAAAAGATATAAATCTTATCTTCTCCACTTAAAATATAAATTTTTAATTTCTTAAAAAGCCTTTTGTAGAAACAATATCAAAATCTCGCACCTTTTTACTTTGTGAGTATTTTTGACGTTTCAAATTTGAAATTTTTCGACTCTTTTCTTTTTCGACTTTTTCCAATAAGCATGAAAAATCTAGTACGTCACAGAAAGTTCTCGCAAAACAAATGTTGTAGAAACAATCACATGTGAGAAGCGAGTTTTTGTACCGATTCGTAGCGTTTTTGTTTCAATTCACATGTTTCATGAGAAAACTTTTTCGATTCGAGAACTACAGAAACGAGGAACAGGATAAAGTTATGATTTTTTTCGATGCTCGCCCATATTCCGACCTAAACTAGGTTTGTTTGGTTGTTCCTTGTACTACATCTGCTGCTTCATTTCGTTACGGCCTTTGCCCGTTATCCAAATAAGCCTTATCAATGTAATAAAATACCCTTTTGTGATGAAAAAATCCAATGATGTCATCCACTGTAAAGTTGACCACAAAATTAGGAACAAGTTGTTCGAAAGGGTGAAATTCCCACAGGGCCAATATATCGATGGCTTAATATAAAAAGGGCCTAACTCGCTTTTTTGTTACTTGACAGGAGAAGGAAAACACTTAACAAAATACGTAAAATTTTAGATACAACAAAAAGTTTTAAGGCAATTTCCAAAAATGTGTTGCCTCTTTTTATTAAAAATTGCATTAAAACTTTTTTTGCCCTTTTTATATTAAGTACCAGGTGAGTGCAGGTACACAATCGAAAGTAATTTTCGCACGATTATAACGGTGCCATTGCTATATACGCTGAGTTATACCCATTTTTTGTTTGTTTGTGCCCTTTCGAATAATCGAACTTTTCAACTTTACCAATCACGCATGTACCCAATGAATGGACATTTTATCAGAATTTCAGCGGTGCCATTGGTTTCTGTTTATGATACGTTTATCGCGTGCAAGAGCCACTTTAGATCTTTCATATGCTCCAAGAGCATTAAAAAACGGGTATGTCTTAGCTGACAGACGTCGTATGAAAAAGTAGTGACTATAGAGAAAGGAATTAACTAGATTTCGCACATGTCTTGGGAAATTTTTTTTCAGTGGGATATTTTCTAGGTTGAGCTGAATGCAATAATTGTAAAGTTCGATCCCAAAAATATATACCTTGCAAGATGTATAAAGAACAGGTGATAAGTGTTATGAGAAACTTCAATGAGAGTTACAAAACGACAGGATAGCGCCTAGTGACAGTGCTTGACAACGCCTTTGCGATATATATTTATTTCCTTTATCTATGGTAGTGCGACCATGGGAATTGTGATAAAAATTGCGTTTGAGTATTCGCTCTTACAGCTGCGGTCGAAAAAAGTAGCAGCACCAAGGCACACAAACGCGGGAACAGGCATGTAACGATAGTGTCAACATTTTCAATAACGATAATGTCAACAAATGAAAAAGACTTATTGAAACCAACAATAACACTGTAAGTAAAATTTGAAGTTTTGAACACCGAGACACCCCAACTAATTTTTGGGTCATAGAATCCAGTGGAATACTCCGTTATAAAAACTTAGCTCAAAATAACGAGATATTCCGTTTTTAAATTTGTAGTATATTTAAGGTGATTTTTTCATTTTATTTGAGGGAAAAACCTGCAAAAGCTCTTGTTAAATCAATTTCTATATATTTTTTCGACAAAATGTAACTGTTGAAATAATAGACATCTATTTGGAAGCAAAATTAGTTTACCTCTTATAATTTGGGGCCATACTAATTATAACAATTTTGGGATTCGGGATTGGCATCCCTATTACAAACTGATGCTACAACATATACATCAAAGTGTTCACTTTGACAGATTAGTCCCTACCCGCCGCTATAGATGTAACACATCAAAAATATAAGCATTTTATTGACCATTTTGGAAAAATCGAAAAATGAGTGACGAAAAATGCTGATCACATTGCGAAAAATTAAATATGTTTTGTTTTGTGTGTGAAAAATTTACACCGAAAAATCATCGACGACATGTATTTTTTGGTTACCCCCGCTGAAGAAATGCGAAATGTTGATCATGCACCTGAATTTGCGTGCATCACATGTTTTAGTGCATTAAACAAATGGTGGAAATTACGGCGACATCGATGCCATTTGGACTGCCAATGATATAGCCCGGTCCAGGGGAAATTCAACCAGTACGAAAAGCGAGATTTGCCAAAACGCGATTCGCAAGTTGTTGGCGAATTTAATGTAATTCGTCCACCATTGATCCCCCTTCAGGCAATAATGCTTGAATTTTTGAAAGCGTTTGGTTCGCGTTAACGAAAATGCATTACCATACTTGAAACACAACGCTTATTTTGTGTAACTAATTTTGTGTAACTAAAAATGTGTGACTGCAATATATTTTATATCAATTTTATTAACAGGTGTAGTTAATGGTCCAGATATACGGAAACTTTTAAGGGATACGAGTTTTTCTGAAATGTTAGATGGAACTGAACTAAACGCATGGAACTCAATTCGTGCGGTAATTGAAAACGTTCTTTGCAAAAATCGCTCTGCAGAGTACCGTGATTATATTGACAACATGATGACGTCTTTCGACAAACTTGGCGTTAATATGTCGTTGAAAATCCACATGTTACATGCACATTTCGATTTTTACGAACGACAATTGTCCACAGAAACAGACGAAACTGGCAAAAGATTTCATCAAACTGTAATGGCATTCGAAGACCGTTTCGCTGGATAAAGAATAGACTCAATGCTTGCTGATTTCTGCTGGTCGATTGCAAACAAAGAGTAAAAATTCAATAAATCCAAAAAAATTTATAAACAGCCCAATTCTAAATAACAATTCCTTGGGATTTTTTCCCTATTCCCGTTCCCCTATTCTCAATAGAATCTCCCAGAGAATTTTTTCCCTTTTCCCATTTCCCTTATTCTAAACGATCTTCGAAAAAGGAAAATGCATCCCTGGGAAAAAAGTGCATATTACGAATATCAAAAGAAGGGAGAGTGTGAGCACAAACTTTGGGAATAATTCCGCCAAAACATTGCAAGGGAGTTGTGTTGAAAAATGTAAGTATTTAATATTATTTATGAAAAATTCAATAAATATCATTTATTTTTGTTGACTTTATCATTTAATTTTACTTTCAGGTCTAAAACGAGTAACAAAAGGCAGTTGGACATTCTCTTAAGTGCCATGCAGCTGCACCTAGAAATTGCGTGCGGTTGGCTTAAGGGAAACAAGGATGACAGCAACCGCGTGTGGCGTAAGTTAGAGGCGGAGTTAAATGCAGCTGGACCTCCATCAAAATGTATTGCCGAGTGGAAGATGGTATGAATAAAAAATACCTATATAAGGTCCTATATAATAAACAATAGCAATACAAGTGCAAATCATTTTTCAGGTGCGGAGCGATCGCAAGAAGTACGTGCGGCACAGAATTTGAAGGCGGCAAGAGGCACTGGTGGAGGTCCAAATATTGAGCAGAAACTGTCAGTAAGCGAAGAGGCATTCTACGCCTTGATAGGGATGAAAGAGTCTGTGGAAGATGTGGCCAGAACTTTCGGCTTAGGCTCTTCGTCAGGAAAAAAGCCGGAGAGCGCCGAACCTCCATTGCCGGAAAACGATTCACCCACATTGCCGGAGAGCGATCCACCCACATTACCGCCGCGCGCTCCACCTCCATCGATAGAGTTAGACGATGGTGGCTGGATACAATATAGCCACTACAGCGACGAGGACACACCCCAAAAGCCACCCGCCAAAAAATTTCGTGGAAGTGCGCAACGTGGCATAAATCAAGTGCTTGCAGAGCAAATCTGCATCAAAAAAAAAATTCTGGAAGCGATGTTGGAGCAGAACCAGATGAACAAAAAAATTTATCGCTCAATTGACCCATTTTGCGATGTGAAAAAGGGGGAACTGAAGGAGCAAAAGCGGCACAATGTTGTCATGGAAAAGATAAGGCTGAGGGAGGTAGAAGATAAGATAGACAGAAACCGGCGCCTTTTGGAAATAGAAGAATCAAAAAATGGGAAATTGTTAAATAGTTTTAATTAATCATCCCTATCGCGATTATAAATACTACAGGGGAATTATGTTCACGTGAACAATTCAGCAATCGGCCTTAATATGATTGTCGCTGTCGTCTTTCGAGTTGTCACGTGAACGTAATTCTACTGTAGAATTTATATTGGCGATAGGTGTGATTAAGTAAAACTGTATTTAGAAATTTACCACGTTTTTTTTATTATTTAGTATTTATTATTCCCCTGAACAGTTTTATTGGCAATTTGGGGTGATTTATGATTTTTTTTGTTTTTTTCTAGTTTTTAATTATATATAAGGCAGACTGAAAAGAAATAATTGTACCTGCAACAAATATGTTTTATTTTGTTTTTTAGTGTAAGAGTACTTTGAAATAAAATCTGATGAATTTATTTGAAGTGTTGCTGTTTTATTATCTATTAAATTTTGTATTTATGTACATATATCTGATTTGTTAGGAAATACATTCATTACAGATTATTGTCAATATTATTTCTAATATTTTGGGCAATGGATAAATACTGTGTGGAGGCTAAGGGTACTATATCAGAATCTGTCATGCTGACACTATCGGCATTTTGAACATCACTGAGAACAGAATTGCATTTAAAATAAATGCGGACGTTATGCAACGCATTGCAAACATTTAATACTTTTGCAGCCTTTTTTTGGGGCGTAGTGCAGCTCGCTTGCACCAAGAAGGCATCTCCATCGGTTATTCAATACGCCATTGGTACGTTCAATTATATTTCGAGCCTTTGCATGAACTACGTTGAATTTCATTTCAACGGACTCATCCTGTGGACATCTATGAGGTGTCAGAAGCCATGGCTCTAGAGCATATCCTGCGCCTCCTAGTAAAGAAAATTCATAATTAATTTATGGATATTTTCTGCTGTCATTCAAAATGTTACCAAGGAGCCAATAATTGCTGCCGTCTCTTACATATTCTCTTTCAAGATGAGTCCGCAATTCGCGTCAACGTACTGAATCCACAATTCATGGTCGCACACCTGTAAATATTTTCAAAATAAATACATATTGTTACGAATAAGTAAAAGCTTTTGCGTACTGTTAATGACTCTACTAACAGTATGTAAATAACAGGCGGTTAGTGCTGCGCCTGAAAGTATGCATTGTAACAACATACCAGCTCGATAAACCAGTAGCATGAATTCACCTCACTAAAGATAACTCTCCACCATTCGAGATTGTTCTACAAAGATAAGCAACAACAACAACATCCAGATTCTAGAAGGTTCTTGAATTCGCTAGATATACCTTTATTTGAGTATGGTGAGTTGGTATAAATAGGTCTTTGGAGTGGAGAGTTCAGTTTGTGATTAAACCCCGTAAAGTGAGCAACGCGAATTGACAGTAAAATATAAGATTTATTAAAGTGGTGTAAATAAAGTAAACTGTTGTGCTATATAAGTAAAATAAAAGGAAGTTAAACCGTTGTAATAATCGTAATTTAAAACGAACCTTGTTTTATTATTGGGAATAAAACAACGCAAAAAGGACGAATAAGGAAATTTGTAACAATATGTATGTATATGGGTGATTCCTTGGAAATAACGTTTTCTTTGTCCATCACGGTTATTTCCATGTAATTAAGGGACGACAAATAAATAATCGCGTAATTTCAATACTTTTATGGTACACAAGATTTTCCACAACAATATTCTCACCTGCGTCGCGCTTATTCGATAGAAACATACAGAAACTAATGAAAATATCAGAACCGTGGTGTGACCATTTCATAAAAATCAAGGTTTATACTATATTCACTCCCTCATTTCGCAGGATGGATTGATATATTTTTATGGTCATTGAAATTGCCTATATAGAGGATATTTTCATGTATTTACCGAGCGTAAATCTCCTATTTAGGCCCGACTAACAAGATCTAAACTTTGTCCACGCATTTTTGCCTAATATCGTACATTTACGTTTTACCGCTGTGGCGCCATGTTGGATGGGTATAAAAGCGCCCTCGCTGTGAGAACTCGACCATTGTATATCAAATGTTATGTTTACATCAATGGCTGACAGATTTATCCACATTGAATCGATTGGAGTGAAGTGTTTTCTTTACGAAGGGTAAGTCACAAAATTAGCAGTCAATATCATGGTACCGTTTTTTTATTGCGCAATATAATACTCGCCCTCCTAGTGACGAAATTTGTTCGATATTTAGTCATCGAAATGTGATTTTCAAAGGAAATTATCTCACGTCAATTTGGCATAGAATGAAGTCAATTTAAATATGAAATGTCAATACCGTGGATGTCAGAATCGTGGCAATTCTGAAAATTATAGTATAAAATATATTGATAAATGTTTTAAATTGTTGTAGTACAATAGATGTTGGTATACACTATAGTAGTATATATAAACAAAAACTGTAAAAAAATCACATCCGAGGTATGTTAAAAACTAATAATTTCACCATCCGAAAAAACGTTATTTCCAAGGAATCACCCATATGTATTTATATCGTCAAAATAGAATAGTTGCGAAAGAACTTACCAGCATTACATTCAAACTATAGTATTAGTAGAGGGAGCAATTATGCGGACATGCGTTCCGTCAACGCACCCCATAACGCTAGGAATGCCATATTTCACATACAGAGCCAATGTAATTTTCCGTTTCTCTTCGGTTCTGTAGAAGGTTATCCAACTTGGACATAGATATTCCTCGAATATATTGACGACTTCTGTCAGAACTTTGCTCATGCTACACTGGGCCAGAGACACGTCGCAGTCATTCCCTATACCCGTTTGATACCCACCTTCGGCAAAGAAACGTAGTGCTCCACTGGGATATACCGAAAGACTTTTGCTTTGGCACAATGTGCGACGTTAGCACATCTAATAAATATTTAAACGCTGGTTTGTTCACTCTATAATACTTCTCAAACCTTTGAAAAGTTAAAATGCAAAACAAATTAACAATTAATACGTACAATAGTTTCATTGCACTTATAAAGTTTGTGGCAAATCAAGAGGGTTGCTGGCATCACGCAGCATTCTTCTTTCCACCCTTTGGTCCGACTTGTCCTGCTGCTGCTCTTCTGCTTCAGCTAACAACAAAACGGCTACACTGAACATTTTCTTTTACACTTTTATTTGACGAGTTTCAGTTATTACTTCACTTATTACTTTTGTAATCAAAGACTTTTAATGCAACTAAAACACACCTAAACAAAAACAGCTGACTTTCAATGCAAGTTGGACATGCCTGCGAAAAAAAGTAACGTACTTCGAAAACTCGAAATTTTCTCTCTAGTTATTCCCTTCCCCGACTGTTTCGAATTGGAGGATTTTGTTCTTGGGAAAAATAAATTCCCTGGGAATTTTTTCCTTGGGAGTATTTAGAATTGGGCTGAAAATCATCAAAATAAGAGCAAATATAGTTCCACGTCCGGTTGAAAATGGACGTCCAATATTTCTAGATATAAATTTTGACAAATAAATAATAAACAAATTGATTTTAAACAAGTTTTTAAAGTTTTTTCATTCAAATAAAATTAAAAATCGCCTTAAATCTAGTACAAATTTAAAATCGAAATATCTCGTGATTTCGAGCTAACTTTTCAAAACGGGGTGCACCACTGGATTCTACGATCCAAAATTAGGTTGACGTGTCTCAGCGTTTTGGTGTCATTTTAACCTACTTACAGTGTAATTAAGTCATTAGGTGATTTCTATACTTCATCGGAAAGAACTAAAAGCATTGTTTGATTCTTAAAAGTCTTTGAATGATTTTTATTTGAAAAAGTTCTCAATTTTCATAATTATTGAAAACAAATCGATACAAAAAATTAAAATAGTTGCTATTTCTCAGCGATACAATAGAAATCAGAAATAATTGATACTTAAGAGATAAATTATAAAATAAATAATATACACATACGGCCTAATTCATAAAAAGTTATAAGAGGTTTGAGACGATTTGTCATACAAAAAACGTCTCTAAAATCTCCCACAACTTTTTATGAATAAGGCCAATAATATATAATAAAAATCAAAAATAATTCTTAAAAACTAATTTTTAAAATTAGAATCATAACTGTTACTCTCCCTAGTGCCAACGAAAGCCAACATTTCTTTGAATTATAATTTATAATTGTATTAAATTATAATTTAAATATTTTTATTAAACATTTATTTAATAAATTGAATGAAAATGCCCATGTAAGGATCTAAAAATAAAAGAAAATAATCACATATTTAAAATCATTCTGAAGATAGTATTTATATCCACCTTACTTACCATCCATAGTTCATAAGTTATTTTTAATTAGTTTTTTGTAGCCCATTATTCTTTGTTTCGCATTTTGAACTTTGAGGCGTTTGTTTAAATACCGTATTCGGAAGAATGTACGACATTTAAAAAATAATCTTTTGACCTTCTCCGGAAGATCAACTGAACAACTTTTCTTAATTTGCAGCCCACAAATGCTACTATTGTGGGATATGTCCATCCCATTAACATTATTAAATGCCATTTCCAAACCTTTTATGGCTTTGACGAAATATGGCGATGGTTTCTTCAGCATCCCTTCTTTGGGCACCTGATCTACCCATGTGAACGTAGCATCATGACATTCATATATGTATATTCTAACGCGTCCTCTTGAAGAATACTAATGTCATATACATTCGCCGTCTCTAGCTCAGCGGGTACATCAGGCTAGGGCTCGGGATCAGACATTATGCCATCGAGTATTTCGATATCTGCTTTATTGCTGCTTGGTTCTGTATTAGTTGAGCTTAGCCAAACCGTGGAAACATTTCCTACATTGCCTGTTCCACGGAAATGCCCTGTATTTCTTGCTGAAAAGCATAATAGAATATGTTATAAGTTATTTTTCATACAGCTTCTCACAATATATTTCGAGTATATCCAGGATATTTTTTCTCTGCCTATATCTAAATAGTAAATAGGCGTTGGATGGCAATTTAAGCATACTTTGCTCCGAATATCACCAAAAAAATGTTCCAACAAATCTTGGTTCAGCCGAATTATTAGAATGAACGTCATATAACATTTTTCTCTGACAGAATCATATAGCATCTGTAAGGCATTGTTGGTCATTATAACACCTTTCTGGAGCCACTCCAAAGATTTTTCATGTGGAATTAGAGGTGATGACATGAATTTCGTCATTCCCTTTAAAGTGCGTTTCTCATCCGACAACGCAATGCCAAACGGTTCCTTAAGAGAGAAAAATAATCTCACAACTTCATCAACAACACGAATACACATACCTTGCCAGGGTAACCAAATGTATTATTATTTGAATTTAGTACATAAAACCAATCATTCACCAACTGAATGAAATCGGCCTGTACACGTCCATACCAACGGCGAAACATCGCCTTATAATGTTGGCTATGGTTCCAGAAAATAGCTGCGTTGCTAGCTTCACCTTCTGTCTGCCTAAATTTAGAGTTTAGCGACTTTTTCATATACTGATTACATCTTTTTCACTACATACATACCTACGCCTTTGACCGACAGGTGTTCATTGGTCAATTTGTATGTAATTGATGCGTCACTCTTTGAGGTGTGCTTTATTAAACCTGTAATTGTCCGTGAAGTCAGCACTTCATTGTTCCACATCAAGCCAGTGTCCAAAAAGTGATTTCTTATCAGTTTTATTATCAGCATCAGCAAATGCATATACTCTTTCCTCTGGATTTGGAAACCAAGGCTTATCTAAAGAAAAAGTTTTTGGTCAACAAAAGAAAATAAAGTAGAAAAACTTACCTGTGGTCACTCCTAAATCTTTCCACAGTCTGCGATTTGTTGCTCCCATGTCGCTTACTATAACCACTACTGTAAATCCTGCATTCTCTTTTTTCATTTGGCAGTCGAAATCGTAAAAACCAGGTAGCTTCCACGATTTCCATGACCTCTTGAACATAGTTCGATGGATTCCTTACGAAATCACATGCCGCCTCATACTCGTACGTTTCCGCTACTTTCATCTCGTCAAAAAGAAGAACAGATACTTTGTCTTCACTTGCTAGATCTGCATTATGTGTAATCAAATCTATTGAAGACGATAGTATACCCTCGTTTACGTTGACCTTGCTACATCATCGTTGCGTGGTAGAGGTTACGGAGGTTGCAAGGTAGAGGTAACAAGATGTAACGGAAATCGTTTCTTCAAGATATGATTATATGCTCCCGGCCCAGATGCATGCAAGCATATAGCATTTGAAATATCATGCCATTTCCATTTAATGTTCCCAGGGCTTATAATTTTTCTTATTTGTCCTTCCGTGAATAATGATCTCATAACGTTTAGGGATGAGTTAGATTCGGCCTCCTCACGTTTCAACTCCTTATTCTCTGCTTGCAAATTTTTAATCGTGCGTTTATAGTTTTCAATTTGCATTTCCATGGTTCTTTCAAGAATAATAGGACGAGAGGCATTCAACAGGTGACAAAAATTGCAATAAAATATAAATTAATATTATAATAAATGCATTCGTGTTCGCTTACTCTGTCTAAGTCCGTGTATTCCACTATATATTCGGGCATCTCAAAATGTTAGGTATTTAAATTATAAAATCATAATAAAATGATCCCTGGTCGATTTATTTTCAATACTAACTCTATTGGTACATCCATATTTAGGTCCTGAGGGCAATTATTGCTAAAATATCCTGAAAAACTGCACCTGTATACATTAAAAAAAGGATCAATATTAATTGTTTATCATAGTTAATAGTATACTTACTCTTTGACTGGAGATTCAATTATTGTACTAATCATAGATTCTATCATAAGGCTCGGCATTGGGCATTAATTAATACCTTTTGGATCCGCACATATGCGAGCATTTGCTGAGAACTGCATTCGACAAATAACACTCCATAATATGTTAGTATATTAACTTCTCCGTGAGTGTAAAAACTAGAAAGCGCACATCTCAGTGATTGTGAGAAGCTCTCCTCAATCCATTCAGGCGATATTATGGGACACTATTTCATTTCATACATACTTCTCCGTTCATCCGCTGGAATTTTGTAGAGTTGTGTAGTTCACGATCGAACTAGTTCAATTGAACGATTCACTCTTGTGAACTAGTTCACACTGTTCCGCTCTTTTGCTTCAGCAGTTTTTTATACGAGTATTTCTGTTACACTGTTCCCTCCGTAATTTTATAGTTCATGCTCTCTTTGTCACACTCAATTTTCTCAGAATCTAATGGTAAATGCGGTACGACAACAAATACATAATAATACGAAATAATTTTGTTTTTGCTCAGTGCCTGTATTGTGTCAGTCAGCAGATTGAAAAATAAAGCAAATGTAAACAGAATTGGAAAAAGTGCCATTTAGAAAATGATAGTGTTTTATTTGATATTTTGAAAGTGTTTAAGTGGATTGCACACAAACAAATGTAAACAAACTTTGACATAAGAAAAAAAAAACTCAATCATACTCACCCTAGAAAAAAGTTCAAATCAGCTGCGCTAGTGCTTCTACCATTTGTTTTTACAGGGTGGAACAAATAAGGTTGCAGGCTCAGTATTTCGTCTCGAATATTCTGCTTTAGCTGTCTAATTGTCTCTGGCTTATCGACACACACTTTGCCTTTTAAATATCCATATAAAAAAGTCAGCTGCAGTTAAATCTGGCGAACGAGGTGGCCAAGGGAAATCAGAATTTTTTTAAATCTAACGTTCGCTAAAAATTTCTCGCAAAACATCCATAGTTTGCCTTGCAGTCGCTTCATCCTGTTAGAACCACAAATTAGAATACTGCTCCACCATTGGCCGCAAAAAGTTGTCAATAATTGTTCTGTAAGAAGCCCCTTAAATCGTTTCTGGCGTTCCATCCTCATTCTCGAAAAAATATGGACCGATAACTATCACCAAACAATGCATCTGGATGAATGTAACTGACTCTGGTGTATTACCCGTGTATTTTCAGAGTCCCACAATCTGCAGTTTTGCTTATTGACATAAGCGTTTAAAAGGAAATGCGCTAAATACATCTTGTAGAGGAGCAGCCATTGCTCGTCCTCATTGTTAGGTTACAGTAGAATCAAAACATCTACTAATTCATAAGTAAATTTATAATTTAAATAATTATATGCTAATTACAAGATTGGAAATCTGGATAGTCTTCTTTGCGGTGTAGATGTGTGTAGCAATTCCAGAGCTAACGTGTTTGGGTGTAGTGATAGCCTTTGTGAGTATCTCCTGTTGGCTGCGAAGATTTCCTGTTCTACGGTGTTTAGGTGAAAATCATTGTGTATTGTTTTGTTCGACACGTATAGCGGAGCATTTGCAATGTTTATTAGAAACATTGATTGGAATCGCTGTTTAACCATGATGTTCGTTTTCGAGGCGGAACCCCACAATTCACAACCATATGTCCAAATTGGCCTAAATACATTTTTGTATAGTAAAATTTTATTATCCAGTAACAGTTTCGAATTCCTTCCAATGAGCCAGTAGATTGACGTAAATTTTAGCCCTAATTGTTTCCTCTTTGCTAATACATGCTTTTGCCATGTAAGCCGTCTGTCTAAGTGAATGCCTAGATATTTCGTACTTTCTGCTTGAGGTAGTTCTTGATTTTCGAGTGTTACTTTGGGACAGGTCACATGTGCTGACTTATTAGCATTAATTTTGAGTCGCCTAAATGGCACCAGTTGCCGACTCTATTTGGGTGGGCTTGTAGGTGTTTGGAAGCGATTACAGGATCCTGATGTGTTGAAAGCAGCGCAGTATCATCCGCATACGCAGCTATAGTTGAATTTCCACTTGTTGGGATATCAGCTGTGAAAACTGTGTATAAAAGAGGTCCCAAGATACTACCCTGTGGGACGCCTGATCCACATACATATTTTTAGTTCTGTCTGAACGTCGTTCAACCTTACATAGAAATATCTGTTTAACAGGTATGATCTTAATCAGGGTTGTTACAGAAACCAAGACAGAATTGATGATTTATCAGAATTGAAAACCAATTCTGATAAGAATTGGTGTCATGAAATCTGTTGAAATGATCTTGGTTTTGCCTTGCTTCGAATCAGCTGTTTTGTCTTGTTTACATTTTTTAGTTAGACTTTTGCAAGCTGCGAGATTAATAATTTTAGAATAAAGGTAAAAAAAACTAACAAAGATGGTTGAAGCTGTCGTTGCGTTTCTATTGATATGATGATGAAGAAAGTTGTGAAAAGACAAAACGAAAAATACTGAAGGATCACAGCAATCCACTGGATCTGCCAGAGTCAATGTAAGTAACGGGTGATTTTTTAAGAGCTTGATAACTTTTTTTTTTAAAAAAACGCATAAAATTTGCAAAATCTCATCGGTTCTTTATTTGAAACGTTAGATTGGTCCATGACATTTACTTTTTGAAGATAATTTCATTTAAATGTTGACCGCGGCTGCGTCTTAGGTGGTCCATTCGGAAAGTCCAATTTTGGGCAACTTTTTCGAGCATTTCGGCCGGAATAGCCCGAATTTCTTCGGAAATGTTGTCTTCCAAAGCTGGAATAGTTGCTGGCTTATTTCTGTAGACTTTAGACTTGACGTAGCCCCACAAAAAATAGTCTAAAGGCGTCAAATCGCATGATCTTGGTGGCCAACTTACCGGTCCATTTCTTGAGATGAATTGTTCTCCGAAGTTTTCCCTCAAAATGGCCATAGAATCGCGAGCTGTGTGGCATGTAGCGCCATCTTGTTGAAACCACATGTCAACCAAGTTCAGTTCTTCCATTTTTGGCAACAAAAAGTTTGTTAGCATCGAACGATAGCGATCGCCATTCACCGTAACGTTGCGTCCAACAGCATCTTTGAAAAAATACGGTCCAATGATTCCACCAGCGTACAAACCACACCAAACAGTGCATTTTTCGGGATGCATGGGCAGTTCTTGAATGGCTTCTGGTTGCTCTTCACTCCAAATGCGGCAATTTTGCTTATTTACGTAGCCATTCAACCAGAAATGAGCCTCATCGCTGAACAAAATTTGTCGATAAAAAAGCGCGAAACACATTTCGAACCGAACACTGATTTTGGTAATAAAATTCAATGATTTGCAAGCGTTGCTCGTTAGTAAGTCTATTCATGATGAAATGTCAAAGCATACTGAGCATCTTTCTCTTTGACACCATGTCTGAAATCCCACGTGATCTGTCAAATACTAATGCATGAAAATCCTAACCTCAAAAAAATCACCCGTTATAGCAGCGGGTTCGGCCGGAAAGTTGTTGCATTGTGTTAATACAAACAAATGATTTGCAGATTCATTGGGCAATATCGTTTAAATAAAGATACCTTTAATATGTTGTTGGGCATTATTAATGTGCACTTGCCCCCGTCCAGTATTTCCGGCGAGATTCAATTGGCTGCAACGTTGCGATTTTTGGCGGAAGGGTCTTACCAGAGGTCAGTCGGAAATGATTCCAGTGTGAGTATTGGCAGAAGTACAATTTCAATTGTTTTGACCCGTATGCTAAGACTTCTGCAAAAGCACATATGTCCTCAGTGGGTGCAACTAAAAATGGAGAACGAAAAACGTACATGTAGAAATTACTTATACAGTAAACATAAAATCCCTTCCATTATTGGTTGCATAGATGGGACCCAGATTAAAATTGTTAAACCACCGGACGACGAGCATATGTTTTTCAACCGAAAAGGATACTTTAGCATGAATGCCATGATTGTAAGTATCGACTATTATAATTTCATGCGAAACTCAGATATGTTTTTGTTAAAGATATGCGACAGTGATATGTTAATACGAGCAGTAGACGCACGGTATCCCGGCTCAAGCCATGACCCATTTATGTGGACCATAAGCAGCGCCCGTCAACATTTCCTAAGGGAGTACGAATGTGGTGATCGGACATCTAGATTGCGGGTACGGAATCGAGGCTTTTCTGCTAACAGCCTACAGACAGCCTCTACCACACACTTCAGCTAGGAATATTGTGGAGCGAACTATAGGTGTGCTTAAAAGTAGTTTTCGCTGCTTGATGGGAACACTGCACTATAAGGCAGAAAAAGTTGTACACCAGACGAGGATGACGAAGAAAATACTTCATCGCTCTCCACGGGGACTCTACGGAATGAAGAACAGAGAGTAAGATACGAAATTGCAAACAGTTTATAGATTGTAATTTATAACAAAAGTACTTTATTTAAAAAAATCAAAAATTTAAGTTCAGTTACAAAAAAAAATTATTTTATTGTATTATTTCACGGACATAAGGCACTACTTAAGCTGTATTTATTGGTTTATTTGAGATCACTTGTTACTTCATAAGTTCCAGTTAAGGAGGTAATTATTAGTTTAATTGCGATTTTGCGTTTGGTACTTCAAGAGTTCCAGCTCTAATTGCTGTTTTTTCAGCTCATTTTTTTCTTGTGCGGCCAATAACATTCTGTTATTGCCACGTACATACTCGTTTTTCATCTCCTCCAAACCCTTTGCAATAGACTCTGTGCCCTTTTCAATTGCCCTGTAAATTCGCTTAAGGGAACTTGTGTTTTCTTTCCCACCAGTAACTAAAACATCCAACTTCTCGTTCAGTTCTTTCTTTACCACCATTATCTGCATCCAAAAACTTGTATAAACGCTCTGCAGTGGTCTCCATCCTCCGGGGTACAGCAGATGTTGTGGGTTTCTGCCCTCTTATGTGAGGTTGTGGGCATGTCATCATTTATCAAATCATCCAAATCATTTGTCGCCAATTGAAACTCCACTAACACCCTCCACTGTTTTTTCATACCACAAAGACGAACTATGGACTCCTCTTTTTGCGTCAGTTGGTACCGAGTAAATGGTAGCATGGGCTTCAACCTTATTGTGGCCAAGTTTTTTTTTATTTCGCTTTTCCATTCTGTCCATATCTGTGTATATATACAAATATAACTTTGTATGTATCTTCAAGATGTTTAAAAATACTTTACCTTTTTCCACCCGTTTACATCTTTCTGTGGCGGACCAGCGCCGTTTAGAGCATCAGCCAGTTCCCGCCAAAGGAAATCCACCACAACCTTATCCCGCTTGGTGTAGCCTTTCGCTAGATCTGTATTATTTTCCATGAATTCCAGGAACAGACCTTTCTGCGTTGTATTCCTGTATTTTCCCCTAATTCGTTTAAAAAAAGTATTCAATTTTTTATTTTATATTACAAATTAACTAGGACTCACATTGCGTCGATTTCACCTACCGCCAAAAAACAAAACAAAACTGCAAATCTGCCACCTATCAGCTGGTCGGTTTAGTTCTGACAAAAAAAATCGATAAATCTGATTCTGTGACACCAAGTTCTGACAACATTTCTGATTCGAACATCATATCGATTTCTGTGACACCAAACTTGATTTTTTCCTGGTTTCAATTCTGATTCTGACAATAATCAGATTCTGCAACAACCCTGAATATTTCATACAAGGGGTACGGTAAGATATTATTTAGTTTGTACAACAATCCTATATGCCACACTCTGTCAAAGGCTTGACTTACATCTAAAAATGCTGCAGAACAATACTCTTTCTTCTCAAATGCATATCTGATTTCTTTTACTATTCTGTTTACTTGTTCTATTGTTGCTTGTTGGTCTCAAAATCCAAATTGGTGGTCTGGTGTGAGTTCTTTTGACTGGAGAATGGGTTTGAATCTCATTTTCAATAGTTTTTCAATGATTTTCCCTATAACGGGAAGAAGGCTTATTGGTCTGTATGAGTTTAGGTTCTCGGGGGGTTTACCAGGTTTTGGTATCATTATAATTTTCGCTACCTTAAGCTGTACGGGAAAGTAGCCTGTTCTAAATACCGCATTTATAAGATTTCTGAAGTGGTTTATCGCCTTTACAGGTAGTTCCTTCATAATTTGTGTCGTAATTAGACACAAAGCCCGGGGCTTTCTTCTTGTTCGGCAACTGATTTATTATGCATGTTAATTCTTTGTTATCTGTGCTCTTTACAGGAAAGTCCATTTGCCCTGCAGATGAGAGAAAGTTTAGAATGTGATCATCGTTTCTGGTTGATGGGACAATTTGGATTTTGTATGGATGCATCTTAAGATTTAACTTTAAAATTTTCTGCAATGTTGACCGGGAAATGCCCAACTGGCTGGAACGACGATGATTTGAGACAGATGGATCGTTTGCAACACTTTGCCGCACAGTTTCCACATTTTCTTCAGTACGAATATATCGATGGCGACCTCTTCCAGGACATTCCTCAAAACGGCTGATAAAATTCCTTATCATGAAGGCTGTAGGAGCTATCTTGAATTAAAATGTTGACGATACTTTCGCTGCGTCATAACTATTAATAGTCGTGTTTTGGTTACAAGCAAGCGATTGACGCTTAATCTTTGACAAGAAAACAAATTGATAATTTTAGCACGTTCTTGTGTATCCATTATAAATTGCCAAGATCTAATTATAACCTGCAAAGACAAAAAACACAATTATATTAGAAAACAAAAAAATTACAGGAGGTGTCAGGGGACACCCGGTTAGAACCAAGTTCCTTTCGCTATATATTATGTTCTAGTTCCAATACGACAAAGGCGCCCGTTGAAAAATATGATAATTTAAATGGATCTTTAAGAAAATATACTTTTTGTAAAATGATAAACTTTTTTTTAAGAAATTTGTTATTATATATAACAAAAAGTATAATTTTAGGTCCTTTTTGTAAGAATATTTATTATATTTTCCCGAAAAGGTCCTTTCTTTAATGAGAGGTACTTCTTTTATTAAAAGCTAATGTTTTTTTAAAGAAAAGGTACAATTTTTAATAAGAAGTACTTTCTGTAAGAAAAAGCCTTAAAGTATGATTTTTTTTTACAAAGAAGTACTTTTTTTAAGAACAGGTACTTTTTAAAGAAGTGGTACTCTTTTTAGGAAAAGGTTATTTTTTTAAGATAATTTACTTATTTTCAGAAAGGCTACTTATCTCAAGAAAAGAAAAGGTATTATTTTATTTTTAAGAAAATGTACTTTTAACAAAAGGCATTTTTGTAAGAAAATGTATTTTTTTAAGAGAACGTATTTTTTTAAGAAAATGTTTTTTTCAGAAATGGGAATTTTTTAGAATTGATCCTTGTTTCAAGAACAGGTACAATCTTAGGAGTAGGTACGCATCTCAAGAAAAGTTATTTTCTTACACTAAAGGTACTCTTTAAAGAAAATGTAGTTTTTTAAGAAAAGGCAATTTGATGTAAGATAATGTACTTTTTTAAGAAAATGAACTTTTTTAAAAAATTACTTATTTTAAGAATACGTACTTTTTGTAAGAAAATTGACTTTTTTATGCAAAGGATACGGTATTTTTTTTTGAGAAATGGTACTCTGTTTAAGAGTATGAATAGGTACTTTTTGAAAAATTTACTTTTTTTAAAAAAAACACGCACTTATTTAAGAAAATTTTATCTTTTAAACTTCCTTCAATTTGGCTTTTCTAATTTACTTTATATTCGGTTCAAAACTACAGTATGTAATAAATAGGTTCCACCTAGAAAACTTCCCATTAAACCTGAAATTTTTTCCCATATCTTAGTCTAGACACAAACCAAACCAAAAGTACGAGTGTAAGAGTAAGTGTGCTGCCAAATGTAATTCCATGCTCAGGGTTGTATTTCATGGATTTGCCAGTCTTGCACTTTGGCTTTTCTAAATTTACATTTTAGTGGGTTCAAAACTACAATACGTAATAAACAAGCTCCAACTAGAAAACTTCCCATTGAACGAAACCGAACCAAAAGTACCCAGTATAGTTGATAATAATGGGTTATAATAAAGTATGTAGTTAAAAAATCGTTGTTTAAAATTTTTTCATTTCGTCCCCATCCCGCAACGTGCGATAAGGAACTTCGTTCTAAAAGTTTTTGGGTTCAACATTGGTAGGTCTTAGGTCTTACTTGGCCCACCCTGCACCATGTGCCTAATGTTGCAATCTTTGTGGAATGGATATGTAAATTGCAGCGCTAGTCACCACTTTTGTTCCAAAATATAAAAACATTACAGAAACACCAATATTTCGGGAACGAAGTAACAAAACGATAAGCCGATCTCAATTATCTCGTCGTGGATTTCTATCAGTGCCTTTAATAGGGCTATTTGGTATAAAAATATCATAGTATCCAAAACACTAGAAATCTGTAAAAAACAACCATTTTGGCGATTATTCGCTCCGGTCAGTTCACAAGCTCATATGAACTGTTAAGCTGAAAAGATACAATGAACTAAATGAATGAATTAGTTCATTCTGTTGAGCTGAACTAAAAAGAGCGCTCTCTTGAATGAACTCAAATTCCCAACGCTAGAATTTTAAAGAACGGACCATTAGATACCACTTTGATTTTGCAAACACAACAGGTTCTCATTTTTTCATTATATTTCTTACTATTTTTTTTTCTTTTCCGATTAAATTAAATTTCCTTGTAATACGGTTTTTTTTTGAAGTGAGTGAAGTTATAAACGTTTATAACTAGCAAAGACACCAACCATTTTGCTTATTGTGAATGGTTAGGAAGAAATTAATTTGTAACCTGCTGCGAAAATGTAGCTTTTCCCGGAAAATATTGAAGCAACTACAACAAAATTTGCACATGACATGGAAAAACCCCTGATCTATCCAGAAATGGTACAACCCAGATGATTCTTTATTCTTGGACATTGTCACAGGGCTGTGAATATTGGAGCGGTTGAGTGGGCATATCCGGAAAATGGCGGGGGTGGCATAAATCATAGATATATCATGAGTAGTCAGGGAGCCAGGGTATTAAACCCTGTCCCAACTTTTTTCAGATTCGATTTCAGAGTGGGCGTGTCCGTAGGGAGAAAATTCAGATTTCATATGGAACATTCTGGAGAGGACGAGTGGGCATATCGGAAAAACGGCGGGGGTGGCATCAATCATGGGGATATCATAAGTAGTCTGGGAGCTCTGGTATTCAACCCTGTCCCTACTTTTTTCAGATTCGATTTCAGAGTAGGCGAATCTGTAGTGAAAAAATTCAGTTTTCATATGGAAAATTCTGGAGAGGATGAGTAGACATCTAAAAACCGGCGGAGGGCATCGATCGTTTCGATAGTATACGTAGTCTGAGAGCACCTGTATTGAACCCTGTCCCCACATTTTTCAGATTCGATTTCGGAGTGGGCGTATCCGTAGGGAGAAAATTCAGATATCATATGGAAAATTCTGGAGAGGACGAGTGGTCATATCTGAAAAGCGACAGGGGTGGCATCGATATGATATCCCCATGATTGATGCCACCCCCGCGTTTTTTCCGATATGCCCACTCGTCCTCTCCAGAATTTTCCACATGAAATCTGAATTTTCTCCCTACGGATACTCCCACTCTGAAGTCGAATCAGTAAAAAGTGGGGACATGGTTGGATACCGGGGCTCCCAGACTACTTATGATATCCCCATGATTGATGCCATCCCCGCCGTTTTTCCGATATACCCACTCGTCCTCTCCAGAATTTTCCATATGAAATCTGAATTTTGAAGTCGAATCAGTAAAAAGTGGAGACAGGGTTGGATAACGGGGCTCCCTGACTACTTATTATATCCCCATGATTGATGCCACCCTCGCCGGTTTCCGGATATGCCCACTAAACCGCTCCAATATTCACAGCCTTGTGACAATGTCCTAGAATAAAGAATCGTCTGGGTTGCCCCTTTTCTGGATAGATCAGGGGTTTTCCATGTCATGTGCAAATTTTGTTGTGGTTGCTTCAATATTTTCTGGGAAAGCTAAATTTTCGCAGCAGGTTACAAATTAATTTCATCCTAACCATTCACAATAAGCAAAATGGTTTGTGTCTTTGCTAGTTATAAACGTTTATAACTACACTCACTTCAAAAAGTACGCGAACGACATCCAGCAAAAACTAGCAAGAAATAAGAACTTTGTATGTAAACAGCTGATATGCAATGTAAACATTGGAAGAACCAACAAACGCAATTCGAACAAAGCATTACAAATCACCAAAACTGTTTTCTTTTTCAACAGAAATACTTAAAGATTTATAACAAAACATTCAAAAATCACATTTTCTCTTAAAAACTAAAACTCCAATGATAAATTTATTATTTTATATTCTTTCTACGTCCTAATTTTGTTTGTTTACTTAAAAGAGCTGTTATGTTTGGCTTGCTAATTCGTGCTGGCAAAAATTTTCCCAGCACAAACCATCAACTTCTCCATCATTGAACTGTCAAAATATTCACTCTCTGGCTCTCTCGTTGCTGGCTGCTGGGAGTTATCGAACACTTTCCAGCAAAAAATAGTGATAATTAGTGCTAATTATCACGTTCTCGAACAAACCTTATTGCTTTTTCATGTCAGCTTGTGTGTGCTTTTAGTTGCGACATTGACAAAAAAGCACAGTCATTGATTCCATGCAATTGCTTTTGCGTTGTTACTTGTTGTTTTCTCTACCAACAGAAATAGCTGGTGGACAACATTAAAAGCAATGCATACTCGATCAACGTGCTTTTGTACATATGAAACAAAAAGCCAGCAGGATGCTTTTCCTGCTGCTTGTCTGACTTTTGGTAGCTGTAGTCTTTGCCTTAGTTGGTGCTATTAAAGTATGGAGCGGAATTAGGAAAAGCGACAGATGGATAATATAAGTATGTGTACAATTCTAATGCTAATGAAATTGTATAATATTTGAGTTTTGGCTGAAATTTCGATAGCATTTTAAACACTGGGACTATCTGTAAAGTTAGCTTGTCGTTCGCCAATAATCGTTTCTGTAGACTCTCGTCTCGCATTCCACACACTAGCCTATCACGTAACATTACCTTGACGTTTCGAAACACAATACTAGCGCAACTTGCGTACTCCGGAATCGATTCTTCAACTTGCTGGTCCCTACGATAAAATGGAAAATGTTGAATTATTTGATTTGTCTGAGGACAGACAATTTTCCTTAGCAATTCAATTGCCTTCTCGTAGGTCAACGCTTCTTTGGTTGTGTCATCTGGTGCCGTCCACTTTGGCAGAGTACATGTCTCTGTTCCACAGGACAAAAATATTGCTTTTTCATTCTTCCTTCTGTCAATCCGTTAGCCAAAAATACAAACTGCATCTGTTCTTCGTAAATTTACCACATCACGATGGCCACGTTGAAGTGACACAAGTCGCCGAACCTCGATGCCATCGTTTGTGTTTCTGGGTTATTGTCACCCGCTGTCAAAGCCATTTACTCCTCGTCGTCAATTAATACAAATTTTGGTTGTTTTCGTTAATATATTTATTTCAAATTCGATTTTAATAATCCCGTTAGAAAAACCTGGTTTGGTTACATCAAGTATTACTAGAGAATGAGAGAGTGCAAAAGAGGAAACAGCTGTTGTTTACTTTTTGGTTGATGTTGCCCCCTTGGTTGTACAAGGTGTTTCAAAAGAAGTCATCCGATGTTGTTTGGCTCTCATTTTTCTTCTAAATGAAAAACTTCGATTCTGTTTTTTGATTATGTTTATTTGAACCTTTAGAATTTTATTGGTTAAGTTGAGAAGATGATATCGGTTAAATGGCCGCCGTCACAATTGATTACCATACGGGCTCGTTTTATGACATTTTTCGTCACTTCGGCGAGAACTTCGGGAGACAGATTCTTGCACTCATGTCGAATGTTGACCTTGAGGGCTTCCAGGGTCTCGGGCTTGTTCACGTAAACCCGGAACTTCAAAAAACCCCACAAAAAAAGTCTGGAAGGGTTAAATCGGGCGATCTTGCGGGCCAGTGCAAATCGCCAAAACGAAAGATGAGGCGACCCGGGAACGCCGCCTTCAGAATATCGGTTGAGGCTCGCGCAGTGTGTGCCGTTGCTCCGTCCTGTTGGAACCACATGTCCTCCAGTCCTAATTGCGGCAGAAAAAACTCGGTTAACATGGCCCTATAGCGCGCACCGTTCACTGCTGTCGTTTGACCAGCGGCGTTCTCGAATAAAAAATGGCCCGATGACTCCAGCGTGAACAGCGCTCCATGCAGTCACTTTGAGCGGGTGTAATGGCTCCTCGTGCCACACTCGTGGATTTTCAGTGCCCCAGAAGCGACAGTTTTGCTTGTTCACGTACCCGCTGAGGTGGAAATGAGTCTCATCGGTCATTATGATTTTCAAATAATTATGAACAAAAATGCCATAAAACGAGCCCGTATGGCGCCCATTTAGCCGACATCATCTTCTCAACTTAACCCATAAAATTGTAAAGGTTCAAATAAACATAATCAAAAAACAAAATCATTTAGAAAAAAAATGAGCGCCAAACAACATCGGATGACTTCTTTTGAAACACCTTGTATTATATGGTACGCTACAGTGTGTATAACGGGTACTTTGCTAGCGGCACCGTCCGCAATCCGCCTAGGACTTTTTTCACTATGGATCAACAGACACAGGTCGATTTTAAGTGATTTGTAGCAACAAATAAGAAGTAGATTACCTGACACCAACATTTACCTTTGAAAGAAACTTATTCACTCATGTCCCAGGTAGACCAGGCAAACAGAATAAATTTAATAGCTGATAGTTCCAAACTGGACGGTCAAGTAGTTTTTGGAGTTTATTTCAAAGAGGTGGTTTTATACCTTGCACGAAGGCTACCAGTCGATTGTAGTTTGATTCTGGCAGCAGTCATGTCAATCGGAGAAGTCATCACCGCTTGGGGCATAAACATCTACTCCGACAGTCAGGCTGCTAAAAAATCTCTGCAATCTGTAATCCTGACTTCAAGAGCATCCCACAAGTGTGGGCCATCTTTAAATGAGATGGCCAACAAGTTAGATATTCACCTTATATGGGCGCTGGAGCACAGGAATATTCCAGGGAGCCATAGAGTAGATGAGCTGGTAATATTAGGTACTACCTTACCTGTTCCACAAGCTCTTGCGAAGCTGTCAGGCATGCGAATCATGAATGGTGTGGGGTCACAAATCGCTGGTGTGCCAGGCAGATAAGACTTAGTTATGACCTGAGAATTTTGTATCCACTCCTAGACAGGATATCTCTATGCTAGGAGATGTGATCACTGGACACTAATTCGTAGACACGCTTCTAGACTGGGCGACAAAGTTCAATGTGTAGGCTCTCGGTTCTTTAGTAACTCTTAACAAATATTCCCAAGAAATCTTAAGGAGACTGACGTTTAAATCTCAAACGTTCAAACCTGCGTCCACTTCGTGAGTGTCGAATGTAAAACATGAAAGAAGAGAACTGATTATTATCAAGTTCATGCAAAAGTTCAATCTAATTCTAATCATTACGGCTAAAGCTGAAGAAACAGAACAGATTAGTATGTTTAACAAAGCGTCTGATTTATAGAAATGAGTCATACTCAAATCCAATGAGATGTCGTTCATCTGAGTGTTTGCTCTTTTTGCTGTGATAACCGCAATAACCCCCCATCAAAGCTGCAGACTAGTGTTTTGTTATCATGAAGGCACAGATTTGAGATTGAAAATATTCATTTTGAAAATATTTATATTCAAAATATTTAATCTCTATGTTTTACTTTTAAATGTAGTACGACTAAGACCCAGCAATGGCACTTAAAGTAACAGCATTACTGGTATTCGGATGTTTGTCAAGCAATTCACGGAGTCAGGAATTAACCGTGGATGAGTTGATCTGGAACTCTTTTACGGAAAAACCTACGAATATCACTGACAATGATTCAGGTACCACTCTGAGGTTCAAATCCATACCAACTACTCCGGCTCCAGTGTCGAATCGTTCGCGTAGTGGAGTGACAATTGGTGGAGGTTACAAATCGTGTGGTATGGACAAGGAATGTGTACCGCTTCATCTGTGCGCATATGGTAATATGGTAACCACCGGTGAAAACTACATCAATATTCGGATCGATGAAACAGCTTGTGCCTACAATGAAGTGTGTTGTAATACTCCCAACAAGGTGAGAAGGCTACTTAGTTTGAGAGATTTGATAGGTTTCCTAATTGAACAACATTCCAGAGAAGTGATTCTGTTATTCCACCTGTTCCGCCAGTATTTCATGACGGTTGTGGTTGGCGCAACAAAGATGGTGTAGGTTATCGCGTCACTGGTGACACCGATAATGAGTCTCAATTCGGTGAGTTCCCCTGGATGTTGGCCATTCTGCGCACCTCAGATGTCGGTGGCAAAATCATGCCTTTGTACGACTGTGGCGGCTCCTTGATAGCCGCCAATGTGGTGCTCACCGCTTCTCACTGCGTCATCAACCGCGAGGCTAATCAACTTATGGTTCGTGGTGGCGAATGGGATACTCAGAATACTAATGAAATCTTGGGTCATGTGGACAAACGCGTTCGAGAGATCATCAGCCATGAGGAGTTCAACAAGGGCGCCCTCTGCAACGATGTGGCTCTGCTCATACTCGACGACCCCTTCAAATGGCAAGAGAACATCCGTCCAATCTGTCTGCCCGAGCCAGACTCGAACTTCGATTATAGTCGCTGCTTCGCGACTGGTTGGGGTAGGGATAAGTTCGGTCGTGAGGGTAAACATCAAGTGATCTTGAAGAAGATAGATTTGCCCATTGTGCCCCGTACCACCTGCCAAACTAACCTGAGAAAGACTCGTCTGGGATTGAAGTTCAACTTGGACGACAGCTTCATATGTGCTGGCGGCGAGAAGGGAAAGGATGCTTGCACAGGTGATGATGGTTCTGCCTTGGTCTGCCCCATTACCGAAGAACCAGATAGATTTTATCAGGCGGGGATTGTTGCTTGGGGCGTTGGTTGTGGGGAAGAGAATGTTCCAAGTGTATATGCCAATGTTCCTTACCTGCGGCAATGGATTTCGGAAACACTAAGTTCCAGAGGAATTCAATTCACAGATTTCACACCCTGAATGGAAAACTAGTTTAAAATTTAAGCAATAGTAAATTTTATTATTGTAATTATTTTGGTTAGTGTGGGTTTTTGCGAAAGTCTTGACAAGTTTGTCAATATTATCTTTATCATCGAAATAAATAAAAGATATAGCAAGATGTTCCAAGAAGATATTGATGATTTCCAATAGGTGGCGAAGGGTACACGCTGAAAAACAAAGGCCTCTGTAACATATTCTCCCAAACATATGGTGCAGGATTCATGTATATGTTTGGAACACACTTCAAACATTGATAGGTTTGCAAGTCCTAAACTCAGGTGCATTTCAATGCAAAAATTAGCATGTTTACTGACAAATATGTATGCTTTTACGTGGAAACATATACGTGCTTCATCCCAAACATCCATGTACTTACGTAGAAGCATTCGCGTGTATCCCCCAAACCTGCATATACTTACGTGGAAACATATTCGTATTTTCTCCCAAATATAATACAATTTAGAAACGAATTATTCTTTCTTTATTTATTTAATATAATTAAATTTATATATATAATTATATTTATCAATATATATATTTATAAATAATTATGTAATACAAAAAATTAAAATATTTTAAATTATCCTTTTTACATTTACTTGCATTGAATGTATTACTTTTTTTATGAAATGATAATCTGCTGCTCTTGTGCTTCTACTTTCTTTGTTGTCTCTCACGTTTTCAGAAGGTTTCAACTATGCCTTGGTTATCACATAAATATATGCGAAACACATACACAAAAACCAAAGCAACATCACAAACCACCCGCAAGAAAATGTAACTGGTTCAAAACCAGTTATGTATCAAACTACAAAGCAACCACCACTAACTACCTCCCTATCAACTCGCCGTGTAGTCAACTCGCGATTTTAACATAGAGATGTCCTGAGAGGGGTTGAATTGGCTCTTTTCTGCACTACCATTCTACAGTTACGTAACCGGTTCTGCATTGTCAACTACTTGGGTACTTACAACGCGTGAACTACGAAGCTTGAGCTAACTAGTAACTGTTATATGTTTTTTGGTTTTAAATAAAAAATTAAATCAAAATAGAGGGTGATTCAGGAAGTTCCGGACAAATTTCCCCAGCGTATTCCTTGGCTCATTTCATGAAGAAAAGTCCGCTAGGACCATGACCGAAAATGCAAGGGTGCGAAATGGCAGCGGGTTCAAAATTTTCGGATTGTAGGTCGGAGGGTAGTAGGGTAAAGTTGCTAACTTCTGAGCCAGTGGTCGGGTTTTTTGTTGGAAAAGTCTTTAAAAGGCCTTTTAGAATCAAAGTAGAAAAAAGTCAAATCGCCGAGATACAGAGCTTTCGGAAAAAAATGCACATACAGTGGCTCAAAATTAAAATGGGACACCTATTAATATTACTTATGTTCCCTATATTCTACTGAACTAACTAACTTAAGAAAACAAATTTATATAACGTTTTAATGCTAATGCGATGAGTTTATTGAAAATATAAACAGAAGTCATTTTCATTAGTACAAAAAGTAAGAAACAAAAAAAGTAAAGTAATTCATAGTATTAGGGTCAAAGTAATAATGGGACACGAATTAAAAAATAAGTAAATAAGGTATCATATTCAAAACTTCAGTATTTTGTTGGGAGGCCCTTTTGTTGTATTACCGCTTTCAAACGTTGCGGCATCGATTCAACCAGCTTTCTGCAATAGTTAGGTCATAGTTTTTCCCATTCTTCCTTAAGAGCAAGTGTAAGTGTGTTTTTGTTGTTAATATGGTGATTTTTTAATTTTTGTTCTAAATAACTCCACACGTGCTCAATCGGGTTTAAATCCGGCGATTGTGGTGGTGTTTCGAGTACATGTGGGCAATTATAGAGCAACCAATTCCAAGCATAATAAGCCTTATGCTTTGGATCATTGTCCTGGTAGAAATAGTACTCGTCGGAAAGGCCTAATTTTTCGGATGTTTCTGAAAGGTTACATCGCAAAATGTTGAGGTAGTACTTGTGGTCCATAATTCATTCAATAATATGAAAATTCCCAGGACCAGCTGCCGAAATTGCACCCCATACCATTACTGACCCTGACCCGGGCTTCACAGTCGGTCGTAAATTTCTCTCGCGCAGCTCTTCGTTCGGCTTTCTCCATACTGCCCATCAGACCGGAAAATATTAAATTTACTTTCATCAGTAAAAATCAGTAAAAAATCAGTAAAAAAAAACTTTGCTCCAAAACGAAAAATCTTTTCCTCTGTGCTCTTTTGCAAATGATAGTCGTTTCAGCTTGTTGACTTTACTGATATGAGGCTTTTTCCTAGCTACTCGACTGTTGTATTGATGCTTTCGTAAAATATTTCTTATGGTTTCGGGATTAGCATTTTTCCCCAAAAATATTTCTGCTTCAGCAGCCAGTTTAGGTGCGCTAAAATGTGGACGTTTCTTTATTTGCTGTAAGAGCCAACGCTCGTCTGAATCCGAAAATATTTTTCGCTTGCTCGGTAAGTAATTTAAGCATAGTCTTTTAATAATTTTTTAACATCATTATCGTACTCCAATTTTTTGATTTGCAGCTTTGAGCGAAATGTATTTATAAATGGGTCTGAAGACACGTCCAATTCTTCGCGAATGATGTAATCTATAGGCTCTATAGTCTTCATTCCTCGCTTCCTCGGCCAGCATACCTGATACAAATAATCAATTAAAATGAAAAAAATTAAAATGAAATCATTGAATAAGGGCCTTTAGATAGAGACATACCTATTGGCAGAATAGATTCTGCTATAATTTATCTTATGCACAGTTACAGGCATGTAGTACCAGCCATAAAGATCAACAAACAACTTGGCAGTATCCATGCAATATATATGAAATTTGCTAGTGTCGATCGCTGCATTACAATTTATTGCGGCCAAAATAATTTTAAATCTATGTATTAGCTCTTCTTTTATGCCAATTACGTCTGCAGTTTTAGCTGGATTTTCGAAAAACCTTCTTGCCGTATTGCCGTCGTAGGTTGTGCCCATACCTTGCTTCACTGCGTCCACATTTATGGCCAGTGTCAACTTTAATCTCTTCTGAATTTCAGCTTTATTTGCCGCCATTTCAATTTTTGTGTAACTATCTGTTCTCCATTTTTTGAAACTTAGACGGTAAGAAATGTGCAAAATGCACTCCATAAATTTGATTCTCGCATGCAAGGGAGAAATACCAAATGCAATTGCTTCTTCCGAACATTTCCTCAAAATCACAGCATCTAAATTATTCATTTCTGTGGGCTTCGCTCCACATATGAAGCAAACCGCCATAGGTGAGCTTCCAGAAATCGTAGTAGCTACTTTCCCATCAATCATTGTTAATTTCAATGTGTGAGAAATATTGAAGTTTCTGCCATGCAATTCAACGACAGTATTTCTTAAATTTGCTATTTCGTCATTAACACGACTAACCTCAGAATTTATAACTTCAGCTGTTTCTTGTATAAATTCAAATTTTAACGGTAGGGAAAATCTAGTTGATGACGGCTCTGTATTTCTCCATTACATTGTTGACATATTATTACGCTCTGTGAGGGTCAGTGGAACAAATGACGTTAAGAACATATATTTATCAGAGTTATTTGGATCTGTGAATTTTTGATGGTATTCACTGTGCCCCGAACTTCCGTCACAGCCCCATTTCGAGAACATTTGCAGTTCGTTGGGGAGTTCTGTCACCTCATTCTCGGGTTTTGTCATTAAAATCCTGGTTACTGTATGATCTAATAACTCTTGTAGGCGAACTTTGCTACAACTTTCTCGCACCTCAACATTTGCAGGATAGCATTTTTTTTTACTTCCAGTACCTGATGGTACGATGGGTAAATGTCGCATCCAATTTCTCTAGTTGTACTGCGAAAAACCTCATTTTGATGCTTTGACAACGAAGCATCAAGTATCAGCCCAAGTGCCTTCTCCGGGGTGAACGCCTTAATGGATTTGTCTAAACACTCACTTTTTTTGCGGTAGACGATATGAACTCCATTGAGGTGTCTTTACAAAAATCGTGTACCTTTGTCCTCTTCGCCCGTGGTTGGGAATCCTCGAAGGCTTCTACTGGACATCCACGTTTAACAATATTTGAACAGCTTGGTGCTTCATTGTTTGTGGTTTGTAAACATTTTTCAGCCAATTTTCATTAAGATCAAGAAATCTGGTTTTTATGCGTCTTGCTTTTCGCCATCTATCATTGAAGTTTGTTAAAAAGTCTTTTTTCAAAAATCTAGTAAAGACTTCAACATCTTCAGCAGTCATTTCTACGTTCCTATTTGCAATGACTTTGACAGTAACATTAATATCACGATTGGTATCAATCAATAACTCGCAAATATTTAAATAAGAAATTGTTAAATTTTCCATAATTAATAAAATAAAATCTTGATATCACTTAATAACACACACCTAATCACTGCACTTGCCAAGGTAATGTAAATTAGCATATCAATAATATTAGAAATTTATACCCAAATGGAGCGAGAAGTTGTTATTGTTTTGCGTGGGTTTGATCTTATTTAACATTTCTCGGCGCGTTTTTTTTGCATAGGCGTGAAATGTCTATGAGTAGAATATTTCTCATGCAATTTGTTGTTGCCTTCGACGAGCTTATGAAAAATCAAATGCACGGGTTACAATAAAAAAAATCATAAACTCCGATCCTCAATTTTGGAGCGAGAAGTTGTTATTGTTTTGCATGGGTTTGATCTTATTTAACATTTCTCGGCGCAGTTTTTTTGCATAGGCTTCCTCAGCCTATGGCAACAACAACAAGCATGAACGAAAATTCATGTTTTGTTACTTTATCACTTGATAGTTTTTACTGTTTTTTTTTTTGGAAACTAGCCAGTAGGAGCAGCTGAATTTTTTTCACTTTTAGCTGAGACTTCAAGCTGTAATTTGATACCTTTCGTTAAACAGGACTCCACAGGGCTAAAAAGATGCAGTACACTGAAGTTGATGAACATAGAAATTGTGATGTTGTTTATATTTTGTTCTACGAAATTTTTAATATGGCACTGTTTCCAACTTTTTTTAATGCAAATGTCATTTATGACTATTGTTACTTACGAAAATATACAACAAAGTCAAATGATAAGTTTACTGTGACTGTACCAAAAGATTGAATATACAGTAAATTTGCATGCCATTTTAAACAAGCGAACATATATGAACTTCGAGCATGTCTGTCTAAAAAAATAGTGAATATATCAGCCTAATATTAAGGAATCATAATATTCAGATATCTGACAACAAAATACCAAAAAATTGTCCAAATCGGCGAACATGAAAAAAATGAATTTCGGCCACTCTTCAACCAATGTGCGACGTGGCGCCATGATGGATATTTATAACACAACTGACTGAAATATTCTATATAGAGTTCTCTTAAAAGTTCCAGTCAAAACAAAAAAAACATTAGGTACCGCTATCTAAAGCTAAACTGAAAATGGTTGCCATCTGTCCCATTACTACTTTGAGGGTCGTGATCTCTATTATTGTGTATGAATGCTTATAAATTTAATTCAATTGAATAAAAGGCAGCAATTATTTCCTTAAATAATAAACACTAACTAACGTGGGAATATGAAATCATAAAAATAAGGTCAAAATTCCGTTACCATATTTTAAAAATAATATATATTTTATTATGTGGGTTAGTGTCCCATTATAATGTTGAGCCACTGTAACCTCAATTTGCTCAGCCAGATGGCAGGTAACTTAATTTTGTGTTTAGTAGAAAATGGGAACCACATTGACACATCCTTTAACATCCAATGTTTTTTTTTCCTTATGTGTTTGATTCTTCAGCCAAAAATTTCAATAAAATTAAATCTTAAACGTGTTAATTTACAAAAACAAATAAATGTGTGCTGTTATTTCGCTTCCAAAAACAAAAACAAACATTTTTTCATTTCAGTAAAATGATCATAACTTTGGAACGGTAAGACCTCTGGGCTTCGTTTAGGGCATTTTGGAAAGGTAAGAGGTATGGCTATCTTTCAACAAAACATAAGTTACCTGCCATCTGGCTGAGCAAATTGAGGTTATGTGAATTTTTTTATTGGTTCTGAAAGGCCTCTTAAAGACCTTTCCAACAATCCGACCACTGGCTCAGAAGTTAGCAACTTTACCCTACTACCCTCCGACCACCAATCCGAAAATTTTGAACCCGCTTCCATTTCGCACCCTTGCATTTTCGGACATGATCCTAGTGGACTTTTCTTCATGAAATGAGCCAAGGAATACGCTGGAGAAATTTGTCCGGAACTTCCTGAATCACCCTGTATATGTATGTAGTTAAAATAAGACTAAATGTATGAATTAAGTCGCTTTTTTTAATATAATCATTTTGTTGTTTTAGATTCAAGTCGGGATGAGACACTAAAAATCAGGACAATACCAAAAAAGAGGGGCATTCCCGCCAAAAGCAGGATGGTTAGTTAGGTTATGCATAATTCAAACCCACCAACTTGTTGACTCAACAAGTTTAACACAACGACTATTCAAGGTTTACATTATATCGGCCCGGTTTATCCTATTCCATAGAATTTTTTCTTTTTTCACTCTTGCTTACGCAAATTTGTGAATAAGAAATGAGTGGGAGAGAAAATTGTAAATGAGTTTTAGAGTTGCTTAATGTAGCAATATTCATCAGCCACCCTGTATATGAATATTAGCAGTAATTACTGCCGCTACTTCGTCAGCGGAGATCTTTAATACAAAGTAACCGATTTACCATTCGGACCAAACGAAAAAATTGTATGGAAATTTCGATTTCAGTTATATGGGCGGCATGTGATGGACGTGACCGATTTTGATGAAACTTCATATTTTTCTTAATTCCGCTAACAAAATTATCGATGTCAAGTTTCAGCACTGTACGAGCAGAACTACAAAGCCGCTGATGCTGAGGGACTACCGGCTGAGCTGTTTAAGGCTGGCGGCTTTGACTTCGAACGGTGAATGCATCAGCACATATGGAAAATCTGAGTAGACGCCTGCAAGCCCGACGATTGGAGTCTTAGCATACTATGTCCTGTTCTCAAAAATACGACCTAAGTATATGAACGGACTATGGTGGAATAAGCCTGATATACATCGCATACAAAGTCCTCTCGAGCGTAATGTGGGAAAGACTAAAGCCGTTTGTTGCAAATCTGACCGAGGGTTATCAGTGTGGCTTTAGACTTGGAAAGTCAACTATCGAACAGATATTCATATTACGACAAATCCTGGAGAAACCCACGAAAACTTAATCCACACCTACTGCCTCTTTGTAGATTATTAGGCTGCCTTCGATAGCCCGATACATGAAAAATTGTTGGAAGCTATGTCGCAGCTTGATATTCCTGCTAAGCTGACATTCCTTTGTAGAATCGCACTGACCTACACGAAATCCTCAGTAAAGATTGTGGAAAATGGAAGCCTCGAAAGTATATGAAATTGTGGAATTATTAAAAAATAATTCTATTCGTCTTATGACGATCCAGAGAATAAAACGGAAGAAAAATATTAAAACTTCAACTGCTCCCAGACGCCCCAGGAAGATTGCGACCGCACCTGTCATCATTTGGGAAAGTTAGTGGTAAGTGACAAGTGCAATTACCTCAGCTGCGGCACTAAAAACGTTAAATATTTGCGCCAGTGAGTGACATAAGTCTCGAAGTCTCAAAAGATGGGCCTGACGGCTGCAGAGAAGATAAAGAAACCATTTTTATCACAAAAAATATACAACTTCGTAAATAATTCGACCAGGTCTACGAAAACTGGACTGAGACTGACTGTAAGAAAATAAAGTATTAAATTCGACACGTTTAACATAATAAAAATACAAATAAATATGTGGTCTGATGAGAATAAAATCAAACGGTTTGAGTTCGATGGCCGTGCATGGTACTGGAGCAAAGATCCAAATACTACTGCCCCGAATGCAGTAACACAGACCATAAAAGATAGCGGTGGATCCATATTGAGATTGGGATATATTACTAAGAATGAAGTATGTCCTCTGATTACAATTTAAGGTATTACGAGAAAAGGACACTATCCTTCAATTTTGCGAAATCATATACCAGCTGCCGTAGAAAAAATGGGTCTTGCTACTGATAGCGTGAGTTTCAGCATGACAATGACCAAAACCATTCGGCCAAAATTGTTAAAAACTTATTAAACAGTCAACAATTTACAACTATGAAATGGCCAGCGCAGTCACAGGCCTTTAACCCGATGGAAGACTTTTGGAATTGCATAAAATCTCAGCTCACCAAATACCCAGATGCTCGAAAAGGCTTAACCGAGCTGTGAGATAGAGTAAAAGAATCTTGGGATGCTATACCAGCGTAAATGACGGCAACATTTTGCTACAGCATGCCTCGCCGTATACAAGCTCTACTGGACAAAATATTGAATATTGATGAAGTTTGAAAACCAGAGTGCAAAATTGTAACATTTGTTTAACTTTACATTATATACTGGTTACTTGGAACATATCAATAAATAAAAAAATAAATGGTTTCCCATTACATCCCATGAAGGGACCGGGGAGAACTTCTCACAATCACAGAGCTGTGCGCTTTCCAGTTTTCACTCACTGATTGGGACCTACAGTTTTACACCGATTCCGAACGGTATTTTGAGAAGCTTTTTCATGGCTATATACTCGATAGTGTCGCCGTCACTATGCGAGGTGACCGCCGCCGAAAGAAATTTGAAGGTGGTCAGTGCAGGGTTCGAACCCAGGATCTCATGTACAAGAGCCGCGCACACTAACCATTGCACCACCGTCGGCCACGAATATAGAATTAAAATTGTTTTTGTTTTTATTTACGAGAGAACAATAAACTGATTTAGTTAATTATTATTTTTGTTTTTAATCCAATATTTAAAATATACAAATTTATTTCCAAACTCTGTCATCCCTGTTACAATTTTGCCCGACACTGTATACATATAAAGGATGTCTCAGAAAGATTGCACTTTTTAAATTTAGTGTCCTTTTTTGTCCAAGTGGCAATTCTGCAACTTGACAGCTGTCACATATGTTTATTCGAAGAGTGGTTAGCAAATTTGACGAAACTGGGTCGGTTATAGAAAGTAAGACTCCCGTGCGTCAACCTACCGGTCGGTCTCTTGAAAACATTGCTGCTGTAAACAAGACTGCCTCCGAAAACTCGAAAACATCAATTTGGCATCGTTGTCAACAACTTCAAATTTCACGAAGAACTACGCAGCGAATTTTGACAACAGACGTCAAGCTTCATGCGTACAAAACTCAGCTTACTCAGAAGCAAAAACCAGCAGACCATAGAAAGCGCCGGCAATTCGTTCAATGGATAATGAAGCAAAGTGAAGTCAATGCCATTTTTTTTTAAAAAAAAGTCATGTTCTCCGATGATGTGTATGAAAATGGCTTCGTTAATACATAAAAAGGGTCGAACTTGGGGCTCTTAAAATCCTCCTGCAATCCATGAGAAACAAATATACCTACAAGTAGCAACTGACTGGTGCGGATTTTGGTCAGGCGGCGTGATTGGGCCTTACTATTTTGAAGATGACGCCGAAATTACAATGGGTGTACACGGATGACGACGTCGGTTGCCCCCTCCTAACCAAGACTTGGTCAGAACAGCTATTGCCCGGTTTAAGAACAACAAAACCTCAGGAGCCGATGGATTACCGGCGGAGCTGTTTAAAGCTGACGGCGATGAGCTGATAAAGTGCATGCATCAGCTCATTAGGAAAATTTGGTTAGATGAATTCATGTCCGGCGGTTGGACTCTAAGTGTACTATGTCTCATATTTGAAAAAGGTGACTCGAGTCTCTGTGCCAACTACCGTGGAATAAGCCTTTTCCCATATCATTTAAGGTTCTATCAAGTATAATGTGCGAAAGACTAAACCCAATTATCTGATTGTCTTTTGGCCTGATTGTCTTTTGGCCTGGAAATCGACAACTGACCAGATTTTCACGCTACGCCAAATTCTGGAGAACACCCACGAAAAACCTATTACCTATTTGCCGATTATAGGGCGTCCGTAGATAGCCCGATACGGGAGAAACTCTACGAAGAAATGTCTGAGCTTGGTATTCCTGCAAAACTCATACGCCTTTTCAGGATGACCTTGACGAACACCAAATCCGGGGTCAAAGTTGGTCAGGATATTACCGAACCTTTCGATACTAAGCGAGGCCTCAGGCAAGTCGGCACCCTATCGTGCGGTCTCTTTAACATCTTACTGGAGATCATTGTGGGAAAAGCTGCAGTCACCATGAATAAAACCATCAGCAGCAACAGTCACATTCTGTTCGCGTATGCTGATGATATCGATATCATTGCGCGCACAGTTAGAGAACTTATTGCGGTGTTTTCGAGAATTGAGGAGTCAGCAAAAGTGGGTGCGACAGTAAATGAGGACAAGACACAATTAATGGTTTCAACGGGCAGGGCCTCCACGCGATTAGACCAAAGCGTGAACGTCGATAACCGTTAAAATTTCGAGGTGGTGGACGAATTTATATACCTCGGTAAACAAAAAAACAACGTCAGCCTTGAGATCAAGCGGAGCATTGTGCTTGCCAATAGATGTTATTTTCGGCTAAGCAAGCACTTTAGAGATAAAGCACTCTCTCGAGTAACAAAAGCCCAACTGCACCAGACTCTCGTACAACCTGTCTTGCATTATGCCGCAGTATCCTGGGTATTATCGCAAGCAGAAGAAACATCTGTAGGAGTCGTCGAGAGAAAAATACTCCGAAAAATTTATGGCCCTATACTGCACAACGACGAGTATCGGCGACGCATGAACCATGAGCAGCTATGGGCACAGAAGCTGTTGGAAGCTGCGCTCTCACAAGTGCGTATACGTATATGAATGTGAGAGCTAACAAAGAGAGCAAGCAAAGCAACGAAAATTGTTTTAGTTGGATTGAAAACAGCAAGCAAGCAAGACGTGAGCCGCATTGTGCGATTTGAAAAGGCGAAAAAATACATGCATAAAATTTGTTTTGTTCACAGTGCTTCATACTTGCTTAGATGCGCTCGCTTTTTGTCCCGTAGTAGAATAATTTTTATTTTCATCAAAAAGGAATTTATACTTTATTTCTTTTTAGGTTTAAAATTTTGTAAATACAATTCATTTTATTATTTTTTAGTCTTAAACATCCTTCTCCGAAAAATATTTTTGAACTTTAAGGCATATTTATATACTTTCAAAACTGTAAATAAAAAGAAAACATGTTTAAAACAGAATATGATATCAATTTTTTTTTGTTTAAATTCTCAGAATCAGCCGGAGTGTATTATTTGTTATCATGTTTTCAAGTTGATGAAAAATAGTAATTTTCAAAAACATTACCTATCTCCCCATAGAGAGTTTGAAGAATTCAAAGATGAATACAGACTTCTAAAACTTTATGAATTAAAAATTGATTTTATAAAATAGCAAAACAATATAAATAACACACATCAGAAGGGCACCCTCTTACATCTGAAATATTGAAGGCTTCCTTTGTAGTCAGTGCTGCATTAGCAACAAAAGGAAGACCGTTTGATGATGGGAGTTTTTTGAAGGAGGTCATCATAGACATGTTGGATTGTTTCGGAGAAAAAGGGGAAAAAATGAGAAATATTATAAAAGAAGTACCCTTGTCACGTTTAACTATTACAAGGAGAACCGAAGACATTGCCGCTTATATTTTTTTCGAAAACAAAAGAATCAATAATAAAAACAGAGGCTTACGCTCTTAGTTTGGACGAGACAACTGATATTACTGACACTAGCCAGCTGATGTTATGACTCAGGTCCGTTAATGAAAAATTTGAAATATCAGAGGGCATATTACCTTTAGTTGGAATGCACAGCAAAGTTACGGGCGAGTCTATATACGACGTCGTGAACGAAAAAGTTTTTTCCTTTGCAAAGAACGAAAAACTTTCTTCTATATGCACTGATGGTACTAGGGTTATGGTTGGAACAACTAAAGGCTTTGTTGGGCAGTTACAAAAAAAAAAACAGCAGACAGTTGTCCGAGGCCTTCGGCCACGGACTGTCCCTGCAGGCTGTGTCAGAGACACGACCATTAAGTTTAACGTAGAATACGCCATCCGATAAGACAGAAAACATATATAACAATAAATGATAAACGTCAACTGTCAGCTGCTGTCAAACAGCATCAAGCAGCATTGTTATTTTGCTTACTTGGCAGCACTTTCATTTAACATAAAAATATATGAATTAATTTTTTCATATATTTTTTATAATTATATATCCATGTTAAATTCAAATTCACATTTAACATTTTGTTTCACTTAAATACATAAGTAAATATACGAAATTTCAATATTTCATCAATCAAAACAACAGCCGAAGGTTTGTGTCCACACTGAAACAGCAGCATAGATTGTGTTCACGCTACAAACTCAAACACTCAACCAAACACCACACATATGTTTGAGTGTATGTGTTTAAACAATTTTCATTTGAGAAATTTAAATATTAGGAAGATATCAACCAATATGAAATGTATATCAAACGAAAGATAACATCTTCATTTACCTACAAAAAATTTTTTTAAAAAAGTTATCTCGCCGTTTCCTCATAATCAATGAAATAAAGATTATAACAATAACAATCTGACATGACTCCCTATACCGTAAGGTAAGACGTATTCTACGCCAAAATGGCATCAAAGTTCCAACGATTCATTTCATTTTGTACCAAGAAAACTTGTTAGCAAAGGTAATAAATATGGGAAACACAATGAACTTAGTTGTAAAAATAATAAAACTGATAAGACGAGGCCACAAAGCTTTATCCCAACGAAAATTCCGTGCATTTTTAGAAGAAGTTGATGCCGAATATGGTGATATAATCTTGTACACAGAGGTGAGGTGGCTGAGTAAAGCAAAATGATTAGAGAGATTTTTCTTTCTTAAAGAAGAAATAGTTGAATTTTTTGAAGCGAATTTCGATTTATGAAGGGATATAATATACGGATTAGTACATTCACCTTATTAATTATATAGGGTATGTGGTCCTTAAAAAGCATTTTGGTGTCAAGCATAACACCCAAGTATTTGACCTTCTGTTCCCAACGTATACGAATGTTGTTGATATTTACAGTGGTCTGTGGGGTATAACACATTTTCCGTTTCCTGGTAAAATAAATTGCCTGTGTCTTTTCGCAGTTCAACATTATTTTCCATTTAGTAAAATAAGATAATATTTCGGCTAATGCTCTCTGTAAGTTAGCTATTATATCTTCTGCCAAGATTTCAGAGCTGAAGATTGCTGTGTCATCCGCGAAAATAGACAACGTACAGTAATCGAATTGTGGAAAATCGGCTGTATATAAATTATATAAGACAGGAGATAAACAAGATCCCTGGGGACAACCTGCAGTAATAGAGTAACGCTCGGAAGTCTGTGGCCCAATGTGAACTTTAAAGGTCCGAGAAAGGAGCAAACTATGGATTATTTTAATTAGATACCCCGGTATGCTTAATTTTATCATTTTAAAAATAAGGCCGTCGTGCCAAACAGAATCTAAGGCGGCTTTGACATCCAGTAAGACCATGCCAGTTGATTTTTGGTGGTTAAAGTTAGATTTTACTAAGTTCCTTATTCTTATTAGAGGATGCGCCGTATTGTGTTCTTTTCGGAAGCCAAACTGATGCGCGGGAATAATATTATTTGCTTCTATAAAATCTGTCAGTCTTATTTTAATTACTTTTTCAAGTATTTTGCTTATACTTGATAATAAGCTTATAGGTCGGTATGAAGCTGGAGACTCTGGTTGTTTACCGGGCTTTCTAATTGGGATAACTTTAGACTCCTTAAACTCTTCAGGAAAATAGCAAACTTTTAAACATGAATTGATTATGGTTGTTAAGTATTTTATGCCCTTATTGGGAAGTGCTTTTAGGCATCTGTTATTGATAGAGTCAATTCCTGCAGATATGTTATTCTTTAATTTTTTTATTATATCAGAAATCTGTGAGGGGTTTGTTAAAAGTACTTCTGATGAGTTTATGTTTAATGATCTAAACGACTCCAAAGTAACATTAACTAAAGAAGTGGTAATAGGGTCACCAAGACTGGCTGAAATTGAATGGTTTGATGCGAAACATTGAGCCAAAACTTCACATTTTGCTTGGTTCGTGGTGTAACGACGGCCATTGTGTTTGAGAATGGGAATATTGTTGAACTTCTTCTTTAAAACCTTCGTTAAATCCCAGAAGGGAGGGGAGCCTTTATCTAGTGTGGAGAGTAAATGATTCCAAGATTTATTTCTAAACAAGTCAATTTCCTTACAAATATTCTGATTTAAAAATTCCATTTGATAGAAATCAATCAAGTTTCTATGACGTTGCCAATACCGTCTGCAATTATTTCTCTGTCGTATCATATTTTTAACATGGATGGGCAGGGATTTCCTTCTAGTAGGGGGTTGTCTCTTTGGCACAGCATACGCAATTGCATCAACTAAGTTGTTTCGAAAGTGTAGCATCATGTTATCAATGTTTTCTTTGTTTAAAATATTCTCAATATTTGGAAAGTTTAGGTGTCTATTTAAGTATCTGGAGAAATGGTTCCAATTTGCATTATTAAAATCATATCTTGTAAAAGGTGAGTTATTATAGCTACTTCTGATGGCGACTTTCACAGGCAAATGGTCAGAGCTGAGTTCACTTATAACCATAGCAAGGGACGTAATACCAGGAGCGTTAGTCAGGAAAAAATCAAGTGGAGATCCTTGTCTACTTGCACTTGAGGGAATGTGAGTATGATCACATGGAAATATTATATCAATATTGTACGATTCTAACTTTTCGTATAGAATATTACCCCAGCAATTAGCCCTAATGCATCCCCAAGACTGGTGTCTACAATTAAAATCTCCACCTAGTATATATCTTTCGTTTCCATTAAGTCTGTGAATATCAGATGCGAACTGATGTCTTCTAATGCCATCTGTTCCTGCTGAACCACCAGGATAATAGCATGAATATTAGGGCGGGTCGATTTATTTTTCGACAATTTCCCTATGATTTCCGTATTCTATGGGTTATTCCATGAAAAATTGCCAAAGGAACCATACCTCTATCGTTAAAATCGAGTCCCCTACTTTTTGTTGGTAGATTTTTTCCCAAATTGACGTTCGTATGAAATATTACCTACACGTTCACATCCATAACTCAAAAACTATCGATCGGGTTTAATCGCCAGTAGTCGCGTTGGAAAGGTGAAAAACAAGAATCTCCAACATTGGTCCAACGGTTCAAGTTACGGGCATTTTTGTCCAAATTTTGGAGCATTTTTTCATGATTTTGTCCAAGAATATTACTTTCATGGCCATTTTTTTGGCTCAATTTTTTTGACTTACGAAGCTTACGAACCTTACGTTACGACTGGACTGATTTGCGCTTTACATTATTGGCATATTTTTTCACAGGGTGCACACCCTGTGTTATGTTTGTTTACTTCTTTTTGTTTTTAGTTTCTTTATAGACTTCTTTATTTTTGTTTGTTTATAATATTCCAGTGTATGCTAGTTTTGGTTGAGCGTCATTTCAGTGAAGTGTTACTTGAAATAACTAACAAATAATCAAACTATTTTGAAATTTAGAAAAGATTTAAAGGTAAGTGTAAAACATTGCTAACTAGTATAGTTAATAGTTATATTATTATTCTATGAAAAACATATTTAATTCTTTTAGTGACGGTTTAAAAAATGGATTCAGAGCCTGGTTCATCGCAAAATCCAACAGATACCCAACGCAGTAGTTTGCAACATTTGGTCTCTCATGATGTTTTTTCTTTTGGCGTGGCCTGTGAATTACCTGATATTAATCTGTCAACTAAACGAGATATATTGAAGTACTATTTTTTCTTGGCCGAACGTTCAAAAGCCCAAAGCAAAATGTTTTCGTATAAAATATTTACTCCCCAAGTAGAAGACAGATTGTTAGAAATTTGGAATCAACTTAATATTGAAGTTATACTCAAAGGTAGCATCATTAGAAAATTGAATAATTTGCTTGACGCATATAGTAATGCAGATAAACAACGAGTAAAACGCGCAACAGAATTCAAAAAATTCGTAGAATCAACAAACCAATTATTCAACATTGGAAAATGTAAATGCAACTTCAAAGAAAACGACTGCTCATGTGGATCTATCCCAGAAAACTTAAAAGATTTCATGCGCGATCAATATAATGACAGAATACAAACGATACCGGAACACGATAGTAGAAGTGAAGAGACGATACCAACGACTATACCAACAATCCCAGTGAGCAACGATCCTACATACGAACCACATTATGACGAAATGGAAGTTGATGTGAGAGGAGGTTCAGAATTAGTTCTACCACCACAAACATACACTCCCAGATACAATACTAAAAACTATGCAATGATGTGTGACAGATTTCGTGTGCATGATAGAATGGGATCAGCATTGGCAACAGCTCTGATGGAAGACCTGGGCGTAAAAGATGCTCATGGCAATCTTGTCATCATGGATAAAAGTAAACTTCGTAGAGAAAGAGAAAAATGGAGACAAGACGCACTTCGTAAGCGGTATGATGGCTCGAATTTGATATCATTTTCATTCGACGGCAGGAAAAATGATGCTCTAACTGTAGAAAAAATTGATGAGAAGTTGCATCCAAGGATGGTTAAAGAACGTCATCTAGTTGTTTTGAGGGAACCAAAATCTCAATTGATAGGCTACACAAAACTAGAAAGTGAAACTGCGGCAAGCAAAGTCAACAAATTGATCGAATTCTTCCAAGAAAAACAATTGTCTCTCGATTCATTAATTTCCATATGCGCTGATGGTGAACGGTGGAATTTTGCGACTATTCGAAAAACAGTTAAAGAGACCACTGCACTGGTTTGTGTCTTCTGCACTTTAACGAGCTTCCGTTTAGACATTTGTTTGACACTTTAGACAAATCAACCACCACTGGACCACGATCAACTACCGGAAAGTTGAGCTCAAAAATTGCTAATTGTGAAAATCTTCCGGTATGTAATTTTTATAGCTGATTCTTTACCATTTTTCATTCTATTTTTAAGCTTTTATGTTTTCTTTTCAGGTGGTAACCGATTTTGAGGAAATCGCTTTGGAAAATATGCCTCCTGGTGATTTAAATCCTGAAGAATTATCTACCGATTCGAGGTACTTGATGTTAATGGCCAATGCAATTTCTAATGGTGTGGTTCCTGCGGATTTGTCTCACATAAAACCAGGGCCAATTGCACATTTTCGTTGGCTGACCAAAGCCAATAGATTATTACGGTTGTATGTGACAACTAATAATCCAACTGAAAATTTAAAAATTCTGGCTTACTATATAATAAAAGTATACACGCCAATGTATTTCAATGTTAACTATTATAGCTCTGCCGCATACGGTAGTACATTACTTTTTAAATTTATTACTTGGACACGATGTTTACCACCGAATTTACTTGGAGTTGTAAATACAGTAATTCAAGATAATCCATATTTTGCACACTCAGAAAATATCTTACTATCTATGTTGTTTGATGATAGAATGGAAAAACGAAACATTGCTATAAAGAAGATTTTACATTACCGAAGAGATATTGTCGACCCAACGGAACTTAGAGTTTATAAAAAATCTCTTATAAACTTTAATTGTACGGAATATACAAATATGATTGATTTAAATGACGATACCATTTTATTCGAACCACCGTTTACGCAAAGTTATTCGTATGAACATTTGGAGGGATATTTAAATTACGAAGTGCCACCGTTCGATGATCCACAAATTCCTTTACACATTCAAGGAACGGAAAGACATGTCCAATTGCTGGCTGCCACTGCTAAACGAGTTGCAGGAAAGAATGTAGAAGGCGCTATGGCGACGACATTAGAGAGCCGTACGAAAACACCCAGACTTGAAAGCAAACAAGACTTTCAGAAAAAATAATGTTTTTTTTCACATTTTCTCTTTTACTACACTCAAATTGAATATTTTTTTTTGATAATAGGTTGATAGATACTTTATTATCTCTTAATTTGAATTTTTGTAGAAAAAAATAATAAAAAGGAAAAAAAAATCAAAAAGTTGGTTTTCTGTGTTATTTTGTTTTAGCAATATCGCATGAATTAATCAACCGAATTCGATAAATTTGGGCTTAAACTCTTCGTTTTGAATTGTAAATTGAATTAAATAATGGATTGAGCCAAAAAAATGGCCATGAAAGTAATATTCTTGGACAAAATCATGAAAAAAATGGAAAAATGGTCCAAAATTTGGACAAAAATGCCCGTAACTTTTGAACTTTTTACCAAAAAAAAGTAGGGGACTCGATTTTAACGATAGAGGTATGGTTCCTTCGGCAAATTTTCATGGAATAACCCATAGAATACGGAAATCATAGGGAAATTGGTGAATTTTTTCACTCCCTACAAATCGACCCGCCCTAATGAATATACTATATTAGCGATCCCCAGAGACGTAAACAACTTAATGCCAATGTTCTCAATAGTAGACGTGTTAACAATCAGTAGTTTTTATTAAACATGACGTTTTTGTTTGACATATTTGCTCATTTACATAAACTTAATTTAAGCTTACAAGGAAAGCAAAAGTTTATTTTTGATTTGGTTTCAGTTCAAAAAACGTTTGGAAAACATTGAGCTGGAATTTAATACAAATAAACACATGAAATTTGCTCTAAGTTCGATATGTGGACCGCTCTGCCCAAGTTTTATGAATTTTTTCAAGAACTTCGTGACAAAATAGATAAATCATTTGCTGATTTTGAAAAGATACTTAATTTTATAGAACTTTTCAATAACCCCTTATTATGAACCTTAGATTTGGAAGATAACGACATCCAAACTGAATTGAAAATTATTCAAACTGATACATCACTTCCACTTGAACGAGACATTGAATTTTGGCTTCAAATCGACAAAAAAAGTATCCGCTGTTGAAAAACAAAAATTTTCACCTCGTTTCTATGTTTGGAACAACATATGTATAACATATTCTCGGATATGGCTTTTTTAAAAAGCAAATATAGACATTTTTATTGACGGATGAACATTTGGAAAATCTTCTGCGAATAAAAACTCTAAACGAAAATATCGATTTTGATGAGGTTATCAAGTTTTCGAAGGCATAAATTAAATAAATTTGTCCGCATATCTGTCGGTTTCTGACTTTCCATCGGCCTTTATGTTTGTCAGTCTGTCTGCCTTTTAATATGAAAGTTTTACGGACCATGTTTCAAAATGCAACAGAAAGCCATAATTCAATAAAAAGTTTAAATTAATTTAAATTTAAATTATTTAGAATGTTTAAACATCCCAACTTCATTCCGAGAAATATTAGCTGACCCATAGATTAATACTTTTCGTAGATCTAATAGTTCTCCCACCAAATTACGTTTGATGTTGAAAAGAATTGCTTTACTAATACCAGATAGAGGCAATGGTTCAAAACAACGAACAAAATAACAACAACGGCATTTCGTTTTGTGTGTTAAAATTATTGTGTTAAATACAACACAAATGTATGCTAACAACAACAGTCAATAAAAAAGTGTGAGACACATTTAAATTTCATAATTTTTCACCAAAATGACATGAAAAATTAAAGCAAGAAGTTATTGTAATTCCACCTGGTGTATATCACTTTTCGTCAAACATCTCTCTATCACACCCACCGCATCACGAAGAGTGTGAAAGGAAACGTCAGATGAGCAAAATATTCTATCTAGTCTGAGATTACTCTATGGGCTGACCATGAGCTATATCCCGACATTGACATAGTTAATTGGATCAAAAAAATGCGATTGCGCCGGCTAGGCCATGTCAGTGGAATGGATAAACAACTCGAAGGAAGACGAAAAATAGGAAGACCGAGACCGCGATGGTTGACGAACCCCTGCTTACACTTGGTATTGCCAATTGGAGATATAAGGAAAATATTGAACTGGTTGGCGAAATATGTTATCTTCGTTTTATAAGGTCCCAAACCCCCCTGGGTTGTTGGAGACCGGAAAAGTAAGTAAATAAGTGAATGACATTCGTTACAGGAACATGATAACGGAGTCTTTGTGGCCTCAACCGGACGGCATGGATCTGAGTTACGGACGATTTATTGCAGCAACGACTTCCAGAACAAATTACCTCAAGAAATTCTGATGTCAGCTGAACACAAAGATGATGCGATTTAACGCCGTGAGATTTCTTTCTTTGGGGTCTTATGCGAATAAACCAGAAACAATTCCTGAGTTCAAATCCGAGATCCAACACGACATCGGTGAGATACATCCACATCTCTGTGTAAAAGTCATGAAAAGAGTAATAGCCTGTCATCAGAGCCGTGGGGGCCATTCGACGGATATTATATTTCATATTTAATCGGAACCTGCCTTCTCTACAATCCAATAAAAAATCACAACTATCTCAAAAATTTCGTGATTTTATTTTAACATTAAAAAGTGCATTCTTACTGAGATTCTTACATAAGGGGCGTTTTTTCGTAACTTATACACGTGAACTCATACAAAATGAAAACCTGCACGTTACCATGTAAAATTTTAGAAGTTGAGAATATCCCCGATAAAAGTGTTACCATGTTTGATTTTGTTGTACGAAAAATATAAAATGTATGTCATTCCATTTCTTTATATTTCCACGACGTTTCGAAAATTAGTTAGTTACTTTTTTTAACATAATATTTAAAAAGTTGTATAAAATATTATTGATTTTTTGTTCTTCCACAAGCATAATTCCAAGACAATACTGGAGACACACAGCAACTAACGCGGACCCAAAAGGAAGTGTAGTGAAGACAGGGGCGGGCTAAGGCCTAGGCAACCTAGGCATGTGCCTAGGGCCCGAAAATAAGGATTTAAATTTTTATAATTAATTTTTACTTCCATTTTAGTTTTATTATTAAGATGTTATTTTTACTTTAAGATGTTATTTTCTTTAATAATTTTTCCGGTTCGAGATCAATTTCTATGAAAAAGTACTTTTATAATAAAAAGGCCCTTTTTAATAGAATGTATTATTAAAGAAATAATTTGAAATTGATTATTATGGTGGATGGTTGGGAATATAGCTATTTCAATGCCCACCAAGGCATATCATCCGCTCCCTTCTCCACAAGTATTTAGGTATATTATCACACATTATAGGGATAAACAAATGTCTAGTAAGCGAGAATTGTCTAAAACTCGTACTTGTGCGAAAACATCCACAACAATACTTTGCCATAACCATCAATATTCACAACATTTCTTTCCTACGCAGGCTTTCATCGAAAGCCACTGCATATATGTTGTTGTTTCAAAAAAGAAACAACAATTGCCGTGTTATTATTCGATCTTTAAGATGTTATTTTTAATATTTTTCCGGTTCAAGATCAATTTCTATGAAAACGTAATTTTTGTATAAAAGAAAAGTGGTGTAAAAGAAAGTTTTTTTTTTGGGATTTTTACCTATATTTTCTAATACGGGTGAAAACTTGGAGAAAGTTATTTTAGAATTTTTAAATAATATTGATTTAGACATCACTAACAGTCGGGGACAGAGTAATGATAATACGTTTAATATGTCAGGTAAAATATAAGGAATTCCAATCCAGAATAAAACAACCTATTTTTCCTGCCCATTTTATAACATGCGCAAATCATTCATTAAATTTAATTGGAAACGCTGCTGCCGAAAGTCGCATGGAAATTACCACTTTTTTCAATATCGTTCAAGAATGGTACGTATTTTTTTCAAGTTCTACACATAGGTGGAATGCATTACAAAAATTTTGTAAGGGCAAACACTTGAGTATTAAACCTATTTGTGACACCAGGTGGTCTGCTCGTTTCGATGCTGTGAAATCCTTAAAGGAAAGTTATGAAGAAATTAATCATAGTTTATGTAATTTTTCCTCAAACAAATATGAAAAACTTTGATACATTTGAGTAGATACTGTTACTTACTATATGGGAAGAATTTTAGGGGGAATGAATGTTTCGAACAAGACCCTTTAACCCTAGAAAGATAACCTTATTTTCCCATACATAAAAGATAACCATACGTCTTAAAGACGTATGCTAGTTTGAGGTCTAATTAGTAAAGGTTCCAAAATGTTTTAAAATAAAATTCGTTTCAAATTAATAAGATTAAGTCTTGCTCTATAAAAAATTCTATCTAAAGAAAAGCCATCAAATTTTAAACTGCAAAACCAACGAACAGTAAAATCAAAGAAATAAATAAATGCTTATTTTTCATACGTCTCAAAGACGTACGATATCTCACTAGGGTTAACAAATAGACGATTCCCTAAATACTGCAGTTTTAATATATGATTCATTGATAGATTTTATACAAAGTGTCTCCAGTTGGCAATACCAAGTGTACGTAGGGATTCGTCAACCTGATCCCTCCAGCGGAGTCTTGGTCTTCCTATATTTCGTCTTCCTTCGAGTTCGGTTTCGAAAACCCTTCGTGCTGGCTCGTCTTCATCCATTCTACTGACATGGCCTAGCCAGCGCAATTGCGTTATCAGGCTAAAGCTCATACAGCTCATGATTCATGCGCCGCCGATACTCGCCGTTGTGCACTATAGGGCCATAAATTTTTCGGAGTATTTTTCTCTCGAAGACTCCTACAGATGTTTCGTCTGCTTGCGATAGGACCCATGATTCTGCGCCATAAAGCAAGACAGGTTGACTGAGAGTCTGGTACAGCTGGACTTTTGTTACTCGAGAGAGGGCTTTATCTCTAAAGTGCTTGCTTAGCCCAAAATAACATCTATTCGCAAGCATTCTCCGCTTGCTTTCAAGGATGACGTTGTTGTTTTTGTTTACGGCAGATCCGAGGTATATAAATTCGTCGACCACCTCGAAATTATAACGATTATCAACGTTCACGCTTTGGTCTAATCGCGTGGAGGCCCTGCTCGTTGAAACCATTAATTTTGTCTTGTCCTCATTTACCGTCACTGACTCTTTGCTGACTCTAAATTCTCGAAAAAACCGAAGTAACTTCTCTAATTGTGCGCCCGATGATATCTATATCATCAACATACGCGAGCAGCATGTGACTTTTGCTGCTGATGGTTTTATTCAAGTTGAATACAGCTTTTCTCATAATGATCTCGAAATTTTGATCGATTGTCCCATCATCATTGGATGTCTCAGATACCAGTAGCGCGGAAAAATGATCTCTCCATATTCCCAACATGCTCTGCACTTCTGCGACGAGATTTCCGTCTTTGTCTTTACAGAAGGGGGCCCTAAACCATGTCCATTAGTTCCGTTTTTAAATAATTCTATGACAAACTAATTGACGAGTGTGCAGAATTGAAAGTGAGAAAAAAGGTAATACAACTAATCAATCTGGGTATACGAGTATTTGTTTAAGCATTATTGGTTGTTTTAATAAATTATGGTCATGTTTGTTTGTTTTAATAAAATATGATTATTTAATTTTTGTATATGTATATTATTATTTTTTTCTTGGAATCCGATAATTTAATAGAACTACATACTATATGTTTTAAAACCAAACTACTAAACGCAAAGTATGTGTCATGATTGAAAAATAGGCCCGAAATTACAAAATTGTCAAGGGCCCGCTTTAGCCTTAGTTCGCCACTGAGTGAAGAAGAAAGCGGGGAATAGCTCGATTCACAAAAAGATACTTTCACCGATATTCTCCCATGACTCGATTCGCTAGAGCGCTTGCTTGATGATCTTTGTATTCGTCTTTGATACACTATGCACCTTTTGGTACTTTTGTGTACATTTTGTGTACTATTTGCATACACTTTATGTACTTTTTGGTACACATTTTAGTACCGTTATATATTTTTTTGGTGCAGTTTATGTACGTTTTACTACACTTAAAGCATTTTTGGTAAAGTACTCCTGGTGTGTTCTTTTAGTAAATTGTTGACGAAATTTATGTACTTTCTGTTGCAGGTTATGTACTTTATGTGTGGACCATGATATGTACAACTTTTTGCACTTTTAAATGCATATAATCTAATGCACGGGGCTTGCTCGGGGATGCCTTGGTTTTTGTTTTCGTACGTCATATATTTTCTACGACTCGTGGCGATCGAGCGGGCTGTGGGTGTTGGTTTACTATGCCTGGTGTATTTTTAAATACGGTGATACCCCAGTGTGGCCTTAAATTCCAGAACCGTTGCAATCGAAATCTTGTGTTAGTAGAGTCATTAACAGTAAGCAAAAGCTTTTACTTATTCGTAACACTGCCCCCCACTTAAGCCTGTTCGTCTCGAGCAGGCTCAACCCTCCGTTTTCCATACAGAGCTAGTCTTTCCAAATGCACGACTTTCATTTTAACTCTTGGACTTTGGCTTTTCTGGATTCTATAAACCACGTCATTTATTCGTTTGACAACCTTGTAAGGGCCTTCCCAGTGAGTCTGAAGTGTTGGAGATAAACCCTTCTTGCGCTGTGGGTTGAACAGTAAAACTAGCTGTCCTTCATGAAATCCTTCTGAATTTGCCGCTCGGTCGTATCTGGCTTTCATTTTGTTACTGACCATTTTTAATTTGTTGCGCACAAATTCATGGAGATCATTAAGATCCCCCGTATCATGGTAATTGACATCACTGTTCGCAGGGTCAGACGCTGGTATGGTACCGAACTCCAAATCTCCAGGCAGCTTAAGCTCATTTCCGAAAATTACTTTAGCTGGTGTTCGCGAAGTGGAGTCTTGGGTGGCCGTCCTATATGTCAAAAGGAACATCGGTATGTGTTCATCCCAATCTCTTTGATCTGCGCTGACTACTTTTCTTAGGTATTCTTCAAGAGTTCGGTTGAATCTTTCAACCATTCCGTCAGCCTGAGGATGCAATGGTGTTGTTCTTGTTTTCCGAATACCGTATGACTCACACATTTCTTTGAAGATGGTCGATTCAAAATTCCTACCCTGGTCCGAATGGAGCTCCGAGGGGACACCAAAACGGCATATCCAGTTATCCACAAACACTTTAATTATAGTATTCCCTTCCTGATTTGGAACAGGGTATACCTCGGGCCATTTACTGAAGTAATCCATAACCACTAAGACGTACTGGTTTCCAGAGCTACTGACTGGAAATGGACCAGCCACATCCATAGCTATACGCTCAAAGGGTGCACCCGAGTTGTATTGCTGCATGTGGCCATGACTTCTTCGCGTTGGTCCCTTAGCTGTCATGCATTGGGTGCAATTTGCTATCCAATCGGCTACCGCTTGTTGACAGCCAATCCAGTAGAACCGTTGCTTTAGCTTTTCAATGGTCTTGGTTATTCCTAGATGTCCTCCGCTCGGGCCATTATGGAATTCTGTCATTATCTCTTTTTCCTTGGAGGAAGGTACCACTATTAACTTTTTGACTATTTTACCATCCTCACTTTCCCATAACCGGTATAGGCAACCATCAAATAATTTGAGGCTGTTCCACTGGGCCCAGTATGCTTTCATCAGGGGGCTCTCTGAGGCGATGTCATTGCGTGTTGGTCTTTCACCCTTTTCTTTTGCAGAAATGATTTTTGCCAGTATAGGGTCGCTTCTTTGTGCTGTTGACCAGTCTTCGTTGGATTCAAGTCGAAGCAGACGTACGTCAATGATGTTTTCTTTCACCTCTGCTTTTGAGCAGTGTTTGCACTCCAGCTTGCATGGACGACGTGACAGGGCATCAGCATTACCGTGTTTTCCTCCTTTTCTATGCTCAATGCTGAAGTCATAGCTCTGCAGTCTTTCAATCCAACGAGCAAGTTGGCCTTCGGGGTTCTTAAATTGCAGTAGCCACCTTAGCGCCGCATGATCGGTTCTTAACTGAAAAGGCTGGCCGTACAGATACTTGTGGTAGTGTTTGACACACTTTATGACTGCCAGTAGCTCTCGTCTCGTAACACAGTAGTTTTTCTCTGGCTTTGAGAGTATTCAGCTGTAGTACCCAATAACTTTTTCCTGGCCATGGATTTCCTGCGAGAGCACGCCACCTATTCCGTAACCACTCGCGTCAGTATCCAACATGAATTTCTCTCCAGCAACAGGATATGCAAGCAAAGGAGCCGCGCATAAATATTGTTTCAGTTGGTGGAATGACTCTTCTTGTTTTTCGCTCCAACAGTACGGTCGAGTTTTCATTGTCAACTCGTGAAGACTTGCAGCCACTGTGGCGAAACCCGGCACAAACCGTCTGTAGTAAGTACAGATCCCTAGAAAACTGCGTAATTCATGGAGATTCTGCGGTCTTGGCCAATCCTTCACTGTCAGAATTTTGTCTTCATCGGTGGAAATGCCATTTGCTGTCACCCGGTGTCCCAAGTATTTTACTTCTTTCTGGAACAGAAAACACTTCTTCGGGCTGAGTTCCAACCCAGCCGCGGTTATACGTTGAAGGACTTCTTTAAGATTATGTTCGCCAATGAAGTCCTTTCAACACGCACTCCATTAATCGCTCGAAGGTGGCTGAAGCGTTAAATAGTCCAAATGGCATTACTTTAAACTGCCACAGACCATCCCCTACGCTGAATGCAGTTTTCTCCTTGTCTTTCTCGCTGATTTCTACTTGCCAATAACCACTTTGCAAGTCCAGCGTGGAGAACCATTTTGTTCCTGATAACGTATCCAATGTGTCATCAATTCTTGGTAGTGGATAACTGTCCTTTTTAGTGACGTCGTTGAGCTTTCTATAATCCACACAAAATCGGGTACTTCCATCTTTCTTCTTAACTAGTACCACCGGCGAGCTCCATGAACTTGAAGAAGGTTCGATTACACCATCCTTCTGCATTTCAGCTAACAGTTTCTTCACCTCATCTCTTTTTGCAAGTGGAAGACTTCTGGGCGCCTGTTTTATTGGTCTCGCTTCCCCTGTATTTATGTCCTGATTTACCATTGATGTTCTACTTTGGCATTCTTTTTTCAGGGCGAAGGCCGACGCATGCTTCCACAGTAATTGCTTTGCTTTGTTCTCGCACCCACTCACTGAGATGCGACTCCTGCACTTTCTGCTCCTTTTCTGATAGTTTGCTGCAGTCAGAATTAACTTCACAGTTGATGACTGCCTCGGCTGGTGTACATTCTGCAATTTCTGTGCGGTCGCCGATCACCTCTTCGTTGTTGGACAAATTTAGAACTCGTACAGGCAAGAATCCTTCATTATTGGTTTTTACTAGAGCTTTGGCAGTGATGATGTTATAGTTGTTTATACTTGGCGGTTCAACTACCCACAAATCGCCGATCTAACAATCTCCCTCCATTCGGGCCCATACTATGGTTTCTGAGTTTGGTGGCAATTTTACATCTTTGTGAGCGATCAGCCTTTTAATCTGTGTTGTATTGTCGTATCCCACATTGAGAGGAATGTCCACATTAGCCCACGTCAAAACTTGCTGCCCCATATCTAACTTGAGGCCTTGGGCAATCATAAAATCTGCGCCAATTATCACTTCATCTACAATGTCGGCGACAATAAACACGTGGTCGATGCTCATGTTGGCAATGGCTAACTTCAATTTAACTTTACCATGTACAGTTGCTGGTTCACCCGTTGCTGTGCGGAGTCTTACACCATGTAACGATTCCATTGGTCCATTTATCAAATCAGATCTGATGATAGATTGTGAGGCGCCTGTGTCCATAGTCAATATGCGCTTCCGACCACCGATAGCTCCGTAGACAGTGAGGTTGTTGTTTTTCTGTTGTATTATTAAGATGGAGATCGTGGGGCTCTCGGTTGTGGGAGATAGTCCATGCCCCTCTGGGCTAGCTCGTTTTAGTTTTACGGAGATTCATTTTGTGTACTAAAATTTACCCGTTTATTGCCACGTTGGGGTGAGCTCGATCTTGATCGTTTTCGTGGCTCTCTACAGTTTCGTGCAATATGACCAGGTTTGTCGCAATTGTAGCACTTTGGTCTGGGCTTACTCCGCCTGATAACGCCTTGCTGAGGGTTTGCATCATTTCTTTAAGTTCGTTTATGGCACCCTTCAAATCTCCTGCCTCCGACTCCATTTCAATTTTTCTAACTCTTTGTATTTGAGGCTTGGACACAAATTTCGCTGTCTCCTGTGCCAATGCGAACGAAACGGTTTCGGCGAATTTAGCTTTTTGTGTGGCACAAGTCACGTATTTTATGTCAGGATCACGGATGCCGTTGACGAATGCTTCAATCTTAAATTGATCAAGAATGGGTGGGACTCACCAGGATAAGTCATCAACACCAAACATTCCACCTCGGTTGCGAAGTCCTGAAACGTGTCATTATGCTTTTGCACTCGGCCTCTTAATTCCATGCGATATAAATCCTTCTTGTGATCGCCACCATACTTGTGCTGTAACGCAGCCAGTAGATCCTCGTAGTTGTTTCTGGCACTGACGGGAATGCTCTGAAGGACTTCTGCTGCGTTGCCTTTCAGTGCTAAAATTAGGTCTACTGCTTTGTCGTTGCTGTTCCACAAGTTCTTAATTGCGACCATTTAGAATTGGAATTTGAAAACGTCGAATGGTGTAGAGCCATCGAAACTGGGAGCTTTCAATCTACTAGAGCCTTCAGAAAATACTCGCACTGGACCCTCTTGCAACTGAAGTTCACTCATTCTCCTTTGCAATTCACTTACATCATTTTCGACTTTCTCAAACTTATTCTCGACTTGCTCAATCTTCTGCTCAACTTCTTGGAACTTCTGTTCGACGTTTTCGAATTTCTCAATAACATGTGTTTCCATGTTATTCATAACTTCCGAAATTTGTTGAAGTTTGTCATTTGTGGCGTTAGATGTCTCCTGCATTATTCTTGAATTTTCACCAAATTTCTTTTCAAGTTTTTCATCCATAATTCTAGAATTCTCACCAAATTTCTCATTCAAAATTCTAGAATTTTCGTCCAATTTGGCCATCATGGCAGCAAACATTGTAGAAACATCTACATTACCAGTTGCTTCTTTTGCACAAATCTCCATTTCGTCTTTGCACTCGAACTGATATGTGTCAATGTCGTTGTTCGGCGTTTAAATTCTTCTATTAATCGTCTCTGCAGCTCTACCTTATTACCAGCTGTCGGTCGACCCAATTTACTCAACTCCTTTTTTAGTTGTTCAACTGTGAGTTCTTCAAACTTCATCGTTGTCCTTAATTCGTAATTTCACTTCTGACACCAATGTTACGAATTTCCTTATTCGTCCTTTTTGCGTTGTTTTATTCCCAATAATAAAACAAGGTTCGTTTTTAATTACGATAATTACAACGGTTTCACTTCCTTTTATTTTACTTATATAGTACAACAGTTTTACTTTATTTATAACACTTTAATAAGTCTTATATTTTACTATCGATTCGAGTTGCTTACTTTACGGAGTTTAATCACAAACTGAACTCTCCACTCCAAAGACCTCCGCTATTTATACCAACTCACCATACTCAAATGAAGGTATATTTAGCGAATTCAAGAACCTTCTAGAATCTAGATGTTGTTGCTTATCTTTGTAGAACAATCTCGAATGGCGGAGAGTTATCTTTACTGGGGTGAATTCATGCTACTGGTTTAGCGAGCTGGTACGTTGTTACAATGCATACTTTCAGGCGCAGCACTAACCGCCTATTATTTACATACGTTAGTAGTCATTAACAGTAAGCAAAAGCTTTTACTTATTCGTAACAAAATAAAATGCTAGTCTTGGCAGAAAATTAATGGTTTTTGGACAAAATTTTTTATATTTGAGTTTGAAAAAAGGGTCGCTTGTTGATTTTTATATTTTTTGAAACCAAATTCTAGACAGAAATACTGTTAACTATATGGGAAAAAGAATTTTTGATCGTACGCATTGTCTTGATCAGGAATGATAAATTTAAAAAAAAAACTCGAATTTTCATAAGAGATTTTTTCGGGAGTAAAAATCCCACACTTCTGTCACTATTTCTCAAATAATATTAATTGCATTAAATTAAATATATATGTGAAAAAAAAACAAAAATTGGGGTGTTACGTTGTTATATGGGTATTTCCAGCGTTGCAGACGCACGTTTTTTATTTTTTAGTTATCTTAAAAAATTGAAATATTTTGAAGACTATTTTCATTTTATAAAATTTGGATTTTGGACAGTACTATAATTAGGGTTTTCACAAGGTCTCGTACTTGTCGTACCTTGTCACAACAGTTGTGCGAATTTTGTTGTTGGCTTCCATATGAAACCAACTTACGACAAGTACAACATCGAAGGTATGTTTACTGTACCTCGTTTCTGTAGTTCTCGAATCGAAAAAGTTTTCACATTAAGCATGAAACAAAAAATTCCATCGTTTCTCGATTTGTGAGAAAAAAGTGTTTCTATATATCAATGCGAAAAGAGGCAACACTGATGAAGTTTTGATTGGAATATTCCAAGAAAGCTGTCAAGTAAGAAAAAAATATAAACAAACAAAATAAACTAGTGCGAAAAAGAACAACAAAAAGAAGTATAGACATGTATTCAACTGCATTTTATTTTTGATTTCTTGATTTTGCTGTAATATTTTGGAAAAATTAATTGAAATACATAACAGAAAAGATATAGTTCTTATCTTCTCCAAGTTTTAATTTCTTAAAAAACCTTTTTGTAGGAACAATATCAAAATCTCGCACCGTTTTAATGTGTGAGACGTTTCACATTTTAATTTTTTCGACTCTACTTTTTAGAAACAGGGTTTCTTGCATTTTTCCAATAAGAATGAATAAAGCAGTACGTCACAGAAAGTTTTCGCAAAACAAACATTGTAGAAACAGTCACATGTGAGAAGCGATTTTTTGTACCGATTCCTAGCGTTTTTGTTTCAATTCACATGTTTCTTGTGAAAACTTTTTCGATTCGAGAACTACAGAAACGAGGTACTGATTGTCGTACTTTACTAGTGCTGTTCTTCTTGTACCGAGTTTGTTATTACCGAATACATTTGATAAGTAACATCACTACCATAAGAGCTGTTATTGATATTTATTACTTATTTTGTGATATTATTATGTTGCGTTATTGATGTTATTATTTTATCCTTTTCGTTTAGTTTCGTCATTTTAGTTTCAAAAAATGCGCGGCTGAAGTAACAAACGATGGCGCGGCTGAAGTAACAACAAAGACATCGATGTTTAGAAAACGATATACAAAACTTTATTTATACTGGAGTTATTTTATGTATACTGGAGTTATTTTATGCTTAAAATATTCAAAAACATCGATGTTTTTGGGGGTGTCTTAATTTTGCAGAAATGAAATGAGAAACATCGATGTTTTCGAATTGTTAACAAACTAAATAAAAACATCGTTGTTTTGTTTTTGCTGAAATTCTCTTGTAGATATGTGTTGTCAATATACAAATCACCCTATTCGTCGATACAAAGGCAAATAGTATATACAAAACTTTATTAGTGCTGCCTTTTATATCGATGTTTTTCAAATTAACAAAATTTATAGAAAAAACATCGATGTTTCCGAATTGCTAACAAAATTATATAAAAAAAACATTAATATTTTCATACATCGATGTTTGGATTTCGCTTTTATATATGACGTGCCGGCGTATATATCACCCTATTGGTCGATATAAAGCAAAAACATACAAAAGTTGATTAGTACTGTTTTTTTATTTTTATTGCTAAAAAACTTTAATAAAAAACATCGATGTTTTCAAAATAAAAAATTTATGGAAAAAACATCGATGTTTTCGAATTGCTAACAAAATTATATAAAAAAACATTAATATTTTCAAACATCAACATCAACATCGATGTTTCTCACTTGACGACCTTTTTTTTTTTTTTAGTCAATGTCAGAGGGAAAAGAATACGTGCGCAGAAACATCGATGTTTGGAAAACTCGATGTTTTTAACCGATGTTTTATCGACATCGATGTTTCTCATTTGAAACATCGATGTTTTGAGGTCGATGTCGCAGCCCTAGTGAAAACCCTAAATGTTCTTTTAATGAAACTTTACTTAAAATTTTGTGTTGAACATTATGGGTAGTATTCTAAAAGTCCCGAAAGTGAACGTAAACGCAAAACCCAACGCGAACGCCAAAACATGGTAGTTTATATATCACTTCGCGCTTGCGTTTGTTTACGAATGCTGTCACTGACATATGCGGTGTATAGAGTTGCCAAACTAAAATAAACAATTATAGATCAGAAAAAGTTATCTTGAGTGAAATGCTCAGAATGAAAAAGATTAAAAAGTTTAGCTCTATTTCAGTAGATCAACAGACTTTATGATTGCTATTATTTATAATACTGCAAATACCAACAATATTCACATAAAATGTGTAAAAAACCTATACTATTTTGGGGTTCCATGCCCAATAAATTTCCCCATCTATATTAAATTAGTTGTCTTTTCAAAAACACGAGCCATTTGGCGGTATGTATTGATTGTAATGTGTTGGTTCTTTTGTTTATTATTGTCAACATCAACTGATGTCTCTAATTTTTGAATATAATTATAATAGTTTTGCAACGTATTATTTATTTGAACGTTCCATTTCTAATTTTGTTATTGTAAATAAGAATTTCAGTGCGTAAATAGTAAAATTTTGAATTATTTAAAAAAAAAATTTCAGCTCTATCCGTCGAATGCATTTCATCCAAAATTGGCAACTACTTATAAGCAATGAAATGCAAAATACTTCCATCTGCCCATCCTCGATCGACATTTTTCTTTAAATTTGTAATTTCTTCAACTAACGCGAAAAACTGTGGCGTGTTCAACTTGACAGCTGAAGTGATCAAACACGTTGCGCTGCGTTTTATAAACTACCCATTAAATAACGTAACTCAACGCAGGTAGTCACCGAACAGCTGTAACGTTTTATAAACTACCAAAACCTCAAAAATAACGCGAAGTGACTGATTCACGACTTATAGAATACCACCCTATGATCACCACAACAGTGCGTTACGGACGCACACAATTTTTCGTAGGTATTTTAAGTGTATATGAAAATTTAACTAAATTTTTTATGTGATCAATATATTATTTTTTTGTAAAATAAAGAAGATATATTGGGGTTTTATAACCAATATACTTCACATTTAAAATACTGTTACTGTTGCGGACATACCTTACGGACGCACGCATTTATCTATGAATAATCCTTGTGATGCAAATGCTAAAAATATTAAACGGTCTTTGAAATATTAATTCATTTATTAACTCAAATTTAATTAAAATTTAAAATAACATAAACTCTGTCAGAAAGGAAAAATATACATAAAGAAATATTGAGTTATGTTTTTGAAATGTGTACATATTCAAACTTTTATCTTCAATTTCTTACAATAAAAAGTCAAGGCGGCATTTATATAATTGTTGTCTACATAGGAAAAATTATGGAATTTGGAGACACCACTAAAATTTTTGGTATGCTGCTATCTTTGTGTTAACATTTTAGATGCGAAGTCAATGTCTTGCTCACTATTGTACAAAATTTCAATACCTGTAATGTACATACGTTTGAGAACATTCGTAAAAGGAATAGGCATCTCGCAAAATAATATGTTGGGTCCTTACGACTTCCCAAACTTTTCCACTCAACGAAGAAATTCCAGTCAAAATGTTCACATCAAAAATCTTTTACAAATTGAGGAATACACGAAATGATAAACTTATTTTTAAATTGGAATCTACTTCCGTCCGAGAAAATTCATATTCTTTGTACAAGTTTCTTGTCATTTATTTTCTTCAAAATGTTTGTAAGGAAGACGTGGTGTTTGTTCTGCGCCAATTTGTCACTTATTATTGCAAAGGACATGGTTTCATCTGAAAGCCAAGCAACGCATGTGAAAATTGTAACCTGCTTATAACTATAGTTTGCTTCTTGCACTTCATTTTGTGGTGTAAGGCGATAATTTTCAGCAGTCAACTTGCAAAATTACTTCACTATTTTGAATGTTTTTTTTTCTGTTTTCAAAATATTCTTATTGCGAGTTCTTTATGAAATAGTGCAGTTTAAAAGACGTTAAGTGCGTTTCGATTTCATGGACAAGATTCGCCAAAGTTGCCTCTATGTAGTCTAAGAGTAACTTATTGTCTTTGATGTCGTAGGTACATTTTGTGCATTCGCTCATCATACATAACTCATTTTTCGTATCACAGCAAACATTTTCCAAAAATAATTTAAAATTTGACGGAAAAGATGTTACTGCCTTTGAACAGCTATCCAACATGTACCGGAAATTAGCGCGGTACTTACATATGCACATATTGTGGGGCGTTTTGCTTGAAAGCACAACGTGTGATTGACAATTTTGAAAGAAGACAATTTTACTTAAACGTTCCTCAGGAAATTCTTCTTTATATACAACAAAAATTTCTGAAACTGTTATTATCATGAAGCGCTTAGCAACACATTCTCCATTTACAATTATGGTATCCTTTTTTCCAGCCGCTTGAACATTTACTGTTTCAGCAATAATTTTTGCCGATTACAACAGCGACGGTTCCGCTGCCTTTTAAATTTATTTCTTTCTTTTAATAATTTATTACCTTGGCTTTATTTTCCAACAAATTTTAATTTAATTTTTTACTGACAAATTTAGTTTGACGTCTGTCCGTCTCAAAAATCGAAATCGAATAATTTTTGCTATTAGAAGGGATGACACTTGTCGAATCCGTTTACTTTTTATATCGATACCAACAACAAAAATCGATATTTATATGGAAAATTCTCAAGGAGTGCTCACATTGTTCATTCTTAAGGAAGGTTCACCTTGTTTGTACATCACAATTCAAGTGTACTAAGATGCATTTATAGACATTTCATACAATACAATGCATTCAACATTAACAATAAAAATTCAAAATTGACAATAAAAATAATTTCCGCAACACTTACATCATCTCGCAAATAAAAATTAATAATTTTTTCGCAAACTGGTACACTTGAAATTTTCTCGCATATATAGGTATTTATCGAATAGTGTCTTTAAAATCTCACATTTTTTAATCGGATTTTTTGGTAAACTATTTTCGAAATTTTTTAATGCTTTCGCCAACGTCTGCTTACAGTTACGGCCTTTGAACGGCAGATTCTTTCTTATTTTTTCATTCGTAAATTATTTTTTTTTCCTTTCTCTTAATTGTTTTCCTTCTTACGAGTCATTCGCTTTCTTTCCGACTCCTTGTCGCAAAATTCTTTCCATTTTGCTTCAACTCATCTTAGATTATCCCTCCATTTTTTCGCACGCGTCGTAGATTTTTTAATTTTATTGATATCCATCTTAAATACATTAAAAACATATAAAAAAATAAATTGTTTACAGAAAAAGATTATCAATTATATACTTACTGTTGCGGATGAACAAATTTGAATGGTTATTCGTGAGTTACAACGCCAGATAAACTAATTACTTACTAATATATTAAATAATCACCCTGGTAAAGAACTTATGCAAAAACACAACCGCCGTTTCTAATAGTTTTATTTGTACTGACATCAATAACAAATACAGATTTTGCGTTGTGGACACACGAAAAACTTTACCTAAAAACAATCATGAATTTTACCGTTATGCAAATTCTCTGAATTATTTCTTCACAGTGACAAAAACAACTACAGCTCATTAACCATTATAAAGGCAATGTTGTCATATTTCAATTGAAATGTCTGGTATAGAAAGGAAGTCAAATTAACTACTAAAGGCTGTAAACGCCTTAGAAAAAAGTGCTAACTTTCAAACACTATAATTAGAGTTGCCATTACTTTTAAACGATTGATCTTTTGTTTTGTTAAAGTTTCACAAATTCACTATGAAATTGTCCGTCCTTCCTCTGAAAATACCCATATACTTCAATCAAATTTGCGAAAAGTTTAAAAAAATATTTTGTAATCTTTTCCGTATTTTTTCCAAGAATTAAGTGCTGTGAAGTCGGAGTCTAGGATATGCGCCTGGAGTCGAAGTTTGAGTCGTGATAATTTGCACGACTCCGACTTAAAGTTTAGCAAATTTTATCCATACAAATTTGTTCGCGCAGAAACCATTTATGTTACATAATGTTGGGGTCAAACACCACCCTTATTTTCCCAGTGATCCAATATTGGGGTAACTCTAGGGGGTTTTCCATTTGCCGCAGAAGTTGGTTCCACTGCCAACGATGTTGGATGCACTGCTGCAGTCAAGTTGCACCGGAGCACCAGCAACAAAAAAGGGGGACAAAATGGCACCACTATCGCGAAGCGCACCAATACGTCCGTTCGGACAGTTGATCTTCGTTTTCGTATCGAACAACAAAAAACGCCCAAGAAACTTTCTTTGTGGGTTCACCGGTTTACTTTATTTATATTTTAGAAAATATATTCGATGTTGCGCGGTTTAACAAAACTTGATAAAGACTAAAAGAAGAAGCAGCAACGTCAGATTGAGTAGTGACGCAATAGGGAAGACTCGAGTAATCGGTAGTGGGTACGTTTACTTATGTAGGTCAGGGTCAGGGTGGATACCATCAGGGTTGGTACATATCAGCATTGAATTGTACCAATTACCATACATACGTAAACATACCTCCGCCCTTGGGCGAATAGCGCAGTCTCCCCTGTCTCGTGAGCCAAATAAATCCACTAGTTCGGAGTTAAAATTTGGAGCCAATTTTCTAAAAATTCAGTTCAGGCTGACATACATATACATACGTATATGATGAAATAAACAAAGGAAATGATAAATTCAGAGAAAATATGGCATGGGGAAATCGGCGTGTCTTCGGAGCCAGTACGTGACGAAAATAAGTTTTCAATTTTTGGCTACGGACGCATCGGAGTTTGAGCCGTAAAATGCCTTAACGGTGCTGGTCGCTGATGTCTGATCACCCGACGATGATGGCTTGTGGTAGTTTAGGCCAGCAAACGAGTTGTTATGTACGATGGGTAGTGGTCCAAAAGAGGTGTGTCCAAATACAACCAAAAATACAACCGGCCCTTTTCGCGACCAGGGTTCCCTACGTATATTCAGGATGCAGCATCAGCACACATTACCATACACACCGCATATAGAAGGTGGAGCGAATAGTCAGCCAGGGCGTCCTGCGGATAAATGCTCCTAATTGTATCTGGCTTAGGTCTGAGGAGAAGCTGTTGCTGGCACGACCCGTCAGCTTGGGCTCGTCTCCAGATTTGGGTCCAGCAACACTCGGACGTTAGCGGGATCATTCAGCACGCCGGATATTTTGCCCACGCTGTCATATGGAGCAAACTTCGACCAACTCGTCGAACCCATGGAGCGACGTGTGATGGCCTTCTCCGCAGGTACGGCGTCCGTGACTGCAGGGACATTGGAGAATTTCGTGGGAGATTCCCAGGCAGTTGACGCAAAACTTCTTACTTCGCAGGTATTGTTCTCGCTCGTGAGGAGGACGCACCGACAAGCGCCGGCAAGTCCGGAAGGCATGTCGGCTGTTGCACTATATATTCGTCTTGGAAATTCATTTTTGCATAGTTAATAGAAAAGAAATAGACACAAATTAGGACATGAGCGTTTCAGACAATTTAGGAAAATTAATGGGTGAAGGTATACAGATATTGGAGGAGACAAAAGGTTAAAATTTTCCTTTTCTTTATGACTTCGGAAGCAAAATCAATTTATGAATAGAGCGAGTTATGACTGCGGACTGGGTGTTAACATCCACCACTCTGACTCTACCGTCAGTGCCATGGTACACTTTCACCACACGACCAAGGCGTCATTCATGTGGACAAATGGCTTCGTTGCGAAGCACGACGAGGTCCTTTAGTTGCAAATCGTTCTTAGCATCTTTCCATTTGACTCTCTTATGGAGGTCCTTAAGATAATCTGATTTCCAACGCCTGCAGAACTCCTGTAGAATAAATCTAAGACGGCGCCATCTGTTTAGAAGCGCTGTCTTAGACGGAATTTCTTCTGGCTCCGCAAGAGAGAATAATGAGGAGCCAACTAGAAAATATCCCGGTGTTAGAGCCGACAAGTCATCGCAACTGTCGGATAGTGGAGTTAAAGGTCGAGAATTCAAACAGGGTTCAATATTTGCTAAAATCGTCGCGAAGTCTTCGTAAGCATGCTCGATCTGTCCCGACATCTTCTTTAGGTGCGGTTTACAACTTTTAACGCCCGCTTCCCAAAGCCCACCCATATGAGGTGCAGCGGCGTGAATGAAATGCCATTCTTGTTTTTGGTGACCATATCGCGCAACACTCTTGGCTTTCAGTTCCGATACCAGTTTTACAAAATTAGCCCGTATTTCTTTGGCGGCTCCGACAAAGTTTCTGCCGTTAACGGAATATATCCGCTGGAGGAAACCTTGGCGAGAGACAAATCGCGATAGTGCTGCTATGAAAGCAGCAGTAGAAAGATCACTGACAGGCTCTAAATGAATAGCCTTAGTGACAAAGCAAACGAAGAGACAGATGTACACCTTGGAAATACGGCAGCCGCGACCACTGAAGTTCTTAAAATCAAAAGGTCCAGCGAAGTTGACCCCAGTATGGGTAAAAGGACGGCTGAAAGTGGTCCGTTCCTCCGGGAGAGCAGCCATAATTTGAACCTGACGGGTTTTCCGAGCCAGTATACACACTTTGCAGATACTAATGTGGGTTTTAAACAAAATCTTCGCTCTGATAATCCAACACTCTTGTCTCATAGTGGCCAGAGTGGGTTGAATTCCGCCATGATGAGTCAACTTGTGAACGAATCCAACATAGAGTAGCGCAAATCTACTTTGGTATGCCAATATGATAGGTTGTGTCTCTCACTATAAAATAGATACGATGTAGAACCCAAACGACCATTTGCGCGAATGAGCTGGTCTTTATTCAGAAATGGAGTCAAGGTGAGAAGTTGACTATTTGAAGCAATTTTCTGCCTACTTGAAGCAATTTTCTGCGACAAAGACATCAAGCGATATCGTGCAAAAGTTAATTCTGCCGCTGATATGAGTATTGTGATAGAAACGAAACATAAGCGATGACATGGAGTGCCCTCGGCAAACAGGAAACCCTTACCAACACGTCTTCTTCTATTATCGATCTCGCAACATGCACTCTAACCGGTTTTGACTCTAACGAAGTTTCTGGGATCGAATAATTTGATGGCCAATTTTCTGGGAATTGCGTGAGCCAATGTGGTCCTATCCACCACAAGTTATTCTCCTTTAGTTCTAAAGGAGTCAGTCCCCGGGTTGCTAGATCCGCAGGGTTATCATATGAGGGCACATGACGCCATTCAACACCTTTTTTTTCCTATATCATGGCGACTCGATTAGCCACAATCGTCGTCCGATGATACGAAATTATCTTTACTTTAGGGTAAAAACATATGAAATCAACCAATGAGTTGACCGCACCGATTTCGAATTGAATGGCATATTTTTTACTTAAATACCACAACCGAATGAATTGTGCACGACTTTTTTGTATTGACAATAATTATAATTTATTTAAATATTTAGTCTCTTTTTTTTGCCTTTTCAAACGATCAAGTCACTTTAACACTATAACACTTTGACGTTTAGCACTTATGAAATCTAGTATTCAACTGAAGTTTGACTTAGAGTCTCTGAACTATTTTTACTGTTTTTTTTGGTACAACAAATAGAAAAAGAGTTTAAGCAAAGAAAAGTCGAAAAAGTTCCGTTACATTTGATTTGTCCTTCTTTTTGTAATTTGTCACCTTTTTGTATTTTGGTACATTTCATGAAATACATAAACCTTCGCCTGCTTTTTTCTTAATAACTCATGTTGTAATAAAGACTCCACATTGAAATTTGGCAGACTTGTATAAAACATAATAAGAATTAACATATATTTTTTTGAAATTTTTAAAAATATTGATTTTCGAGATATATCCTTTGGAAATTTTAGTCCTTTTTTTATTCACATTATCCTTGATCGAAAATTTAAAAAAAAAATTTTTTTGAATGGCGCATGTTTTTGTCTGTAAAATGAGCCCTTGATTATTAACGTACAATGAATACTTTTCGAGATATTAAAAATTGTGTTAAGGCATCTGAGAGCATTTTTATTGATTTTTGCCAACTTGGAATGGCCATAATACTGAAAGTTGGAAGGCTATATGTCTGAAAGTTGGCAAATATTATTGTGCCGATCCATAGATCATGTGTACAAAATCTTATCAAATTTGGAGGTGATGATGTCAGAAATGTTAATATTTTCGGTTGATTTCATATGTTTTTACCCTTTAGGTATCTTTAGTTGGGGAAGCATTGAATCAGATAAGTTGGGAAGTAATAGAGCTCCACACAGCCAACCCATGGGATCAAACAAGCGAGCTATAACCGACAGCATTTCCCTTTTGGGAAACGAATTTCTATCTTATATTTTCACCGTGACAAAATAAAACAAATCAGTGGCAGCGTTCCAGCGTATACCTAGCATTTTTGCTGTGCTTTTGTCGTCGAATTGTAAAAACTCTTTACTCAGAAGATGTTCACGGGGAATCTTATTTAAAATTCGCTTGCTGTTCGACGTCGACTTTCTCAGGTCAAATCCCGCGGACAATAGGATTGCAATCAATTCGTCCATTGCCTCTAAACTTTCTGAGACAGAATGAGTGCCAGCTAACACATCATCCACGTACATATTCTCCCTCAGAATGGTCGAGGCAATCGGAAAACGAAGTTTCTCATCCTCTGTCAATTGTTGTAGTGTTCTAAGAGCCAAATAGGGAGCACAATTGACGCCAAATGTCACAGTCTTCATTTGAAAAACTTGTATTTCCTCATCTTGGGAAGACCGGAACAAAATTCGTTGGTAGGGGGCGTGCTTAGGATTAACTAGCGTCTGCCTGTACATCTTCATTGAAAACGAACTTATAAAGACGCCAATTTAAAACGAACGAAATAATATCTTTTTGCAGAACTGGACCAACATATAAAGTGTCGTTCAGACTTTTTCCATTTGCTGAAGGGCAAGACGCATGAAATACGACTCTCAACTTGGTGGTAGTGCTCTCAGGCTTAAACACACCATGATGAGGCATATAAAAACATTCATCTGTTTTCCTTGGAGTATCGACTTTCTCGATATGTCCAAGGGACAAATATTCCGCAACTACATCGTCGTACAATGTTTTCAACTCTGGTTTTCGAACCAGCGCTTCTGAGAAATTGACTCAGCGCTATATATCTGCTTGAGCCAATAGTGGAAGGTTCGACTCGAATGGCAAGTCCACAATATATCTTCCTTCAATATTGCGTTTTGTCACAGATTGACAGATTTATCCGCAAATTCAATCGTCTTCTGAAATTTCAGGTTTTTTTGAGACCTCCTCAATTTCCCAAAATTTTGCTAACTGACACTATAGAAACCCAGGTACTGTGGGAAAATCGTACATTACGATTTGGAGTCATATTGTTCGTAGAACCGGTTACAATCCATCCAAGGACTGTGTTCTGAGCAACCAGCGAACCAAGTATACCATCTTGCCTCCTAGTAGAATAACGATGGGACCACTTTGATAGAACCTTGGATCCGTAAACTCCAAGGTCGGTAGTTTCTCAATTAACGCATGGCCAAACATATGAGTAGGTATGCTTCCCGTCACATCAGAAACCACTAACGCATCAGTATCAAGTGAAAAAGTATGGGGCAATAGTGAATGGGGCTACTTTACAACACTTAGCCACATGTTCACCTCCTAAACCCGTAATCTCTGCGGAGATTGGTTTTGCGGGCAATTTTAACAATTTCTGTATCCTTGCGGATATAAACGTGTCATCGGAACAGGGATCGATTAGCGCTCTAATCTTGAACGCTAACCCTTCTTTAACAACATTCACCCATGCCTATAATGTTTTGCTTAACTCGGACGTTCCCCGAAGTTGAAGGTGCATCAATGGACTGTAAATTCTGTTTTTGGGAAGTCTGGACCGCACCCGCTGGTGCCGATGAGCTATCATTGTTTTGAGAAGCCACTTCATACTTAATAAAAGGCGTACGATGTTTAGATATACACTTCGTGCAAGTCCTACTCCTGCATTCTGCCGACATATGGCCTGGAGCCAAACAGTTGATGCAACGCTTTTCCCTTTTCACCACGGACAATCTGTTTTTGAAGTCCATGCTTACAATTTTAGGACAAGTCTTCAGCGCATGAGCCCCTTTGCATAAATTGCATTTAACATCATTCACCTTCGTGTGATGGACTTTATATTGCTTCGATTTACCGAATTGCGCGTATTTTAGATTAGACGTATGTTATTTGTGCCATTAGAGCTATATCTGACACGCTTTCTAGCACTTGGAACCTTTCGGTCAGAAACTTATTCAAATCCTCTCACCGAGGCATTTCAGTGTTATTCGACAACGACTGCTCCCAAACAGACAGAGTAAGTCTTGTCATTTTCGACGAACACTGATAGACAAACATTGGGTCCCAAGGCTTAATGTCAATCTTATATAATTCAAAGACAGATATACATTTTATAATGTCCCGCTGAAGTTTCTTGAGACCGCTGGCCGATTCCTGTGAGCAAGGAGCCAAGTTAAACAAAGTTCTCAAATGTGAATTAATAAGAATGCGTTTATTCTCATACTGAGTCACCAGATTTTCCCATGCAATTGAGAAATCCTCTGCTGTGAGCGGAATATTTCTATTTATTTCCCTCGCTTCCCCGCTGGTTTTCTTGGAATAGGGGGTACAAATTTCCACTGAGCTAAGTTTTATGTTGTTCGCATATATAGCTGTGAATAAGTCACGAAATCTGGGCCACGAAACAATCACCAAGAAAAAGGTCTGTGTCGCAGGGCGGAACAGCTATAGAGTAAGTAATTCTTTGAGCCGTGGCGGCAGGGATGACTTTGATCTTGTCTTTCCAATCGCCTATATTAGATGTACAAGTTATATCTTCTGGTTGCACTCTGGTTCCGCCATACAATTTTTGTATGATTCTTTCCATTCTGACCATACACTTTGGACTTCTTCGTTTTCTGCCTCAAGAGATGATTCGTTATACCTAAAGCCATCGTATTCTCTCAGACGCTGCTCAAGCGCGAAAATTTCTTCACATTGAGTGAAAAGACCCTCCAAGAGATTCATTACGGCACAATATTTAAATTTTCTTCGAATTCAAACGAAAATAGCCAATTGATTACTCCAATATTCAAAACTTTGTTCTCCAAAAACAATACAGTATTTTTCGTTTATAGCGAACCCGCTTAAAACGAACTTTTGCCTAAAACGAACCATTTTCGAAAGTATGAGCTTTTTTCTATAAAAACCTTCAAAGTTTTTTCGCTTATTACGAACCCGCTTAAAGCGAACTTTCGGTTATAACAAACTTTTTTGCATGTAAAATTTGTATTTTTTTCGTTTAAAACGAACCAGAAAGAGTTGCCATGAGCAAAAAATATTTTTTTGAGTTGGTAACGCTGTGATTTATTTTTCTTAGGCTCTTTGACCAGGTACTTCCCCTAGGTTTAATTCTTTTTTTTTTTGTGTGAAAGCGATGTGCAGACTGCAGTTGAAAATTACAAAGTTAGAAGATGGACGTAGTAGCAGTTGCAAAACAGAGAAAGTGTTTTTCTTTAAAAGAAAAATTTGATATAATAAAGCGCTTACAAGAAGGGGTAAAACAAAAGCAAATATGCCAAGAAATAGGCATCAGCAAGTCAACAACAGCTACAATTTGGAAAAATAAGCACTTTGTACTAAATAATTTTGAGCAAAACTCCTCAAGTGTAAAGAAAGTTAAAAACCCTTCCTTCAGGGAACTGGATAATTGCCTTCTAAAATGGTTTACCCAGAAAAGAGCCAATAATGTGACTGTAAGTAATGCAGCTTTACAAGCTAAAGCACAAGAATTTGGGGTAAAGCTTAACAACTGCGATATTAAGTGCAGCGAAAGTTGGATTGTTCGATTTAAAAGACGCCACAACATCACCAGCGGAAAAATAGTTGGAGAGGCGGATGAAGTCAATATTGATATTGTCAATGATTGGTGGCAAAATAAGTGGCCAGGTATAAGAAACAATTTTAAAGATGAGGACATTTTTAATGGCGATGAAACTGGTTTATTTTACAAACTCACTCCGAATAATACACTTCGCTTCAAAGGTGAGACCTGTGTAGGTGGTAAACTGCTCATAGTAGCAAATATGACGGGTACAGAGAAACGAAAACTTTTAGTAATCGGAAAATCCAAACATCCCAGGTGCTTTAAAAACATTAAAAAATTACCCGTTAATTATCCAGCAAATAAAAAGGCTTGGATGACATCCGAAATTTTCGCCAAATAATTAAAAGAATGGGATTACGATTTACGTCGTGCTAATCGAAAAATTATACTGCTGATAGACAACTGCCCTGCTCATCCAGATTTAAAGGACTTAGAGTACATTAAACTAGTGTTTATGCCTCCAAATACAAGCTCAGTTTTACAACCTATGGACCAAGGTGTCATTCACGGATTGAAAAGTAAATATCGCCACTTGCTTCGCTCAAAAATTATCAATTCAGTTGATATGGGAGAAGATAACTTTAAAGTTAACATACTGGACGCAATAAATTTTTTGCATATGGCATGGACAAAAGTCAGCAAAACAACTGTTGCAAATTGCTTTCGGCACGGCGGATTTACCAACAACGAAGATGGGTTTAACTTGGAGGATGATCTGCCACTAATAGAATTAATGGAAACATTTACAGATGGTAATAAAAAAGATTTGCTGAGTTGTCGCTCCTTTAATTAACCTTTATTATTTGTATTTACAGTTGAGACAGAAAGCTTCAACGATTACATATGTTTTGATGATGATCTTATAACTACGGAAGAACTGGACGATGCAGCTATTTTGCAGACTGTTTGCGCTGGTGATGACGACCCTGACGACGATGTGGCAATGGACAACGAAGAGCCAATCAGAGCTACTACTACCCTGGATGCAATGTGTAGCGTTAGCTATTTAAGAACTTTTCTTCAGTCACGCGACACTCCATAACAAATTCTTGACCACTTGGCTCAAGTGGAAGTGTATATAAATGAAACCAATATTAATACTAAGCAAACTAAAATAACTGATTTTTTTTAAAACCTAACTAAACTTATTTTTTAGAAACTACAATATCCAAAATAGTTTTAATAAATAAACAAAGGTGTAAATAAATACCTGTGCACATACACAAATTGTTTTTTTATGTCTTTATTTAAAGCGAACTTCGCTTAAAACGAACCAATTTGATCAGTCTCTTGAAGTTCGCTTTAATAAAGAGAAAATATTTGGATACATACCCAGCAGTGTTGCCAGAGACCGGCTAAAAAATTATGCCAAATGTCCTCAAAAATTGTGCCGTTTGCAAAATTATTATGCTAAAATTGGCAATCATAAAGCAACTATGGTATAGAGATGAAAATTTACTCATGGAGTGGAATGCCAACCAGTGTTGCCAGAGACCGTTTGCAAAATCATTATGCTAAAATTCCGTGCTTCCAAGTAATCAAGACCTCGAGCTTATCATAATGGTCGAATATCAACACTTAATTAGTACTTAAAAAAAATAATTTATTATTTTGTTTGAGGTATATTGTTAACAATTTCTTTCAATCATCTTAGAATATAATTTCCCAAGTTTTGGATAATTTCTTATGGAATCCGTTCCACTTATCCCAGTGAACAGTGGCCAAATCTTCTCTACTTCGGAATTTTCTTTGGATATTTCTCTCGTAAAGAACCCGGAGATTTCCCTGCAGTTTATATCTGGAGCTTCGAGAAGAATTTCCATAGGATTTAAAACATTTTTCAAAAGTCATTGTTATTGAAGGCACTGTACGGCCCAATACGACTAATTTTAAGTTTGTTAATAAAAAATGGTTTCCCATTACATCCCATGAAGGGACAGGGGAGAGCTTGTCACAATCACTTAGCTGTGCGCTTTTCAGTTTTCACTGACTGATTGGGACGGAGCTCCGGCAATGAGTGGCGAATTTCATGGAGCACAGGCTTATTTGAGGTCTCATTTTCCTCTCGCAATTTATGTGCATTGCGCCGCACACAGCTTCAGTTTGACCATCAATGCAGCTTGCGAAGTATCTGGTATCAAAAATGCGTTGGGAACTATCGGAGCAATTCAAGCATTTTTTCACTGGCCCAAGAGACAAAGCATCTTGAAGAACGAAATTTCAAAAATGACAGAGAAAAGTGAGCGAAGAAAAGAAAAATTGAAGTCCATTTGTCCTACAAGATGGGCTCAGTCTCATGAAGCTGTATCAAGATACGTCGAACTTCAACCGGCTGTTAGTGAAGCGTTGGAAGAAATAAAAACGTGGAAGGATCGAGAAACTTCAGGGGCAGCATCTCAACTTTTGACAGCGATTTTCACAATCGAGTTCCAAATTTCCTGTCATATTATGGAATCAATTAATTCCATCGTTTTGCCATTGAGTCGAGAATTGCAATTGAAAAATCAAGATTTGGGAGAGGCCACGAAATTGGCTGATGATGCTTTGAACGACTTCAAGGAAAAGCGTGAAAACGTGGATTCATGCTTCCACATTGTTTATCAAAAAGTTTCTGAAATTTGCTCGGAGTACGAGATTGAAATGAAAATGCCTCGTCGATGCAGTCGACAAAAAAATCGTTGCAACGTTGAAGCGAAAACAGTTGAAGAGTATTACAAAATCGCATTTTACATCCCATTTCTCGACACCTACATTTCTCATCTTCAGAGTCGGTTCGAAAAACACAAAACAGTTTTTCAAAGTTTTGGACAGCTATTCCTCAAACAAGAATTCGACGAGAAGAAATGTGCAAGCCTCTACCAATTTTACAAAGAAATACTGGATTGTTCCGAGAGTAATTTCATTTCAGAAGTCAAAATGTGGAGACAACGGATCTGCAATCAAAACATCGAAAATGCACTTGATGCATTAGCAGTGAGTAGCTCCCAAATTCAGATCATTTTTGGCTAAAAAATAATGCCAGGTTTCTCATATATTGTACCAAAAAATCTGATTGATTATAATACTAATAGATTATCATTTATTTTCTATTTAATTTCAAAACAAAATTTTTTAATTTAAAAGAATCAGAGAAAAATCACTAATAGACGACTTATTGACAATTAATTGAGTAAGAGATTTTTTTGGTGCAATTTGGAACAAAGTAAAATAAATAATATCCATTGAAAATCTAAATAGAAGGAATTTTTGCAGATCATAAATGGCAGAACTTTCAAAAACGTCAACAAAATCCTACGACCCGAAAACCCCCCCCCCCCCGTGGATCCGCCACTGATGGGAGGTACCACGCCCCTTTGTCCAATTGGACCGAATAGTAAATATACACCACCGAGGGGGCCACCCAAACGCATACAAAAAAAATTATTAAAATCGGTCCAGAAGTTTAGGAGGAGTTCAGTCACAAACACACATGCAGTAGAATTATATATATAAAGATTTTGTAATTGTTCTCTATACGGAATTTTTTAAATGGTCAACCTATTTCTGATATTTCGTGAATTACTTTTTTGCTTCTACGCCTGTGGAGTTACTTTGTTAGTCAATAACCTAAAAATGTGATATTGTATGTACCTTATATACCGATATGACGTAATATTTTCAGATAAATTAAGCGGAGAAAATTTCAGTACGAAAAATTGTGCCGTTTGCAAAAGGATAGAGCTAAAAAATTGCACTAAAATTAAAAAAAAATTGGAAAAATGTTGAGAAATTTGTGCTAAACCGTACTTGCCATAAGTTTTCAAAAAACAAGTGCCAAAACCAAAAAAAAAATATGGCAAAACGGCACAAATTATGCTAACATGGTAACACTGGCACTCAATATGCGGCTTGCGTGTGTATGTATGTGGTGTGCAAATGTGATCATTTACAATTTTTGTTACATATAGAACCGTAGTAAACTTTTGCAATGTAAATAAGTGGACAGGTGCAAATTAAAGAACAAGTTTATAAAAAGTTTTAAAATCTGAAATTTTTAAATTTTGTTCCCATAAAATGTAAATATTTGCCCAATTTTTATACATTTATTCCCTCATATTTGTTTTTAAACGTTTGTCGGATTGGCCGATTTTTTGAATACTCTAGGATTGTCTAATAATTTTAGTTACAAACTGCAGCCAACACTTACAATATTTACCATTTTGTGGTGTAGGGTATGAATTAATGTGCTTCAAATCAACTAATTCTTCGAAAGCAAAAACTACAAATGTAATTCAACGATAAATTCAATGTTGTCAAAAAATTCCTTGTAAATTGTATTTGAGTAACAATGGGATGAGGGTTTCTATCATTTAATGACCTTTGTGCGTGGTGGTCATTGATCGTAACTACTATTTTCCATTGATAAGTGGCTAATTTCCGATTTTTTTATACTACATGTACATATTCTTTTTTGGTCTTTGCAAAAGTTTGCAAAATCCGAAATTATTCGGATTCAAATTATTCGGAAAATATTAAAAAATATAATTCAAATTATTTAAATATAATTTTAATAAACTATAGATTTCGGTTAACGATTTGAATGGCGACTATAGCTTCAATTCTAAACAGGGTGCAGTAAAGTGTGGGATAAATTTTTTTTATTTATTAAGTTTTTTTTTATGTATACATACCCTACAAACATTTTTGAAATTTTTTGGCGATTGTTGGTTTGGCGATGATTACGCGATCCTTCTCAGGGAATACGAATCGCTAACCATCGCCTACGCCTTACAACTAAGCGATGGATACGCGAGCGTACACAAGTAAGTCAATGTTTTTTTTAAATCCTGTATTCTGACAACAATTTTGATGACGTTTACGAATGGAATCGCGCACCATCGCCTACGCCTTACAACTAAGCGATCAATACGCGAGCGTACACAAGTAAGTCAATTTTTTTTAAATCCTTTATTCTGAAAAAAATTTTGATGACGTTTACGAATGGAATCGCGCACCATCGCCTACGCCTTACAACTAAGCGATCAATACGCGAGCGTACACAAGTAAGTCAATTTTTTTTTAAATCCTTTATTCTGACAAAAATTTTGATGACGTTTACGAATGGAATCGCGCACCATCGCCTACGCCTTACAACTAAGCGATGGATACGCGAGCGTACACAAGTAAGTCAATTTTTTTTAAATCCTTTATTCTGACAAAAATTTTGATGACGTTTACGAATGGAATCGCGCACCATCGCCTACGCCTTACAACTAAGCGATGAATACGCGAGCGCACACAAGTAACGGCAAATCTTCCTCATAATAGTCAAAAATGTTTGCATTCTTTATCGTTTTGATTTGAATCATCAGTGTTTTTTCATAACTTTCGATAGAATTATTTTTGTCTTTGTTGTTTTGTTAAGGTAACGGGAAAATAAATATTTGGTTTCAAGGGCAATTAGCAAAATTGTCATTCCACTGGAGCAAGTGATTTGTGAAAGGTGTGTTATTGTAGTTCATGTAAAAAATATTAAATACATATATCATAAATATCAAAAGAAATAATTTAATATTTTAATAGTAGTAATCAGTGAAAGGTGTGGTGTTTAAAAGTTATAAAATAATAAAAATGTTGTCTAACAAAGCCCTGCGGTTGAAAAGTAAGAGAGAATCCTCTAAAATAATAGCAAAAAATTTTAATTTAAATGCAGTTGAATATACTATTGCGGAAAAATATGAAAACGTTAATATTTCAGAAAATAGTTGTCCCGAAAATGCAAATGTAAATGTGGAAAATGTGTTCGATAGTGACATAAATATGGTTGAAGAAAATGTGGTTTTAAATGCGGAAAGTGCAGAAAGTGATTTTGATTGTAACGTAAATGCAGAGATATCAAATACTAATATTAGCCTTTTATCCGATTTAAATAAATTAAAAAATAGACTGCCAAGCTGGGCTAGAAAGCACAACATCAGTAACGTTGCTGTTAACGAAGATGACAGTGGAAGATGACAGCATTTTGAGGAAACTGCCTTTTTCTACCCTGGAGGATATACGAAAATTCGGTTTGGAGATGCAAGAAAATAAGAGCAAAGTTGACGATTTTGTACGTAAATACACTTTTTATTATACATATATCTTGTTTTGTTTCAAACCACATTTTAACCATCTCCAGTGAAACGCTAACCAGCCGTTAAAGCTATTAAATTAAAGTTCTGGAAATGGTAAAAATGCGGCTAAGTCATCCATAAAAAGGGTATATTTTTAAATATGCTTGTACTACTTTCAGACACGAATCATTAAAAGAGTTGGGGGCGCTGATGTTGTGAATTTCACCAGAAACGCAATAAAACGGGTTCTTACTGATGAATTGGCCATGAAATTTTCTTGGAAGGGCACAAAACCAAGGAAACCGTTCAACACATGCTTTTTATAACATTGATCAGAGATATGCATTTTAAAAGATTTTATTATTTAACATCTCCCTTTAACGCTAAAATTGCATTTTGCGTTGGATTATGTAGAAGTTTGCCAACAAAAATTTGCCGCTGCTGAGGGACACCAAATAAATCGTGTTCTCCAACAACATTTTGTCCACGCAGGGGATCGCCTCGCTAAGCGAAAGGAACAACTGGATTCAAATAAGAAATAAAAACATTTAAAAAACTTTATTTCATATACAATTAATCAAATAAACAATCAAAAATATAAGAAAGAAAATATAATACAAAAATGAATTAATAAATAAAAACACTAATTAATTATAAATAGCGTAGAATACGGGCGAATCGCCCTCAAATCGAAGTACGCGAATCGCAAGGGAGTCGCTAGCCACGATGATCACGCGAATCGCCCACAAGTCGCTATCCGCGATGTTCATGCGAATCGCCCACAACTTGCGGTACACGAATCGCCGGCGAATTGCTACCCGCGAATCGCCCACAAATCGAAGTACGCGGATCACAAGGGAGTCGCTAGCCACGATGATCACGCGAATCGCCCACAAGTCGCTATCCGCGATGTTCATGCGAATCGCCCATAACTTGCGGTACACGAATCGCCGGCGAGTGGCTATCCGCGAAGCGCGGTATGCGATTCGCGTGGTTGACACATGCGAACGTTTTTGCGATTCGCCTGAGGATCGCATTTAGCTTCCACGCGATGCATCGCAGCGATGTTAGACAACTTGCCGGCGATTCGCGTGCGATGATTCGGCAATGCAAATTGTTTGCAGGGTATACTCGAATTACAGTACTGTATTGTGTTGTTCAAATGAATACAACGCACACGTTGTACGTTGTATTCGAATACATTCAATTCATTAACCTTTCATTTGAATTCTATGAATGTTTCACTCATAACATTCACATTCATTCAATTCAGTTGAGAGAGTGACGCGTACTCACTCATTCGTTTTTGGCATGAATCTCTCAAACACCGTTTTGAGTGCATTCATACTGATCTCTAATATATGTAAGTAACTCGAAGCAACGTCAGCCACCACTATGACTTTTTGTAGTTATCGACTGCGCTGCTGATGTTCTTTACGATCAAGTGAGGGGTATATGGTGCATGCGGGGGTAAGACCGGCCACGAAAATTTTCTAATTTGCACAGCACCAAACAAAGTTAACGGCCGGTCACCACAACAATAAAGAGAGGTAATTATCAAAATGTATCGGTTGTTTGCAACAACAATGAAGACACCAAATGTGCAAAACAATACAGTGCGAAGGAGACAAGAAAACAAATACCGTTTGCGTCAGTGTTGCCAGAAGCTGTCAAAAAAACATGACAAAAAAGTGCAATTTGCAAAAAAAAAAGTGCGAAAACTGAAACGATCAAAAATTGTAGTACTGCGGCACTTTACGGCCTATATTCGATAAAAAAAACACAATTTCGTAAACCATCCATATTCTAACACCCTTACCCATAGGGATAGGAGTATATCTTCGACGTTTGGGAATAAGGTCTTAAGTCAAAAAAATGCATTTTGGGTTTTTGATTGGGTTTAACTCAATTTTTTTTTCTCTTTCGTTTGGTATTAATAACTTAAATCTAGCACAACTCCATCCAATCGTAATCATTTGCTCTTTAGGCAATAAGTCAGAAAATTTCATATATAAATAATTTTCAATTTAAAATTACGAAAAACTACAGTTTCTGACTTAAGACCTTATTCCCAAACGTCGAAGATATATCATTTGATACGGAAAAAATTTTAACGCATAGAAGAAGTCAGAAGTTGAGCCATGCCCGTCTGTCTGTAGACAATGCTGGCTGGTCTACATGGTAACTGCCGTAAACCTTTAACGACTACAATGAAATTTTGTCATTGCCAATTATTTAACCAGTCTTAGTTTTGGATTGAAAATGGGTGTTCTGATCAGGGTTTAAAATTGCTGGCTGGTTTTTATTTGCTAAACTGATTTACTAACAGTGACTGCGAAAATGTTCCGAACAAACTGACATGAAACCGCACACACAAATTGTCTCATCGTCATTGGATATCTCAGGTACCAGTATCGCGGAGAAATTATGGGCGTTTTCGGCAATGCATCACTGCAGAGCATCTGATGCGCATCACGTTCGAAAATGCAACACTTTGCAACACTGCAAGAGTCGCATGTTTTAAAAGTAATAAACACAGTGTATGATGCGCAAACAAGTCGCAAAATGCGCAGTAGCAAAATGGCTGATGCAATGAATGAGTAAGTACGGAATTGGATATTAATTTATGTTTTTTTTACAAAACTTACTATTATTAAAAATTTTTAGAGTCAAGGTGGGTGCTAGGGACTGCAAATTGATAATAAGGACAAGGTTGGATATGGAGGAGGAATTCGCCAATGGTAGGAGAAAAAGTGTGTTTTATGGCGGAAAGTTGTAATAACAAATTCCTTTTTTATTCTTTAAAAGTTTTCTTTGCTGCAAACTACATAACTTCAATTCACTTTGCTTATCATCCAATTCACAAATTAAATTTATTAAGAAATATTCCATTGAAATATTTTCGTGTTCGGAATTGCAAATCAAAATAAGCAACAATCATGCATTTGCATCAGCTGATTGGCATCAGCAGTGCAAACGCATCACAGTTGCGCATCAGATGCTCTGCAGTGATGCATTTCCGAAAATGCCCTATATCTCCATATCCCCAACATGCTGTGCACATTTGCAATGAGATTTCCGTCCTTGTCTTTACAGAAACGGGATTTTGGCTTTTTGGTAGAATTTTCGGACTTCGTTATTCCTTCTGTATGTCTCACTCTCGCGCTTTCTCCACTGCAGTTTCTTGCGCTTAAAGACACGGTTTACCTCCTTACTTTTCTCCCGATACCGCTCAGTCGCAGCTCGCGTTACAATTCTTTCTTTTCATCATTTGCTATGCGACAGTCTTCATCGTACCTACGTAGGTTTGTTGCGATGCGGTTTTTCAAAACCAAGTACGGTTGTTGCGGCAGTTTTTATAGAGTCGGAAATGGGTTTCCAGTGCGCTTCAGAATGTCATCGGGAGAGGTGCGCTCTATGCCAAAAGTTGCGAGATTTTCCTTGAGTAGGCTTTGGCTACATCTGGTAATTGCAGCTTTCGATGCAGAGCTTTCTATGCGTCCGGTTTCGCACGATTTTCACGATACTTAATCTTGTGCGAACCTCTGCTGCTACCAGGTAGTGATCAGAATCGATGTCATCTCCTCGGATCACTGGTACGTCCATTACACTGGATGAGTGGCTACCTTCAATTACCACGGGATCAATTTGGTTCTTCGTTCTTTGATCATGGGATACCCAAGTAACCTTGTGAATGGCTTTATGCTGGAATCTTGTGCCACTAGCGACCATATTTTTTTGCCGCGGCAAAGTCAATCAGTCTCATACCGTTGTCGGAACTGTCAGCATGTAGACTGAAATTGATTAATCAGTAACGTTGTACTTAACTAGACAAAATCACTACGGCCTCTCATAAAAAAGCTGGGCAATTAACCAAGTTAACCGCGTTAATGAAAGCTGTTTCCGTTTTTTAAACTTATTAATGTAATTAGACGGTTGAACCGTCTATTCGATTTTGACCAGTAATATACTTAGGGGCAAATTAAAATTTATTTTTGTTTTTTAGTCATGTTCTCGGTACATCAAATTTAAAGAAATTGCTAATAAAAAGTCTAGACCAACATACTTTTGCAGTATAGAATTTTTTAAATGCCAACTTACGTCCATATTTATCATCCACACCCGTGATAATTCTATATATATATATATGTTATAATTCCTGGTTGAAAGTAAGCATTATTTCAGAGTTCAATTTCGAACAACAGCCATACATTCAGCCTTATTACAAAAGTCGTTCTCGTATTTCGACTACGACAGTTTTGTAAAAGATTAGTTTTTTTAGTATAGTTTTTTTTATTTTTTTCAACTAAATATTGATATAAAATGCTGTAATGAAATTTATTATTTTGCATCGCATTTTATTGAAAAAATAAACTAAAAATATTATTACTTCATGGATATATATTAAATAACATAAAAATATTCTATTTTTGGTTTTATGCAAATTTACATAAGTTTACATACGGTTTATAAGAATACTGAAAAATCTTTAATTAGTAGCTTGTATGTCCTCCTTTGGCTTTTATTACAGCTGATAGTCGGGATGGCATGGAAAAAGCTCATTTTTTTGTTGTCTCAGGGGTAATTTTGCTCCACTCGTCCTTCAACGCTTCCTTCAGAGATGGAATTGACGTGACATGTCGTTTTTGTAGTCCTCGTTTTAAAACATCCCATAAATGCTCAAGAACGTTTAGGTCAGGAGATTGTGGTGGATGTTCCAATTTGTGTTTAACGTTGTAGAGAAGCCATTCCTTCACCATCTTTGAAGAATGCTTCGGATCGTTATCCTGCAGAAATATGGATTTTCCTTCCAGATCCAACGTTTCAATGCTAGGGAGATAACTGTCCTTTAAAATGCCCACATACATGGTCTTATCCATAATGCCATCGATGAGTCTAAGTTTACCAACTCCATTTGCAGCCATACATCCCCAGACCATGACTGACCCGCCTCCATGTTTCACGGTGGAGTTGACATAATAACTTCCGTGTTCGGCTTTCGCCAAACTTTGGCCCGACCATCACCCCCAAAAACCATAAACTTACATTCATCGGTGAATATGACTCGTTCCCAAAAAGTAGGGTCATTTATGTGAACGGTTTCGTACTTTTGGGCGTATTCCAAGCGTTTTTGGATGTTTACAGGTCTGAACAGTGATTTTTTTCTTGCAACTCTGCTATTGTACCCATTCCTCTTGATGGTCCTGCGAACAGTCTGGTCGGAAACAGTTACTCCCAGATCAGTCTTTAATTCGACTGCGTTTTGTTTTGGATTTTCTTTGACGAAGCGAATAACTGTCCGTGCTCTACTTTCATAATTTCCATTTTCTTTGAAATTTTTTATTATTGTTTGGACCGTAGGCTTTTTTAAATTTAATATCTGTCCAATTTCGTTCAGAGATTTGCCGTCCCATTTTACTGCACTATCCAGACTATGATTTTTGTTTTACAAATATGACCACTTTCTATGAAATCGAAAGCTCTACTAATGAGTTGAAGCAAATCATCATGAAATTTGCACCGGTACTAATAACGGTACATCAATTCATAATCAGGGTATGTATACTTATGTAAATATGAAAATTTACGCGGTATCCGTTTTATGTTGTTATTTTCAAACAAGAACAACAAAATTATTTTAGAACATTTGTGAAATGATTTAATTTTTATTTAAAATACCAATAACCAGCAAAAAGTACAACAAATCATACTGTTTTCAAGAAAACAGAAATTTGTTAACCGTATGTAAACTTTTGTAATACTGTGTAAGACGGCAACTTTGTCTTTATTCTTTTACAAAACAGTTGTAGTCGAAATACGAGAACGACATTCGTAATAAGGCTGATTATAGAAAAAATGCAATTTATCGACAAAAAATGCTAAAAATTAAGCAAGAAAAGTCAAAAGTTAGAAAAGTTTTTGCAAAAAAGCATTTAGCATGTTTTTCCAGAAAAAAGTGCAGAAGCCAAAAAAAAAGAAGCTAGAATTTCACTTAAAGTGCTAAACTGGCAACACTGGTTTGCGTGCACAAACAATTCTCTGGAGGAATGTTTCAGAGCCATGCAAAAGATTCCCACTATAGTAATCCTGAGTTAATGTTTCCTCCAATATCACTTACATACATATGCATAAAAACGTAGCTCGTTTCCTCTGGGCTTGCTGCCACAAATTCTCGCTGTATGGTTTGACGGACGAAGGACCAAATGTTGGGGTCAGACACAACCTTATTTTCCCAGTGAGCCAATGTTAGGGTAATTCTAGGGGTTTTCCAATTGCCACAGAAGTTGGTTCCACTCAAGTGGTGACTAAAAGAAGAAACAGCAACGTCAGATCGAGTAGTAACGCATTAGGGAAGACTCGAGTAATCGGTAGTGGGTACTAGAGATGGGCACGTGAGTAAATTTTGACTCACGCTCACGAAAGGAACACAGCCACTCACGCACGAAGATTTTGTCGGTACTCACGTTCACGCACGCGCACGTGAGCAGAATTTGGTCCTACTCACATTCACGCGAGAATCACGCGTGATTCACGTGATTCACGACAATCACGCAAAAATAACTCACAAAACTAAAACAGGGTTTTAACATGAACCACTTGCTTTATATTCAAACCAATATTATAAACTACACAAAACATATTCAGGAATTAGACACTACTACACTTAAATGTAAATAAAAAAAAATGGTGTCCCATAACATCCCATGAAGGGACCGGGGAGAACTTCTCACAATCACTGAGCTGTGCGCTTTCCTGTTTTCACTCACTGATTGTCACCTACAGTTTTACACCGATTCCGGACGGTATTTTGAGAAGCTTTTTTCATGGCTATATTCTCGATAGTGTCGCCGTCACTATGCGAGGTGACCGCCGCCGAAAGTAATTTGAAGGTGGTCAGAGCAGGGTTCGAACCCAGGATCTCATGTACAAGAGCCGCGCACACTAACCATTGCACCACTTAAATGTAAATGCCTTAGTTAAATTAAGTGTAATTTTTAATAAATTTAGCAAATGAACTAAGCCCGTTTTATCACCTTTATCTTAAATAAGTTTGCCTCTTATTTCCATTAGTATTCTTTCAGATGGACAATGGGACCAATTGCAAAATAAAGTGGTAATAATGTCAGAAATTCTAAGTTATTGGTCAGATTATTTTAGAATGTACTAGGTATTTATAGGGGAGAAGTCAGGCCTTCATAATATTGTAGCTAAATGCACCCTGCTTCAACGCACGGTTTGCCACAGATTGTGAAATTTGTAACCAACATTTTTTAAACCTGCAAAAAAGGAATGTTTTAGAAAGTACCAACACCAAAGATGAAATATTAAACCTAAATGAGTTTGTGTTTTATTTGAAAACTGAAGTAAATAAAATAAATAGTTTCTGCCCGAACAAATTTTTATAGGTGGAAATTCTAAACTTGGAATCAGAGCCGTGCAAATTTTTACGACACAAATTCGCACTCAAGGCACTTATCCCCGACTCCGAGCACTCCACAGCACTGCATGGAAAAATTACGGAAAAAATTAAAAAACAAATATTTTTTGTAACTCTGTACAAATTCGATTTGAAGTATATAACAACGTAATACCGCAATTTTGTATTATAGCCTGTTATATGTTTAATATAATGAAATTAATATTACTTGAGAAATAGGTTATGAGAAATCTGTTATGAAAATTCAAGTTTTTTTTAAAAATTTAGCTTTGCTGATCAAGATTATGCGTACAATCAAAAATTTTGTCTGCCTTGTAGTTAACCTCATTCAGTCTAGAATTTGGTTTACAAAATTATGAAAATCTACAAGCGAGACTTTTCCCAATCTCAAAAATTTTAAAGTTTGTTAAAAAATCAGTAATTTTCTGCCAAGGCTGGCTGTAGGGTGAATGCCCAAAAAATTTTAAATTACATTTAACACCTTTGGCAAGGCTCTTCCTTAAAAAAAATACAACACTTTGTGTCTTTCTTACAAAATATTTGAGAAACTATTGAAAGAATGATGGTACCTTTCCTAACAAATTTAATTTATTTTTCAGTTTGAAAGCATTTTAAATTTGAGAAGTTGTGGTTACCAACCTGTTTTAAATAATTTAAAAAGGGTTTTTTAACTTACGTCTGGTTGCAGTCTTGCCAATGTAGCTGGTTTTTAGAACTACATTTTACATACACAAGTTATTACCAAAAAACTAAAGAAAGTCAGTGCGAATGTTTATATTTTAAACTCATAATTCCAAATATCTTTGTAACGGTTAGAGAGACGACACACGACTCTAAATGTTTTAGGTTTGTGCGGCTCAGTAGAATCTCAAAAACAAAGATCATTTAAATCAGACCACAAGTTAGGAACTTACATGCCATGAAAGTTTTGTCTGCCTGTAGTGAAACGTACGTTGAAACAAGGTGCCGCCTCTAAATACCAGATTCTGAAAGCCTGATTTCTCCCCTACAAATCCTTAGTGCATTCTCAAACAATCGGACCTATAGTTTACAAGTTCTGATATTATTACCACTTTTTTGCAAACGGTCCCACTGTAAAATTTGTAAAAACTCCATCGCTTGTAGCAGAGTTCTTTGAAATACAGAAGATGATTATCGACGCTTTGATTAACAACGAAATGTTATTAGAAGCCTTCCAAAAATACATTGTGTATCAAAGTAGTAAGAAAATCGAATTTAAATGATGTCAAGCATTCGGAAATATGCGTGACTCACGCGAAAATAGTGCTCACGCACACTCACTCACGCAAAGTTTGGACTAACGCTCGCTCACGCACGAATATATTTTCACTACTCACGTTCACGCACGCGAGCAAAATTTGGTCCGCTCACGTTCACGCGTGAATCACGCCAATCACGTGACTCGTGCCCATCTCTAGTGGGTACGTTTACTTATGCAGGTCAGTGTCAGGGTGGATACTGTCAGGGTTGGTACATATCGGTGTAGAATTGTACCAATTACCATACATACATATGTAAACACATACTTTGGTTTTCAAATAAAACTCAAACTTCTTTAGGTTTAATATCCCAATGTATCCGTTACGAACCCGTTCCGGATCCGTAATAGACTTAAAAAAAGAAATCAGTGCAATCACGAATTTACGGATCCGTAAAACGTTTAAAAAAGGAATCAGTGTAATCGCGAATTTACGTATCCGTTGCGGACCCATTTCGAATCCGTAAAAAATGTAACAAAGGAATCAGTGTAATGGCGAATTTACCGATCCGTGAACAAGTTAGAAAAGGGATCAGTGTAACCGCGTATTGAATATTCCATTTCAAATGCAAAGTGAGTGACAGGCTCGTTCGATTATGGTTTATTTCGACATCGTGGGTTAGGCTATTAATTTATTTGTTTTTGTAATCAAAATTTTATTTCAATTGATTTTTACTTTTATATTTTAATTAATTAATAAATTTAATTCGAAATGACTGATTTTATATAATAATAGTACAAAAATTAAAATAAAATAAAAATTAAACTACAAATTTATTACAATCCGTTTTATTAAAAAACACGGGTCCGCAACGGTACGAATATGAAGTCCGAAAGGGATCCCAAAAACGGACAAAAAGCCAGTTTTTGGATTCGTTTTTTTTGGGACGAATTTCTCCCGCTTGCGGATCCGAAACTGATCTGTAACGGATTCCGCTACGGATACGTTTTATTAAAATACACGGGTCCGCAACGGATCCTAATATGATGTCCGTAAAGAGTCCGTAATGGATCCGAAAAACGGGCATAAAATCCGTTTTTGAATCCGTTTTTTTTCGAGAGGAATTTCTCCCGCTTGCGGATCCGAAACTGATCCGTAACGGATTCCGCAACGCATACGTTTTATTAAAATACACGGGTCCGCAACGGATCCTAATATGATGTCCGTAACGAGTCCGTAACGGATCCTAAAAACGAACATTGATTCCGTTACGGATAGAAAGTACGAAGAAGTGGATCCGTTACGGATCCGAAACGGCTCCGTTTTGCACACTGCGATTTCATCGTTGGTGTTGGAACTAGAGTGTCCAAAAAAACCGACATTTTGTGGAAATCGGTTTTCGGTTTGTTCGAAAAATCAATCAGTTGAACCGGGTGTTTTCGGTTTTTTGCTTTAAATTAAATTACACATGTCTAACTTATAATACATTTGTTTAACGGCCATTTCTATTCTTATTCATGTTGTAAACTCAAAATTTCACAAATGTAATTAATTAATTGCGTTTTAATTTTAAATAAAAACTATATATTTAAAAGTAAAATGTTCGAGCGTTAGGTGTATTTTAAATTATTTTACTCTTCAATATTTCGCTAACCATTGGGTAGCATGGTCGGGAATATAAACACAATTATTAATTAAAAATTAAATGAAAAAAATAATGAAATTAAAATTAAAGTTTTAATTAGTAACATTGTAAGTAGGTGAGAATGACACACCAAAACGCCGAGACACGTCAACCTACCCCGTTTTGAAAAGTTAGCTCGAAATCACGAGATATTTCGATTATAAATTTGTAGTAGATTTAAGCCGATTTTTGATTTTATTTGAATGAAAAAACTTTAAAAACTTGTTTAAAATCAATTTGTTTATTATGTATTTGTCAAAATTTATATCTAGAAACAATGGACGTCCATTTTCAAGCGGGCATGGAACTATATTTGCTCTTATTTTGATGATTTTATAAATTTTTTTGGATTTTTTCAATTTTTACTCTTTGTTTGCAATCGACCAGCAGAAATCTGCAAGCATTGGGTCTATTCTTTTTCCAGTGAAACTGTCTTCGAATGCCATTATGGTTTGATGAAATCTTCCGCCAGTTTCGTATGTTTCTGTGGACAATTGTCGTTCGTAAAAATCGAATTGTGCATGTAACATGTGGATTTTCAACGCCATATTAACGCCATGTTTGTCGAAAGACTTCATCATGTTGTCAATATAATCACGGTACTCTGGTTTAAGCCGGTTTTTGATTTTATTTCCAAAGAACGTTTTCAATTACCGCACGAATTGAGTTCCATGCGTAGTGTTCAGTTTCATCTAACATTTCAGAAAAACTCGTATCCCTTAAAACTTTCCGTATGTATATCTGGACCGTTAACTACACCTGTTAAAAAAAATTGATATAAAATATATTGCAGTCACACACTTTTAGTTACACAAAATTACCATATTTTAATTTTTCAATTGATAATTTTGGAAAAGCATTGTTTTTCAAGTATGGTAAGGCATTTTCGTCAACGCGAACAAAACGCTTTAAAAACTTCTTTACAACTCTGATGATCCGGAAGCATTATTTTCTGAAGGGGGATCAATGGTGGACGAATTACATTAAATTCGCCAACAACTTGCGAATCGCGTTTTGGCCAATCTCGCTTTTCGTACTGGTTGCATTTAGCAAAAATACACATGTACTTTGTATAGCCAGTTTGCATTCCAGCTAATAGTGAAAGAACCTTAAAATCACAATTTACGCGCCAATTGTGTTCGTCATAACTGATGCGTGCCAGAATTAATTTCATGGTGTCATACGGCTCATGCATTCCAAGAGCATACATCAATGGCACTGGTTTAACGCTGCTGTTTTCAAATAGCAAGACTACTTTTAAGCTTCTAGTTGAAGAGTCTATGAAAAGACGCCATAAAGATGGATTATAGTTGCAGATTCCCATTTTATTCATTAAACTGGGAATATCTTGACAATATGCATAAGCTGCGTCCTCGGAAAGCATGAAATAAGGCATATATGGTTCTTGCCGGTATTTTTAAGATGTAACTTTTACACCTGGTGCCAGCACGTTGATGCTTCTTAGTTCCGAAGCCAAAGTCATTGCATTATTTTGAGATAGCTTCAGATTTCGAACGATTCTATCTAAATGTTCCTGCGAAATTAATGATGGATATTGTATAACTGGCTGAAGGTAATCAGAATCAGCATGATGTAATGATGTTGCTGAAGTTTGTGATTGTACATCATAGGACGCAGTATCATATTGGTATGTCGATGGATGTACTGCGACAGGCAATTCATCACTGTGTGGAACTGGTACGTGAGCACTTGGCACACCTTTTGTATATAAAACCGGATCGTTCTATAAGAATAAATTATTGTGTATTCCATATATAGTCTATCAAAGGGAACTTACTGTTTCGATTGAGACCATTTACATCGTTCTTGCGCGCGTACCATTTTTCTGGATCATGTTCCCCTGGATCGGTCCATTTCATTGAAAGTCCAAATGACATTGAATATCGCCGTAATTTCCACCATTTGTATAATGCACTAAAACATGTGATGCACGTAAATTCAGGTGCATGATCAACATTCCGCATTTCTTCAGCGGGGGTAACCAAAAAATACTGATTGTAAGCTTTGAGGGCATCTTCAACCAAATGTCGTCGATGATTTTTCGGTGTAAATTTTCCACACACACAAAACAAAAGATATTTAAATTTTCGCAATGTGATCTGCTTTTTTCGTCTCTCATTTTTCTATTTTTTCAAAATGTTCAATAAAATGCTTATATTTTTGATATCTATAGCGGCGGGTAGGGACTAATCTGTCAAAGTGAACACTTTGATGTATATGTTGTAGCATCAGTTTGTAATAGGGATGCTAATCCCAAAATCCCGAATCCCAAAATTATTATAATTATTATGGCCCCAAATTGTAAAAGGTAAACTAATTCTGCTTCCAAATAGATGTCTATTATTTCAACAGTTACATTTTGTCGAAAAAAATATATAAATTGATTTAACAGGAGCTTTTGCAGATTTTTGCCTCAAAGAAAATCAAAACTCACCTTAAATCTACTACAAATTTAAAATCGAAATATCTCGTTATTTTGAGCTAACTTTTTAAAACGGAGTATACCACTGGATTCTATGACCTAAAAATTAGTTGAGGTGTCTCGGTGTTTTTGTGTGTCATTTCAAAACTTCAAATTTTACGTTCTACTTATTTTCCTGACGATGCTACCCAATGGGTAGCGAAATATTGAAGAATAAAATAATTTTAAATAGACCCAACCTACTAATATAATAAATACCTACTAATATAATAACATCAACACATTTTAAAAAATATATATCATTCCAATTTGGAATGCGTGTTAATATAAAATTTAAAAGTTTTGTTCAAATTCGCTTTAACCTGATTTAAAATCGAAAATCATATTAAAATTTTAAAAAGATTTTCATGTATGAAAATGTTGTTAAGTTTAAAACATTTAGTTATCAAATAATTTTAATTTTGAAATTTGATAAACAAAAATGTTTGAAAAGCTTAATTAATTCTAATTCAAATCGTAAAATCATTTTGAAATAGAAATTGTTTGGATATGTCATTTAGATCATATTTCAAAATCGAAATCATGTTTTTAATTCCAAAATTTCACTAAAATTCGAAAATCATATCATTTTTTATTATTTATTTTTAGGATATTAACACAAATTAAGTAAAATTCGATTAACCGGTTAACCGACATTAAATAACCGGCTTCCGATTTGTTCGAAAATTACGTTTTTTAAAAAACCGGCACACGGTTAGTAGCAAAAAGACCGGTTACACGGTTTCCCCGGTTTTGGACACTCTAGTTGGAAGCCTTTCAAACAAATTCCGTTTTTCAGGTTGAAAAAAATTGTAACTCTGAGAGGATATCGTCACCGAACGGTTTGCAGCACTTTGACTTAAAGTTATCAAGTTATTACTAAATACATGGTAAAGGGTTATCCATTTAGCGGTTTCAAAAGTAAACGTAAATAAAAGACATATAAAATAATTTTTTTCATGATATTTATTTTTTATTATAAAGTTTGAACGTTGACATTATGTGTGAAACACTGCATCATTTAAATGACCACCACGCGAAGTGTTGCAAGCATTGATTCTTTTAAGGGTGTGAAGATAAATTTATCCGATAAATTTATTTATCGAAGACACAAACCACTTATACAAAATTTCTGAAATCTCATTTTTTGTCAAAAAAACAGAAATTTTGTACAGAAAAAAGAGCCAATAAGCGGTTTTTAAACCATTTATGATGAATATAGCACATAATTAGCTTTATATAGAAACAAATATTTTTTTCTTACTGTAAAAAACTGACATTGGTTATTTTTTATCTAACCTGGGTCGCTGACGACAAAGGCGAATGAACTTCTAATGTCTAGCCGCCTAACACCGTAGAAGCGTATAAACAGCGCAGCCTATATATCCTGATTCCATTTGAGATCGGAGATATAGCCTAATTTATGAAGCGACCCATGTCATTGACAGAAATAATGATTTCGAGTGCCACTATTGGACACTCCTGATAAAAGTGAATGGACTACCTATATATTTCAAATTAGCCCCATGGGAGCACATAACTCGAAATCATTATTTCTGTCAATGACATGGGTCGCTTCATAAAGTTGACTATATCTCCGATCTGAAATGGAATCAGCATATATTTGTAATGGGGATGTTATGTGCTTCCATGGTGCTAAGTTGGAGTATATAGTTAGTCCATTCACTTTTATCAGGAGATTTTATGAGAATTCAGAAATTTTGAATAAGTGGTTTGTGTCTTCGATAAATAAATTTATCGGATAAATTTATCTTCACACCCTTGATTCTTTTGAGGTAATTTACGACTACTTTTTGACACATATTGGGCGGTATCTCAGTCATAACTTGACGAATGTTGGTTCTTAGGTGCTCAAGAGTTAAAGGTTTATCTGCATAAACACGGTCTTTCGCGTAGCCCCACACAAAAAGTCTAATGGTGTCAAATCGCATGATCTTGGTGGCCAGTTGATATCGCCACGACGAGAAATTACGCGGCCAGAAAATGTCTCTTGCAATAAAGCCATATTCGCTCAAGTTCTGTGGTATGTGGCACCGTCTTGTTGAAACCACATATTCTCCAAGTCGTATTCTTCAATAGCAGGCAAAAAAAGTCGGTTATCATATGACCATAACGCTCCGAATTGACGGTGACTGTCGTTCCATCATCGGTTTCGAAGAAGTAAGGTCCAATCACACCTTCGGACCAAAGAGCGCACCAAACTGAGATTTTTTCTGGATGTAATGGCCTCTCTTCAATTACTTGAGGATTCTCAGAACCCCAAATACGACAATTTTGTTAATTAACATACCCACCGAGTGAGAAATGTGCTTCATCGCTGAAGAAAATTTTGTTCGAAAAATCGCCATCCACCGCCTGTTGTTCACGTTGTGAATGGTCAGCTGGCTTTAGTTGTTGTGTGAGCTGGACTTTATATGGATGTAGGTGTAGATCCAAATGCAAACTACAGTCCTAATTCCTGAGAACGACGAGGAATCGACACATTCGGGTCTTCGGCAATACTTTCACTTACAGCAGCGATATTTCCAGCGGAACGAGCGAAACGATGATGCACAGGCCTTACAATATTTGTAACCGCTCCAGTCTCTTCAAATTTCTTCACAATTTTGCCAATTGCTGGCGTAGTTGGACGATTATGTAAACCATAATCTCCCCTTAACGCACGATATGTGGCTGTGCCAGAATCACCATTTTTGTAGTAGGTTTTAATAATATTTATGCGTTGTGTGATAGTTAAGCGAATCATTTTCGTCAATGTCAGACAAAAAAATTTTTAAAAAAAGTTATCTCGCCGTTTCCTCATAATCAATGAAATAAAGATTACAACAATAACAATCTGACATGACTCCCTATACCGTAAGGTAAGACGAATTCTACGTCCAAAACTTCGTGCGTGAGTGGCCGTCTTCCTTTCATGAGCATGCGTGAGCGTGTGTCAAAATTTACTCACGTGACCATCTCTAATTTCATTTACCCAAACATCTCTTTTGGAGTACAATAATTCACTGCTACTAACCAAGTGAGAGAATACTGTTGCAATGTGACTGCAGTAGAACCACCTCATATATTACATTGAATTTTGTAGAGTTTTGTTATGTGTTTGAGTTTTAAATTAACGAACTGACAAATACAAAGGAAGAATTATCGAATGCAGCCAAGTTGATTATTCTCAACGTCTATGCTTTTTTTTCGCAACAGATGATGTTAACTTCTATAGGTTACGAAAATAACGACCCTATACTTATGTATAGACCTCGGATTTTGCATATTTGCATATTTTTGCAGGATTAAGATAGAAAGATTCTGATTGGACCAAAGTTCGTTTCATTGAAAATAGAATCGGAATTTATATGCATATTTTTAAATTTTGTGCATATTTGCATAAAATGCATATGCAGAATATATGCAAAGTCTATGCAAAATATGCAAAAAATATGCAAAATGTGCAACAAAAAATACCTAAATTAAAAAAATCAAAATTATAAACACGATTCCGATAGAAATTTTATTACATTTTATTAATTATTATCTGATATTAAAGTACAATAAACTATATTAAATACATTTAGGGTGTTCACAAAAGTGTCCTAACTGTTGTATGTGTCGTATGTGCTAAAGTTCTACAACAGTTGTATAACTGTAGTAGATTTTGTCCACACAAAAGTGTTGTACGATAATACAACTTTGAAGATATGTTTTTGCGGTGTACTAAGCGATCAGCTGATACCATTTGTTTACCATTTGTAGTAAGGCGTATTGAAGAAGGCGGTTGCACCAACACAGCTGAACGAGTTTGTTTGTATTCGCCTCACAATTACAGTAATCAAAAATTGAAAACCGGTCCACCGGTGGGGTAGAAAATATAATTTTAAGCTAAAAATTTAAGATACAAAAGTTTGGGCAAAATTCTATATTAGGAGTTATGGGCCACCAAAGTTCGGAAATAAGGGGGGCTACTATGTATTAAAAAGCGTCTAAAGGAATTTGTCTGGCAGCGTTTTAGGACAACATAAGGCATAATAAACAAAACAAATTGTCGATAACTCGCTTTCTTATCGAAATATCGGCAGTTCAAATTTTGAAAAATTATCGTAAATAGTTTTTACATTTTCCCAAAATCCAAAAAATCCAGAAATGCAAATTAAGGAACAGAGGTATTTCTCCGGACGACTCGACTCGAAATACAAAATAATCGTCCGACAAAAAAAAAAATCATGCGATAAAAATCCCCGTTATCCGGACTTTGAAGGCCCATAACTCGTAAAATAGGGATTTCCCCCAACGGTTGTATTTAACATTTTGTGCTGAAAATCGTGTGTTCTACCCCCTTTCCCATAAAATTTTTGATACGACAACAATACATAAAGTCGACCTTATTACTATTAAATGCAAATAAGTGTAAAATTTTAAAAATAAAGTAATAAAAAGAATCATGAATTAACATAATTTATGTTTTTTCTTTAACATTTTTTTTTATTTTTTGTTAAAAATAACCGTTGCCACAGGTGTTTCAAAAAGTGCACTTTTCGAAACAACTGTAAACCCGGTTTCTGGGATAGGCGGGTTCCTGAATACTCTTCTCACAATCAGCTGATTTTTACAATTTAATTAATTAGAAGTCGCAAAATAACTTCTAGTGCAAAGTGTATTTATATCAAGTGGAAGGATTAGCACAGCTGATTTTTGTATTTGTACATGCTTGTTTACTTTTATTGTTGGTATACATACATACATGTAGAGTTTGACACAACGTCGGTATGAAATAATTACAATTACAACAACGCCTAATGCTTCCACTTGATATAAATACACTTTGATCTAGTGTCACCACCTTCTTTTATATGCCTTGGATTGTAGTATATGCATTTACGACAGGGTGTTCACATACGTGCTATTGGGGGTCTTGTATTTTCTTACAACCTACAACCTTAGTATACCTTGTGAATTCCCTAATTATATATTTTAAAGTTCCAAAAATATGGTAGTATTCAGTGTAGTTTGTGTGCCAATAAATAACCATAATTTTTTCTAAATTTGTAATTGTGAGGCTTTGACGTTTTTCACCAAAAACCATTTTATAAGCTGAAAAGCTTCTCTCAACATCACAGGATGTTAATGGTTCGAATTTTTATTTATTAATATTTTCATTTAAAACGGATGCAGACAAATTTTCAGCACCGACATTTAAAACATTATTTAGTTTCAAAATATAACTGAAATCTCGATTTCTTTTTAAAATTGCTTAAATTTTTTTAAACCGTTCCTATTTCACCAGTTGTGTTATAAACAATATTTTCAGCTTCTTTAAGCAAATTTATTGAATTCGCTAAGCGTAGGCCCTTCGCTTCCAAGGAAGTTATAATTTCGCCAAGTCTCCCGAAATTCGATTATATATATATAAAATCTGGAAATAATTGCGGATTTTTCAATAGCTCTTTTGCCAGCATGATAGATTCAGCATCGTCTGGGTTGAGTGTTTCAAGAACCTAAAAAACATAACTATAAAAATTCATTTGTTTATAAAATTGTTTTTGCTTATTTCTTCGACGTTTGGGAATAAGGTCTGAAGTCAGAAACTGTAGTTTTTCGTAATGTTAATTTGAAAATTATTTATATATGAATTTTTCTGACTTATTGCCTAAAGAGCAAATGATTACGACTGGATGCAGTTGTGCTAGATTTAAGTTATTAATACCAAACGAAAGAGAAAAAAAAATTGAGTTAAACCCAATCAAAAACCCAAAATGCATTTTTTTGACTTAAGACCTTATTCCCAAACGTCGAAGATTTATAAAATTGTTTGTTTAGAAAATTAATGAACAAATCTTACCTCTGTTATTCCCTCGATGTTATCTGCATAAAATTTTGCCGCCTTTAACCAAGTACCCCATCTGGTTATGATCGGTTCTGGTGGTAATTCCTTATTGAGTATTTGTTTGTAGCGTAGTACTCTGAGCGGAGCTGTTGTGAAATTTTTTTTACACAGGATATAAATGAGTTAGCAACAGGGAATGAGGTTCTTACTTTTTCAGCTATTAAATTAAAACCATGTGCCAAACATGGTTGATCATATTATGATGCAGCATCCGTTAAAAGCAACCAATTCTTTTGACTCATTCCCATATGGCCACAATATACGAATGCTGTTGTTCACAAATCGAGTAATAGTTGCATTATTTACTTCTCCCAACTGCTTACATGACAATAAAAATGAACATGAGGTTTCATTTTCTCTCAATTTTCCAACAATCAAATTCGCGATACATCGCCCTTGTTTGTACGTTGTTTCATCCACTGATATCCAAACGCTTTCTTTCGTCGTTGATATTATCTCGAATTATTTGAATTGATTATTGGTAACATTTATCCAAGTAGCTCTTTATAAGAGTGCTTTCGGTCGGAATTAATTGGGCAGTACATTTCTTTAAAAATCCATTAAATGTGGTGTTGCTTAGCACATTCCACGGTATATTTGCCCCAACAAGCGCTTCACATAAGTCGAGTTGAAATTCATTGCTATCAGGAATGTCGCTGGATGTGTATAAGTAGTGGCAATATCGTCGCTGTTATGTATGGATGCTTTTGATCTTCTGTGAACAGAAGTAGCAATATGCAGTACCAGTTGACATTTTTTTTTGGCACGAAATCTAGAAGTATAATAAACATTACAACGAACGTTTATCTAAACAATCAGGCTTATTGAAAACAAATATTTGCATGAACAAAAGATCTGAAGATTAGTTTGCAATAAGCATGAATATTTTCTTTTTACCTTTTTGTCGCATGTTGTGCACATTATATGATTTTGATGAATTTTAAAGCACTTTTCGGAAAGGCTGTTAAACCATTTGTCCATCAAATTCTTCTTTCACTTATTAATTATTATTATTCAAAATGCAAAACGTATGTATGTATGTAGCAGCACGGCAGTCAAAACACAGCGACTTTTTTACGTGACTGTCTTCAATGATTATTGTTAGGTATGCAAAAGGGCCATAAAAGTAAATCGTTTCATTTACTTTCAAATCTTCTCAATTCTAATATGCCTTTTCGCACTAACAACAATCGTTGATCATAGTAACCAGCTGAAAAATTACACAAAGTTCAATAACTACATGCATAGGCACTAGACAATGCAAGCATCCATATGTAAATACATAAGTATGCAGTGTCTGCAGTGTTTAGCTAAGATTACACGATTGACGAAACGTGTCAATATTGACGCAATTTAGGCGTCAACAGAGCGTCAACCGTGTAGTGCCCCAACTTTTTTGCGTCAATGAGCATCAACAGCCGGTTGACGCTATTTTGCATCAACTCAAATTGACGCAACTGCATCAACCGTGTAGACATTGTATCAACCAATTGCGCCAACCGATTGAAACAACCAGTTTCTAGTTGCGTCAATTTTTTGTTGACAACTCGCACGACAACATGAGTTGTCAACATTTATGTTGATGCGTTCTTTTTGTTAATTTCACCACATGTTTTTATTTGGGTATGTATTTTTGTTTTAAATCCTTTTCTATTAATTTTATATTTTATTCTATTATTAATATTTTTTATCATTTCATTTATGTATGTGTATGTAGAAATATGGAAGAAAGTAAAGAAAAAAAACAAGTGAAAGAGAGCGATGTGCCAATCGAAGAGGAGGACGTGCAATGTACTCAGAAAACAAAGCGTCCAAAGCCCAAAGTCACTGGCGAATGGGGAAAAGACGATGTGTTCATGCTCATACAGCACGTCGAACAGCAACCCTGCATTTGGGATTACTCGCTTAGTGACCACAAAAATTTAAATTTGCGTGACTCTGCATGGCGAAGCGTTGTAAAACAATTTGGCGACCGCTACACCGCGAACGATTGCAAGGCCAAATGGACCAATGTGAAGACTGCATACCAACGCACTAAGGCCAACTACTTTAAAACCACATCAGGACAAGGCACATCTGGTGCATTACCGCAATGGCCTTATTGGTCTGCAATGCAGTTTGTCGGCACAAATGAAGCAGCCAATACCATCACTTCTGATGCTAGCTTCACGTTTACGGCCGATCAATCGTCGAGCGATACTGTTATGGACGATTCTTTGTCACAAACAAACATGCCGAAAAATTTGCAACCTTATGGCAGTGGCATATCTCAGCGACGACGCAAACTTCCATTGAAATCGGATAGTTCGTTATCATCGATTGCAGAAAAATCTTTGGAACGTGCAACTAAGGTATTTAATAATTCTCTATCTACATGATTGCTTGGTTGATGAATTCTTTTATCTATCGTGAAATAGGTTTTGGACGCTTTCGAAAAAAAAGTGACGACGATGAGTGGCAAGTTATTGCCAACTACTGGGCATTGCAGCTGCGCAACATTGCATTAGGCGATCCCGCCTGTGCACGTCGCACACATCTGGCGGTGTCTAAATTAATTTTAGAAGCTGCGCTTACTGCCGAGACACAACAAGTCGAACAAGTACATATTGTACAGCTAATTGGTTCGTCACAGTTACAGCCTGTCGACGTCGTTTCTGATGAAAACGAATCGATCTCACTATTGATTGATTGATAAAAAATAATTTCAGTTTTTTTAATTCAACAAAAATTTAATTTAATTTCAATAAAAGTACAAAATGTCAATTTCAAAATCAAATTAAATGTGTTTGTATTGCCAGGGCAATTCGCCGTCCACTGTCATGAAATAATCGCGATATTCGTCGCGAATCGCATTTACCATTGGGGTTTTCCAACGTGTCGGCATTTCTTCCGTACCTCCATCGGTCACCTGCAGTTCTTCGCGCCTCCAACCTCCCGGAATTAATGCACCATTTTCGTCATAGCGATCGACCATCGTTGGTGCAATGTATGACGAGCACTTTTCAATTAAGAAATTGTGCAAAGCGCAGCAAGCCAATGTCACTCGTTTTGTTTTGTTCGCGTCTAGTTGGATTGCACTGCGAAATACACGAAAACGAGCTGATAGAATACCAAATGCGTTCTCTAGAACTCGACGTGCGCGCGACAAACGATAATTAAAAATACGTTGGTGCCCGGACAATGCACGTCCAGGATATGGTTTCATTACATTTGCGCTCAACGCAAAAGCATCATCAGCAACCAATACAAACGGCACTGGCATCTCTCGTCCCGGCAGCGGAATGGCCGAAGGCAAATTCAATTTATCATTGTTCATGGCTTGCGCAAATGTAGTTTTGTTAAAAACTCCTCCATCCGACACCCGGCCGTTGCATCCAACGTCAAGATAAATGAATTTGTATTGCGCATCTGCAACCGCCATCAACACAATGCTGTGTGTTCCTTTGTAGTTGTAGTAGGTACTGCCGGCATTTGGAGGCGCTACCATGTTAATATGTTTCCCGTCAACAGCGCCGATGCAGTGCGGAAAGTTCCAAGAATCCTGAAATTTGGCCGAAATGTCTTGCCACTCTACCGCTGTAGTCGGCGCCTGTCAAATGATGAAAATTATAAATCAGACAAAACATACACACACACACATCTGAAGCACTTACCGATAGATATTTCTGTTTAAGAACTGTGTAAATAGCGTCGCACACTACTGGCACAAACAGCGCAATAGTAGACGGAGCGATCCGGAAGAGTGTCGATAGAGATTTGTAGCTATCACCCGTGGCCAGAAATCGCAATGTGACGCATAAACGCTGCGACGGTTCAATACTCTTGCGCATGTTGGTGTCCTGTTTGGCAATGATTGGTGTCACGAGATCCAATAAATATTGAAATGTCTCTTCTTCCATACGGAGAAAATTTGCCAAAAGTTTTTTTTGGCCTTCTACATCGCGAAACTCCAGCAAAATCTTCTGGCACGCACCTTCCGTTGGCCGCAATTGTAGCCACGGCTGAACCCACACAGTACGCTTTTTCTTTGCTCCTCTTTCTTCTTCGTCAGCAATTATTTTTATAGCGCTGCTCATCATAAGTACAGCAGCAGCAGCAGTAATTTTCCGATTTTTCCTATTCATTTTTTACGTACAAAAAATATCGTACGATATAAATTATATTTTAATTTAATTTTTGATAGCTGATGCGCAAAGGAACTCAACAAGAGCGTAAACAAATAGCATCAATGTGTTGGCACAAAATACGTCAACCATGTAACATAGCGCGTCAATAGTTCTGCGTCAACCATTTTCCCAAGGTTGGCGCATACCGATTTTTTATTGACGCAACGAATAATTGACGCATTAACCGTCAACCGTGTAGCATACCGTGGTCAATAATTTGTGTAAATATAGAAATATCGTCAACAGCGCGTCAACACGTTTACGCAATGTTGGCGCAATTGCGCCAATCGTGTAATTTTAGCTTTTGTTGCTACCTATTATAGGCCTGCACAAAGCCATAAAAATTGGATTTCAAGCCACAGTAGTTTTTTCAATGCCAACGCTGTCAACGCCAAATAAGCAAACAAAGCCTGTTGGTCCATTCCAGCGTAGCAGCAAATGCAGTTACTGTCCATTCTTAGTGTCGACCAGTGTTGCCAGAAGTGACGATTTATCGGCATTTTGACGATTTTTAGTCACAAAAACATAAAATGACGATTTGACGATTTCAGCTTCTGGAATGACGATTTTTAGTCTATTCCAAAATTGAAATTGTTGGTAATGCAAGAGCGACACCTATATACTATATTTAAACATAAACTTAACCCATCAAGGGATATTGGGTAGAAAAACTCCCCACAAATGGAACCATTTATGAAATAATAGAATTATCGAGATTACATTTTTGTAGACGGGCTGGGGAAGTATAGAACTATTAAAAACTTACGATATTAATGTATTAAACATACCGTGTCAATAATATACATACATATGTATGTAAATACCCTAAATATTATCTGTGTGACGTTTAATCAAATTCACACAATTGAATCGGGGGTCAGCCAATTAGGGGTTAATGAAAATTATTCATGAAGGACAAAAACTGCATCGACTCTTCTTGTTTACCCTATAAAATATAAATTTACAATTCCTGTTCACATTTCTTTCAGAAATCTCCAGTGTTGTTTTATTTTTGTATTAAGCCGCCAACATTCTGCGTCTTGACGCCAGGGAAATAAAAAGAATTCTAATTTTTGTCGTTTACGCCAGAAGCGACGTCAAATGCCAGCTTTTGTTTTTCTTCCATAAGAATACGTGTACAAATTTGTACCGCCTACGTTATCGCTCCGATTGTGTTCGTACCCATATTTGTCAACTCTGTTCGTTGGTTGTTTGACCAATAGTTGAAGAGATTGCGGGATAGAGTTTAAATAAAGATATATGAATTTTAAAAATATTACTATAACATATTGAATTAATTGCTTTGTTTTACTGCTTTCCCCCACAAAAATATTGATATTTGGTACAGCAATTGCAGTTTTTAATGTTGACGATTTTTTGACGATTTCGAAAATTTTTTTTGACGATTTCTGCACCTCCAATTTGACGATTTGTGACCGACTTTATCTGGCAACACTGGTGTCGACAGTATGTGAATGAGAGAGAAAATGAGAAAACAAACATCAGAGAAAAACTCATCGTCATCGCCACATCTACGACTTGTATGTATGTAATATTATTTATGTATGGATGTAATTAGTTTTTTGACGTAGAATACGTCTTACCTTACGGTATGAGGAGTCATGTCAGGTTTTTATTGTTGTAATCTTTATTTCATTGAATTTGAGGAAACGGCTAGATGAATTTTTTTAAAATTTTTTTTGTAGGTAAATGAAGATGTTATCTTTCGTTTGATATACATTTCATATTGGTTGATATATTTCTAGTATTTTAATTTCTCAAATGAAAATTGTTTAAACACATACACTCAAACATATGTGTGGTGTTTGGTTGAGTGTTTTTGGTTGCTCAACATTGCTTAGGAACATGTATCTAGTAAAAAGTGAAACGAACAGCAAGCTAATGTTGCTTGGCAACATGTATCTAGTAAAAAGTGAAACAAACAGTAAGCTAACGCAATAAAGCTTTTTTGCGAAAGCTTCAATAAAGCTGTTGTAACATTAATTTTGAATTGTATAGCGTAAAGCTTTCACACAACGCTCGAATGCTAATGCGAAGACTCGATAAGGTAAACCTTATCGGACAACTGTCTGCTGTAATTTTTTTTTTCTACATAACAGACATAGTAAAGGTTTTTTTTTGTAGAGTGACACAAGTTTAAATCATAATAAAACCAGGAAATATATTTTTACTATCAATGAAACGGGCTTTATGAAATTAATGTTTAAATATGATTTCTGTCATGTGGCTGCCACGGTTTATGGTTTTATTATGATTTAAACTTGTGTCACTCTCCAAAAAAAACCCTTTACTCAGTCTGTTATGTAGAAAAAAAAACTACATACATCCATTCATAAATAATGTTACATACATACAAGTAGTAGATGTGGCGATGACGATGAGTCATCATACATGCAAGGCATACAAGTCATGGCTTTGCAATTAACTCGCTTTGTTTGCATTGCATACATTGACACACTTGGCGTTGTGTTTTACAGGAATTAGTTTTAAATGACAGTAGATTTCAAGCTGGCTTTGAAAATCAAAGAGCGTTGTGCAGGCCTTTACTACCTATCTACTAATAGGTTTTTAATATCATCTTGTGCACCTCGTGCATATAAAACCACCAATAAATATTGGAATGTACATATTTCAATACAATGTACATACATATTTCAAAAATAATATAATTTTTTAATTTAGGTATTTTTGCATATTTTTGGAATATTTTGCATATTTTTTGCATATATTTTGCATATTTTTTGCATAATTTTTTGCATATTTTTTGCATATTTTCTGCATATTACCGATATGTACTCAAATTTTTTATATTTGAACGCTAAAACGTCTAAATGCAAAGATCGGTACCAATCGGATTTAAAATGAAAAGTATGCAAAATTCCGAGGTCTACTTACATATGTATGATATTTTTATTTGCAACCTGTACAATACTGATGACAGTTCTTCCCGAAAAGTTCTTGGAATAAATTAATAAGAGGCAGGCAATATCTGCCAATTACCCACTATTGTAAAATGTACCTCGAAATGAATCACCCCGTAGATAGTTTGATTTTTGTTAAATTCCTTCATATCCCATGAAAAGAAATTGCATGTTTCTCCGTAAATATTTGTTGTATTAACAAAATTTAATTAAATTGTTGATTGTTTAAAGTTGTTTTGTTTTTCATCTAACTTTTAAGATTTTTTTTATTGAATTTGTTTTCTTTTTTGTTTGTTTTAATAAATCCTAAAAACTAATTGGTGTTATTCTTGCCAGAGTTGCCTCTTGGCATTTCGCTTAATAGTACAATTCCATGTTTAGGTTTTGCTTTTTGTTTGTTATTTTTAAAACTAACATTCATCGTTCTTATGTTGTTTTTGTTGTTGATCTGTATAAGGTAAATTAATATATATTACATACAATTGCATTACATACATATCTAGGTTTTATTGTTTATAAGTTAAGTTTATATGTATTAACTACTAGGGAATTTAATTTAATTACATTGAACTAAGAAGGTACAATAAATCGCGATGATTGGAATTGAATAAATTTGGATAAATTATTAAGGGTTCTAGGATTAGTTTTGTATTTTTATTGTTGTTCAATGTTTTTATAATAAATACAATTTAATGCGAACGCATATTTACTGCTGGATTTTTTATTAATATTTTTAAAGTTTTTTGCTTTAGTGCATAAGTGGGAAGGGGGGGGGTGGGGGTTTATTCCATATTTTCTCTATCAAAACAATTATTATTTTAGATGTAAAATTTCTTTCATTTCTTTATTGTAACTGGGAAGAGATGAGTTTATCGCAAGGAAGTCTAACAAACAATTAACAATTTTTTATTCATTTATTTTTTGTAGATAAAATTCAAATAAATACGAATACAAACACTCAATGATGATACTTTTCTATGTACAGATGTCGTCAGTTTAAAACACGAATTACAATACAAAGTCAAATGAATGAATCGAAAAACAAATGGTTTTCAAATGGAAGCACAGTTAAATTTCTAAACATTTTATTAAGATTTTTTTTGTTTTGGTTTTATTTTTTTTTGGTTTTTTGTTGTTGCATTTTTGATTGATACGATTTCGAGTAATATAAATACGTAAATTTCCACAAAAAAATGTCTAGCAGGAAGTTCATTATTAATACCTAAACGTTATCCTTTATTAACTATCTATGTATCAAGGCAATATTTGATTGATATAAAATGTCACATTTTTTCGATTTTTTTTTCGTTTTATTTATTTTGTTTTTTGTTTTTTATATTTTTATTTTTTTTTGTGTTTTTAATTTCTTTTTTACTCCATTTAATGTCATAATAAATTACCAAACGTTTAAGCATTTTTTTTTAAATTTTTTTTAATAAATCTTATTTTAGTTTTCTATAATTGCCATAGTTTGAATAGAAAATAATATCATTAGATTTCATATTGAGTATGTTAGTTCTTACATTGAATGATGTGACAGACTGACCGATGAATATCGAGAGATAAAGACACTAATCCACATTAAAATTCTAAATGTAAAACTAATACCTGATTCCTCTACATCATATTCAACTCGTGAATTGAAATTGTTTTCGAAATGCTAGCAAAGTGTTGACAGACATTTTGAAATAACTCACTACTGGTGTTGATGTTACACTAGAAAACGCGCACAGTGGGCAAAAGAAAACAACATTTTACCAAATCAAAACGTGTTAATTCAATGTTAAAGTTACCTAACCTAATGTTACACTTCAGGACCTCGACTGACAATATTTTAGGTTTGTGAATGAATTCTTTTAGTGGAGGTGGGTTGGTCGAATGAAAAATGGACTGGTCGAAAAAATAGCAAATTAAAGAAAAGTTTTTTAATACCCTTTACTATTAAAAATATGAGATAACTTTGAATAGGAATATGCAAATTTTGAATGAAAAACGTAACAAATTAATTAAATGGAGTTGAATAAAGTTGAATTGAATTCCATTGAAGTGAACTGAATCGAACTGAATTGAATTGAAATAAATTGAACTAAATTGAATTCAATTGAATTGAATTGCATTGAATTGAATTGAATTGAAATGAATTGAATTGAACTGAACTGAATTGAATTAAATTGAATTGAGTTGAATTGTATTGAACTGAATTGAACGGATTTGAATTCTATTGAGTTGAATTAAATTGAATTGAATTGAAATAAACTAATTTGGATTGAATTGAATTGCATTGAATTAAGTTGAATTGAATGGAATTTAATTGAATTGAAATGAATTGTATTGCGTTGATTTGAATTTAACTTAAATTAATTGAATTAAATTGAAGTCAATTGTATAAAGTTGAATTGAATTTAATTAAATAAAATTATATTAATTTGAATTGAATCGAATTGAGTTGAATTAAATTGAATTCGGTTGAATTGAATTGTATTGCATTGAGTGGAATTTAATTGATTTGAATTCAATTGAGTTAAACTAAATTGAATTGAATTGAATTGTATTGAATTGAATTTAATTAAATAAAGTTATATTAAACTAAATTGAAGTGAATTGAATCGAATTGAGTTGAATTAAATTGAATTGTATTGAATTGAATTGTATTGAATTGTGTTGAATTGAATTGATTTGAATTCAATTGAGTTGAACTAAATTGAATTGAATTGATTTGAAATAAACTAAATTGGATTGAATTGAATTATTATTAAATAAATTGAGTTGAATTGCATTTAAATTACTGGAAATGAATTGAATTTAATTAAATTGAATTAACTGAAGTGAATTGAGTGAAACTGAATGACATTGAATAGATTTGAATTGAATATAATTGAATTGAAATTAATTGAATGTAATAAAATTAAATTGGATTGAAGTGAATTAAATAAAACTGAATTGAATTGAGTTGAGTTGAATTGAGTTGTATTGAATTGAATTGAATTGAATTGTCTTTACTTGAATTGACTTGAATTGAATTGAATTGAATTGAATATAATTGAATTGCATTGAATTAAATAAGGTTATATTAAAATGAATTGAAGTGAATTGAATCGAATTGAGAATTAAATTGAATTGGGTGGAATTGATTTCAATTGTATTGAATTGAGTTGAATTGAATTGATTTGAATTAAATTAAATTGAAATAAACTAAGCTGGATTGGAGTGAATTGCATTGAGTTGAGCTGAATTGAATTCAATTTAAATTGAATTAACTTGAAGTGAATTGAGTGGAACTGAACGGAATTGAATTGATTTCAATTGCATATAATTGAATTGGAAGTGATTTCATTGTTTTGATTTGAATTGAATTGAGTTCAATTGAATTTAATTAAAATGATATTATTTATGTTGAATTGAATTGAAGTGATTTGAATTGTATTAAATTGAATTGAATATAATTAAATTGAATTGATTTGAATTCAATTGAATTGATTTCAATTCAATTGAGTTGATTTGACTGGAAATGAATTAAAAACAATTGTATTGTGTTAAATTCAATTAATTAAACTAAATTGAATTGAATAGAATTTAATTGAATTGAAATAAACTTAATTGAATTGAACTGAATTGATCGCCAGGTTTTCTCATTCGGCTTTCAATACTCTAGTTGCACACTTTCGGCCACATTATCGTCGGTACTCACCGTACGCCGACTGGAACCATGGGTTGTTTAACAGTGTCAAAATAACACATGATTTGAAAAGATATTTAGATCATTCGTTAGTTGTAAATTGATTTATTTCAAATTCCATTTGTTGTATTTTAAATTTCGTTTAATATTTTTTTTGAAATTTCTGTTTTACATTTAAATTCAAGCAAGTATTTTAAATTCCAATTGGAAATGGTGTGAAAAGCTAATTCGCTCGTGTTATTATCGTGTATGAAATTGTGTATGTCGGACATAAATTCGAAACCCAATTTATCTATTGTTTTTTTTTAGATTTGTTATTGCGAAGGAACTTCTAAAACTCCCACAATTCAATATCAAGTTAACAAAAGAACAACAACTCACTGTGTTTTGTATCCACTGCTATGCTTATTTTTCGACCAATTTGCATGGGGAAATAGGCGTTTGTAACCGACTCGTCATACAAACTGGTCGAAAAATTCGATTATTCTGGGAATAAAAAACAACACATCTAGTGTTTCTTGCAATGACTAGGTATTGTTCAGATTATATTTAATGTGGAGAGACAATTGTTCGACAAAAGCACAAGAACCACGAGCTTCAACCATTCTTTGCCAGAACTCAAATAAATGCGAAACAATTCACAGAACTGTTTGCAACCGACAATTTGATTGTTGTTACTGAAATCGGTTGCCACAAGCGAATTGGGGCTGACACAACTGAAATTCGATTGAAACGAACTCGTTTCATAATTGCATTGGTTGTGACAGCTAAATTTCCGTTTATTTCTCTTTAATTACCCAGAAAAAATCTAAATCGATATCAAGTAACAAATTCGCGTTTTCAATCAAACAATTGTTTGATTCTTTTGTTGAGCGAATGTATGCCCGACGATCGGAGCCTTAGCATACTATGTCCTGCGTTTATAAAAGGCTATTCTAGTGTATGTACCAACTAACGTGGAATGAGGCGTTTATCCATTGCTTACAAAAGACCGAATCGATTTGTAGGAGCTTATCAGAGTGAGGTATTCTCATTACACATTAAGCCAATCCAAGAAAAACCCTATGAAAAACAAAACGACATCTTCCACCTCTTTGTAGATTATACGGATGCCTTCGAGGGCCCGATACCGGGATAATAGCAAACTGTACGAGATAGTATGGTCTCGCTTAGTTATCGGTATTGGGCTGGTTCCGCTGTTATAGACAATATTATCAGAGGTAATGTAGCGGGATTAGTAGAGCTTAAATAGGGGGAACAAAGGTGCAGTACCCACGAGGGGTAAAGCCTTCGTAATAACAAACATGCAAAACTCAGGAAGAGTTAAGCCTTCGTAACAACCAAGGTGCAACACTCACGAAGAGTAAAGCCTTCGTAACAACCAAGGTGCAGTACCCACGACGGGTAAAACCGTGGTAATAACAAAGGTGGAGTACCCACGACGTGTAAAGCCTTTGTAATAACAAACGAGCAGTACTCATGAAGAGTAAAGCCTTCTTAATAACCAAGGTGCTGTACCCACGACGGGTAAAACCGTGGTAATAACAATGGTGGAGTACCCACGAATAGTAAGGCTTTCGTAATTACAAAGATTCAGTGACACGAGAAAATGTCTTTGTATAATTCTGAAATTAACTATTAGGATCGGGTATGTTGTCCTCAACTTGGCAATGAATTTCGTCTTGGACTGACAGCCGACAATTACTTCAAACTAGAGTCGGCTATTTATACAATGACTACTATAATCTCAACGAGAATTATAAAGGTGGCGTAAACAAAGGTTCTGCCGCATTTAATATAGATGACAAATATCGTACGGGTGTACCATACGGGTGCGGACAGGGTTGGCAAGTATTCGTATAAATATTCCATTCGTGGGTGTCGTATACACTGGTCAATAAAATTATCGAATTCGTCGTTATAAATTGTATTCAATGTTTGGATGAAAAGTTTTCGTCACGTTACATATTGCAGCACTTGTATTAAGCACGTGTTTTTCGACACTGACTAGTCCAATGCGCGGTCTTTTCAACCTTTCATACCGTGCGGGTGTTTTCAAGGCATCCCTTTGGAAACTTGCCAATGTACAGCTGATCCCAAACAAGGGTGAAACAAGTAACCATGTACAAATTTTTCTGTCTATGGATATGGAGAGCATAGTAAATTTCCACTTTGGGAACTGCCTATTAGCCAATGGCCTTCTCGATGACCGCCCTAATGGATTTTCTATGGGACCAATGAAGTTGGTCAATACAGAGGTTTCGTGAAAGCAAGGTCGTCGTTTTATAAATGTCCAAGTTTCCTAATAGAGTAAGGCATGAGACACTTGTTTCTAAATTTATCGCTTTAGGGGTAGGTAGTATCTTCAAGGGTAGTAAGTACTGCGAAAATTCATTCTTCAACCGAACCATAGGTATGTATGTGGAATAATTTTAACCGTTCCGATTTTTCTATCACTTTCGACATCCTGCCCCTTCTCTTCTTTTTCCACGTCCACCCTTCCTTCCTTCCTGTATCTCGTACAATGCTCAGTATTTAAAGGAGCTTGATATTTCTGATAAGCTAAGACGCCCCGGTAGAATGACACAGACCGGCACGAAATCCTCAGTAAAGATTGGTAACATCTAACCAATCCATTTACTACAAGGCGAAGCCTCAGGCAGGGCGACACTCTATCATGCGATCTCTTCAAAATAATAATTAAGATCATCGTGAGAAAAGCTGCAGTCAACACGAATAAAACTATCAGCAGCAAAAGCCACATGCTGCTCGCGTATGCTAATGAAGGAAATCCGCGAGAAGTTACAGAAGTGTTTTCGTGAATCGAGAAGGGTTCCTTCCGTAAGATTGGGTTTGACAGTTAATGAATACAGGACAAAATTAATGCTTTCAACAAGCAGTGTATGGAGGAAAGGGTGAACGTTGATCGTCTTTATAATTTCGAGGTACTGGATGATTTGATGTACTTGGGTATATTGTTGTTTAGTTACGATTTTAGATATGACATCATAGACAACACCTATCGGTTTAGTTAATATGTTTATTTTTATCCCTCACACATTGGGATGGGGAGATACATGATTCATTGCGAAATAATGTAAAGCATAGAAGGAGCAACATTAGACCCTTAGTTTTGGGTTGGCCAAAAAGTAACTTCGGTTTTCTCATGTAGATGGTGCTTTTGTTATTTTAGAAATTGTTTTGATCAGCTGACTAAATTCATTGTTAAGCCCCGTATTCAGTTCTTGTGAAATTTTCGTAAGAAATTTTTTCATTTATCTCTAAACGGAAATATTTCATTAATAAATAATCTTTGCTCTCCTTTTTATTTTTAACGCATGTGGTATTACTTTTGTTTACTAAAATAATCGAAATGTCAAAATTCCGGTACCAAACAATTATCAAACAATTGTTTTCGAACGAAATGACTTGGCGTAACAACTCTGTACTTGATTTTACCTACGAAATTTTCGTAAAGAGCTGAGTACAAAGAAAATGAAAAGTGAACGAAATTTTCAATATAAGAAATTTTCGTTATTTTTTGTACACGTACTTCTTATGGCAACGAAAATTTCACTAAAAATTGAACACCGAGCTTTATACAGTTACACAGCTGACATTACATCACATTATTTTCAGTGGTCAGTTTTCTTTTAAATCGTGTTCTCATTATGGATGATTACAATTAGTATTTTCATCATATTTTGCTCTTTTATTTCCGAAAAGGCATAAATTAGCCGCCGGGATATTTGTGATGTGTTTGGTTTTGATGCTTTAACATAACGCACATGTCAAAGATGGTTCAAAAAGTTTCGTTCTGGAAATTTCACGATCAAAAATGGCCACATGTTTCTGTTCGATAAGTTGCAGACAAGCTGAAGGTGTCTGACTCGACCGTTGATATCTGAACTTGTCAAAAAGCTTGATAAGCACTTAACTAAGCGGATAAGGACTTGAAAGTTATTGCTCAACCGCAACAAAAATTACCCATTTTTGAAACGAATTGCCACTGGAGATGGAAAATGGATTCAACGTCAACCGAAAGAGATCCTTGTGCATGCACGATGAACGCGCTCAAATTTCATCAAAGGCCGAACTGCACCAAAAATAGGTTATGTTGTCCATTTGGTGAGACTTTAAGTTATTAATTTATTTCCAAGCCATAAATTCTGACGTCTGTTGTCAGCAATTGACGAAGCTTGATGGGTCACAGAAAGAAACACGACCTGACATGATAACTGGCAAAGGCGTGGTTCTCCATCACGACAACGCTAGGACTCTCACACCTCTGTAGACTTGACAAAAAATATTGGGGCTTGGACGGGAAGTGATGCACCATCCAACTTATAGTTCTGATTTCATTTTCGGATTTTCATTTATTCCGGAGTCTGCCAAACCTTTTTAATGGGCAATCGATCAATACAGAAGGGGACCTACATTCCGAGTTGTTCGTGCATATTTATGGGACGGGCCCGACGCGTTCAAAACGTTTCCTGAACGACTGCAGAAGGTCATTGAACAAAATGACACCTACATTATGGAACAAAACTGATTCTTTGAAAAAAATAATTGAAAATTACTTTGAACAAAAAAACCGAAACTACTTTCTTGCCAACCCAATAACTTTGGAAGAAATTCGTGTTAGGGTTTGTTAAGACGATTGAGTCCACAATGACATTTTCTCAGTGACTATTATTACGTTTAGACCACGCCCGTTCTGGTACCTTCCATTCACATTTACAACCCAATTCTGTGTATGTGGTAACAATCAAATTGTAACCACAAAATTGCTACAAAGTTGTCACCGTTGTTTGTATCTGGTATAATGGTAAGACAGTGACAACGGAAAATTCACCTCTTAACAAATAATTCACCTCACAATAACTGGTTGTCGAAATCAGTGACAAAAAACAAAATCATATGGTTTTGTGCACAAAATGAACACGGTAAAAAAAGGAAAAGTAAGTATTTAATATATCTATGTTTTATTGAATTCAAATTAATACATTATTATTTTAGAAATTTGAGCGCACCGCAAAGGCACAGCTGGAATGCTATATTGCCTTCCTCAAGGAACATCCAGAGATGATAAGCGGAAAGTATACTGCACCAGAGAAACAGGCCGAGGCCATATCGTCGGCGGCGGCGGCTCTGAAGTTTTTAGCCGGTCGGCGGCGGCCGTTGTGAATTTTTGCCGGCGGAGGCTCAATTTTCGGCTCAGCTCATTATGTCAAAATATAATCCATTTGAGGTGTATAGTTTTATAAGATATTCTCAAGGTAAGACTTCAAGCTTGAATTTGCGGTATTATTTGTCTCTTGAAACTTTTACACCCCAGAATGATGATGATATATTTTATATTCCAAAACTATTGGGAAAACTGCAGCCGTTGGGACGGGACTTAAAAACAAATAAAATTAGAGAACGGCGAAATCACCCATTTTGAAAAATTATTTTAAAAACATCGCGCGAATTTATTGAAATAATTTTTCAAAATATGGTTTTCTGAGCTTGTGTACCTTTGGTGTTTCCAGGGTTCATGAGACATATTGTACCGTGGTTCATATTTTGCCATGAGTATTCTCCCAAAATGTTTGGACCAAAACTTGAAACCGCCCCACAGTGGCTGAATGAAATCGGAATAATTAGACGTTGGTTCAAAGGGGTTTACATAATCTTCCCAATGACAACCCTATCCGATAATAAACCACGAAGATATATATATATATATATTTTATATTGAAAATTGGAACGACTATATCTCGGAAACTATGTGGTTAACCCTAGAAAGATATCCTTATTTTTTTATAAATAAAATATAACCATAGGTCTTAAAGACATATGCTAGTTTGAGGACTAATTAGTAAAGGTTCCAAAATGTTTTAAAATAAAATTCGTTTCAAATTAATAAGATTAAATCTTGCTCTATCTATAAAAATTGCTATCTAAAGAAAACCCCTCAATTTTTAAACTGCAAAACCGACGAACAGTATTCCCCTTAAAAATCATAGAAATAAATAAATGATTATTTCTTATACGTCTCAGAGACGTACGTCATCTCACTAGGGTTAAACTGCATTTGTACTAACATTTTAAAATATCATTTAAAAATAAAAAAGATAACTTTAACTTACGCTTTAAGAAGAATATTTTCTTCGAAGCAGTGAAAATAAAATCTATAACCCTTTAAAATGGTTCTGCCTCCAATGCGGAAAGGTTAAAAATGATTCCAGCATTCGGAGCCGGCCCAGTAACATGGAAAAATTTTTGCATGTTCTTTCGCATATTCTTTCTGTTTTACCAATTTCTGATAAAACGCCAGGTTTTGTTCGTTCCCGAATTCTTCGTGTTGTTCGTCAGTCAGTTTCACCTTCTTTAGGTTTATTGAAAAAATAATCAATCGATTTTTGTGCCATTGTCACTACTTTTATATGTCTGTCATTCTCGTTTTATGCCGGAACTAGGCGTCATGTTAGACAGTCTTGTACAAATCATGATAATGAGTACAACTACCAAGTATCTCGCTACCGGTGTTCTTTACTGGTTACATTAACGATTTAAAGTACACCTAACGAAAAAATCGGCGGCTACGAATTAATCGGCTCATATTTTAAGCCGATTTTAGCCGATCAAATCGGCGGCGGCTTGAAGTATAAAAAAATTACCGGCGGCTCGTCGGCTCAAATTCGCTCGGCTTGTTACTCTGTACTGCACATCAGCGCCAACTCTCTGATCTACAACAAAATTTCACCACCGACAAAAGCTTCTGCGCTGAGTTCAAAAAGTAGTTTTTCCCCCGCAGTCGGTACAAATTCTTGAGACATAGGCCTTTAAACCTTGATTATATAATCGTTCGTATCTCCGGGATTTATAATTCGATCTGGTTGAAATGGATATCATTACAAACGTCTTTCTAAGCTCTATAAATCAGTGTATAAACATATTTAGTTTTATTAGCTTATAGGGGAGCTAATTAAAAAACGTTTTTTAACCTCACTTTTCTGCTAACAATTTTTTTTTTTCAAAAAATACCCTATTATACTTATTTTTTGGCAGGTTCCGATAATACACAAGACCTTAGCCTTTTTTAAAGGTATATTACTCTACAATATCCCTTGAAAGACCGGAGATATTTACTTTAAAAGTTTTATAATACTTTTCGCGCATTTTCAATCTTTCTAACACAAAAGGAAGTTATTTCTTCTTTCTGCTCCATTTCCATAGGACAAAGTAACAAAAGTCCTTCCTTCATTTAATTATGCCCTGTTGTCGTTTTGGTACAAAATATATTAGTGGTCTTCATGAAAGCTCGAAAGAACCTCGTAAACTCGAAAACATCGTAAACTTGCCCAGCAAACGTCAAAACAAACAAATTTCCCATACAAAGCGACTTGCTCAAAAGTGGAAAGTTTTCGAGGCAAATTTGCTGCGCAAACGTGGGATGGAGAAACGTGTAAACTTTTGACATTTCGTTGTCATCTGACTAGGATGGATAAATAAGGTGATAGCACTAGAACAGTAGAAAAAGTACACATACATAATACATGCAATTGCTTCTGCTACCACCTTATGTATCCATCTTGGTCAGCTGATATGGTTTTGAGCACAACTACGCTGAGCAACTTTACCTGGTGCCTCATGCAACGGTGCGAGGGAAACTTGCGCTGAGCAAAAGTTCTCGGCTTTCACGGTTGCACGAATGCCGCTATTATTAATTTTTCCCGTATACAGTTTTATTGTTTACTTGCAGAATTTATAAAATGATTTTGTATTAACTTTCCGGCAAATAACACAGCTGTCACGCACTGTTACTTCCTCTTTGGCAGGTAACAGTTTTTGTTATTTTTGTCACCAAAAAAATGTGTCAGAATACCGAGTTGTGACAATTGTCACATTACTGTCAAATAGTAACCGTGGTGACTTTTGTAACCCTGCCAGAATAGGGCTGTTAGTAGATCATATTTTTCTAAATCTTTGTTTTTGTCTATGTGATTAGCTTCAACTGAGACATTGGTTAGTAATCTGTAAATGCCTACTTAACTCGAGAATATTGGCAAGGATTCTAGAACCTCCCATGCAAAAGCTTGGCAGTCGTCCGTGATGACAATAAGATAAATTGCGTAAAACAGTTCCGATCTTAATGAAGTTGGGCATTAAGGCTTCATGTCATCAGAAGACAGTCACCGGTGAAAACAAGTCTGATTTTGTCACGCCCATTATGGGAGCTCCCATACAAAAGTTGTTTGTCCGGCTGGTTGTTCGACAAGGTAAAAAAAATAAAATAAATGGTTTCCCATTACATCCCATAAAGGGACTGGGGAGAACTTCTCACAATCACTGAGCTGTGCGCTTTCCAGTTTTCACTCACTGATTGGGACCTACAGTTTTACATCGATTCCGAACGGTAATTTGAGAAGCTTTTTCATGGCTAGATACTCGATAGTGTCGCCGTCACTATGCGAGGTGACCGCCGCCGAAAGAAATTTTTTTTTTGAAGGTGGTCAGAGCCGGGTTCGAACCCAGGATCTCATGTACAAGAGCCGCGCACACTAACCATTGCACCACCGACGGCCACTGTTCGACAAGGTAACTCCCGGAAAACCGGACGAATATTTGTGATATTAGACAATATTAAGTCAAATTCTCGTCTTCTATGGAAAATAAGTGGGCTTGCCGCTCCCATTGTGATACCTCCCATACAAAAGTTGGGTGGATGATCGACACGACTACTCTCGTAACCCACAACCGATATCAATCAAATTTTGTACAGGACAAACGCTGATGAAGATCTGTGGCTAAATCTGAAATAATTATGCTGTTTTCAGAAGTCATGAGGATGCATTTTGCAAAACTTCTTTTGAAAAACTATAACTCCATTATTAGAGCGATAGAATGATCTTGAGCTTGAATATTAAAATAAAAAAGTAGCAAAAAGAGGACGAATAAATAAAAATTATCTCGGCACTGAACATTTTGTTAAAAGCTACTTTGTAACTAAATTTTGACTACTGTGCCACGCCCATTGTTGTACCTCCCATACCAAAAGTTCGGCGGCTTTCCGGTTGGCCGACACGTAATCTCCTGCAAACCACAACTGATTTTAAAACAATTTGGTACTGGACAAGACAAGATTTTGTCAAAAGCTACGGTATAGTAACAAATAAACAGCATCACCATGCCCATTTGTGTACCTCCCATATAAATATTGGGCGGACAATTGGCTGGTTGTCTCAATAAATCTCCAAAACCAGTTAGGATCCTAATTAAGTTGGGTATTCGATAATATTTAGTGCAATGTCACTCTAGAATTGAATAATGGATGAATTAGGGTGAGGGTATGTTCAAGTCGGTTCACCCGACTGGAATTTCTGTACTGGGAAGTTCACCAGCCCGGCATACCAAGCATGTCGCTCAATCAAAACAATAACTGGTAAAACTTTGAATTTTTAAAAGAATAGCAATCTGACGACATGACATAATGACGCCCAACATGGGGCCTCGAAGATTCACAATATGAATCGAGATGCATCATACCCACGTTGTCGCCTACTGTGTCGTGCTCATGACATAACCGATTCAGATCAACTACCCACTGCACCATTTCCAATTAAAAAGATATTTAAAAGTCATCAATTGAATTTAAAAAATCTAATACATAAAATCTATTAATTAATTTCAAATTTCTACTGACGAACTTTAAATTACAATTGATGTCAGTTTAGGTTCTATTGAAGTCAATTAATGTATTTCATATATCGTCCCTTCAATATAACAATAGCGTATGTGCTCATACGCCATTATTTTTTTATTGCATATATACAAGGTGGCGCAAAAGTAATCCTCCTATCAGAAAATGCTATAAATTTTGCGATTGGCCCCTAATGTCAGTTCTGTTTTGACATTTGTGTAGTAAACACATGCGAAATACACGTTAATAAATATTGTTACGCTACACTGCTCCAGAACGCGGAATAATGCTGACTATTTATTTGACCAATAATCGGTCGGTGACTTTGGCACAACGTGAATTTCGTCGCAGATTTCCTGGCCGTCCAACGCCTACTGGTGAAACACTGCGACGTTTAGCCGCTCGCCTCGAAGAGACTGGCACAGCACGAGTAGCCGTTCTGCAGAGAATATTGCTGCTGTAGCCGAGGATGTCATGGAAGCGCCGTCGACATCGACCAGACGACGTGCCACGCAAATGGGTATCAGTCGACGGTCTTTACAGCGAATTTTGGTACAAGATTTGAAGATGTTTCCGTACAAAGTCCAGACGGTGCATCAGCTGTTAGCTGCTGACCGCCAATCGCGTCTAACATACGCTCAAGCCATCCTTAATCACCACCAAGAGGAAGATGATTTTTCATCAAAAATAATCATAAGTGATGAGGCCCATTTCCATCTTAGCGGGTACGTAAATAAGCAAAATTTACGCTTCTGGGGCACTGAAAATCCGCGTGTAACCCACGAAGAGCCATTACACCCGCTCAAAGTCACTGTATAGTATACTGTTTTCGCTGGAGGAGTCATCGGACCTTTTTTCTTCGAAGACGTCGCGGCCCAAACGGTTACTGTGAATGGTGAGCGCTACAGAGCAATGATCAACGAGTTCTTTTTGCCGCAACTTGATGAGTTGGGATTGGAAAACATGTGGTTCCAACAGGACGGTGCAACGGCACACACTGCACGTGCCACAACCGATATGCTGAAGGATGCATTTCCCGGGCACCTAATCTCCCGTTTTGGCGATTTGCACTGGCCAGCAAGATCGCCTGATTTGACCGCTCCAGACTTCTTTTTGTGGGGCTTTTTGAAGTCGCGGGTTTATGTCAACAAGCCTCAGACTCTTGCAGCTCTTAAAGACAATATCCATCAAGAATGTGAGGACGTATCGCCGGAAGTTTTGGCCAAAGTGATGGAAAATGCCATAAAAAGGGCTCAAATGACAATCAACTGTGGCGGCGGCCATTTACATGACATCATATTCTCGACTTGATGTAAAAAAAATTAAAAGACCAAATAAAAAGAATCCACAAGAAGAATCAAAGTTTTTCATTTTTTTTTAAATTACATCCAAAAAACATCGGAAGTTTACTTTTGCGTCACCTTGTAGAATCTCCATCATTGGTTTTATGTCTGGTCAAAATTTTGTCAAATTCTACTTCCACAAAGTGGATCAAAAGGCCATTGGAAAAAATGGTGTATAATTTCTTGTTCAAAAATTTCCTTCAATAAGTGTGTAAGTGTGTAATATGCGCTATTTTACTTTAAATTGCTTCTCCAAAGTTTTTCAAAGAATAATAGTGTATACGCATCGTACTCCATTTTAGTCTGTAGAAATAAATACAATTTATCAAAACTTTAACTCATAAAATAGCTTATAATAATATACACTATTGTTTGAGAAATAGTTTTATTCCGACCATTTCTATACCCCACATAATCTGTTTTATTTTCAATAAAAATTCCAAACGTTTTATCAACAATTCACAGGAATAGTAGCCTATGTCATTCTTACTTTGTTTTGACTAAATGAATGCAAGGGAAATATGGAAGTCATTTGAAATTTCAGTTCGCACTTTCAGTTCGCAGTGGAAGTTTTTTCGTTAAAAACATGGATTTGCCAAGTTTAAGTGAGTATCTTCTATTATATAATGTAAGTGAAGTGAGTATAGGTCAATAATATGTCAACAGACTGTGTCACGAAACCACCAGTAATTGTAGAAATTGCTCGAAAGTCTGAAGAGTCTGATTTGTCTGTGGGATAGTCGGACATAGCGATACCTGAAACAGATGAAGAGGATGGTACAGACTTCTCTGCAGGATCGTCGGACGCGTATGTCCCTAATTCGGACGAAGATGCACACTCTTTGGCAGATGAATTAGATAATTCAGCGATAAAGACAGCAGATGCAGTTTTAGAAGAAATCGCAGACTGTGGTGATACGGATATCAACAACAGTGATGAAAATGGTAGAAAGATACTTACGCGAAAGAGAAAGGTGTGTACAGCAAAGAGCTTCTGAGGAATAGTGTTTGGGACTAGCCACGTCTAACTCTGAATTATTTCCGATCAATAGATTGAAAGCGAGAAATGGATGCAGAAAAAAAGGAAGAATCATCGCAACCAAGGAAAACCGTATGTCACTAAGCGTGGCAAAAGCGTTGAAGAACGTGTTCCGAAACCCATTGATTGTAAGTGCCGCCATAAATGCCTAGAAAACTTCTCAGAAGAAGAGCGCAAGGAAAGCAATGCAGATTACTGGAATTTAGGCGACTATTCCTGGCCAATTGCGTGAAAATCGAGAAGTGCAAAAAGATGTTGAAAATCGGATCACGGCGGGCGAACACATTCAATTATACTCTGAAAGCCAAACAGGTATGCAAGAAGCTTTTTTAAATACTTTGATCTTGTCAGATGGCGCAATATTTGTGTTAGCCACGAAGATGTCCCAAAATGAACTTACTGATAAGAGGGGCCAACATGGACACCAGAGAAAATTAGACGAAGAGACAGTTGCACTTAACAAAAAGCACATCGAGTCATTTCGAGCCGTCGAAAGCCATTACACTCGAGAAAATGTTTACGAGTTTATCTGGCCTCCGTCTTAACAATCTTAAAAATGTACGATTTATTCAGAGAAATCCACCCGGACGTCATCCTTAAAGAAAACGTTTATCGCCGGATATTTTGCAATACTAATTATAATTATTCTTTCCACCGTCCAATAAAGGACACCTGCTTAACATGCCAGAGATACAAAAACGATGAGGACAAAGAATCCATTCAGGAATCATATGATGAACACATCTTAAATAAGACAAAGGCAAGATCTGGCCGTCGGTGGTGCAATGGTTAGTGTGCGCGGCTCTTGTACATGAAAACGTGGGTTCGATCCCTGCTCAGACCACCTTACATTTCTTTCGACGGCGGTCACCTCGCTTAGTGATGGCGACACTATTGAGTACTTAGCCATGAAAATGCTTCTCAAAAAACCGTTCGGAACCGGCGTAAAACTGTAGGTCCCAATCAGTGAGTATAAAACTAGAAAGCGCACATCTCACTGACTGTGAGAAGCTCTCCCTAATCCCTTCATGGGATGTTATGGGACACCATTTTTTTTTTTTTTTAGATCTAACAAGCAATCTGACAAGGAATCAGTTAAAAGTAACAGTAAGTTAAAAGTGTTTACTTTGACCTCCAGTCAGTGTTAAGGACTCCTTGTAGCAACGTAAGCACGATATATTACAGTCGAAAGTTCGCGACGTAAAATAACGACATTACCAGTGGAGATGGTTATTGTTTCCTATGGGATGAAAATCAGGGTCAACGAGAATCGGACGAAATTGGGACCACAATATTGAAAATTATGAACATGTTAGACGAAACCATACTCAGACTGCTGTGGGGGACAGAAGAGAAACAGCTTCATTGCTACACTTTTGATTTATATGAACAATAATTTAAAAATAAATTCGATCACAGTTAGGTATCTGCAAAGCGGACACACACAAATGGAGGCAGATTCGATGCACTCTGCAATAGAACGTGCGATGAGGAGTATTTGCGTCTATTCGCCACAAGAATGGCCAACTATACTGAGAAGAACAAGACGGAAAAACCCCTACGCTGTAGAGAGGCTTCAATTCAGTGATATCATTGATCTCAAAGCCATGTTTTCGAGGTTAGGTCATAGCCTTACGAAAAATATCGACAATGAATCGGTTAATTGGCTAAATGTTAAGTTCCTTCAACTGAACAAAGGTCAACAAAGACAATTATTATAACGAGTTTTTCACCAGAGACGCTACAAAAGTAAATCGATAGTGACAGTGACATATTTTTTCCCGCTCTTTTGACATTTCTCTTCAGTTAGGTTTGCCATTTCATCATGGAAAGATATACGAGCCAACAACGAGTCGAAATTGGAGTCAGTGGCCTCAACTTTAAGAGCGCTACGTCCAATTTATGGTCGTCATAATCGTCCTACCAGATCAACAATTGAGCGTCTAGTGGAAAAATTTGAATCCACAGGCACAGTACAAAATGTTCCCGTACCAGTGAGACAAAGAACTGCCCGTAGTGTCGAGAATATTGCTGCCGCTGCGGCTTCAGTTCAAGAAAGCCCAAATGTGTCTGTCACACGTCGTTCTCAAGTGTTGGGCATCTCTGTGACGTCGTTGTGGCGAATTTTGCGAAAAGATCTTGGCCTACATCCTTACAAGATCAAATTGACGCAAGAACTGAAGCCGCTTGACCACCATAAGCGTCGTATGTTCGTGAATTGGGCTGAGCAACAACTTGAAAATGATTCGGATTTTCATCGGAAAATCGTCTTCAGCGATGAGGCTCATTTCTGGCTGAATGGCTTCGTCAATAAGCAAAATATGCTCTATTGGTCAGACAGCAATCCACACGTAATCAATGAGTCATCATTGCATCCCGAAAAAAATTACGGTTTGGAGCGGTTTATGGGCCGGCGGCGTCATTGGGCCGTACTTCTTCCGTGATGATCAAGACCGGCACATTACTGTGAATGCGAATCGCTACCGTTCAATGATAACCGAATATTTTTGGCCCCAATTGGATAATATGGACTTGGAGGACATGTGGTTCCAACATGACGGCGCCACAAGCCACACAGCGAATGCCACAATCAATATATTGGAAACCAAGTTTGGTGAACGTGTTATCTCACGAAATGGCCCAGTCGATTGGCCGCCTCGGTCGTGCGATTTGACGCCGTTAGATAATTTCCTGTGGGGCTACGTCAAGTCAATGGTCTATGCCAACAAGCCAGCGACGATTGATGAACTTCGTACGAATATCGAACGTGAAATTGCAGCAGTATCGGACGATTTAGGCTTGAAAACCGTCGAAAATTGGGTTCAGCGTCTGGACTTCTGCAAGGGTGCCCGTGGTGGCCATGCAAAAGAAATCGAGTTCCATACATAATGTCAACGAACGTACTTTCACAGGCATAAAGAATTTCATTGGTATCTAAAACCGGTTTTGTTTTATTTAAAAAAACTTTTGTAGCGCTCTTATTGAAAAACCCTTTACAGGGAGGAATGGGATGGATACTTGAATGTCATTGATATTGGAGGAACGCGAAAGAAAAAAAATGAGGTGATAAATTTTACGTTGACTCGCAAATGCAATAGAAAGCTGGATGATCTTACAAATTTGTGCACAAAAAAATGTAATTCCTCGTGGTTCGCAGTCATTTTTTTTTAATTTACAAGGAGGAAATAAGCGTAATTGTTAAGATGAACCAGCTGTAGCAGAGGAAGAGAAAGAAGACGAATGAATTTCTACTAATTTTTGATTTAGGCAATGTATGATGCATTAATTAGTTGTAATTTTTTTATTTGTAATAACCCAAATTGCAAAGCAATAAATATGTGCCAATGAATTCCCAAAACTATGAATTAATAATTTGAGTTTGTTTAAAAAATTACACTATTTTATCATGATACAAATTGATGTTTTTGTGATCAAATATTTCAGGAAAACTACCGTATGATTATGGACTAAAACAGTGTATGTCATACAAAATAAAATAGTGTATTAGATACATTATACGAATTCTTTAAAAAATAAAACAGCCTGTATGGCGCACTTGCGTTTTGAATGACATAATTATGGTAAAAAACTTGGCCAGATTATAGAACAGGAAGGGTATTATGTATTCGTAGAAAAAGCCACTATACCCCCCACTATACCCAATAGCCACTTGACTATACCCAATAGCCCACTATACCCAATAGCCGATTTGACGAAAACTTTAAACTCGATTTTCTCAAAACCCCAAAAAAATTATACGCTGTTGTTATATTGAAGGGACGATATAAACTTTAAATTTAAATTGATGAATTACAAATTTCAAATGTAATTTACAAATTTCATTTGATATTTTTCAAAATTAAATTGATATTTTTTAAATTTCAATTGGAAATGGTTGCAGTTGGGGGAATTTCACCTACTGCATATTGTAAAATATGGTTATTATAAAATTAAAAATTTTTTGAATATTTAATTTCAATTATTTATTGAAAATTTTGATTATGAAATAGAAAATTAAATTTAAATTTTCTATAGAAAAAATTCAAATTGAAATTTTCGCAAGTGTTTTAATTCCCTTTAGAAATTAATCAAACAATTTAAATGTTTTTTATTGAGTATTGGGATTTTGAAACAATAGAAGGTTTGAGAAAAACACCCGGATCATCCGGTCATTCGAAAAGCAAATTGTAATTTTCAGAAAACCGGCGGACGGTAGTTGTCCAAGAGACCAGTGTACCGGTTCTTCGCGTTATTATTATTCTAGTATTTAGACACACATCACACTCGAACTAATTGGGTTGGAAATGTCAACGATTAGATTAGGCTGAAATGAATTCTTTACCAAATAATCATTTATTTATATTGTATTTTTGTTTTTTTGTTTAATAAATTTCATAAATTTGTTTTTCTTTTTGTTTATATATTTAACCTAAGCTCTAATTGCGAATTTCACAACCATATGGCTTTAATTATATTACAACTTTTACTAATAAATTACACTTTTTATCGCTTAATTTTGTTTTGGTTTTTGTTTTTCGCTTTTCATCGAACAATGAACGATTAAATGATTAATTAATGACGATTCAAGAGAAACAATCAAATAAAACATTAACAATAGGAAATAACAATTTGAAATATGAATAAGTATTATTAATATATATATAAGTATGTATGTATGTATGTATGTTTGTATGCATGTACATATGTATATGGTCCATATATGTATGAACATATATGGCTACATATGTATGTATGCAGGTAAATTATATCTATGTATATTACAATTTATCTTAGGTCATAGTTATGTACATATGTACGAGGGTAGTTTAATAAGTACATTATGTAGTAAGTAGTATTTAGAATTCCGTATGAATCTATGTCTCTATATCTTGTATGTACATGATTTGTAATTAATTGAAATGTTTCACATGATGAATTGCTTCAAATAGTATCGTATGTATGCGTGTAAAGTGTCAAAAATAAAAATTCAATAATACAAAATAAAAATATGTATATAGAGTTATTAGTTATAGTTTTGTCAATTCCTGTCATTGAAGAAGCTCATTTAGTTCAGAGTTTAAAACCGATGGTTAAATATTTATAGCAAAATCTATATAAACTACTCAAACATGTTGGACTAAATGCGAATGTCGTTTGATTGTACAGTGGTTGGCTGGTAGCTACAGTTGATATGAAAATATGGGTTCCATTGTATTGATGGCAACAGTACGAAGTGACACAAGCAGAATGTTCGTATTTTCAAGGCATTGAATTTGTCAAAAATTCTCCTCAAACAGAATGTTTCGACTCTTCCAATCTCGACTTTTAAATATTCAAAATAACAAAAAAGCTGGGGATTTTTAGTGATGATTCGATTCCCGAGAAGTATCGATACTTTCGCTCATTAAAACAAATTTGGACAAAGTATCGATACGGAAAACAGTATCGGGTAAATAAGTGATGTCGAATATTCATATAAACTATAAATATTTAAAAACATACTTTTGAATATTAACGGTTAATTAGAATTTTTAAAATTACTTTTATATTTTCATTCTTTCAATAATAAATAATTAATTTAATTTAATTATTCTTTACGTTTCCAAAAACATTTTTAACCTATCAATTTATACCAGAGTTCGCGAGTCGCTCCCGCTCGCGAGTCGCTCCCAAATCAAAATCTTGACCGCAGCTTATGAGCCGGGAGCCAGAGTCGAAACCGGCGTCACTACTTCGCTCAATCCCTATAGAAATCATTGCATATTTGGTTATTTTAGCACTCGGACACACCGATTCCGAGATATTTGTATTTTCTTTCATATCCGACATTTGGGCTGAAAATCAGGACCTTGGGCAGGCAAAAAAAAATTTTTAAAAAAAAAACCAAAATTAAAGAAATATTAAAGAATGTGAGAAAATTGAAAACTAGCCGTCGCAGGGACCTATGTGGCCCACAAGGTCCAAAAAAACCGTCACACCCATGGACATTTGGGTATGGATTAGTGTGGGTACTTCAACGAAAGGTATTTGTGTCACAAATTCCGTGGTGTCATTGGGATGTCTGTAAGTCCATATAAGTCCACTTTTGTGCGTACAGTAACCACAAGATTGGTTATGGTAACCATTCACACAAAAATAATTTTTTTTTTAAAGTATCGAGTGATTTTTCCGATTTTGCCACACATCGACTTAAAGTACAGAGGAATTTTTAAGTCCCCTGCCTGAGCCGACTTAGTGCAATATAAATTTAACGATTTTCCAAAAGTTCTACCACACGGTACGAGCAATATAGGTCCCTGCGTGGGCTACTTTTCCATTTTCTCACATTCTTTACCTCTTCTTTAATTTTGGTTTATTTTTAAAAAAAAAATTTTACCTGCCCCATGTCCTGAATTTTTGCCGACATTTGGCAAAGTAAAAGTACGAATAATTAAATTTGTCTAATTTTGGCAATATGTTTTTAATTTTTCCGATTATATTTTTATGTGCAGCTGCAACCGAGCCAACATCTGGCTCGTCCAGTCTGTCGGCTACTGGCTCGCGAGCCACTGCGAACACTGGTTTAGACCAGAAACCTTTTTGGAATTGTTTCTTAAACAAGGTTTTTAAAAATGTCTAAAGGTCAACCAAAATGAGTTGAATATTGAACATTTAATTTTGAAGTTGAACATTTAATTTTGACAGTGTGAGAGTCGATATAATTTAGTAAAACGCATTTCCAAAGAGTATGGAATTTTAAATAGAGAAGAAAATTTACTCATGGAGTGGAATGCCAACAAAGAAAACGAGTGAAGCGCCTCGTTTCACTGCTCGCTCTCTTACTCTTTGAATATTTTAATACACGAACAGTTTTTTAATGAAGTTGTTCCATCAATGTTTAAATAAAATTACATGAAGTATGTAAAAAGTATGAAATAATCAAGTTATCACACGAGAGAGAAATGCGTTTGAGTAATACGCGTTGTCTTTTTGGTTCTCTTACACGAGGACTGCCAAATTCCGCCGTTTTTTTTCTTCTCTACCTACACATCCTCTTTGTCATTTCCCTCTTGCTTTATCTCTTGATTATTTCATACTTCTTACAAAAAAGGATGTACAAGTAGAGAAGAAAAAACCGGCGCAATTTGGCAACCCTAGTGGAAGTGAATAAAAAAAGTCGATGAGATTCACAAAAGGCATTTCTCTCTCGCGTCATAACTTGATTATTTCATACTTTATGTAATTTTATTTAAATGTGGTTGGAATTTTTATCATAGATTAACACTTAGAGTAGATCTACCAGTTCTCCCACCAAATTTATGACATTTGGCCTGGTGTGATATTTACGTTTGATGTTGAAAAGAATTGCTTTACTAATACCAGATAGAGGCAATGGTTCAAAACAACGAACAAAATAAATACAACACAAATGTATGTTAACAATAACAGTCAATAAAAAAGTTTAAAACACATTTAAATTTCACAGTTTTTCACCAAAATGACATGAAAAATTAAAGCAAGAAGTTATTGTAATGCCACCTGGTGTAGATCACTTTTCGTCAAACATCTCTCTATCACACCGACCGCACCACGAAGAGTGTGAAAGGAAACGTCAGATGAGCCAAATATTCTCTCTAGTCTGAGATTACTCTCTGATTTTTATAGTTATATATTATAACATCATCAAAAAACTGCTCGTGTATTGATATATTCAACGAAGAGAGTAAGAGAGAGAGCGTAGAAACGACGCGCTTCACTCATTTTCTTTGTTGGCATTCCACTCCATGAGTAAATGTTCTTCTCTATACCATAGTTGCTTTTTGTTACTTGCTTATGTTACTTTATGATACTTGATGTACTATTCCTCAAAGACGATCAAGAAATAAACGACCAGAAGGTGTGCGCAATTTGGCAACTCTCGTAAAAGAGGACCAAAAATTGGTAACAATTCACTCAAACGCATTTTTCTATCGCGTCATATCTTGATTATTTCATACTTTTTGCATAGTTTATGTAGTTTTACTTCAACATGGTTGGAATTTCTATAGTTAACCACAATAACACTATTGAAATATTCAATGAAGAGTAAGAGGGGGAGAGAGAGCAGAGAATGATTAACACTTCACACGTTTTATTTGTTGGCATTCGAGTGAGGTGAAATTCTGACTGTGTTCTTCTCTTATGCATGGTTGATATTTGTCTTGTTATATACTACAATAAAATGATCAATATTGAAATATTTAGCGAAGACAGAGAGATGACGTTTGAGTGAATCGTCACAGGAGGTATTAATGCCACAGCTGATCGCAATGGGGGTTGGAATTTGATAGAGAGTAGAGGGGATGGGAGAATGAGAGAGAACTAATAAGACGCAAACTGAGTTTAAATAGTGTGTTATTGATACTACTGAGAGCTAAATTATGTTTGACGCTGGATGCATCGAGCATAAATACTCTTTTTCTTTTATTTCTGCCAATTTTATATTAAACCAGAGGATAACATGCAACAGCAACTCGAACTCTACGAAATTTCCAACTACCTCGGTGACCAGAGGAGAACACAAAACATCTGATGCAAACTGTTGTCTAGAACTCTCTGGTCATCTGTGCTTTTTGGTTCTCTCTACAGTTGGGCATTTTAGTTCACTCAAGTGAGCGATAAATTTGGTTCAGCTCAGCAGAATGAACTAGTTCGTTCAGTTAGTTCATTGTATAAATTTAGTTAACAGTTCTTTTGAGGTGTAAACTAATGAGCTAAGGGGGAAATGCATAGCTTAAAATCGAAGCGATCTTTCGTTGGGATTTTTTATAATAAATCGGGGAATTTAAGGCATTAAGAGCTACTAAGCTTGAGATGGGTCTGTTATTTTACACTTCCATTCCATAAAGGGGATAAAATTAGGTACTTGCTACGCAAAGAAAATGACAGAGAGAACTGCGCTACTGAATTAAAAACCTTCTGAAATAAGTGAAATTTTGAAAATAATAAGCGGAACATTGTGTACTAGTTCATCTAGTATCGTTCAATTGAACTAGTTCGTTCGTTAACTACACAACTTTAGTTCTCTCTCTTACGAGTGTGTACATATTGCCAGGGCCGGATTATGCAATATCTCCAAAACAATTTTAACGCACAGATCGAAATGCCGTTGCTGATTTATTGTTGGATGGTTTGAGCCATTGCGTCTATCTGGTATTAATAAAGCAATACTTTCTAACATCCAACCGCCCAAATTACTGAGAGAGTTGACTACTCTATACGCCATTACTCTATGATGTGAACTCTCGGTTTCACGCCATCCACCGAAGCCGAGGCGGTCATTTGAATGATGGCATATTCCTGTTTGGAAGTGAATTGCAGCAATCATACATTGGCAATAACTACGTATTTGGGGGTTTAGCCACTTCTTGAAAACCCGTTCTGCTTCCTATACCTTGTGATATTGTTGGGCGTCTCTCCACCTACGAATTTATAATTAATAAGCATAATAACCAATACAAAAATAGAAACCAACGGTCACAGTAATACACCCCTTATGGCCACCTTAGACCAACGCATTGTCGGGCCGACTCATCTCCCAGTATAAGGCGCGGTCGGGCAGTTCGCCAAAAATCAAATCTAGTTTGGTTTACAGAGAGTAGGCCGTAGTTGGAAAGTGTAAGGCGAAACAATGCCCAACGCAAGAGTCGGCCTGACTAATACATTCTTTAGCAAAATCGGCTAAAGAGCTAAATAACTCAAAACGCGTTTTTCCAAAAAATCGCCAATGAATTTTTTTTCGCGTTTTGCATGGTCGAAAAGTGCGGAATCTAGCCCCAAAAGAGCTAAGTTGGCTTCACTGCATCATCTATCGTTGATGTTAATTGAAGGTTTACCGACCTTCTTGATACCAAATAAGAATGTAATCGAAGTTGTTCATATCACTATCATGTTTACAAAATTTTTTTTGTATTTTTTTTTCAAATTCAGTAGACACATATGTACTACATATGTACATTAGGGTTATGACTATTTGCAATTTTTGCAAATATAAAATTCTTCATCGCATAGCCGTATAGACCATGAAAAAATATTAAGAAATGATGTATTACTTTTTCGCGATCGTTAAAAAAGTTCACCCACCGATCGCGATGAAGTTTTGAATTGTAACTTTTCTTTGAAGCAAAAAAAAAGTGTAATTTAGTTGTTTTTCTTACTGATTTCATTTTTACTTGCAATTCCAAATCAGCAGCGCAGTAATATATGCGCGGAACGCGCTATCAAAATTGCGCAAGATATTTTTGTATTATCTAAAACTAGTCGAACTTTGAACTTGAAATTCATTTCATTCAACCCAAAACCATAGTTATTTATCAGTATTATATTACTATTTATTTAAAATATATAACATATGTAACATATATATACCATAAAAGTACCATATACTTTAATATACATTGTATACATATGCATATATGAAAACAAACAATAAAAAATATAAAAAAAAAAATTTTCCAAAAAAAAAATCTTGGGGAAGTTTTAGAAATTGTAATCGGCGGGTGAACTTTTTTCACCAAAATGACATAAAAAAATTATTTTTATTATCAGTACAACATTGCCCATAGCGTGGTGCGATGAAGAAATGTTGTTAAAATTTTGTCATAACCCTAATGTACATATGTTTAAATTATGTTTGGTTGACACTAATGATAGTTCTATCATCTGAAACCAGGCATCGTAAACGAAAGTTCGCAGCTCGCTCACTCGCCACGGAACGTAAAACGAGGAGTTGAGAAACGCACCTACTCGTTAGTAGTGAGTTGGAAATATCACCGAGTAAAATTATTAAGAGTGTGCACAAGTTGCTTTTTGTACTAACGACTTCCGAGACCATTACATTTTGATTTTTGTTCAATGAATATCCCGTTTTTAATCGATTTAGTTGACAAAATTCAAAGACGATTTACAATTAGACGACCAGAAGATGTGCGCAACTTGGCAACCCTGGTAAAACAGAACCAAAAAGTACTAGGAGTTCACTCAAACGCATTTCTCTCTCGCGTCATATCTTGCTTATTTCATACCTTTTGCATAGTTTATGTAATTTTACTTCAACATGGTTGGAATTTCTATAGTTATATACAATAACACTATCAAAAAGCTGCTCGTGTATTGAAATATTCAATGAAGAGAGTAAGAGAGAGAGTAGATAAGTACTAGGGTTTCACTCGTTTTGTTTGTTGGCATTTGAGTGAAGATAAATTTTGACTGTCTACTTGTACATCGTTTTTCTCCCAGTTGATGTATTTTGTACTTTTGTTGACTGCAGCAGAAGTTTGAAAATCACAGCACGCAACCCAGTCCATATCGCCGTTTCTTCTTTGATAGCATATTCTCTATTTGTTCTCCAAGTACTAACTTGAACAGATGTCTCATCGTACCCCTTGGGAAATATACGACAAGAGCGAACTGCGTGCGTTTATTTATATGTATGAAATTCCTCATAATCCTTTTCGTCTCAAAGGAGTAAAACGAATAAATGTAATTTGTACCAAAAAAGTACATAAAGTGTACGATAAATAACATAAAGTGTACCAAAAGTGACATAGCATGTACCAAAACGTACATACTGTTTAGTGAGGAGTACATAATGGGTGCAGTGGCCGTCGGTGGTGCAATGGCTAGTGTGCGCGGCTCTTGTACATGAGAACGTGGGTTCGATCCCTGCACAGACCACCTTACATTTCTTTCTACGACGGTCACCTCGCTTAGTGATGGCGACACTATCGAGTACTTATCCATGAAAATGCTTCTCAAAATACCGTTCGGAACCGGTGTAAAACTGTAGGTCCCTATCAGTGAGTATATCTCACTGATTGTGAGAAGCTCTCCAATCCCTTCATGGGATGTTAAGGGACACCATTTTTTTTAAAACTCGAAAGCACACATCTCACTGATTGTGAGAAGCTCTCCCCAATCCCTACATGGGATGTTATGGGACACCATTTTTTTTTTACATAATGGGTGCTAAAAAGTGCATGAAGCGTACTTAAAAGTGTACCACAAAGTACACATAGCGTACCAAAATGTACATAATGCGTACCAAAGCAAGAACACAAAAATTTCGAGAAGACTACATGAAAGGTACCATAAAATACACAAAATGTAAGAAAAATATACCAAAAAATTACAAAAGGTAGAAAATGTACCTAAAATATTACTTACTATGTACGTAAAGTAGTTTACAAGAAAAAATTCCAAAAAAAGTATATACAACAGTAAAAAAGTACTGTGTACGAAAAAATTATATAAAAATAAATAAAAATTACGAAAATGGTACATAAAATAGACAAAAAAATTACGTAGTGTACCCAATAGAGAACGTAAAATGTATAATTTGCCAAAAATGTACATAAATGCAATTTTTTGATACACAGTTCACTTTTTGGTACCCTATGTGTACTTTTTTTTGGTACAGATTATGTACATTTGGTACAGATTATGTACATTTTGTAGATTATGTACATACATATATGCGACCTGGTCTACGGAAATGTACCCATGGTCAGAAAACAACATTTCCAGAAAACAGCTGTTAAAGATTACGAGTCGCGTTCGCGTGTTGCGTTCGTATTTCCGCTCCCACCTCTTGCCTTTTATAGTCGCCCTTGGCTCTGTATCCCCCAGCAAACGTCCCCTTCCCGAATATCACTCTGTTTATGAAAAACTCGCACCAAAAGTATACAGGACTAAAACAGTAGATGACTAATCCCAAGGCCAGCTTGAAAATACCAGCATCAGCGATTAATGTGTCTGTGAACTGAATTTGAAATGATTATAAAATTCTGTGCCCTATAGTGGCCAACCACTGTAACAAGCAAGTCATATTTGTATTGATGGAAATGAAAGAGAGCGAGAGAGCGAGAGAGAGAGAGAGATTGAGAAAGGAAGATGAAGTGAAAATGTTCTCTTACACACATTCATAAATGATATGTCGATGAATTGTTAATGGTACGAGTGCAATATCAAACACAATGGAAGACGCTAGCGACAACTATTTCTCTTCCACATGTCGCTTGGTATTCCTATTGTGTTAAATATCCAATGATGACTTCTATCTCTTCCTGCACTTGAGATATATATTCGATTATTCGATTGATTTCAACAATAAATTAATGTAAATGTATTAAAGTATATAGCGTTTTGTTTGTATTTATTTTTGTGTATATTAAAATTATATATATATATTGTAGATTTATATATATATATATATAGTTAATTCTTAATATCTGGCATGAAGAGTAAAAACCGTTTTAAAAATCGCGTTGTACCTGTTGTAAGAATATCGTGATAGATATTTTGCTAAACGTTGTAGTAGATCGATCTAGTTGCATCGCATGAGACGGTTTCTCTATTATATTTTTTTGTTTTTGTGTAAATATTCAGTATCGTACAGGGGAAGAGAGGGAGAATTATTTAGTTGGCTGTCAAATGTAAATCCTTAAGGACTAATGGACTTAGGAATAAGGATGTCGTAAGATGTCTGTATATTTTTTTTATAATATCTGGTAATAATCGTAATCGTAGTAAATATTTTATAATTAGCATTTAAATATGAAGACTGGATTTTATGGATGATTCGATGGCGAATGACTCGTTTCTCAACACAATATTGCTGTATCGTTTTTGATTGACTGATTGACTAGACTAGTTTAGATTAGAGTATATTAGATTCGTTTAGATTAGACTAGACTATAGCATTAATGTATGTATGTAGTATGTATGTGAATGTTATCCTGACAGCTGTATTTTACTTTTGTGACATCTTCGTCCTTATAATGCTCTCAATGGACAAACAAGGATATTTATATTATTAGTTTATGGTTTAGCTTTACATTACAAGTTTCGTAAATATTCCTTTGAGCAACAGTTTTAATAATTAAATATGTGTTTACGAGTATGTATGACCATTAGTATAATTTTAAATATAATGCAAATATAGAATTCGGTTATTAACAATTAATGTCTGGGGGAGGTGGCGAGAATGTTCCCGGAGGACGATGTAGAAGGAGTGGTAGAAAAGTGATAATGACAAGGCTTTGTTTATTACGTTTGATTTGAGTCATCATAGTGGTTTGCAGTTTATATTTCAATGGCGGCCACTCTCTTATTCGGCTGGTACAATGCTTTCCATATTTGGTTTGGTATCGTCAGGATCTAAACTTAAGCATTCGGAGAAATAATGTTCCATGGACGAGTAGACATGTTCGAGCACACCAGTTAGCTCGTGATCTTCATCCGCATAAGTCTAAGGGGTGGAAAATAACAAGACAAAATTAATTAAAGCCACGAGTTTCTCTTCCAAAAATTTATTAAATCTAGACTAAAATAATAAGTTTATTGACGAACAATTTCATAAATATGTTGAAAATTATCGTCGATTAAGTTTCGAAGTGTTTCATTAGTTTGACACAGTCGACTTCATAGAAAGAAAATTATAAAAGGCAATAAAAAAAGTTTAATTTCGTCATTTTCGCAATGTACCCAAAGCTTTTTGTAGCAATTCCTTTTCGAAGCAGCTCACTACTTCCTTTATGCCAATTATTCCCTGGTAATGTAACTTCCTGACCCCTGTGGAATGATAGCTAAAGTGAACAACATGAATGAAATGCCAATTCTGCTACATCTCAGGATATCAGCTGGCAATAGTCACTGTAGCTCATCGAACTACAGGGTGTTTCGAAAGAAGTCATCCGATGTTGTTTGGCTCTCATTTTTTCCTAAATGAAAAACTTCGGTTCTGTTTTTTAATTATGTTTATTTGAACCTTTAGAATTTTATTCGTTATGTTGAGAAGATGATATCGGTTAAATGGGCGCCGTCACAATTGATTACCATACGGGCTCGTTTTATGACATTTGACCTTGAGGGCTTCCAGAGTCTCGGGCTTGTTCACGTAAACACGGGACTTCAAAAAACCCCACAAAAAAAAGTCTGGAACGGTTAAATCGGGCGATCTTGCAGGCCAGTGGAAATCTCCAAAACGAGAGATGAATATCGGTTGTGGCTCGCGCAGTGTGTGCCGTTGCTCCGTCCGAACCACATGTCCTCCGGTCCTAATTCTTCGAATTGCGACAAAAAACTCGGTTAACATGGCCCTATAGCGCGCATCGTCCTCTGTTGTCGTTTGACCAGCAGCGTTCTCGAAAAAAAAATGGCCCGATTACTCCTCCAGCGTGAACAGCGCACCATGCAGTCACTTTGAGCGGGTGTAATGGTTCCTCGTGCATCACTCGTGGATTTTCGGTGCCCCAGAAGCGATAGTTTTGCTTGTTCACGTACCCGCTGAGGTGGAAATGAGCCACAACGCTCATTATGATTTTGGTGGGAAAATCGTCCACAAGATTGAGGATGGCTTGGGCGTAGGTTACACGCGTTTGGCGGTCGACAGGCAGCAGCTGATGCACGGACTGAACTTTGTATGGGAACATGTGTAGGTCTTTGACCTAAATTCGCCTTAGGGACGACCGGCTGTTGGCTAATTGCCAGGCACAGCGTCTGGTCGATGTTTCCGGCGACAGCTCGACATCCTCGGCAACAGCAGCGATATTCTCGGCTGAACGGGCGCTCCGGGGCCGGCCACTCCTGGCAACGTCTCGTGTAGTCCCATACTCTTCAAGGTTAGTGGCCAAACGGCGCAGTGTTTGCGCAGTCGGTGTCGGACGGCCGGGGAATCGGCGACGGTATTAGCGCTGCGACAACACCACAGGCGAATTGTTACGCAAAAAAATAGACACGATTATTCCGCGTTCTTGGGGAGTGTATCGCTCCATGGTTTGTTTACTTGTATTCTACATCTGTCTAGTCCACAAATGTCAAAACAGATTTGACATTGGCGGCCAATTGCAAAAATAAGAGCATCTTCCAATAGGGTGGTCACTTTTGAAACACCCTGTATTACGGCAAGTCGTGTGTCCGTAGAAGGTGGTTTAGCCAACATTACAGTGTCGACATCTTATAAAGAACCAAAGATAATAAAATCTAGGCTCGACCAGCTCATGTAGAACTGCACCCTGGTCGGCGTCTAATTCATATTGTGCGGGTCTGACCAATCCATCCTGGTAGCAGGTAAAATGCCATGTTGGGCTAGGCTTGTCTTCCGCCACCATTTTAAATGGCAATGAAACTACATAAGGAAAAAAACATAGTTGACTTCCTCCGAAAACTTTATAAGGACCACAATGTACGGGCATGTTAGAACATTATTCAGATCCGGGGCCACTATCCAACTGGCAGATAACCTTGAAGGTTATACAGCTCTTATTTCAGCTGTCTAGGAAATGCGATGGACAGAACTTGGATGTACAAGATATAGAAACTATGACATCTACTGCTGCTGCCATTGGACATTTAGTCTTTTGTTTCAACTCCGTGAGGGAGCGTACCATCCGCATTAAAGTGAAATCTTTCAACATTTCGTTAATTTGATGACACATGATATATTAGAGTCTCGAAGAGGCCTATGGCCCCTGCCCTGACCACGACCTCAAGATGGTTCTAGATTGTACTGCAGGGAAAATGACCTTAACCAATCGTGGTAAATTAAGTCTAGACGTCAGTATTTGTGACTGCGATAGTACTAAATTCCAATATAAAGACATCCACTATGCTACTTGGGTATCTTCTGATCGACAAACGGAAATCCATATTGATAACCTTGGTAATTGATGGAAGGCACTCTACCAGTGTAATGGACGTACGTATTATTCGAGGTGCTAATGCCGAGTCGGATCACTGCCTGGCTGTAGAAAAGGTTCCCACTAAGAAAGAGTCATGGCCTATTCAGATTAGCGCCACACATGCCAGGCATGGGATCAAGCGGAGAACTTTTCTTTGAAATTTTAATTTTCTTAGAGATAAATGACAAAATTTCTTTCGAAAATTTCGCAAGAACTGCATACGCGGCTTTGGACTGCAGAGTCTAATCGGGAAAGTATCGAAGCAATTTTATTCGTTTCATTCGAGGACTGGTATGCTCTTGGCTCGATTAACTTACATTTTACTCGTATTTATTTTATGTTGTGTGTCTTTCATGACACTACTTGAACACGGTCCTGCTTGGTATTTGTGTTTTCAAGCACTTGCAGACGTCTAGTACTTACTTAGCTTCTCAAAATACCGTTCGAAACCGGTGCAAAACTATAGGTCCCAATCAGTGTGTGTAAACCTAGACCAAGCACATCTCAATGGTTGTGAGGACCTTGTTGGCGCAGATCACTTTTGTTAAATGTTTTTATGTCTTCTTTTAAGATAAAATGCTTCCTAACATTCCCATTCTATCCTCCTAAATGAATTCTCGTTAATTGTCACAATTTAATGCATCATGGGACTGTCCGTGTAGGTGGAAAGTCTCTGATAGCCATTCACTTGGGAGTGGCCAGAAATTATTCCTTCATTGGGCAGTCTAAGCAGCTCACTACTTCCACGCAGTATGTCCTGGGCAATGGCTTTTCGGAAACCTCCGTTAGCTAGCTAGAGTGAGAAGGCGAAACAAATGAGCAGCAAATCGGGTTTAGTAGGTGACTGATGTCACTGAAGCTCATCGGACAATCGGGCATATTCTTTTGTCCTTATAAGGCGAATGAGCCACACATACGGACCAACGGCGGATGGAAACTAAAAGAAGAAAATCCAGGTTCAACATATCGCATCCTGGTAAGCGTCTGATCCATAATGTGTGGCTGCAATCAAAAATCCTGGCAGTAGATAAAATGCGAAAACACGGTGGAATGGCCACCGTTCATAATGGCAGTGAAAATACAAAAACGAAAGATAAAACATAAACAACCCCTATTTGTTGACGACCCCCGCAAACGTTATAAGGACAACGATTTACGGATATGCACATGGAACGTGAGAACTCTATATAGATCCAGTGCAAGTATCCAATTGTCAGATGTGCTCGAAAGTTATAAGGCTGACATTACCGCTATCCAGGAAATGCGATGGACAGGAAATGGCTGCACACGAAAAAGAAACTGCGACGTATACTACAGTTGCCATGGGAAGAAACATGAATTTGGTTGCGGATTTGTAGTTGGCAAAAGACTACGACATCTAGTCTCTAGGTTCAATCCTGTGAGTGAACGTATAACCACAATCCGCAAAAAAGCGAAATATTTTTATATTTTCCTAATTTGTGTGCATGCCCCGACAGGAGAGAAAGATGATGATGCCAACGACATATTCTATGAGCTCCTAGAGGAAACGTATGGCCATGACATTTAAATTGTACCAGGTGATTTTAATGCCAAGGTAGGAAGGGAGAATGTGTTTAATTCCAACTATTGGCAATTTCAGTCTACAGGCTGACAGTTCCGACAACGGTATGAGACTGATTGACTTTGCCGCGGCAAAAAACATTGTCATTAGTGGTACAAGATTCCAACATAAATACATCCACAAGGCTACTTGGGTATCCCCTGATCAAAGAACGAAGAACCAAATTGATCATTGGTTAATCCAGTGTAATGGACGTACGAGTGATCAGAGGAGCTAACATCGATTCTTATCACTACCTGGTAGCAGCAAAAGTTCGAACAAGATTATGTAGAGCGAAAATCGTACGAAACTTGACGCAGAGAAAGCTGGACATCGGAAAGCTGCAATTACCAGAGGTAGCCACAGCCTACTCAAGGAAGCTCTCGCAACTTTTGGCACAGAACCCACCCCCTACCGATGACGATCCTGATGCGCAGTGGAAACCTATTTCCGACTCTATAAAAACTGCAGCAACAACCGTACTGGGTTTGGAAAACCGCTTCGCAATAAACCATGGCACGATGAATGAAGAGAACGCAAATGATGAAGAGAACGCTGCACGTATGGTAATGCTTCAGTCAATTGCAACGCGAGCTGCAACTGAGCGGTATAGAGAGAAAATAAAGGAGGTAAACCGTCTCTTTAGGCGTAAGAAACGGCAGTGGAGAAAGCGCGAGAGTGAGAAAATTGAGACATACGGAAGGAAGAACGAAACCCGAAACCAAAACGTCAAAAGCGGAACTAATGGACATGGTTCAGGGCCCTCTTCTGTAAAGACAAGGACGGAAATCTCATCGCAGATGTGCAGAGCATGTTGGGAATATGGAGAGATCATTTCTCCGCGCTACTGGTACCTGAGATATCCAATGCCGTTGGGACAATCGATCACAATATGGACGACGACGTCGATTGCCCACCTCCTAACCAAGACGAGGTCAGAACAGCTATTGCCCGGCTTAAGAACAACAAAGCTGCCGGAGCCGATGGATTACCGGCGAAGCTGTTTAAGGCTGGCGGCGATGAGCTGATAAGGCGCATGCATCAGCTCATTGGCAAAATTTGGTTAGATGAATGCATGTCCGGCGATTGGAGTCTCAGTGTACTATGTCCCATATTTAAAAAGGTGACCCGAGTATCTAAGCCTTTTATCCATAGCATATAAGGTTCTTTAAAGAATAATGTGCGAAAGACTAAATCCAATTATCGCTGACCATACCAGTGAGCCTTTAGGCTTGGAAAATCGACAACTGACCAGATTTTCACGCTACGCCAAATCCTGGAGAAGACGCACGAAAAACAAATCGACACCTACCACCTATTTGTCGATTATAAGGCGGCCTTCGATAGACCGATGCGGGAGAAACTCTACGAAGATGTCTGAGCTTGGTATTCCTTCGAAACTCATACGCCTTTGCAGGATGACCTTGACGAACACCAAATCCGCAGTGAAAGTTGGTAAGGATCTTACCGAACATTTCGAAACTAAGCGAGGCCTCAGGCAAGGCGACACCCTTCGTGCGATCTCTTTAACGTCTTAATGGAGATCATTATTAGAAAAGCTGAAGTTAACATGAATAAAACCATCAACAGCAAAAGTCACATGCTGCTCGCGTATGCTGATGATATAGATATCATTGGGCGCACAATTAGAGAAGTTACTGCGGTTTTTTCGAGAATTGAGAAGGAGTCAGCAAAAGTGGGTCTGACGGTGAATGAGGACAAGACCAAATTAATGGTTTCAACGAACAGGGCGTCCATGCGATTAGACCAAAGCGTGAACGTTGATAACCGTTATAATTTCGAGGTGGTGGACGAATTTATATACCTCGGATCTGCCGTAAACAAAACCAACAACGCCAGCCTTGACATCAAGCGGAGAATTGTGTTTGCGATTAGATGTTATTTTGGGCTAAGCAAGCACTTTAGCGATTAAGCCCTATCTTGAGTAACAAAAGTCCAGCTGTACCAGACTCTCATTCAACCTGTCTTGCTTTATGGCGCAGAATCCTGGGTCCTAAAATCTATGGCCCTATGGTGCACAACGGCGAGTATCGGCGACTCATGAGCTGTAGGAGCTTTATCCTGACATTGACATAGTTAAACAGATCAAAATAACGCGATTTCGCAGGCTAAGCCAGGTCAGGAGAATAGATGAAGACTAACCACAACTAGAGGTTTCCGAAACCGAACTCGAAGGAAGACGAAAAATAGGAAGACCAAGACTCCGCTGGAGGGATCAGGTTGACGAATCCCTGCGAACACTTGGTATTGCCAACTGGAGAAATAAAGCAAAAGATCGAACTGGTTGACGAATTATGTTATCTTCGTTTTCAACTGCACTCGGAAAGAGCAAAGTGAAACTACCTTATAGACTTTTCACACTAGCCTAAATTTTGGGGGAACGCATGGAAGATATTGAAAAAATAAAACATGCGTTCACACTTGCAACATCATACATTTTCCATCTGTCATCTTCCGATACTCAGTTATTAATATGTCACATCGCTGTAGCGAAATTTTGTGATCAAAAATAAAATGGTTTAGGAAATATTGTGAATGATTGGGGCCAAGGAGTCGAAAGAATGGAGAATAACATTCGTAAAGCGTTTATTTTTTAACATTTCTTATTTATTACGATAGTTTTTTCATACATTCATTTCGTCAAGATGTATTTATATTAGGTAATGTTATTGCAACAACGACAACAGCTGTTTTATAAAGGGTTCCAATACGGCATTGACAACTTTTTTTTAAATAAAACGCAAACCATTTGATATATTTCCAAAACTTTATGATCGACTTGAAATACAATCAAAACATTTATGAATGGAACTCGACTTCGTTCATATGGCCACCGTGGGCACGTCGGCAGCGGTCGATTCGTTGCACCCAATTTTCGATGACTCGGTCACACATTTCGGCCGTAACGGCCGCTATTTCGGGTTCAATGTTGGCTCTGAGTTCTTCCAATGCCGTCGGCTTGTTGGGATAGATAAATTATTTGACGTAGCCCCAAAGAAAAACGTGTAGAGGCGTTAAATCGCACGAACGAGGCGGCCAATTGACTGTGTACATTTCACCAAGCTTACTCTTCAATAAATCAATTGTAACGTGCGTTGTGTGGTTTGTGGCACCGTCCTGTTGAAACCACATGTCTTCCAAGTACATATTTTCCAATTCGGGCCAAAAAAAAATCGGTAATCATCGCGCGATAACGATCGCCATTCCCAGAAAAGTGACGATCGTTATTGTCGACGAAAACATATGACGCAATGACGCCGCCGGCATGCAAACCGCACCAAACAGTTATGTTTTGTGAATGAAGTGGTGATTCATGAAGCACATGTGGATTTTCACCAAACCAATATCGCATATTTTACTTATTGACGAACCCATTGAGCCAAAAATGAACTTCGTCACTGAAGATGATTTTGGGATGAAGTTCATCATCTTGGCGCATCTTCTCCAGAGCCCAATCGGAGAACGTACGTCGCGTCAAATGGTCAGTCGGCTTCAATTCTTGAGTCAGCTTGATCTTGTATGTGTGTAAACTAAGATCTTTACGCACAATTCGCCATAAAGTGGTCTTGGAGAACGCCGCGGAGTCGACTGATTTGGATCGTTTGCTACGGACGCCTGAACGGCAGCGATATTTTCGTCACTTCGACCAACCAGTTGTCTCACTGGCACGGCAGTATCACACAATGAATATGTAGTCTCAAATTTTTGCACTAAACTTGTTATTGCTTGTCTACTAGGGCTAGAATAACGACCGAAAATTTGAGTTAACGCGCTTAAAGTTGCGGTCACCGACTCCGAATTTCGGTAGTACATTTTTATAATTTGCGTACGTTGTTTGTTCGCGTACTTTACCATGATCAAAATGTTGAGTTTACTGAAAAAAAGGAGATAAACAGTTAGATGATCAGTGAAATAGTGCGATCACAAATTAAATTCAAAGTTGTCCAGCACCGATTGGAAAACCCTTTATTTGTTTGGTGTCATATCTCTGCCAAATTCAAAGCAAATTTGGTAACGATTGCAATACAAGTACCCAAAAAAAAATACATATGAATTTAACAGTCAGTTGAGGCAACGATTTGAAAACATTTAAATCAGCTGTTCTAGCGCTACCACCTGATATAAATACATCTACTGTTTCGTTTTTTTGAATTTCTGTCAACTTTTCTAGAAATTAAAATTTTTTCTAGTGATGGACTCAAAATTATCGAATGATGTGGGATGAAACGTAATGACATAGGAACATTTTCTAAGGATGTTGAGCTCCCAAAGTGTCAAATTTGTATGGGGAAATGTTAATATGTTTGGCAAATTGATTGAAGATGTAAGATGTGGCGATTGTCCTTAGTCTACCAAACGAGGCGAAACAAAACATATTTTCAATGCAATTTCGTGCCCCATGAATAAATAACGTTTTGACGCTTTGTGTGTTTGTGCCTCTCCAAGGAGGCACCTTGTGGAATTGTCCTTGACCAGATCAGCTTTGAAGATAATTGCAGATGACTAGGACTCCTTTATAACGAATATAACCCGTGTCGACTAAATCCAGTGACAACGATGGCTTGGGATAATAGAATGAAGTTGGAGGTATCTCTGTGATCTGCCCCCACTGGTACGGAGCAAAACAAAGCAAAAGTCTGTCGAATAAAGACTGAATAGAGACGAATGTCCGATGATTCTCTGTTGGTTTGGCTCTCTAAAAACGAAAGATTGTAGGAAATGATAGAACATTCAAGGTTGCTGGGAACCCGGATCGAAAACATTAAGAGCACTGTAAGTTAACAGCACTGTAGTTCCACACTGAATGCAATCCAATGTGTTGTCGGAGGTAACGAGACTGCAGACAACTTCGACCCAATGCAATCTGACCTTGCCGATTAAACCGTACCAGGAAAATATGTACCCCTACGATCTATGAGATCTATTCCTGCTAAGATCAGGAAATGATAACATTTTATATTGAATACTACTGTTGTCACTCTATCTGAATCATATACATATTTAGGAACAGGTGGTTTGGCAAGTGATTTCCTCCGGATTTGTTTGCGCAGGAACACATTCCTTGTTTTGTCATATGTATAAGTTCATCCTGAGACTACAGGATTTAGTCGCGTATCTCTTAATATTCTAGTAATAACCTTAGCAGCTTTATCAACCTACCTGATATCTGTACAAAATGTTAGCATCCGTTAGAGATTTTGCCATTTGGACTCCATGTATATATGGAGCCGTAGAGTCGGCTAAGCCGTGTATAAGAAAAAACGCATGTGATTTGATTAGACGTGCTCTTTGTGTAGCATCAGCTTCCACATAACCCTTGTAGTTCTCAGCCGGAAGACCCAGTATACGTTCTGTAAATGCAGAATCTGCAACAAAGAAGAAAACAGGGCAATGTAAGCATATGTTGTATTGTTTATACATAACTCCGAAACTAACTATAATATAGCCAATCGGCAATTGGCGATACAGCTATACCACACGTGAAGACATCCTGTTGGGTTCCCAGAACCATAGAGGTGACATAGCCACCATAACCCCAACCCCAAATGCCGACTCGCGTCTCATCCAGATAACTAAAACGCTCCAGAAGATGACTAAAATGTAAAAAGGAATTGGTCACGAGAATCGCCTGTGCTGGAGCTGTTGACGGGTGAAGTCTTACCGTATGACAGAAATTTGATCCTGCACCTCCACGCCACCCAAGTGACGATATAGAGATTTCTTACTTTGCCCCTTGGCTCCTCTCACGTCTAGGCGAATGTAGATGACATCATTACGCGATGACATATACGTGCCCCAGTCCACGCGGAATTTTTCGGATACTGCTTCTGAGCCAGGTCGCCCATTACTGAGTCATGTAACGAGAAGTAGTCAAGATGAAATCAAGAGATTATTGGATTGACAGGTGACTTACACTTCCACTATAACTGGAAAAGCGGCATCCCTTAACTCTTCACGCCAACTGGGTGGCAGCAGTAATTGCACTTGCGCTCGACTACCGTGAGGCAGTGGTACTTCAAAGGACCTTTGCATGGGCAAGGCCAACTTTTGCAATCGCTCGCTGTAGAACAGACGGGTGTCGTAGAGGATTCTCACCAAACTGTGAGTTTTATAAGTGTGTACACCCGATACGGGCAAACCAGGACCCAGGCATTCCAGGATATACGATGAAATTCCAGATTGAGTGGCAATGGAAGACGTTGGCGTTATGAAGGCATCGAAATGAGTGCAATTCACGTAATAGTAGCGACTGCTCCAGAGAGCTTCGCCCAAGTCGCAAGTTATGCAAGTTGGTTCCGTTCTAAAATTGGTCAATCCACGAAATTACATTTATGGGTTATTCCAAAGAATAATTGCTCTACTTACTTTCGATTATCATCGTTGACGGGATCCCTCACCGTGTAGAGATGACGCTGGCCAGGTCTCTTATCATTTGTCCCCAAATAGTAAACCAGATGATTAGCAGTGTCCCAGCATAGAATTTGCAATACCTACAGACGTAAAATAATCATGATTACCGCAATAACTCTCCAAAATGCAGCTGGAGTATTGTACCTCATATCTGCCGTGAGATATAACCGATATCCGCTGTTGCAATATCGTCACATGTTTTATATGCGTAAAGTGCTCCGTTCCTGTTTCTTGAACACTGGCCAATAACAGGAAGCTATCGCCGTCGGGAGCAAATATTGGATGGGGCAGGACATCGAGCCACTCATCTTCGGGTGCTCGCTCGGCGTGTATCTGAAAATGAGAGTGTTGTTAGAACAGCGGATGTTTTTTGAGAATCCATGAGACATTACCTCAGAGCATTCCCAATTTGAGTCGGCGAAACATGTAGTTATTACGCTATAATTCTGCGATCGCATCATATATACAACACAAACTTGAAGATTGTTATCGGTTACCCAGCCTGCCGATGTTAAATAGTAATCGCTGGAAAATAAGAGGTACAAGTCATGGACTTGAGTAATATCACTGCTGAAATTAATAATGTCCTATGAGTAAGTATTGGACGGACCTCAGCTCTCGTTGGGTATTGGAATTTCGTCCGTAATCCCGATTGCAGAAACTAATGCAATCGGTGGTGCGACTATCGGTTATGTCATATCGATTTCGATATACAAGGTGTTTCAAAAGAAGTCATCCGATGTTGTTTGGCTCTCACTTTTTTCTAAATGAGAAACTTCGATTCTGTTTTTTGATTTAGTTTTATTTAAACCTTTAGAATTTTATTGGTTACGTTGAGAAGATGATATCGGTTAAATGGCCGCCGTCACAATTGATTACCATACAGGCTCGTTTTATTTCATTATTCATCACTTCGGCAAGAACTTCGGGTGACAGATTCTCGCACTCGTGTCGAATGTTGACCTTGAGGGCTTGTTCACGTAAACACGGAACTTCAAAAAACCCCACAAAAATGAGTCTGGAACGGTTAAATCGGGCGATCTTTCGGGCCAGTGGAAATCGCCAAAACGAGAAATGAGACGACCCGGGAACGCCGCCTTCAGAATATCGGTTGTGGCTCGCGCTATGTGTGCCGTTGCTCCGTCCTGTTGGAACCACAGGTCCTCCAGTCCTAATTCGTCGAATTGCGGCAGAAAGAACTCGGTTAACATGCCCTATAGCGCGCACCGTCCACTGTTGTCGTTTGACCAGCGGCGTTCTCGAAAAAAAAGGCCCGATGACTCCTTCAGCGTGAACAGCGCACCATTCAGTCACTTTGAGCGGGTGTAATGGCTTCCCGTGCATCACCGTGGATTTTCGATGCCCCAGAAGCGACAGTTTTGCTTGTTCACGTACCCGCTGAGGTGGAAATGAGCCTCATCGCTCATTATGATTTTCAAATCATTATGAACAAAAATGCCATAAAACGAGCCCGTAGGGTAAGCAATTGTGACGACGCCAATTTAACCGACATCATCTTCTCAACTTAACCAATAAAGTTCTAAAGGTCCAAATAAACATAATCAAAAAACAGAATCGAAGTTTTTCATTTAGGAAAAAAATGAGAGCCAAACAACATCGGATGACTTCTTTTGAAACACCTTGTATTAAGAAAATATGTTCAGACGGCGGTGTCGAAACTAAAGTATGTGCACCAAGTTCAAGACGTCTTTTATAACCGATTTAACTGCGGATTCATAATGCATGGGACACTTTCAATAGGCGATCGTAGTACAACCAACAGAATACTTCAAGTGCTTGCAGACAGTGTTGCATGTCGACTTTAATATATGACGCATTATATATATATTCTCAATATTCTATATTGAATATTATATTTTTTGGGTTGCCGCCATCTAGTTCTCAATTACACAGTCTTGATGTGAGAAAAAATATTTTACTGGACTAAAAGTGTAACATTTTTCATAGTTCAAATACAGTTTAAAGTCGGAATCACAATGCAAACGACATTTTCAACTGGCGTTCGCAATGCTATATATACAGTGTTGTATTTCAAATATTAATAAAATTTGTACTTTATCGATCTGTAAAAGTCAATATTTTTCAATCATAATTCGGTTCAAGATCTGTATTTTTTGTTTTTTTCCTATTCAAAATAATTTTTAATACATAATAGTTTTTACAAATAATTTAATAAAACGATCTTGAACCGAATTATGATTAATAAAATACTTAAATATATGAAATATTAAATATTAACACGTTCTATACATAAAACATTGTTTCAAAATACAGTTTTTGAAATATATCGATATAATTGAAACAATCTATAGTTTTAAATTGAAATTCGAGCTAAAGCGCCATCTAGTTCATAGTCTTGATTCGGGCAAAAGTATGTAAGGTTATGCAGTTTGGAGAACTGTCTTTAAAAATCAAGTGCTTGGAAAGGGGGGGGGGGGGGGGGCGAGATGTTACGAATTTCAACAATTTGACTAACATTGTGATGGCGGCTTTAAAGTTTGAATCAGTTAGAACCACTTTGCGACAGAGTTGATACATTAGAAAACATTTTCAGTATGAAAGATTACGCTCATGCCCATGAATTATAGGGACGCAGTTGTCGTGAAGCGATTTCTTAGATTAGTCATGAGCATGCGCTTGGTGGAGGGTGTCTTATCTGGGTCTTCGAATGAAATTTAGACATGCAACTGCTTTGTTTCTCACAATCGATCCTAAGATTACCAACAAGTTTCTCCGGCAAGATAGTGTCGCAAAGTGGATCTAACTGATGAAACTTATTCGTCCGGATCGATGTCATTGTAATAGCGAGGTAATTTCGTATATATCTGGAGAAAGATATACGACATTCGCACTGACAACCATTTTCTTGATTTTTCCACTTTTGTTGGTTTTAAGCAGCAATCGAAAAAGTGTTCTTGGTTTTTCATACGATTTGACAACCGACAAATGGGGCATTTTTTGTTGGTTGCCTAATGGCGATTTAGTTTCTGAGAAAAAATGCAAAATTTTTTCGGTCCATTGCCCTAAAAGTGAATTTTTGTGTTCGTTTGTGAGAAAAGTGCAACCCTACTTCAAGGTTTTGTGTTCGTTTCTGAGAATATTACAGTCAAAAAGTGGAAAAATGTTACATTTTCTGCCCTCTCAGCGTGTCACAGGGGGGAGAACGTTTCCCGATAAAATGGCTGACATTCTGACTTTTTGTTGGACTTCCTTGTCCTTGCTAACTAAGCTAATTTATCAACCTTTTTTGTGGGGAGCTAACCCCACATAAGCGGCTTCAGTTAAAATCGCCTACGTTCTCAAACAAAGTGGTCGAAATATTAGTTAAGCGGAAATAAACAAAAAATACCAAAAGTATTGGTACTTTGTCGACCACTTTGTATGATGAGTTGCTTAAAATGGCTTAATATCGCTTAGGTCTCCATATATACTGATTTAGGATACATATATACTGAGGAAAATAAAACATGCTAAAACAGCAAACGAAAGAATACAGTTGTGAGATAATTCAACACTTTGATGTTCTTTTCTCAACCCAAAAAATGACACAACTTTGACGGGGCGATGGCAACATATTTTAAATGTCGCTTCATACAAGGGTAACATTAACTTTTGGAATCGAAATCACTATAACACCCCTATTCTGTGAATGTGGTAATAATCAAATTGTAACCACAAAATTGTTACAACACAGTGACAACGGAAAATTCACCTCGTAACAAACAATTCACCTCACAATAATAGGTGGTCAAAAGCAGGGACAAAAACAAATACACATGCTTTAATTTTAAATTTAATTTCTGTCATTTCCACAAACCTACGACGAAGAATGTGAAATGAAACGTCAGATAAGAGAATAAATGTATTAGTCTATGTTGTTAACAAACAGTTGCCATTTTTCAGCGAAATGCATCAAATGCCAGTGTGAACCATAGACTAATAAATACATAGATACTTTTATTCTCTCAATCAATTTAACGTCATAGGTACGGTGGAAAGTAAACATTGGATGGTGGAAAACATGGGCTCAATAATACCAGATAGACGCAATAGTAAACAACGTTCAACAAAGGAACAACAACAGAATTTCGTGTTTTTGTCGCAAACTAGTTGTGTTAAATACAATACAAATATATACCAACGATAAAAGTCAACAAAAAAAGTGCAAAATACATTTAAATTGTTCAGTTCTACACCAAAACGACATGAAAAACTTAAGTGGACATATTTTGTAACTCCACCTGGTGTAAGTTAATTTTAAATTTAATTTCTCTCATTTCTACAATCCTACGACGAAAAGTATCTATGTATGTATTAGTCTATGGTGTGAACGATTTCAATTTCGTTCGACAATTTCAATCCGAAATTGTCAATTTCGTGGAACAAGGTAGTAGAGAAGAAAAAACCGGCGTAATTTGGCAACCCGAGTAGAATAGAACCAAAAAATCGACGCGATTCACTCAAACGCATTTCTCTCTAGCGTCATAACTTGATTATTTCATAGTTTTATATGTTTTATGTAATTTTATTTAAACATGGTGGGAATTTCTATAGTTAGATACAATAACATCATCAGAAAACTGCTCGTTCACTCAAATATTCAACGAAGAGAGTAAAAAAGAGAGCAGAGCAACGAGGCGCTTCCCTCGTTTTTCGTTCTCTTCTACGAGGGTTGCCTAGTTGCGCCGATATTTTCTGCTCTACTTGTACATCCTTTTTGTCACGGCGCATTGAAGTTGTGGTACCACTAGACCAACCCCCGTTCTTTTTCACATTTCTTAGGTATTTACTCTTGGAATACATTTGTGCTGAATTTAATTGTGAAAAAACCAGACAAACCAAAATTTGTTTGTTGTCGTAGTACTACTACCCCTCTTCAATGAGCCTCGACTTTAATCAAATCCAGAAAAACCCATCGTGAACACATTAGATTTTGTTCGGACTTTTGATACAAAATCAAGCCAATTTTCCCAGTGCGAATGAGCTGTTATCGATAAACATATGTAATTTGAATATTCTCTGATAGCGGCAGTTAATACTGATAGATTTGGATCAGGTTCCATGTGTCATCAAATGATAGATAATGCTAGTTTTAATGGAAACGAAGCCGTTTAAATTGAAAACGATTTATTGGGATAAACCTATCGTTCATACAAGTATTTTAGATCGAAATTTTTTTAAGCTTTAAAATTATATTAATTCAGGGGGTATCCATGACACAGCTGAATCGACTAGGAAGTAGGAAATTGATAGAAAGAGCAGATAGCCGAGAGAGTGATAAGCAACCAGAAGTAAACCATGCAGCTAACTAAGTTCAAATAGTGTTTGATTGATACTAATGTCAGCTAAGTCATGTTATGTATTGGTTGCATCGAAAGAAAATACGTATTCCCGTTTAGTTCTGTTTGTTTTATGTCCAGCCAAAGAGTAACATACACCAGCAAATCGAACTCGATTAAATGACCGACTACTTCGTCGTCATCGAGAGCATAGATTAAAATTCTCTAGATTCACCAACTCGCTCTTTGTTTTTTGACTGAAGGGAATCGAACACCTGGAAGTTGCAAGTTTTAAAGTCAAGAGAAGAATTTGTCACTGAGGTTTGATAAACAAAGCTGAAATTGTTACTGTGAATGTACAAAATATGTAAATATATACTCATCGTGAATGAACAATATTGAAAATGAAGAATTTTGCTCGATGTTCGCACAATTTATTGTAATTAAACAACAAGACATCTGACAGAAGTTCGAATCGTCGCGAAAGAAGCACAAAGAGGAACGTTAGATGATAACAAATCTATTGTAATTTAATCTATGATCAATAGAACGTTAAGAGACGGATGGCGACTCTTATCTATTGCTCTTTGATTAATTCCAGATAACTTACTGTCCATTTAGGGAGGATGGCGGCTGCAGCTGAATCTTTTGGATATCTGTATCATTCGTTATGCTAACCAGCCACAATTGCACTTCGGGATTCGCAGTGCCCGGCGTTGGATATCGAACATTTTTCGTTTCTGGAAAAGAACTGCCTCCTGACATCCCACTGCCAGTGATCACAGCACCCGAAGCTAGCCAGGGGTAGGTCATCATGCCGACATTGCTATCATTGAAGGTGGCATACATGAAATGTGTGCCATCCCTTGAGGACCAAATGGCTTCCGGTTCCTGAAATATTTCCTCTGCAAATAGAAAATATGAGTCGTTTCCCTTTACACGATGGCCTATTACATTGTACGTACCTTGATACAACCAGTCGGGTATACCGTTATACATAACATTCGGATAACCGGTATTCGTGATGCGCAAATCCTCCTCATCGGCCGGTGATTGTCTCAAGTAAATATCATTGTCGGCTACGAGTATCAGTGTGGTGGTGTTCCCCAGCCAGGCGGCATATTGTAGGCGTGTCCTCTGGACTTTGGGTGAGTCTTTTAATTTCACAGGCATATGATGATCGTTTTCAACATCGTATATAGTATAAAATGCATTAAATGATTTTTTGAAAATCTGCAGAGAGAGGGAGAGAGAGAAATCGGGCATGACCACACGAAATCTTAAATAGTGGGAAGAGCGTAACATTGGCAACTCTACCTTCTTAACATTATGTCTGAATAGTACATATCGCAGATCGTTCGAGCATTGATAGCCCTGTACATTTAGTTGTCTTAGAGTGTGATTTGTTGCCAAAGTACTGACTGTGTTGGTGGCAGTGTCCAGTACCGAGAGGCCGCCATCATCCGATTGGAAAACATATTTCTTGGTGGTTACCCACGAGGGATGCAGCCGTGTGGGCGTTAGATCTCCCTGCAAGTACTCATCGAGGATCATACGTCGCCCCGACCAATAAAGTAATTCATCTACATAACTGCAAGTGGAAGCAGAGTGGAATGAGCCTCAATTACCCTCTGTCGATACAGAACCCCCATAAACTTGCCCCAAACTTACCCTAATAAATATATGGCTGTTATAATACCGGCTATAACAAAACTTATCACTAAGAGCGAAAATATTATCGATCGCCAATTATGACCCTCGTCCATGTCCAAGTCATCATCTTTGGACTTTGTGTCTTGGATCTGTAGAGTTTCGTCGGGTGGCAGACGCCATGAGCCACCGGCTTTGTCAGATGTCACGTTCGCGTGCATTGAACTCTAGATGTCGTCGTTTGATCGTAAATGGCAGGAATCTTTTCAAGTCGCTTCTCAGTGCGTCAAACGTCACGTCTACATGCACTACGTCAGTCCCACAACCGTCGCTCACACATTGAGCGTTGTGTGCTCCTTATCCTTGTTGTGGTGTGTAGCTGTATGCAATGTAGTGCTTAAGGATTCAATGCATTGAATTGAGCCTTTGTGCCTTGACGAAATGAAGGCCTTCATATGCATACGTCAATGATGATATCGTTTTCTCTTTATCGATTTGCTTACTCGATGCACTATTCCCCTATTCGTACTCATCAAGGATTCACATTTTACTCGAGGGTTTTCCAATTCAAGTGCACCCTTTGACTAGTTATGTTCATCTTTGAATTGGCTTTCTTTTCAAATCTGAAATGAGATTGTAAAATACGATGTTTATTGTTAGTTAATTGGGCTAAACATACAGGAATATATTGAAACCCAAATGTGGAATAGGTGGGCCATTTTATAATATTAAGATCATGTTTCACGTCATCAATCCTACTCATATAAACCAAAGATTATATGGGTTTCAAAATTATCACAGTTTCACAAAAGTTAACTTTGGTTTTAAATACATTTGTAATCAATTTGATGTCAATAATTTGCTCGTCCATTCCACGAATTTATTTGTATTAGTTTGATGTAAATGCGGTACAGAATCCGAGCACAATTTAAAAACTGATTTATATTGTTGAGCCGCCGACCAACTTTCAGTGACGCGAATAGGAAAATTCACCCTATTCAATTACAGAGTAGTGTTGGGAAAAATATTGTCTAATACGAAATTTAGTTAGGATCCTTTGGATTTATCCTGTCTAGCAGCCAATAGTCCACCCAATATTTGTATGGCAGGTACCAGAACGGGAATGACAAAATCACCGAATTTCAATATCGGAGTGCAGTTTGATAAAATATTGCTTAATACCGAATTTTACAAAGATTGGTGTTGCTTCACTCGAGTTATCATTCGGGCCAACCAGCCGGCTACAACTTTTCTACACGAGGTACCAATATTTGGATAGGTTTGGGTATCACAAGCCAACATCGGAAATATTCTCTTGTGAAGTAAACATTTACAGAATATTTACCAACATTACATACATAGATACTTACATACATACATCAGAAAAAAGTTGAAGACAAACTACATTTTGCACCAAAATTATAGATTGGTATTGGAGGTACCAGAAAGGACGTGGGCATAAGGCCCAAGTTTACGCAAGTAGAAATCACTGAACGAATTGCATTGCGGTCGGTAAATATTTACGGCAGTTAATGCGCTTACCAGCCAGAGAGACTGAAAAGACCATTAAACGAATTTGTTACAAAGATACCTAGGGTCGAATAAGATTCCATCCGTGCGTTAAAATTTGTTTGTATCAACACATGGTACAAATATAATGGTAGATGCAGTACGACAACAAAAACAACAGGCATTTAGTTTCTGCTCAGTGCCTGTATTGCGTCAAGTCAGCTGATTGAAAAATAATTAAAATGTAAACAAAATTGGAAAAAGTGCCAATTAATGTGTTTTATTTATAGACTAATACCTATAGAAGACCTAATAGTTCTCTCACCAAATTTATGACATTAGGCCTGGTGTGATATTTACGTTCGATGTTGAAAAGAATTGCTTTACTAATACCAGATAGAGGCAATGGTTCAAAACAACGAACCAAATTAACAGCAGCTGCATTTCGTTTTATGTGTTAAAATTATTGTGTTAAATACAACACAAATGTACGCTAACAATTACAGGCAATAAAGAAGTTTAAATCACATTTAAATTTCACAGTTTTGTATCAAAACGACATGAAAAATTAAAGCAAGAAGTTATTGTAATTCCACCTACTGTGTGTCACTTTTCGTCAAACATCTCTCTATCACACCGACCGCATCAAGAAGAGTGTGAAAGGAAACGTCAGATGAGCCAAATATTCTCTCTAGTATGAGATTACTCTATGGAGAAAACATTTCAAAAACAGCTGTTGTAGGCGAACGGAGTTGCAGCCATACAAATGTAAACAGGCTTTCACATAAGAGAAAAACGGACTCATACTCACTTCAAATCAGCTGGGCTAGTGCTTATATCATTTGTTTGTACCAATATCTCTTTCAATAGGAAGACGTAATATAAACGGTTCTGGTCGAGAATAAAAAAGCGGTGACCAATCAAAATTTGGACCCTCATTTTTGAAAGCCATTTTAGTTTGAAATATTAAAATAATGGCTTGAAACTGAAGAAGTTGCGTCATTATTTCCCAATTTTGGATTATGATAAATGAGAACAAAAAATCCAGTGTATAAAGCTTGACGTATCACTAATCAGCAGTTAGTTATAAAATTGAAACCCAATTCCAGTGGCTTTTTCAGTAATCGCAGTTTTTCAGCTACGAAAATGTCATCCCTCAAGATCGTAGAATGAAATTTTAAAGAAAATATTAAAAAGCCAATGAAATTTTCTATTAGAATTATTAGTTTGGCAACTCCAGGTTAATGATGCCTTAAAGGGTTCTTGGAATACTCACACATCTAATTGTTGGAAAGAACAAACGTAAGTTCCGCTATTGCCACAGAAATCTGGTTGAAATATCCGAATTGAGGGTGTCTGACTATTGACAACTTAAATTTGGTTGAAACGGGTTCATAATTTATTCGGTTGTGACAACTTTTTTATTTACTTAGGTGGCCTCGAACAACCCAGAGGAGTCAAGGACCATACAAAATTAAAATAACATGTTTCTTCAACCAGGTCGTTCTTCAGCTATTCTCCTCCAGTTGGTAACACCAAGCTCTCGCAGGCAATATTCCACTTGGTCTTTTCAGCAAAGTCTTAGTCGTCCTATTTTTCAATGTCATTCGAGTACGACGTCGAATAGATTTCGCACTGGCTCATTCTGATCCATGGTATTGATACGCCGATGTCGGAATACGGTTTATACAGTTCGTGGTTCATCTATCGTTGATACTCATCGTTTTCTATTATAGGACCATATAAGTAGTATATTTTTCGGCCGCCATGGTGTAATGGTCGTGTGCGCGGCTCTTGTACATCAGTACGTGGGTTCAATCCCTGCCCAGGCCACCTACTATATCTTTCGACGGCGTTCTCCGACTTTCCATAGCTAAAGTGCATTGCATTGTGGATTGTACGAGATACCGGAAGGCAGGGTGGGCGTGGAAAAAGAAGAGAAGCGGCAGGATGTCGAAAGTGATGGAAAAATCGGAAGGGTTAAAATTATTCCACATACGTATGGTCCGGCTGAAGAACGAATTTTCGCTGTACTTACTACCCCTGAAGATACTACCTACCCCAATAGCGGTAAATTTAGAAACATGCGCCTCATGCCTTACTCTATTAGGAACCTTGGACATTTATAAAACTACGACCTTGCTTTCACTAAACCTCTGTATTGACCAACTTCATTGCTCCCATAGAAAATCCATTAGCGCGGTCATCGAGAAGGCCATTGGCTAATAGGCAGTTCCCAAAGAGGAAATTTACTATGCTCTCCATATCCATAGACAGAAAAATTTGCACATGGTTACTTGTTTCACCCTTGTTTGGGATCGGCTGTACATTGGCAACTTTCCAAAGGGATGCCGTGAAAACACCCGCACGGTATGAAAGGTTGAAAAGACCGCGCATTGGAAAACACGTGCTTAATACAAGTGCTGCAATGTGTGACTTGACGAAAACTTTTCATCCAAACATTGAATACAATTTATAACGACGAATTCGATAATTTTATGGACCAGTGTATACGACACCCGCGAATAGTGTATTTATACGAATGCTTACCAACCCTGTCCGTAAATGGTACAACCGTACTATATTTGCCATCTCTATTAAATGACAGACGATGGAATACCGGTTTGCGGCAGAACCTTTGTTTACGCCACCTTTATAATTCTCGTTGAGGTTATAGTAGTCATTGTATAAATAGCCGACTTTAGTTTGAAGTAATTGTCGGCTGTCATTCCAAGACGAAGTTCATTGCCAAGTTGAAGACAACATACCCGATCCTAATAGTTAATTTCTGAACTATACAAACACACTTTCTCGTGGGCACTGCATCTTTGTAATTACGAAAGCCTTACTATTCGTGGGTACTCCACCATTGTTAGTACCACGGTTTTACCCGTCGTGGGTACTGCACCTTGGTTATTAAGAAGGCTTTACTCTCCGTGAGTACTGCTCCTTTGTTATTACAAAGGCTTTACACGTCGTGGGTACTCCACCTTTGTTATTACCACGGTTTTACTCGTCTTGAATACTGCACCTTGGTTGTTACGAAGGCTTTACTTTTCGTGAGTATTGCACCTTGGTTGTGACGAAGGCTTTACTCTTCGTGAGTATTGGACCTTGGTTATTAGGAAGGCTTTAATCTTCGTGAATGTTGCGCCTTGGTTATTACGAAGGCTTTACCCCTCGTGGGTACTGCACAGTTGTTATTACTTAGGCTTTGCCTCTCGTGGGTACTGCCCCTTTGTTCCCCCTATTTAAGCTCTACTAATCCCGTTCCATTACCTCTGCTAATATTGTCTATAACAGCGGAACCATCCGAATGCCGATAACTAAGCGAGACCATAATATCCAGTACAGTTTGCTGATATTACCGAACCAGTAACTCCATTTTTTGTCGTCGGTCATCTTCACGAACACGTGCCCGTGCCCGACCCCGGTCAATACTTCAGTCGCTGCTGGCACATTTTGAGGCTCTACGTTTTGGAAAACCTATCCCAGGTAAAAAAAAAAATGGTTTCCCATTAGATACATCCTATGAAGGAATCGGGGAGAGCTTCTCACAACCAGTGAGCTGTGCGCTTTCTAGTTGTATATTCACTGATTGGGACCTACAGTTTTTCACCGGTTCCGGACGGTATTGTCGCCGTCACTATGCGAGGTGACCGCCGTCGAAAGGATTTTTTTAAGGTTGTCAAAGCAGGGATCGAACACAGGATCTCAAGTACAAGAGGCGCGCACACTACCCATTGCACCACCGTCGGCCACCACCTATCTCAGGTATCGAACGGAATACTTGATCGATCACGGAAAGTGATTGATAGCCTTCCGGCAGAGACGATTTGTTTGCAAACAATTCAGCCGAAAGGTTAGCTTTATCAATGATGTCGGTGAATGTTTGGTGTCCCACCACAGGAGTAGGGATAGAAGACGACGAATTACCCTTAACTCTTTTTTAAAATGCCCAAAATTTCTTTCTGCCCCGCGTTTTCCGTAAAGAGACTCCGCACGCCTGAGTAATCGGGCACATTTCGACCTTGCCTGTTTGCCTGTCGACAGTAGTTTGATTTTTTATTCAAACACCAATTTTCCAAAACTAATGATCTCACCATTTCTGCTGCAGCGTCAATACGTCATTACACAAAGTTTGCAATAATAATGCTGGTAAAAGGTGGTTAACCTCAGCCCAATGACGCTTTTCATATAAGAAGACGTATCTCGATTCGTGACTGTTCTGGAAACACCTCGATAGTCTGAAAACGAAAAAGATGCAGATGTGGTATGATGATGCAAATTACCAAGAGGTGCACAAGATTTATCGTCATATTTGTCAGGGTCTTAGGTTAAAAACAGGTCAAGAGAATTATCGAATTGTCCTTCAAGACGAGGAATGCGTGTTGGTTCATTCATAAGGTAAAAAGCTTAGCAAATTGGTCCTCCGGAGTCATGGGGCTCGAATGGGTTATCCGGGTAGAATTCTTTATATTGAAATCCCCAACTTCACTGTTTGGACAATCATCAAAATTCTTAGAAGTTACAGTAATGGGCACATCCCTTTCTCGATTTGGGCTTTTATAAAGGAACACGAAATACAAGATGTGAGTTCCGATTTCAATACTATCCCAATGGAAGCTAAATTCAAAGTCCTTAAAAATATCCAAATTTAGCTAAGACTGGAATAACAAATTTTTACTCACAGGTATCTGTAAATCCTAGGGATCAAAATACTCACACACCTGAGTTTCAGAAAGCCCAAAAACATTCGCCCGATGTAGCTGAAAATGCGAATATAAAGCAAAAAAACTTTGCTCTCAACCCACGTATGTTGTAAAAATGCAAAACCAAGTGCCATACTAACAAAAGTCAAGAAAATCTCTGCACAAAAAAGCCCCACAGCGACAAGGAATCCCTTGCTGTTGAATATGTTTATGCGACGCTTGGAGTTATGCCTTGAGCAGCGTAAAAAACAACCACAAGGAGCTGAATATGACACAAGTATTTTGCGGACGAAACAGAGAGATACAGCAATGTTGTAAACTTCTTGAAAATTTTGCAAAATTTGCATATTTTGCTTTAGAATTTTTTTTAATATCAAATCAGGGTCATGATTTATGTTATGAACCCAGGATGTACTGTTGCGGTACCCATGATGTCACTTTCATTACCACACATTTTGGCAGACGTCATCCAAGGGGCTGCATGAAAACGGTCAAAATATATACCATCGGAAAACTGTTGCAATGCATTATCCAAACTTGAGAGGGGAAAAACGTTGTTATTCAATTTGCGAGTAACGCGAGTAAACGATATTGCATTCATGACTCTAAATTGAAATCATGTATCCAAGAAAAAAGTATACGTGAACAAAAATTTAAAAACAAGTACATTTGACTTTGGCATCCCCGAATGAATGGCTCATTCGATTTTGCACTGAAATCATGACTAAATTAAACAGGTTAGCGCATTAGAACAAATACAACGATTCAATGTATTTTGTTTGTGTACAGACGACCTATTATGTCAAAATCAGTTGACGTAAATTCATAGAGAATTTGAGTTATTTGTATGCGTGTAAATGAGAGTAAAAGCAAAATTCACTGTCAAATACTCAAAATTACACAAAAGTAAAGAAACGCAAAAAACCACTTTTCTTACACGCAAACAAATGTCAAAACACAAAACATATGTTTGACAACAAATCTTGCATATCATGTTAATTTTCACTGTTCATTTGCACATTTCCCATCTTCTTTAAATAAGCACTCTCAAAGCAATCACTTTTCAAGTTAATAAAATTGTAAATTCAATAATTTTTTTTCACTTGCGTTATTTTTTTCACAAATAATACATATGTTTTTATGTTGACGTTTCGAACAGCTGATTGTTTGACACTTTACACAAACTTACCCGAAGAAAAAGTCTGTGTAAGTTTGGGTAAAAGAGAAACGCATTTTGACGTTAAGAGAAAAAAAAATCTCACTCATTTACACAATTTTGGAGTAAAGAAACGCTTTTGTGTAACTTTGTGTAAATTTGTGTAAGTTTGTGTAAAATTGTGCAAGTAAAGAAACAGAGCTATTATCAGCATGGAAAGTACACAGAAAAAATTTATATTAAAGTATTTGTGGAATCATGTATTTGCGTTAGAATTTATGTTATTTGTATTACAATTAAAATTATATTGTAATAAAGTGGCAGTGAAGATGATGGTGAGAAAGCATACAAATGTAAATACTGTGAAAGTTCTTATTATTTTAAGGGTTAAGTCTAATAATTTGTAACGGTGGTTCAACAATGTCCCTGGCCGATACCCTGTGCTCAAGCAAAAGCTGAACACTAGGCACAGCACTCGGCATTAAACCAGTTCTTTCTGTTCTTTTTATTATATCCGTGGATAGAAAATGATCTGCGCATATGCGAGCTTTGTTTGAAAACTCTATCCGACAAACCTCACGCCACTTGCTTCGTCGCCGTTCGTCCTCTGGAACTCTGCAGAACGTGCCAGTGGTACCTACCACTTTTTTCTTGCAAATGCAACAGCTGGACATTTTTTCTTTTTACTCTTTTTATTTTTCAAATATATTTTAAAACACTAATTGACACTAATTATTTAACACAATTTTTGACTTCACTTTAAATAATTTTTGGTGTTTTTAGTATATTAAGTTGAAAAACTGATTTTTTTATCAGTGTGTAAACTCGTTGTGACTGTATAAACACAAATATTGTAAATAAAACAATTGTAAATAAACTTTGACATATTGGGTCGTGAAGGAAATCGTTGTATTTGTACTAATGCATTAACCTTTTTATTGAATCATGAGCTGAAATCAAGCAAATTTACTCGATTTCCCTTACATTTTGACAACCAATCGGGTATTTGTTCATGGTTGGCTGAGAATCAGGACAAATTTGCTTTATTTGCGTTAAGGGGCCCTTAGACCTGTGGATAAGTTGCAGCGACTTCAAGTTGACATCAACTTATCCACCAGTGTAAGGGGAAGTTGCATCAACTTTCCTACGCATTTCGGTGAGAAACGTTCATGAGGCAACATTATCGGCAAAATGTAAATAAATGAACCAAAAAATAAATAAATTAAACAGTATCGGAAAAATATATACTAAATAAATGTGATTTATAGAGCTATTTATAAATATTTAAAGAAAATAAAAATAGTGTGTTTTCTTCAAATTGGTGATATTTTCGCAGTGCGCTCACCACCTTTCATTTCGACAGCTGACAAGAAAATGAAGTTGCCGCAACTAGTTTGAGAGTGTAAGGGCAGAAATCGAAGTTGATGTGAAATAATCGAAGTTGATGTCAACTTGAAGTCGAGCAACTTATCCACAGGTCTAAGGGCCCCTTTATGCAAAGCTGGTTTACTTCATACTACGTATGGAAAGTACATTTGTTTGCAACCATTACAATCAAGGCGTATTGAAGTGGTATTACCACTAGAACAGCCGGCTTTCATTTCCTGGGCATTTATTGTTTCTCAAATTCAAATGTATTTTGTTACCGTACTTTTTTGTTTATTTTTAATCTTGATATATGTATATTTGTGCTGAATTAGATTGTGAAAATTTACCAGACAAGTCAAAATGCCTATTGTTATATTTGTTGTCGTAGTACCACCACCTCTTCAGTGCGCCTCGACTTTCAGTCAACTTCTGAAAAAAAAAAACAATGTGAGCACATTCGATTTTCTTTGGGTTTTTGATAAGAAATAGAGCAAATTTTGAGCTATAAAATGCATAAAAACGTAATGAAAATTAAATCAGCTGTTCCAATACCACCGCCTCTTCAATGGTCATTGATTGCATGTTTTCATAGACGATCAAGAAGTAGACGACCAGAAGTTGTGCGCAACTTGGAAACATTCGTAAAAGAGAACCAAAAAGTCAACACTATTCACTCAAACGCATTTCTCTCTAGCGTCATATCGTGATTATTTCATACTTTTTACACACTTTATGTAATTTTTACCTAAACATGGATGGAATTTCTATAGTTATATAGAAATATATAGTATATATATTTAAATATTCAATGAAGAGAGTAAGAGTAATGACGTATAGTGACGCCAACTCCCTCAGTAAATTTGCAGATAGACGATTGAATGCTGGAAAGTATTGCTTTAATAATACCAGATAGAGGCAATGGCTCAATATACAACAATAAATCAGCAACAGCATTTCGGTTTGTGCATTAAAATTTTAGTGTAAATACACCACAATAAAACAATAAAATCTCTCAAAAAAAGTCAAAAATACGTTTACATTTCATAGTTTTTCATCAGAACGACATGATATATTTAAGTCAACAGTGGTTTTCTTGTATCAAACCAACACTCAGGGGATGGCCCCTATAAATACAGTGCATTGTGTTGGCGAAGGAAAATTAAGGTAGTGGAGGGTGGAAAGAGGGAGTAGTGTCTGTTGACATTTGCCTTGAATGTTTGTATGTCAGAATTGGTGGGAAATACACTAGCCGGAAGTTTATTCCACATACGGACTGTACAGCTGAAGAATGAATTTTCTCTATAGCCACTCGCTAAAATACGGATGAGAGTTCCTGGAAAGCCGCGTACTTCAGCTAAATATCCTCACGTCTGGCATAAGTTGTCGGATGACCGAGGAACACATACCGTGGAAATATCGATGGAACAGGCAATAGAGTTGGATACCCTACTGTCCCCTATGAAAACCGTCGCTCTTCTCTGGACACGGTCGAGAAACTCCAAAGAGGTCCTAGGAGCACCTTCCCATATTGGGAGTTATACTCCATCTTTGGCCTGATGTAGGTGGTGTAGATATTGAGAAGATTGTAATTCAACCTGGTGTAAGTCAATTTACGTCAAATAACTCCGTCGGTGGTGCAATGGCTAGTGTGCGCGGCTCTTGTAACCGTAAATACAACCGAAAATTAGTCGGTTTCACCGGTTTGTTCCATTTTATAAAACTGTAAACCGGTTTCCCGAAAAACTGATTTTTCGAAAATGTCGGTTTCTTTTGAACACTCTAGGAATTACCCATCACGATTATACATTATACATGGGGCATGGGTAGGCGGCCTTTTCCCATTACCCACGACGACGGGTAATGGGTGTTACCCATTCCCATGTTTGATCGAAAATGTGACAAAATTAGAAAAATCTCTATACTTTGGAAACGGATCATCGAACCGAAAAAATAACTATTTTTTTCAAAGGGGTGTTCATAAAGTCTTCCAATTTGTATAAACGAATTTGTTTCAAAAAGTCGCCAGTATAAAAAATGCGCTAAAATAAAATATGGATCATGGGTAGCAATTACCTGTGGGTATTTCCACCATACCCTGTGGGTAATGAGTAGCCGTGATTGGTAATTCGTCATTGTCGTGGGTAACTATCCATTACTTCTCCATACCCTGGGGTTAATGGGAAAGGTTCATGCGATGCGTATGCATTACACACGGGGGGAAAGTCAGATTCCTGGCACTAGACACACGTAGTGAGAGAATAACGAATTTAGTAGTTTGCGTTTGTAATAATTGCTAATTTTCACGAAAATTAGATAAAGCCCACAAAAGATTCGGACTTTATAACATTATTTTTTTTAGAATTTCAGCATTATGCCGGACAACATCTAAAAGTTGTGCAACAACCAATTACTTGCATCTTATTTGCGATTTATAGCAAAATTAATTTGGCCATTATGACTTAAAGCCCTTTGAAAATTATGTCGCTGTAAACTTCAAAATTCATGTTGTTTTGAATAGGTGGTGCCAATGCCGCAGTTGTCGACCAGTATCCAATTAATTGTAATTGATCTATTGTCTGAATTGATTGGGGTTAAAGAACAATTTCCAATTATTAGTTTTTCAGATTTTCATTATTATCGGTGAATTTGGAATATTTTTTAATAAAAAACACGTTCATACGTTCATAAAAAAAAAACTAAATCTGGCAGATGTTATCAGTGAGTCTACAAAGGGAAAGTGCACGACCCAGTGATTGTCAGAAGCTCCCCAAGCACTCCCCCCCCCCCCCCCCCGGGGCAATAAAAGTAAGTTTTCCTCTTTGGTTTCAAATGTTGCATTTTTTTTCAAAACCATCATATGACTATGACAAGAATTCAACGGAAACCATATTCTTGGCCAACTATTTGAACTGTGATAGCAATAAAATTCACATTTTGAACAATCGTATCCAAATGAAACGTAACCAAATGTTGCTAATGCATAATTTTAACAATTCAACAATTCTCACATAAACCTTGCGCTGTTTAGTGGTGGCCACTAGATCAAACCCCAGGACTTCTACATCCTACATCACTCTCTCTATCTCTCTCTCTCAAACACCTTGTATATACCACGGTATTGGTCTCCCAAAGAGCTTCCCTGTCATAGTATCCTATCATGGTATCGTGGCGGACTACGACATCAAAGTTAATCTTAACTCGAATATGTAAATTGGGCCACGACAACAATAGCAGCGCAATTGGTGGAACAGGTGTAGTGGCTATTGTTGCTACTATTGTTATTACGTTTTGTTATGCCCAGGACAAGGTATGAGAGTGTGTAATCATGGGTATGAGTAAGTCAGAGTTCATACTCGACTTAAGTTATTCAAACCACTCCGGCAGTGACAGCGGCAGAGGCAATAAAGACCTAAAGTCATTTATATTGGCGGGCAAAAGTGTCAGAGGTCGAAAGTTTTTGAATTTTTTTATTCTTTTACTTTTCTTGTCATTCTCTTCAACCCCACCTTTATGGCCCACCCCCAGTGGCCCAACAACAACAGTTATGCACACAATGAAACCAACTATTAAAAGCAACAACAATAAACGACGAGATAAAAGTGAAAGCAAATTATGCACAGTGGTTTAGAGGTTCTGTATGCAGTTTACTTGGACACGTCGAAGGTTATTTACACGAAAATAAAACATTTGGAATTTTCGTGGAAATTGCAGTGATCTCGGGTGACATGAAACACATAGAACAAGACTCAAATTTGCATTTAAAGGTGGGTGCTCTATGCTGACATTTCACGGAGAAATTCCAGATAAAAAATGTTAGTGAAATTCAAGCTAAATTTTTCCACCAGGCAGTACCATATTTTTTGGAAGGACAAATTTTAGGTGTTTGTGTTTACAACACTGATGTGTTACGGAGTCGTATTTACCCACCCATGTGTAACCCATACACATCGTAGTGGGGAATGGGCAACGGTCGTTTACCCATTACCAACAGGGCATGCGGAAAATAATGTGTAGTTACCCATGGCGATGGGCAATTTCCAATCACGATTACCCGTTACCCATATACCTATTTTTTCTTATGCTATCACAATAAAAAAATATTCGTCCTCATACAGCAGTCGTGATTCTGATTTTAAAGACATGACATGGATTCAGCGACCTCAGTATATTCTCCATACTTATTTACGGATGGATGGCATTACCTTTAGAAATTTTCGTCCCCATATTGGATCCGCCATTTTGAATTGTATCATTTTAAGACCATTTTTGAAGTTGCAAACCCCGAAAATCTTGGTATATTTTTTTCAAAGACAATCAAGAAGTAGACGACCAATATTAGTGAGCAATTTGGCAAGCCTCTAAAAGAGAACCAAATAGTCGATGCGATTTACTCAAACGCAATTCTCTCTCGTGTCATAACTTGATTATTTCATACTTTTTACATACTTTATATAATTTTATATAAAATGGTTGGAATTTCTATAGTTCGATACTGTAAAATCCATGAATCAAAGAAATAATAAGATTACGCCAATGGTGCTTAAAAACTGTTCTCTCTCTGCGCATCTACGTCACGTTAGCGAGTATGCATTAGTAAATTGTGAAATATGTATGAAGATTCAGCGAAAACTATAAACTCAGAAGAAATTGTTGTAAATGGCAGTGAAACGTTTGTTAAAAATAAAAAAAAAATTAGAACACATAATATGATGACTCTTTTGAAAACCTAAAATTTGTAATACATTTAAAGATATACTATGAGTTTGTTAGAGTAAAATGTTGGGGAATTTAATGTTTTTTGCAGGCAATTTTATTCAGGAGATATTTTGTAGACAGAACTAAAATTTTTTTTCAAGAAAATGTTTACAAAGGCAGTCGTGCCATCAAATTAGCATAGTATGCAAAACAAATTTTAGCTAACCTGACGTCACAGAGAGAGTAGGAGAATTCATTCAAACGTAACGGACCTGCGCAATACGGAATCTTATTATCTTCAGGCGCTTCACTCGTTTTTTTGTTCTCTTCTACGCGGGTCGCCACATTACGCTGGTTTTTTCTTCTCTACTTGCACATTCTTTTTGCTTTTTACTTAAATATGGTTGGATCATAAACCAATCATAAAGTGGACAATCAACATTTCTCTCCGCTCGAATGTCAACAAAGAAAGGAGTGAAGCGTTACGTTTCTCTGTTCCCTCTCTTAGTCACTTCATTGAATATTTCAATACACGAACAGTTTTTTGATAATGTTATTGTACGTAACTACTTCAATTTAAACCATGGTTAGTAAAATTACATAAAATATGAAATAATCAAGATATGACGCCAGAGAGAAATGTGTTTGGATAAATCATGTCGACTTTTTGGTTATCTTTTACAAGGTCTGCCAACGTGAGCACTAATATTGGTTGTCTACCTAGATTCAGTGGTTTTTGGTTATATGCAGGGTGAAGCGCGGTAATTTGCTTATTTGGGAATGAAATAACAAAATTATGAACCTTAGAAAAATTTATTTTATATTTTAAATATATTGAGCAGTAAGGGAATTTTTAAATTACATGGTTTTAAATAGTGTATCTGTTAGTTTTATTAATTCATTTTATTGATGTAAGACAGAGCTTTCTGATGTAATACAGTGTTGAGAATAAACGTGTTGACTGAAGAAAGTATATACATGAGTAGTGTTGCCAGAAGGGCTACTAATATTATAAACTGGAATGATGCCAGATTTGTGTAATGTTTATAATTTCTAACAGTATCTGGCAATTGTCGACCTTCTCTGGTGAAGTTCTCTGGGGTTTGTTTCATTCCAGTACCGCACACCCACTGAGGTGAAAACGTGCCACATCACAATGTAAGTGAATCACAATCACAATGTAAGTGAAATCGTAAACGAAAAGCACGCTGCACTGCAATGATCGAGTGCGCATTTGAAAAATACGCTTCAACACAAAATGACCTCTTCTCACGTGTCCAATGCATGATGGCAACTGAAAGGCAGACGAATACAAATCTCCCGTCAGCTACTATAAGCCACGTACATTCTCCACTCTCTTCGACTAACAGTACCGCCACAGCCTGTAGTGCAAAAAAGTAAATTATCGCGCTCCATCCAGTATTAAAAATCTGTTCGTATATTGAAATATTCAATGAAGAGAGTAAGGCCCAATTTTTATCTGGTTATTTAAATTGGTAATCAGTTGATTTTGATTTATGTTTGATCTGACTTTAAATACGAAAAGAGTTTCTCAGTGCTACGAAAAATAACCGGTATTCATATATTTCTCGGCTAATCGTTACGATTCATCAAACTGACGCCATTTGCCATAAAACTGAAGTGATAAAATACAAAATATTTAATGAAATTTGAGAATATTTGAGCAGAAATAAAGTTCTAACTGAACTATGAGTTAAATGATACGTTTTTTTTATTGTTATTTCAACTAGGATGGTGATTATAATTGGGCACATTAACAATTGAATAAACTTTGTGTTTGTTGTCCTTTTGGTTTTCTGTCAAAGTCATATGGCCACTTGATCATAGTTTAAATGCCCAACTTTGGCTGTTTAAACAGCAATCAACTGTTAACCTAAAAATTTAATTCAGAGTTTAAATTATGTTTGATCGTTGACCAAAGATGATTTTCCACTTAAAAATTAGGCCTAAGAGTAGTATTCTGAAAGTTCCGACTGTGTAGATAAACGCAAAAGCCAACGTCCACGCCACATTAAAAAATGGTAGTTTTTTCGCGCTTGGATTTGCTTACGAAAGATGCCACTGACATTTGTGGTTTATGGAGTTGCCCAACTAAAATAACAAATTATGAATTCAAAAAAATGATCTTGAGTGAGCTGCACACTATGAAAAAGATTAGAAAAGTTAGCTCTATTTCAATAGATCAAAAGATTCTATGAATGCTATTGTTTATAATACTGCCAATACCAACAATATTGAAAGAAATTGACATAAAGTGTGTACAAATCCTATGTCGCAATGTCGAATAAATTTTCCAATCTGTATTAAATTAATTGTCTTTGCAAGAAACACGTGCCATTTGGCCGTATTTAAAATGTATTGGTTCTTTTGTTTAATAATGTCTTAACATGAAATGATGTTGATTTATTTTTAAATTTAATTATTAGAGAATATAATTGGAAACGTTCAATTAAATAATGGGTTGCAAATTATTTATTTGAAATTTGAAAGGAATTGAAATTGTAAGTAAGAACTTTTTTTTGTCAAAATGTTTTTTTTTTAATTTTCAAGATCCACTATGATATGTTAAATTTGGGGTATCTGGGTCTACAGATGTCGCTCCACAAAAATAAAGACACTATAAAATGTGGTGAAAAAAATTGGGGTTTTCAATAGGGTCATAACAATGTCTAATTTAAATAAAACACAGAATACTTGAGATATCAGACTCAAATTTATTCCAGGTGTTGTCAACATATTATATTAAATCCTGGAATTCTATTTCGGTCGTATGACCATCGTGACCACGTTTGTGATCGATTTTTTGTAGCCAATTTTCCACCACTCTTCCATACATATCGGCCGGAATGTTGGCAATTTCGCGGTCGATATTGTCCATGAGCTCCTCTAAATTTTTGTGGTTGAATTCTTGTCTCTTGAAGCATTTAGCCAGAAATGAGCTTCAGTGGTTATGACCACCGAGTAAGAATTTTGGTAGTACTTTTAAATAACTATCAAACGTTGCTTTGCTCGTGAACTTCACCATGATAAAAATGTAGACATTGACTAATGCTTTGACATTTTCTGATCACAAAAACAAAGAAAGAGTGCTTTTGTATTAAAATACAACATTGTTATGTCCCGTTTGAAAAATCATACTCCTTCCATTGGATTACACAGTTTTCTGTTTCTAGTTGTCTGTAGAGTGTCCAAAACGGGAAAACAGGTTTTATTACTCTTAGCCGTGTGCCGGTTTTTAAAACACGTAGTTTTCGAACAAACCAGAAACGTCAGTTAACCGGTTATCCGGATTTTACTTAAGTTGTGTTCATATCCTTAAACAAATTAATAATAAATTATATGATTTTCTAATTATAATAAAATTTTTGAATTAAGAAATATGATTTCTATTCCCAAATATGATTTTATGTTCCAAAAACTTCTAAAGGACATTTCCAAACAATTTTCTAATCAACTTTAAAAATGATGTTATGACTGGTATAAGAAATAACTACAAATTATTTAAGAATTAATTGAAATTTCCAAACATTTTTGTGCAATTTAAAAATTAAAATTATTTGATAAATAAATTTTTAGAACTTAATAAGATTTTCATACATGAAAATCTCCCTCAAATTTGAATATGAATTTCAAATTTAAATCAGTTGAATATAGATTTGAATAAAACTTTTCAATTCAACACCAATTCTATATATTCCAAATTAGAATATGACTTAAATTTTAATTTAAAATGCAGTTTTAAACACTAATAAGTAATCGAAATTATCGGTAAACAAATGTATTTTGTAAGTTATACAAGTATAATTTAATTTAAAGCAAAAAACCGAAAAAAACTGGTTGCCAAAATTAAAAACCGAAAACCGGTTTTTTGAAAACATGATTTTTCGAACAACCCGAAAAGCGGTTTCTCAAAAACTTGATTTTTTGAACAACCCGAAAACCGGTTGCTTGAAAACTTGATTTTTCGAACAAACAGAAACCCGGTTTCCAAAAAATTACGGTTTTTTGGACACTACTAGAAACCAAAAATCCAGTGATATGAATATTAACCGTGTGCCGGTTCTTTAAAAAACGCAATTTTCGAACAAACCGAAAACCGGTTATTTGATGTCGGTTAACCGGTTTAACCCGATTTGTATTAATATCGGGTTGGGTACAAAATTCTGTTCGACGAAAATTCTGCTTTGCAAAATTCTGTTTTTTACAAAATTCTGTTTTTCAAAATTCTGGTTTCCAAAATTCTGTTTTTCAAAATTCTGTTTCACAAAATTCTGGTTCACAAAATTCTGTTTGTAATTGCATTTTCAGTTAAATAAAAAATCATTTGAAAAAAATCGCGCGATTTGTACACTGTGTGTTTGGTCAAAAATTATGTTCCAGCATTTTATTTAAAATTAGTCGCAATTGTGTTGTTTAATGTGCCGTGTTTAAAAAAATAAAAATGAATAAAGTGCAATTAATAAAAACCAATAAAAATAAAGAAATGTTGTGTCTCAACGGATATTTTTATTATTTGGAAATGAAAAGACAAAAAGGAACCTTTAATTGGACGTGCTCGAGAAGAATTCCAGATAAGTGTTCCTCTCGAATAATAACAGCAATGGAAAATAACGAGCATGTTTTAATAAGATATCCAAAAACACATACCCACGAACCTATTGCTAGTTCAGTGGAAATATGCAGAACAAATACTTTTGTAAAATATGCCGCTATAAACAAACCCCTTCCTTAATCCAAGTCAAATAGTGCAACAATCGGTGGTAATTACAAACCAAAAATGTCGCGATTACCTTCCCTCGAAATACGCGCAAAAGCGAAAAATAGGATGCACTCGAAATGAAATGGGAGTTTTCAGAGAGCCGCAAGCAATAGATGAAATAGATTACCCTCTAAATCTATACGTTTTGGATAACGAATTATTTATATTGTGGGAGTGGGAGATGAATATATGGTTATATTCGGCACAAAATCATCAATTCAACTTCTACAAAAAAGCGATTGTTGGCTCGTTGACGGCACTTTTGATGTTGTGCCCACAATAACGTGCCAACTCTTTTCCGTTCATGGAAGGATTGAACGAGAGGTCGTCCCACTCCTATTCTGCCTAATGTCCAAAAAATCTGCAGTACTCTATGAAGCATTTTTTAAACGCGTAATTCAAATTGCTTTCGAATATGGAGTTTTTTTTTTAAGCCTAATCGTATTATATCAGACTTCGAAGTTGGTCTCGTGTCAGCAGCTAGAAAATGCTTTCCAGATTCGCAGATACGAGGGTGCTTTTTCCATTTTTCCCAGATATTGTGGCGCCGTATTCAAAAAGAACGGTAAGAATTTTTAATAACTTTTTTATAATTTATAGTAATGAACTTGTAATATGTACAACATTATCATTTCAGATTGGTTACTAAGTACGGAAATGACGAAAATTTCTCACTGCAAGTAAGATGTTTAAAAGCGATTGCGTATGTTCGTCCAGAAAAGGTAGCCAAATATTATTCGAAGCTCCGAAGAACATTTGAAGACGAAGATATTATTAAATTGGCCACCTGGTTCGAGGCCAATTTTGTCTATAACGCTCGTAAATACCCACCTGAATTTTGGACGATATTTGATTGCGAGTATTCTGAAAAATACCCAAAAACTACAAACAATGTCGAGTCATGGCACCGACGTTTGAGTGCTGTAGTTGGACGAAAAAAAAACCGAATTCTACAAAATTGTAGAACATTTAAAAGGAGAATTAGCCTATTCTCAAAATATTGTCTCAAAGATTGAGAATGGAGAAAAATTAAAAAATAAATAAAAGAAATGTAAAAAAAAAAAATATTTCACGTATTGTAAAAAAATGTAATCGTTTAAGAAAACTACAATATTTAAAAAGAATAGCAAAAAACTTAGTTTATAATTAATTAAATATTGTTATCAGTTACATTGAATTGCTATGATTTTTTATTATTTTTAACTTTGTCTTAATTTAATTGATTTTTAACTAATTTGTGTTTTTATTTAATGTTTGTTATTTTTTTTTTCTTTTAAATTAATATGTTTTTCAATGATATGAATTTTTTTAGATCGATTTTGAAAATCCATTAATCTGTTTAATTATTTATTACATAGCTATTTCATAATTTGTTTCCAACGAATAAATATCTAACCATACACATACGTTATTATATGTAACATTTCTTATTCATAATAAACTGGCTTTATTTAATTCTTAATAAATAATTTAACGGCATTTTATTTTTTTTTCTCATAATGAAAGGGGAATAACATATTTCAAAAACCAGAATTTTAACAGACAGAATTTTATTAAAAACAGAATTTTGTAAAACAGTATTTTGGTCGGACAGAATTTTGTTTTGAAAAAAAAACAGAATTTTTGTAAGACAGTATTTTGGAAAACAGAATTTTGTGGCTATCCCATTAATATCCTTAAAAAATTAATAATAAATTATAGGATTGTCGAATTTTAATGAAATTTTGGATTAAGAAATATGATTTCTATTTCCCAATCTGACTTTCTGCTTCAATAAGTTTTAGATGTCATTTCCAAACAGGTTTTTGTTCAAATTTCGAAATGATTTGAGTAAGATTTTTTCTTAAATCTCATAATGTAAATTATTTTATAACAAATGTTTTGAATCTAATAAGATTTTCATATATGGAAATCTTTTTCAAATTCGGTATTTGGAATTTGATTTTGAAATTTAAATCAGTATAATTTGAATTTGAATAAAACTTATAAATGTTTTAAATTATAAAAATTATAAAAAATTTAAGCGAGCGCACACAATAACAATACAACAAAAAAATTAAAGTGTGTTTGCTTTGTATTCGGCCGATCAATAGCACGACCTCTCATTTATTCGTGTATGTGCTTATCGTCAAGCAATGATCTGTTGCAAAAATGTTATGTGTTACAGTAGTTTTTGTTGCTATTTGCAGTTTTAAAAAGGGCAGCTGTACATCAAAGGCAATGTTGGTCATTGTCATTATTGTTTTGTACTGTTAGCATTGTTAACCAAGTAGATATTTGATACACATAAACAAGCGTGTGTGTTCTATTTATAATTGACCGCGAAAGTTGAAAGTGAAAGGGTGTGAAAAGTTAATTTTGAAAATACGTAATATATTTGAGAGGTAATTTAAAGAATTGTTTGGTTTTGTTTAAAAATGTGATATGTAACCAGTTTCTTAAAGTAACTTTATTAAAGACTTTTGACTAATCCAAACATAAAATTAATAGAAAACTAAATTAGATTTGGAACAGATTTTTATAGTTAATAGTTTTTGCTATTCTACGTTTACAAATTTATGAATTTTATAGATAAACAATAAAAAAGATGTCAGCGAGCAATTCTGAAAACCCAGATGCATGCAACTCGGAAACAAGCGAAATGTTAAATTATTCAGCAATAAAATTAAAAAATTTATGCGGAGAATTCAAAGTTAGTAACAAGAGAGGGACAAGTAAAGTTTGGAATATATTTGGCAAAATAGAAAATTCATCAGGTGAAGAATTACATAACCTAGTTTGTTGTAGGATTTGCACCAATATATACAAATACAATAACAAATCCACTTCGAACTTAGTAAGACACAAATGCTATGCGGCTGCAGTTATTGATGGTAAAAACATCACAAAAATAAATGTCGATACTGAGTCAAAAAAATGTGTAACAAATGACATAGTAGCATGGACTGTAAAGGATTGCAGACCATTTCGAGTAGTAGAAGATTTCGGCTTCAGGAAGGTAGCAGAAGACCTTATCTCAATTGGAGCAAAATACGGGCCAAATGTTAATATAGAACATCTCTTGCCACATCCAACAACAATATCTAGAAACCTAAACAAAGTTTATGGTTTTTGTTTCGAAAAAATCAAAAAAGAAATTGCCACTATCAAAAGTAATGGATATGGACTAACATCAGATCTTTGGACTGACAATTTCCTTAAAAAAACTTATATTGCATTAACAATGCATTATATCAAAGAGGGTGAAATAATAAGCGGACTTCTAGGAATGAAGTGTATGGAAGGTGAAAGATGTACAAGTACGTAATTGTTATGTGGCTATAAATATACACAGAAAAAATCACACATCCTTGGAAGAACATTTTTCAGTGCATCTATATTTTTTTTTTATTTTCAGATCAAAATATTAATCTAAAAGTACGCAAAATACTACATGAATTCGACTTAGTGTTGGATAACAACGCCATTATTGTAACTGATAGAGGTTCCAATATGGTTGCTGCTTTTCAAACAAATAACCATATGTTTTGTATTAACCATTTGATGCATAACACATTGCAGAAATCTATGGAAAATATACCTGATGTGGCAAATTTGATCCATTCGTGTACAAAACTGGTCAAATATTTTAAAGTTACTGGTTTAAATTCGAACCTTAACACAACTTTAAAAAGCTTTTCACCTACTCGTTGGAACACCATTTATTACGAGTTGGTATCAATTGAGGCAAATTGGGCAGAGATTGTCCAAATTTTACAACAAAAAAACGAGATGAATAGAGTGAGCACTATTAATTTAAATGTTATAACGGCTCTAATAAAAATCTTAGAAGAATTTGAAAAAACATCGAAAAAGTTAGAAGGGGATAATTATCCTACAATACATCTGGTCTATATTTATATATATAGATTAAAAACAATATGTAGCCCTGCCACCACTGACATTCAAGTTATAAAAGAAGTTAAAGAAAAATGAACCATGTACTTAGATTCCATAGTATTTAAAAACTTAACCATTTATCATAAAATAGCCTTATTTCTGTTCCCACCGTTTAATACATTGATCAAATTTAGCGCTGGCGAAAAACAAGCGGTTAAAGAGGAATGCATATGCATTATGAAAAGCTATCAAGAACAGCAAGATGAACAGCAGATAGATCAACTGGAGGAGGTAACAGCAATTTCGAATGAAAATAATGTATTGTTTTGTGAGTTCATGCCCAATTTAGAATTACCCAGTCCGAGTGATAAAATTAGTAATGAAATATCAACGTATGAAACAACTAAGACCCCATTTTACGATGATTTTAAAATTTTGCCGTGGTGGGATGTCCATAAAAATCAATTACCTCTTCTGTTTAAAGTAAGTTGCAAAATATTAGCAACTCCAGCCAGCAGCGCTGCATCGGAACGGACTTTTTCTGCTGGAAGAAATTTGATATCAGAAAAAAGATCAAGTATAGCGTCAAATAATAACACTATAAACCAAATTATGTTCTTACACTCCAGTTTAGGGGAGCACGAATTGCAAACAAGATTAAACGAAAAAGATAATGAAGACATTTAATTTTCTAAACTCCAAACAATTTATAGTATATTGTATATGTAAAAATATTTTTATTTTGGTGGAAATTTGATGGTATTATTTTTTTGTTTTGTTTATCATATAAAGTGTAACAAAAAGACTGAATTATAATTTTATTTTTAATGAATTATTTTTTTGTTTTGTTTTTTAGTTTAAGTTATTGAATTTTTTCTTAATAACATTTTTATTTAAAAATTGTATTAAGCCTTTGATTTTTAAACATTCGGTTTTTTGTCTACACTAAAGACTATGCTGCAGTGTATAATAAAAGTCTGCGCAAAACCACTTGGTTGTTTGTCAACACTGAAGACTATGCTGCAGTGTATATGGTAATACTGTATAAAATGTGTGTTTGCTTTGTATTCGGCCGAACAATAGCACGACCTCTCATTTATTCGTGTATGTGCTTATCGTCAAGCAATGATCTGTTGCAAAAATGTTATGTGTTACAGTAGTTTTTGTTGTTATTTGCAGTTTTAATTTTTTTGTATACATGTCATAACTGTGTTGAACTTGTTACTTATCAGCTATGTTCTCTCATTGTTTATTATTGTTGTTGGCACACATTGTGTGTGTCATGCAAAACAAGAAGTAAGTGCACTGAAGTATTTGCTAAAAAATAAAATGTCTTAAATAGCATTCAAGACAACACTTGCAACCCTTTAATAGAAACCCCCTGTTTAAACTTAGTTTGATGCATGGTTTGCTTCTGGATACCCCCTGATATGGACCAAGTTGGCATGGCTTAGAGGCATAAACGCCGGGATCACAAGGCACGAATGGCTAAGTTATGACCTGAATCGTTGTGCTAAACTAATATTTCAACCACTTTGTATGGGGAGCTAAGAGGTTCTAAGCGGCTTCACTTAAATTCGCTCAGCTGGATCGAAAAAATTGTTTATCTTGTAGTAGGTCACTCCAAATCATCGAGTTCGAGTTGCCGTTGTATGTTACTCTATGGTTGGACAGAAATACAAGGGAATGCGTATTTTCGTTCGATCCAACCAACATAAAACATAATTTAGCTGTCTTTAGTATCAGTCAAACACTATTTAAACTTAGTTTGCTGCATGGTTTGCTTCTGGTTGCTAATCTCTCTCTCACCTATCTCCTCTGTTTTCTATCAATTTCCTACTTCATATTCGATCAGCTGTGTCATGGATACCCCCTGGTCAAAACAGTGTTATCGTTTAGTGGGTGTTAACATTTTTATGTACGAATACATTAATGAGGTTTTTATTATTACATAGATAATATTTCACGTAAATACATGTTAGTTAGTCTCTGCAGCGCAAGGCGAATTCATACAGGTTAAGGCACTTGCCCATCTGATCGATTTTGTTTACATTCGCGTTCCGTGTTTTTAATTGTTTACATAAATTTTCTACAATTAAACTCATCGGTGAACAGTAAACTGACAATTTAATTATTTGATTTCTGCCATGTGTTCATGTGTATGCAGCTCATTAAAAATGCAGCCCTACAATCAGCTGATTTTGACAACCGAAGACATTCTCAATTCCCTGAATTTGCCCAACAACAGCTAGTGCTTCCACCCAGGGGGATTCTATGGCACAGCTGATCGAAAAGGTACTAGGCCGATGATGGAGAATAAGAGAGAGCAAAGAAGACAGGAACTAATTTTCAATAGTGTTTATTAATACTAATGGCAGCTAAATTATGTTGTATATTGTTTGCATTGAATGAAAATACGCATTACCTTTGATTTCTGTCCGTTTTTTGTCCAACGAAAGTGTAAAATTGGTAAAATACAGCAGCAAATAAAACTCTATGAAATGGCCTACTACCTCGTCGTCATGAAGAGGCAACTCTTAAGTATTACTCTATGTAACTAAGCCTTGCTGCAGCGCAATTTGGCGAAAGCCTTGAAGATGTTCCCTTTCAAAGTGCAGGCTTCTGGAGCATTTCGAATCCAGGAATCATTACATCAGTAACCGGCAAAGCCTATGTACAGTCCATTTTTGTGCTTCGTGTTTATACATTGACATAAGCTCACGCATTAAACGCATGGCAAACGAAGTCATTCAGCCTCACTTGAGCTTCGAAACTAAAACGTTGATTGCCGCTTGTCGTTTGCATTGCACTGACAGAAATGTTCAAAGACGAATGGGAATATTATTTTTTTTATGCTGAATTTTTTTCGGTAATTCCGAACGTTTAGTGTGATTCTCTCAATGCAGCTCACCTTGCTCACTCAACGTGTTGAATTGCGACTGGAGGACATGGTCATTTTTAAATAATGCATTTCTTAGACGGCCCGGAATTTGATTATTTGTTTTGGTTATTTGACCGCACAGACTCTGGAGGCTCTCAAACAGAATATCTGACAAGAGTGCGGCAACATATCACCCGAAATTCTCGCCAGAACGATTGAAAACGCAGTAAAAAACCCCAAATGGTCATCAACAATGTTGGCACCAATTTGACCGATATCATATTCGAAAAGTTATGGAAAAAACTACAAGGTCCAAAGGAACACTTGAAAAAATTATGTCATTTCATTTAAAAGATATAGAAAAACAAAGTGAGTGTTTTGGGCTACACTGTACTTCAATGGTATCCACACAGCATATACTACCCAGTGTGCCAGACGAATTCGTTTCGAATTCGAGACGGATTCGCTTCTTCGTACATTTTGTCCGAAACGGACATGAGTTACAGACATGTAACGAATCCGTTAGCGTATGAAATTCCTCTCGTTAAAACGGATCGTTTTTTCTATTTTTTGGGATCTGTTTCGACCTCGCAACGGACTTCATATTCGAATCCGTATCGGGTTGTTTTTTTTTTTTTGAAGATATATTGGATTCGAGACGGATCCGCTTTTATAAATGTATGCGGATTCGAAACGGAATCGTTCTCACATTTAAAAGGTATGTAAAATTAAACTGGGAACTAAACTTCACTTAAATTAGATATTAATTTTTACAAATAACAAAATTCGTTTTCAGCTAAATTTAAATCGCTTTAGTATTTTTTTTTAAGTTTTTGTGTTTTATCATTTTATCAATTTGCGACATTAAATATTTCACTTATTCACTTTTTATGTATTGGCAGACTCGAAATGGGTTGGAGAACTCCCATTTTTCTTGTTTGACTTTACCGATCCGAAATGGGGTCGAACCGGATCCGGGTAAAGTATAGAAGAGGAACTATGACTCCAACATGGTCAGATTTGTTTGACCCTCTTTTGATAAACCGGGAAGCCGATACGAGTCCGTAAAAAGAGAAAAAAGCAGATCAGTGATTGCGATTGCGATTGTATATCTAAAATAATCAAATATACCAAATAAATTAAATTTCACAAAACAAGTCCAATAAATAGAATTAAATAGACAGAAATTCCTATTAATGCAAATGGCAACTCAGATCGAATCCGTTTCGAAGGCGCAAAAACGGAGTCGCAAATGAACTTCGTTACGAGTTCGAGACGGATCCGAGTAAGTACAAAAACGATTCGCGTTTTCGACAGGAATTTCATACGAAAACGTATTCGTTATGAGTTCGTAACGATTGTCCTTTTCGGACAAAATGTCCGCAGAAACGAATCCGTCTCGAATTCGTAACGGACTCATATGGCACATTGTGTTAATACTTTTTGTTTTATTCAAACAAAAAACAAAGAGAATGCAAAGCAACAGACACATGTACATTAGGGTGATAACTTCTTTTATACAACATTCTCCCCAGGGCTTTTCTAATGGCAAATATTGTATTAATGATAAAAAAAAAACTATTTCAGTTCAATTTGGTAAAAAAAAACCTTACGCACGCACCGACAGCGATTTCTAAAATGCCTTTAATATATTTTTTTTTTAATTTTTTTTAATAACATTTTTTTTAAAATATGGTTTATACATATGTAAGTATGTAAACAAATAATAACAATAAATGATTAAAAGTAGGTATTGTAAGATATAAACTTTAGGTTCAAAGTACGCGATGTTTTACAAAGCGGATATATATCTTGCACTATTTTTATTCCACGTTTGATTCAAAACTTTAACCCGTTTGGTGACTAACCCTTTTTTAACGATAGCGAAAAACTAAAAACGCAGTTCTTAATACTTGTCCATGCCCTACACGCTTTTGTCTGGGGAGATTTGATATTTGCAAAAAATGCAAAAAGTCATTACCCTAATGTACATACATACATTGTTATGTTCGTACATACGCTACACAGGTTCACACAATTTTCGTTGCTGTCTTGCTATCTTATTTCATTTTTATATACGTTTAACTGGCTTAACCACGTCATTATTCTCTTTGCTCTGAGAGTGCTCCGCACCCACACAACACAACTATTGGATGCCGCTACATCAGTGTGAGTTTTTTTTTCACAGTCTGGTAATCTGTGTTTCGCAGTCGGACAAATCTGTGTTCTATATAGGGGTGTGTCACCCTTATCATTTAGGAGTATGAAAAGTAGATGTTAGCCGATTCTGAGACCTACCTGATATGCACACAAAATTTCATACAAATCGATTAAGCAGTTTCGCAGGAGTTTAACACCAAGCAATCTGTGATCGCAGTCGACCAAAGAGTGTATGGGTGTGTTCACTTTGTGAGTTTAGTCTCAAGCCGCTGTCCTTGTCTTAGACGCTGTGTTAGAACAGGGTGTAGCAATTATAAAATTGGAAGCACAGTTATTTTTCAAAAGTTTTTGAAAATCCACAGGTATAGTTTTCTTAAGCATTTCTGGATTATACAGATTAATTCGGAAAAAGTTGAAAAAATAAATAAATGGTTTCCCATTACATCCCATGAAGGGACAGGGGAGAGCTTCTCACAATTACTGAGCTGTGCGCTTTCCAGTTTTCACTCACTGATTGGGACCTACAGTTTTACACCGATTCCGAACGGCATTTTGAGTAGCTTTTTCATGGCTAAATACTCGATAGTGTGGCCGTCACTATGCGAGGTGACCGCCGCCGAAATAAATTTTAAGGCGGTCTGAGTAGGGATCGAACCCAGGATCTCATGTACTGGAGGCGCGCACACTACCATTGGACCACAGACGGAATCCATTCGATACTCAGAGATAAATTCATACACGCTGAAAAAACAAACGAAAAAACAATGTAAATATTTGTAAGCATTGTTTCATGAATTGAAGATCTGGTGGTTTTTTCTTCCTTTGTAGTCTGTCATGTTTTTGTTTTCAGCAGTTTAATATTTAAACCGTAATTAATGTTTAAACAATTAATCATTGTGTCTCAGAGATGTAATATTGAATAGCAAACACAATGTGTTTGTACACAAGTATAATATATTTGCGACAAGCTACAAACATCTAAACAATCAGGTCTAATACTTTAAACAAATCTTAATAATATAAAAACTAATTGATAACTAGGGCAGATACATATTATGTTATTCTTCAACGCAGTCATATTACGTTCAATGAACTTTAAAACAAGATATAAAACACTAAAATCCATTGAACGAAATCCGAAATATAAAGGTCGTAATATTCATTCGTATAAAGGATTTTAAAAATGTTGTCAAATTTCAATCGCCTATAACACAGTAAATATTTTTTTAGAATGTTTCTTCAGCCAGTTTCACACGGAGAAGTTGTCAGAAACATTGGAGCCGTAGTTTGTGTTTTTGACCCGCAATGAAGGAATTATTTAGAGCTCGTTTGGCGCAGAAATATTTTGTTTGCATCAAAAATATTTCACTTGTTAATATATGAGAAGTTCTTCACAATCTTACAAGGCCAGAAATATTTTTCTAAAAATAGCTGGTTTCTGTTGGAAAAATATTCCACTCAGGGGGCACAATATGTCGTTTGCTACTTAGTCTCACAGTTAAAAGTTAATACGTCTCGCGGAAATAAAAAAAGTGTTGCCGCAAACGTCGTTTTTGTTGTTGTAAAATAACTTAAATTTATGCAAAAACTCTCATAATTTACATTAGTGGGAAATTATAATCGAAGAAGTGTATACACACACTCACTCTCATAGATACACTCAGAGAACTGTTTGTTTGGAAAGAGATTGTAGCAACAGTAAATTCGGTTGTTGCCACCGAATTGAGGTTACCACAACTGAAATGAGGTTCCCTCAACTGAAATTCAGTTGAAGCAACCTCGTTTCGTAAGTGATTCAGTTGTGACATCTGCATCTTCAATTATATTCGCGATGCCAAATAAATTTTCTATAATTTCGCTTGCAACAACCGAATTTAGAATTAATTTGAATGCAACAACCGAAATTGCTATCAAAATCGGTTGCGCGAAACGAATGTGGCATCGCTTAAGGTGCAACAACTGAATTTTGCAGCAATTTGGATGCATCTATCAAATTTCGTATCAATTCGGTCACAATAACCGAATTCGGCGACAATTCGGTTGCTGCAACTGAATTTTTCATGAATTCTGTTGGCACCGAATTCCTTGTGAATTCTGTTTAATTCCGTTACCACACCATATTTCAATTTATTTCAATCCCGGCGTTTAAAATTCTAAAAAACAATATTTTGTACTAAAATAGTTAAAGAATGTAAAATTATTGCATCCGCGGTGATAGCAAGAGTTTTTTGTGGTTATTAAGAAAGGTAGGTAAACATTTTATAATTATGGCCCTTACAGAAAATTGGAACACCCAGCAAAAGAGGTAGATCCGAGGAAGCACAAACTCACAAAGATATCACAGGTAGAAGCAGTGAAATAGTAGTACTTTTTTGTAGTGCTTACTCACCATATTTTCACTCTGGAGAATGAAGAGGTGAAAATACAAATATTTTGATACACTTTTCCATTGATGAAAAGAAAGAAGTGAATGAATATATTTGGATACGGTTTTTCATTGATGCTGAAATACACGGAAGTCTCGTGGCAAATTTATATTTTTATATGCGATTATTTCAAAAAGTAATAAACGGTCGACTGAGCATCGTACGTTCGGTGTGGAGACATTTTTTAAGAGTAATGATTCTTGCGTAATTGCTCGTCGACAATTTTGTTCAAAGTTCGGTATTCGGCGAATAGGTGATGGTCCGAGTGTAAATTTAATTCGTTCGTGGGTGCAGTGATTCCACGCAACTTCTTCGGCTATGAATGTCCCACGGGCAGGGTCCGTCCAGTCGATCTTCAAGGACTCCCGAACACATTGAACTGGTCGAAAACAGTTTACGTGGAAATCCGCGACTTTCAATACGGAAAGAGCAGCCTCACTGGGACTTCCAAGAGCGATTATTCATGAAATTTTCAAAAAGGATCTGAAGTTCCATCCTTTTAAAATTCAAATCGTTCAAGAACTGAAAGAAAGTGACTTTGATTTACTCAAACATTTTTGTGAAACGATGTTGGAGCGTTTTTGCACTGTAAATCCCATTTTCACTTAAACGGCCACGTCAACAAGCAAAACTGCCGTTACTGGTCTCCAAGAACCCGCAACCCTCGATTGAAACATCAAAAACCATTGCATTGCCCCAGGGTAACTGTTTGGTGTGTCTTATCCACGTATGAGATAATTGGACCATTTTTTTTCGAAAATTCTCGATTACGGAATTATTTTCGCCAAACCTGCGAGGATGGGGCGACTGCACACACAGCCAGAGCTTCGATGAATTTGCTTCGGGAAAATTTCCCCCAAAAACTCATCAGTCGCTTTGGGGATATCCCATGGCCACCGAGGTCGCCCGATCTAACTCCCACAGTTTTTTTAATGGGGCTACCTCAAAGAGAGGGTTTATAATGACAAACCCCAATCGCTTGTCGCTTTTAAAGGAAAATATTCGTCGAGAAATCAGCTCAATTGAACCAAGTTTACTGCAGCGTGTGGCGCAGAAGACAAGGCTCCGTTCCTTCCAAGAAAAATTAGTTTTTTCCACTAAAGATTACCCCATATAAAGTGCTTTGTTTCCTGGGTTCGTTATCATTTAGGAGAATACAGGAAAATAAATCATCACTAAATTCATAAAAAAAAAATCAAAATTCAGTTGTGACACCATCTAACTACGGCTTAAACAACCCCTAATTGGGCTGTGACAACCTATAATTCGACTTCAACAACCACGAATTTGGCTGAGACCACCTCTAATTCTGCTGCGACAACCTCTAATTCGGTTGTGAAAACCTCTAACTCGGATGTGACAATTTGTTATTTAACTGGAGATAAACTTTAATTACGTGTGACAACCTCTAATTTGGTTGTGACTACTTCTAAGTCGTCTGTGACAACCTCTAATTCTCCTACGGCAACCTCTAATTTAGTTGGGACAACCACTAGTTTGGTTGTGACAACCTCTAAATTCGGTTATTGCTAGTTTGGCTGCTTAACCGAATTTTTCTGTGACTGTGATCAGCGGACGAAGAACCAGATTGATCACTTGGTAATAGACGGCACGCACTCTTCTAGTGTAATGGATGTACGTGTTCGAGGTGCTAATATGCAATGGTTAGTGTGCGCGGCTCCTGTACATGAGATCCTTGGTTCGAACCCTGCTCTGACCACCTCAAAATTTCTTTCGGCGGCAGTCACCTCGCATAGTGACGGCGACACTATCGAGAATATTGCCATGAAAAAGCTTCTCAAAATACCCTTCCGAATTAGGTATAAAACTGTAGGTGAGTGTAAACTGGAAAGCGCACAGCTCAGTGATTGTGAGAAGTTCTCCCCTGTCCCTTCATGGGATGCGATGGGAAACCATTTATTTATATATTTTTAATATCAACTCAGACAGTTACCTGGTGGCTGCGAAAGTTCGCACAAGACTGAGCAGGGCGAAAACATACGAAGCCGAACACAGGAAAAGCTGGATATTGACAAGCTACAAATACCGGATATATCAATGTCCTATCGACAGAAGCTCTCTCTCCTGTTAGAGCAGAATACCCCCCCCCCGAAGACCCAGATGCGCAGTGGAAGCACATTTCCCATTCTTTGGTAACCGCTGCAAGGATTGAACTTGGCTATCAAAAACCGCCATGGTACGACGAAGAATGTCGCATTGCAACTGATGAAAAGACGCTGCACGTATGGCAACGAAACAGTCAGTTACAACGCATGCTGCGAGTGAGTGGTACAAGAGGCTAAGAAGGGAGCAGAGAGAGAGTGAAAAAACCGAAATGTGAAGGATGAATGGTGAATCCCGTAAGTTTTTCCAGAGGGTAAGAAGCTTGAATAACGGGCCTAATAATGGTCTGCCCTCCTGCAAAGACGAGAATGGGAATCTGGTGGCTGAAAAGCAGTGTGTGCTCAAAATGTGGCGAGACCACCTTTCAGCACTACTCCACTCAGATTCTTCCACTGAAGATAAGGAGATATTAATGATAGTGGAAGGAAGTGTAGATTGTACCACCCCCAACCAAGGCGAGATCCCGGCTTAAGAATAGCAAAGCCGTTGGTGCAGATGGGCTATCCGCTGAACTTTTTAAGGCAGGTGGCGAAGGATTGCTAGTCCATATCATTATATAAGTCCATCGACTTATATGCGTTATATGGCTGACGATTGGAGTCTCAGTGTATTATGTCCTGTATTCAAAAAGGGTGATCTGTGTGTCTGTTCCAACTATCGCGGTATCACTCTTTTATCCATCGCGTATAAGGTCTTGTCCAGCGTATTACGTGAAAGACTAAAGCCAGATATTGAAAACCTGATTGAACCTTATCAGTGTGGTTTTAGATCAGGCAAGTTCACTACTGACCAAATATTCACGCTATGCCAAATCCTGGAAAAGACCCACGAAAAGCAAATGGATACATACCACCTTTTTGTCGATTACAAAGCTGCTTTCGATAGCCCCATACGGGGAAAACTGCACGAAGCTATGTTTGAACTTGGCATTCCGGCAAAACTGATCCGCCTCTATAGAATGACGCTGACGAACACCGAATCAGCAGTGAAAGACCTCACTGAACCATTCTGTACCAAGCGAGGACTTAGACAAGGCGACATACTTTCATGCAATCTCTTCAACATCTTAATGGAGATAATAATGAGAAAGGCAGCAGTAAATACGAACAAGACCATTAACACGAAAAGCCAGATGTTGCTGGCGTATGCTGACGACATAGACATCATTGGGCGATATTTGTGGGAGGTAACTGCGGTATTTTCAAGAATCGAAAAGGAATCAGCGAAGGTGGGTCTTGCTGTTAATGAGGGCAAGACAAAATTGATGGTGTGAACGACTAGAGAAACCTCTCGACTTCGTCCGCACGTGAACGTTGACAACCGATTTAATTTTAAAGTCGTAGATGGATTTGTCTACCTTGAAACCGCCGTGAACAAGGACAACAACGTCAACCTGGAGATAGATAGGAGAATTGTGCTTGCAAATAAATGCTATTTTGGGCTCAGCAAGTAGTTTAGGAACAAAGCCCTCTCTCGACGGACAAAAGTCCAGTTATATCAGACTCTCATTTTACCTGTCTTGACATATGGCTCCGAAACTTGGATGAAAAACACCTGGGAGTTTTCGAGAGTAATATTCTCCGTAAAGTATATGGTCCTGTTAGAGAAAACAGCAAGTACCGACGACGCTGGAACCCAGACCTATATAATCTATATTCTGACGTGGACATAGCTAGGCGAATCAAATTATGCCAATTGCGTTGGCTAGGCCATGTTATCAGAATGGATGAAGATGAGCCAGCGCGAGAGGTTTTCGATAACGTACCCGATGGAAGCAAGAAAAGGGGACGACCAAGGCCAAGCAGAAGAATCCCTCCGTATCCTTGGTGTTACCAACTTGCGGGAAAGGCGAAGGATAGAGCCATTTGGAAGAATATGTTGAAATTTCACCTCATGAGGTTGTAAAATAGCCAATAAATGTAAAGTGATCACCCCAGTATCATTTCGGAATATTCTGGACGATTCTTGTGTAGTGCAGGTTCTATAAATCTTCCTGGTGATGATTTGAAGATTAGTCGTAAATTTGAGTAATTAAGCGCAATCGTCCTGGTATCGGCAGAAAGCTGTTTAGAATATTGTACGTCCTCAAGACGATTCTCCGGTTAACTTATGCCTAGCCTAAGCAAGCATGGAAGGCGTCCTAAAAGCATGGAAAGCGTACTTTTTCCATCACATGCAGAAGTATTGTTAATTCAGACTGAATTGGCTTTCATAGCTCGGTGAAAAGACGCGCGACTTGCAATCATGGTTGCTGGGTTCACCTTCTTATGGGGGAAAAAGTGGCATGTCCTGAAATTGCTATTTAAAATTAAAAGTATAGTAAAACTAATTCAACTCCAGAGCAATTTTCGTAATAAATTTAGATTAATATTTGAATAATAAAGTGGGTCGAATAATAATTAATAATATAAATAAAATGTGAAAATATATATAAATATATTATATACAAAATTCTCTAAATTATAATGAAAAAGTGATCAGGATCAGGATTTGAATCCGGGCTTCTCCCGTTTTCAAGTCGGATATAATAATGTCTTGGCCACACTTCCAGCAATTCACCGCGAATCGCTCACGAATCTTTCCTCCAAATCAACTACATTTTTCAACTACTTACAACGCCGCATTCGGTTAAGATTGTCAGATGACAGTCGCGGAACACCTTTCTGTTTGCAGGCCACTGTATCTTGAATTTAATCTGTCTTGCAACAAAAACAAACAAGCAAAGCTTAATGTTAAGGTATTGCTCGTCTTCGCGCATCATTTGCGATGGCTGAGTGGAAAGACAACATATACGATGGCTGAGTGAAAGAGAGATGGTGTCTCCTGGTTAACACCAATCCTTCCCTGAAGCCATTACTCGCATGGTTTCCCTAGCTCGACATAGATGGCCAGGCGGACTTAAGGCATCTGCATACATGGATACAGGAATAACGTCCATAAGTTTCAATCCTAAAATCATGGACAATATTAAGACAACGACAAGTAGATATGCGGATAAACCAGTTGTAAATAGCGACGTTATGGAAAGTCCATTTGGACCGAATATCAAGACCACAAGGTCCTCCGATACCTTTACATATTCATGTATAATGCATACTTACTTACTCAGGTGTCCTCAAACAACACAGAGGGTCAAGAACTTTACAATATGAGGACAACACCAAACTTTCGCAGGCAATATTCCACCTGGTCTCTCCAGCGCAGTCTTGGTCATCCTAGTTGTTGATGTCCTTCGAGTACGTCGTCGAATACCTTTCGCACTGGATTATTCTGATCCATGCTGCTTCTAAACGTGTTATCTTCATTCACATAATCGATGTCGAGATACAGATTATGCAGTTCGTGGTGAATCCGTCGCCGATACTCGCCGATTTCTATTACAGGACAATATATTTTTCGGATCATATTTCTCTCGAAAACTTCCAGTGATGCTTTATCAGCATGAGATATGACCCAGGTTTCTGAACCATAAATCAAGACAGGTTGTATGAGAGTCTGATAGAGTTTGATCAGTGTTTCTTGAGAGAGGGTCTTATCTCTGAAGTGCTTGCTTAACACTTGTTTGCAAGTACAATGCTCCGCTTGATTTCTAGGCTGACGTTATTGCCCGGTATTATTGTTCTCGGTAGATCCGAAGTAAATAAGTGCGTTCACTACTTTGAAATTATAACGGCTATCAACGTTAACACTTGCATACAATGGGATGGATGTCCTGCTTGTCGAAACCATTAACTGTGTGTTGTGATCGTTTACTGCCAAACTCACCTTTGCTAATTCCTCCTCAATTCTCGAAAATACTGCTGTAACTTCTCACAGATGTCTAAATTATCAGCTTAGGCGACCAGCATGTGACTTTTGCTGTTGATAGTTTTATACGTGTTGACTGCAGCTTTTCTCACGATGATTCTAATTAATATGTTGAAGAGATCGCATGATAGGGTGTCGCCCTGTCTGATGCCTCGCCTCATAATAAATGGTTCGGTGAGATCTTTACCAGTCTTTACCGAGGATTTAGTGTCGGTCAGTGTCATTCTACAAAGGCGTGTCAACTTCGCAGGAATACCAAGCTTAGACGTAGGTTGGTGTAGTTTTCCCCGTATCGGGCTGTCGAAGTCAGACTTATAATGTACAAAGAGGTTGTAGGTGTCGATTTGTTTTCGCGGGCTTTCTCCAGGATTTGTCGTAATGTGAATGTCTGGTCGATGGTTGACTTTCCAGGCCTAAAGCCACACTGATAATGTTCGATCAGGTTTGCCCCAAACGGCTTCAGTCTTTCGCACTACGTTTAAGAGAAACTTATATTTGCTGGAATTACGGCTGATTCCTCGATAGTTTGTACATTTACTCGGGTCGCCCTTTTGAAGTCAGGGCACAGTATGTTAAGGCTCCAATCATCGGTCATGCATTCGTCTAGCCAGATTTTTCATATGAGTTGAAGCATTCACCTTTCCAACTTATAGCCGCCTGCCTTAAACAGCTCAGCCGGTAGTCTATCAGCACTAGTGGCGTACTAGTTCTTCAGCCGGGAAACTGCAGTTCTAAACTCGCCTTGGCCAGGAAGGGCATACGACGCCATCGTCCGGTATCTGTTCAACACCCTCATTTATATTGAAGTCTCCTGGGACAAGTACAGCAGAGAAGTGATCTCTCCATATTCCCAACGTACTTTGCGCATCTACCACAAGATTCCCTTCCGTATGTTTACAAAAGGAGGCCTCTGATACATTTCCGGTGGTTTGGCTTTGTAATTTTCGGTAGAATTTATAGGCCTCATTCTTCCTTCTGTAGGATTAAATTTGCACACTCTTTCGTTTTTCTCTACAACTGTTTTAACGTAGAATACGTTATACGGTAAGGTAGGGGTGTTGATCTGGAGCACAAAATTTTGAGAAAATGTTTGTCAACTTTCACCCACTTTTACTTAAATATTAAAACATATTTTAGCAATTTTTATATGTTACTCAGTTTTGGTAATATGTTTTGTTTCGAATTACATTAAAAAAATTATATGTCTATATATAAAAGTTTTATGTAGTTAAGGAAATAAATATTTAAGAGCATGATATTTTAGACTTTTTTTGTACATGCCGCTGTTGTTGTTGGTTTGTAAATGCCGCTGTTGTTTTTGTTGTTGTTGTGAAATCAAATGATTTTGGCTTTGCTGTGCTTTGTTTATTTATCGAGCAGCGTGTAAATGGGTGTGTGTGTACATTTCGTTTTGTTGGATCGGTCGGGTATTAGTTCGTTTGGAGGGGAAAATAAAATGAAGGGAGGGGAGCGTGGACACTTGTATGTGCTTGAAAGTTTACAGATCTTTGCTGTCGTTTGTTTACTTCTGCGAGCAGCGTGTAAATGTGTGTGTATGTACATTAATACAAAGGATTGGCGATGTATACGCTCACTATATCAATGGCGTTTTTCCTAAACACATTTCTGTGAATACATTGGGAAGTAGTTGGAAAGCAGCTAATCTATTGTGCTGCCATATCATAAAATGTATTGCTGTAGCTGTACTTCAAATGAAGATGTCGCTATAATGTAATACGTTAAACTAGATATAGTTTCATCCTTAAACATATGGCATACAGTCTTCGAGCACACAGACTAAAAAATAAATTAATAAATCTTGTTCAAAACTATTCCAATCGTTTAGATCAGTGGTTTCCAAACTTATTTGGGTTATCGCCACATTGTAGCGACATCTTTATTAGATGTACAGCAATAGGAATTACTTTTGTGATATGGCAGCACAATAGATTAGCTGCTTTCCAACTACTTCGCAATGTATTCACAGAAATGTGTTTAGGAAAAACGCCATTGATATAGTGAGCAGAAAATGAAAGAGGAAATTTAGAGAAAACGAAAGCTGCCTATAATTCTGAGTTTACACATGCAATTTTGATGGCGTTAATTATTGTGTTGGTTGGAGAGAGATGCGACGGCATTTTGTAAATATGCACTTTCTTAGATTCACTAAAGCAAGCAACGTCTTTATATGCGCAAGTTGCTTTCTTTTCATTTATCAAAAATTATATTTAATTCATATATTTTAATTGCAAAATGAGTAACGTATTCTACGTCTGACCTATGCGCCCGTGTTATCTAACACAGGCTTGTATTTTTTTTGTAGAAGGACTTATTCGCCTTGAGTGCCAATGGCCAGAGTAACAGATGAACAGGCAGTATCTACATCGGCAAACACGTACGAAATTACATACGGAAATGCTGGAAGATGGACAAAGACGAACAACCGATGACAAAGACCATAGAACGGATAAAGTAACTTAGCGAGTTATGCGCTTTATAAAACCACGATGTGGAAGTTATCTCGATAAACAAAGCCTCCCAGACTTCACTTTATCTTAAACTTAAGGATACAAAGCGCGAACAAGATTCTGGAAATTCTACACCAGTACCAAAAAAGTAAGACCAACTTGAATCAATACGAAGCACCGAACGGAAAGGATGGCTATCAAATTGCACATACAGATATCACATACCGTCGAATTACAGGGCTGGACAATGGACAAGTTTCGAACAATATGGCTTCAGTGGGTAGTATTCCAGTTCTCACATGATCTTGTCTGCATCGATTTCTTTAAAAAAAAAAATTGGACTATGTCACTCACGACATGTGTCGCTGAAATAATCTGCAACGACTTAATAATGCAATTTGTTGTACACGACCAGATAAAGACAAAATACTTCACAGGTGGTGCATAAAATCCCTTCCATGACAAGCGACAAAAGCCCTGATTGTGTCCTGACAAAACTCTAATGACGACTAGATGGGCGACATTGTATTTGATGCTGTCATGCAGCGATCTCGATTGACAATCAATTCCATGAAAGTTTCTAGTTTTGTTGCTAGGTAAAAGCATAGAGTAATCTCATACTAGAGAAAATATTTGGCTCATCTGTCGTTTCCTTGCACACTCTTCTTGATGCGGTCGGTGTGATAGAGAGATGTTTGATTAAAAGTGACATACACCAGCTGGAATTACAATAACTTCTTGCTTTAATTTTTCATGTCATTTTGTAAAAAATTGTGAAATTTAAATGTATTTTAAACTTTTTTATTGACTGTTATTGTTAGCATACAAACATTTGTGTTGTATTTAACACAATAATTTTAACACAAAACGAAATGCAGTTGCTGTTAATTTGTTCGTTGTTTTGAACCATTGCCTCTATATGGTATTAGTAAAGCAATTCTTTTCTACACCGAACGGAAATATTACACCAGGCCAAACGTCATAAATTTGGTGAGAGAACTATTAGGTCTACTATAAGTATTAGTCTATGGGTAAAAGTAACGGGGAAAGTATAGAGAGGGGAGAAAAGAGACTGTGAAAACATTGTCAGTTTATTCAGAGGATATTCATGACACAGCTGATCGACTACGTACTAGGAAAACAGAGGAACAGAGTAGATAGGCGAAAGAGTGATAAGCAACCAGAAGCAAACCATGCACAAAATTAAGTTTGAATAGTGTTTGATTGATACTACTGACAGCTAAATTATGTCGTACGTTGGTTGAATCGAACGAAAATACGCATTCCATTTATTTCTACCTGTTTAATATCCAACCAAAGAGTACCATTCGACAGCAACTCGATTTCGATGAAATGGTCTACTACCTCGTCGTCATCGCGAAAACGTAAAGAGGGGGATGGTGACTCGTGTCTATTGCTCTATTATATATTGCAGCCATTACAGCGGTAAGGTGGTATTCAAGCACTTCCTATTTTTTATATTAAAAATTGTGAGTTCGAATCCCACCCGCGGCATTTACATTTTTTTCACTAACCGGAGAAAACATGATCTCTTACAGCATTAAAGGAAATTACAGCTTTGAAAACAATGTATTTTATGTATTTAAAATATATTTAAGGTCAACGGCAAGATGGACGACATTGTCGCTCACCTAAATAAAACTGTTTCCCATTACATCCCATGAAGGGATTGGAGAGAGCTTCTATCAATCGCTGAGCGGTGGGCTTTCTACGTATTCCCCCACTGAATGGAACCAACAGTTTTACACTGGTTCCGAAAGGGTATGTTGAGAAGGTTTTTCATGGCATAGTACTCGATAGTGTCGTCATCAAGAGGTGGCCGTCGTCGAAGGAAATGTTGAGGTGGTCAGAGCGGGGATCGAGCGCACATTCTCATGCACAAGTGCGGCGCACAATAGCCACTGTACCACCGACTGTCGCTCACCTAGTTTTGCATTATTTTGCCGACACTTGTCGGAAGATGTCGTCAACGATTTATGTATATGGACGGTCATCTGCATGTCGTAAACGATTTACTGTGGTCGTTCAGCCACCGTTTAAGATGTCTTGAAGATGTGGGCCAACTGGGACTGCTCCATGCTAGTTGGCAACACAAATCTAAGGCAAGAAGCAAACTCTTGGTTGCGTTATATGTTTCGCCAAACCACTGTGCGTTCCACCAAAACAACCGGCAAATATTGTTGCTGCTCCTCTGAATTGAAGTTGGTGTGGGGCATTCGGCGTTTGTTGTTGGAATGTGTTCTAATTACTTACAAGTGTGTGTGTGTGTGTTTAGTTTGCAATTGTTTGCACACACGCCACACACACAGACAGATTACCATAAATTCAGAGCGGAAATGAAATCGCACAGAAAAGCCCTTGAAATGTTCACATAAGTATTACATGTTCGTCGTTAAAAATAAATCGCCGCTTTTGCTTTGCACTGCTTTGTTTGGGCCACAAAGGGGTCACGCAAAATCTTTCTTCCTCAGTCGCACAAGCGGAGTGAAACTCCGGCCGGACACTCGAGTACACTGGATGTGCAACGTCATTAACTGGGCCAACGTTATAAAACAAATCAACAAGAAAAGAAAAGAGACTTCAATGCCAACAAATGAGTGTTGGGATGAGAATTTCCCCATGAATTCTCATTCATAAAGTAGTCCTACTCGTCCTGTCCGCACTGTACTCGAACAACCGTAGTTCCGAAATCCATGAAGTAATAATGTCCATATAATTATTCCAAAAAGGTTCCGTCATTTTGTGGCGGCCCAGTCAACCCAACCCAGTCACTACTGCGGCCATCATCATCATCGTCATCACCCCTTCAACCAAGTCTCAGGTGTTGGCACGTGGAAAGGAGCGTTTTACATTTTCATTCTCTTCCTGCTTAATTGTTCTACTTTGTGTTTTTTCTCTTCTCTTCTCTTTCCTCTTCATCTACCTCTTCCCCCACAGAAATTGCCAGCAATAATTAAAGCAGCGCTAAAGTTTTGCCAGAAATGAATTCAATTCGAATAAATGTTCGCAAATTTAAATCTCGCAATTAGTAGTTAAGCTTGTAAGCATATTTAAGTAATTATATAATGAAAGGAAGAATGCCCTCGTTCACTGCAGCACCTTGTGGCGCCCATGAAGTGCGTGAAGAGGGATAATTGTGTATTCAGGTTTGTAAACATTTTTCATTTCCTTGGATCTTTTTGTATGACTGGCAGGCCAAAGTATTAAGGGAGTGTAAAACAACGGCATTTAGTGGCAATATATTCCTGTCACAATTCCATTGGAAAACTATGGCTTCTTGAACACCCCGGAATATCGTCAGGTCATGGAAAATCTATTGGGAATGAAATTGATACGGCGAATTGCGTGATACGGCTTAGTACAAATTAATCGTCTTAAAATACCTTAAACATTTGCCCAATACACAACGTATTTTATCTACACGGGCTTCCGGGATGTGCGATTAATCGATTGATCGAAAATGTGATTAATCAATATCATGTTTAATCAGTTACGGCCTGTATTTTAGTCAGCGTTCATCGTCGTTTGGGAGTTAAATTGAGGGTAAACACCGAATTGTGTTTCCAGTTAGGCCCATATCCATGATACATATGAAACGATTAATTAGCAACACTTTCAGACAAAAAAAAATGTTTAATAAACCTGTCATAAGTATTGCCAATGTGACCCTTACACTCCTATTCTGTGTTTCAGAACAAAGTTGTCACCATTGTTTGCAACTGCTATTCTGCCAACACCGTGACAACGAAAAATTCACCTCGTAACAAATAATTCACCTCACAATAAGAGGTTGTCGAAAGCAGAGAAAGCGAAACAAAAACATATGGTCATCTGAACAAAATGAAAGCAGCAAAAAAGGAAAAGTAAGTATTTAATATAACGGGTTTTTCAATAAGAGCGCCACAAAAGTTTTTTTTTAAATAAATCAAAACCGGTTTTAGATGCCAATGAAATTCTTTATTCCTGTGAAAGTACGTTCGATGCCATTATGTATGGCACTCGATTTCTTTTGCATGGCCACCACGGGCACGCTTGCAGAAGTCCAGACGCTGAACCCAATTTTCAACGGTTTTCAAGCATAAATCACCCGATACTGCTGCAATTTCACGTTCGATATTCGTACGAAGTTCATCAATCGGCGCTGGCTTGTTGGCATAGAACATAGACTTGACGTAGTCGCACAGGAAATAATCTAACGGCGTCAAATCGCACGACCGAGGCGGCCAATCTACTGGGCCATTTCGTTCACCAAACTTGGTTTCCAATAAATTGATTGTGGCATTCGCTGTGTGGCTTGTGGCGCCGTCTTGTTGAAACCACATGTCCTCCAAGTCCATATTATCCAATTGGGGCCAAAAATATTCGGTTATCATTGAACGGTAGCGATTCGCATTCACAGTAGTGTGCCGGTCTTGATCATCATGGAAGAAGTACGGCCCAATGACGCCGCCGGCCCAAAAACCGCACCCTAATTTTTTCGGGATGCAATGATGGCTCATGGATTACGTGTGGATTGCTGTCTGACCAATAACGCATATTTTGCTTATTGACGAAGCCATTCAGCCAGAAATGAGCCTCATCGCTGAAGACGATTTTCCGATGAAAATCCGAATCATTTTCAAGTTGTTGCTGAGCCCAATTCACGAACATACGACGCTTATGGTGGTCAAGCGGTTTCAGTTCTTGCGTCAATTTGATCTTGTAAGGATGTAGGCCAAGATCTTTTCGCAAAATTCGCCACAATGACGTCACAGAGATGCCCAACGCTTGAGAACGACGTGTGAGAGACACATTGGGCTTTCTTGAACTGAAGCCTCAGCAGCAGCAATATTCTCGACACTACGGGCACTTCTTTGTTTCACTGGCACGGGAACATTTTGTATTGTGCCTGTGGATTAAAATTTTTCCACTAGACGCTCAATTGTTGATCTGGTAGGACGATTATGACGACCATAAATTGGACGTAGCGCTCTTAAAGTTGAGACCACTGACTCCAAATTTCGGTAGTAAATTTTAATAATTTCGACTCGTTGTTGGCTCGTATATCTTTCCATGATGAAATGGCAAACCTTACTGAAGAGAAATGTCAAAAGAGCGGGAAAAATATGGCGTCGTTTGCTGTCCCTATCGATTTACTTTTGTAGCGTCTCTGTTGAAAAACCCGTTACTTTTGCTTTATTGACGTAGAATTAATACATTATTACTTAGGAAATTTGAGCGCACAGCAAATGCACAGCTGGAATGGTATATTGCCTTCCTCAAGGAGCATCCAGAGATGCTAACCGGAAAGAATATACCTGCGCATCCGCGACAAATAGAATACCAAATTTAACTACTTTAGCACCAACTCTCTGATCTACACCAAATTGCCACCACCGACAAAAGCTTCTCCGCTGAGTTGAAAATTTGTTTCTTTCACCCGCGATCGGTCAAACTTCTTAAGTTATAGACCTTTAAAGCTTGAGTATATAATCGCTTACATCTCAGGTATTTATAATCCGATCTAGTTGAAATGAGTATCATTACAAAGTTCTTTGTACGTAGTATAAATCAGTGCACAAACGTATTTATCTGTATTAACCCATTGGGGAGCTAATTTAAAAAAAAAAACGATTTTTTAACCTCACTTTTCTGATAAAAAAAAATGGCCAATTATACTTATCTTTTGGTAGGTTCCGATAATAGACCTTAACCTTTTTTTAGGGTATTAATACTCACCAATATCCCTTCAAAGACCGGAGATATTTACGTACAAATTTTGAAATACATTTGGCGTTTTTTCAATCTTTCTAATACAAAAGCAAGTCTTTTCTTCTTTCTGCTCCAATTCCATATCACAAAGTAACAAAAGTCCCTCCTCCATTTAATTATGCCCTCCTGTTGGTACAATTTATAAAGGGTCCGCCATCTAAGGTTTTTTTCCAACTAGTGCATATTTCGTCCGCCATCTAAGGTTTTTTTCCAACTAGTGCATATTTCGTGAATGGTAACACTTAGCTCATGTCTGATTTGACAGATAATTAGTTTTATCCTTCCGCTGAACGAATATGGTTGTGTATACGCTTGAACAACGCTGGGAAATATGGGAAAAATGGGCCTGCGATCGACTTACAGAAGATGCCGATTTTGCCAAAAAAAAGTCATCTTTTCAGATGAAGCTCATTTTGATCTTGGCGGGTATGTAAACAAGCAAAATTGTCGCATTTGGGGCACAGAAAACCCGCACGCATACATTGAAAAGCCGATGCACCCAAAATGAGTCACTGTTTGGTGCGTATTTTGGTCCAGAGGCATAATTGGGCCATTTTTCTTCGAAAATGAGCAAGGAGTGGCCGTTACAGTCAATGGCGATCGTTATCGGGCCATGTTGAACGAATTTTTGTTCACAAAAATTGAAGAGGAGGATATTGGCAACATTTGGTTTCAACACGACGGCGCTACGTGCCACACAGCCGAAGCTACACTCGATATTTTGCGCCCTGTTTTTGAAGATCGCATTATCAGCCGCAGAGCTGATGTCGTTTGGTCACCTCGGAGCTGCGATTTGACACCGTTGGACTATTATTTGTGGGGTGCCCTCAAATATAAGTGTTACGCCGACAAGCCAGAGACAATTGCCGCTTTAAAGGACAATATTCGTGAGGCCATTGGTGAAATACAGCTGCACACAATCGATAATGTGCTTAAAAATTGGACCGATCGTGTAGGCTACTGCATGGCCAGCCGAGGCAGCCATTTGAATGAAATTATTTTCCATTATTAACCGGAAGGATTGTACTTTCAAATAAAAAATAGAAATTTGAGAAAATATTCAGTAGTTTTTTTTTCATAGCATTTTCAAAAAAAAAAAGTTATTTGGCGGACCCATTATTATTAATTTTTTCCCGTATTTTTTTGTATCAACTTTCTGGCAAACAAACCGCGCTGTTACCTCTTCTGTGGCAGGTAACAAATTTTGATACTTTTGTCACAAAAAAATGTGTCAGAATACCAATTTGTGACAATTGTCACATTGCAGTCAAATAGTAACCGTGGTGACCTTTGTAAACCTGCCAGAATAGAGCTGTTAATAATGGATGCAATGGCTAGTGTGCGCGCCTCTTGTGTATGAGATCCTGGGTTCGATCCCTGCTCTGACCACCTTAAATTTCTTTCGGCGGCGGTCACCTCGCATAGTGATGGCGACGCTTCCGAGTATTTAGCTATGAAAAGCTTCTTAAAACACCGTTTGGAATCGGTGTAAAAACTGTAGGTCTCAATCAGTGAGTATAAAACTAGAAAGCGCACAGCTCACTGGTTGTAAGGAATTCTCCACAATGCCTTCATGGAATGTAATGGGAAACCATTTTGTTTTAAATTAATTTTAACATAATGACCTTCTGCCATCGTTCAGGCAACTTCTTGATCCCAGATTCATAAAACGACTAGTGCGTCCCACAAATATACTCGAACAACTCGGTTTGTAGGTCCTCCTCTGTATTGAATGATTTTGCATTCAAAAAGATTTGCAGACTCCGGAATAAATGAAACTCCGTAGGTGGCACATCAGGACTATAAGGTGGTTGGAGCATCACTTACCATCTAGGCCCCAATATTGTTTGCCGAGTCTACAAAGATGTGTTGGGGCTAGCGTTGTCCTGATAGACAACAACCCATCTGCGATTTACCAATTCAGATCGTCTTTCTTTCTGTAACCCATCAAGGTTCGCCTATTACTGACAATAGACGTCAGCATTTATGGTTTTTAGGAAGCGCACAGTGGTTCAGAATCGATTTCCATTGGAAACAATTCAATATCTTTTGAATTAATAAACATTTTTAAATTCTCTAAAAAACCGAATGTAGGAATGAGAATGAGGATTATGGTGGTATATCAACATCGCACTGTGGGGTATATTTCAGAAAAATTTGACTACGTTTGGTTTTTTCGATTTCCAAGAAAACATAAATTTTGGTTTTTCTCTTTTTATGTTTTTTTTTAACATATTTCGACATATTGTTTATAATGCGCACAAAAAATAAAATATTTTCCGCATTACAGATATTGACTTTTTTAAACTTTGAAAATCGGAAAATTTTGGTCTCTTTTTTCAAATTTCTTGAACTGTATCTCATGCAATTGTACCTACAGATATTGCACTCCATTTTTTTTTATTAAAAATAGTGAATCTGTGGATTTAATGTTGCAGTTAAGTTTCGTTTATTCCAAATACCTGTTCGGTAGTACTAAATATTTAGCTTTTGGAAAATATTTTGACGTTTTGCCAACGAAACTTCTTTGCTTCAAAAGCATGTAATGAATACGACAAACAGGTGGAAAGGCCGATCAGTTCCCCAATTTCGCAGGGTAACTTTTGCTGCCGCCTGCTTGAACACAAAGAAGATAGTGCTACTTTAATGCAAAAAAGTCTTATTTTTTAGTGTTTAAATTTGAATAACTATTTTTGCCTCGACTAGATTGCAAAAGTAGGTACGCAGCTGAAAAGGTGATCAAATTCTTTTTCCCATTTTGGGATTTTCTGTACTAATTCGAATTCATTTGCCAGAGTAATGTCCCAAACATCCCATAGAACAAAACATTTAGAATATAAATCGTATTATTGCCGTTGAATTGCAGACAAGTGGTACTAAAATTCATCAAAAGTCAAACATTGGCATTATTATAATGTTTTTGTACCTGAATTCTAATAAAATTCGAAAATTGTTAGATGTAAGAAATTGAATAAAACCGTTTGAAAAGCTTTTCAATAGTCGTGTGCGACTTCTTCAGCTTGCCTGCAATTCTCGAACAAAAACGTGTCGGTAAGGCTCGGTAACGGCTTTGATTTCGTCTTCATCAACATCAGAACAACATTTTTTCAACCAGCTTTGGGCTGTGCATTCTATTAAAGCATCCAACCCATACACGTCACAAATATCCCGGAGTACTTCTGCGCCTTTGTGCCTTTTCGGAGATAAAAGAGCTACATATGACGAAGATGTTCATTTTGATCATCCATATTCACAACACGATTTAAAGGAAAACTGGCCACTGAAAATATTGTGACAAATCACATATTTAAGCTTGAAATGTCAGTTCGGGCGACAGATTCTCGCACTCGTGTCGAATGTTGACCTTGAGGGCTTTCAGGGTCTCGGGCTTGTTCACGTAAACACGGGACTTCAAAAACCCCACAAAAAAGAGTCTGTATCGGTTAAATCGGGCGATCTTGCGGGCCAGTGCAAATCGCCAAAACGAAAGATGAGGCGACCCGGGAACGCCGCCTTCAGAATATCGGTTGTGGCTCGCGCAGTGAGTGCCGTTGCTCCATCCAGTTAGATCCACATGTCCTCCAATCCTAATTCGTCGAATTGCGGCAGAAAAAACATGGCCCTATAGCACGCACCGTCCACTGTTGTCGCTTGACCAGCGGCGTCCTCGAAAAAAATGGCCCGACGACTCCTCCAGCGTGATCAGCTCACCATGCACTCACCTTGAGCGGGTGTAATGGCTCCTCGTGCATCACTCGTGGATTTTCGGTGCCCCAGAAGCGATAGTTTTGCTTGTTCACGTACCCGCTGAGGTGGAAATAAGCCTCATCGCTCATTATGATTTTTGTGGAAAAATCGTCCACTTCGTCCACTAGATTGAGGATGGCTTGGGAGGTTACACGCGTTGGGCGGTCGACAAGCAGCAGCTGATGCACGGACTGGACTTTGTATGGGAATATGCACAGGTCTTTGACCAAAATTCGCCATAGGGACGACCGGCCGATGGCTAATTGCTAGGCACGGCGTCTGCTCGATGTTTCCGGCGACAGCTCGACATCCTCGGCAACAGCAGCGATATTCTCGGCTGAACGGGCGCTCCGGGGCCGGCCACTCCTGGCAACGTCTCGTGTAGTCCCATACTCTTCAAGGTTAGTGGCCAAACGGCGCAGTCGGTGTCGGACGGCCGGGGAATCGGCGACGGTATTAGCGCTGCGCCAACACCACAGGCGAATTGTTACGCAAAAAAATAGACACGATTATTCCGCGTTCTTGGGGAGTGTATCGCTCCATGGCTTGTTTACTTGTATTCTACATCTGTCTAGTCCACAAATGTCAAAACAGATTTGACACTGGCGACCATTTGCAAAAATGAGAGCATCTTTCAATAGGGTGGTCACTTTTGAAACACCCTGTATATCATTCGTGTATAGCAATTTTTGTCCCATATACGCAGCATGACTAACCTGACCAACCATCCCGCTTTTGGTGGGATTATCCCGCTTTTCGTTTCAATCCCACTTAAATTTCAATTCCACTTTTTACAGAGAAGTCCCGCTTTATGACATTTTGGCCTATAGAAATAGTAAAGTGTTATTTAGCTTGGAAGTTATATTTTTTTAAAATACAATTTTCTACAGTCACAAACAAGAGTTGAATTCACAATGTCACGATCGTATCGAAATTTGTGAACTTCATCATCAGAGGCTTAGTTGTAGACTACTACCATCTGTGAAATTCTATCAGTAACTAAAATAATCTGATAGGATTTTTTATGTCGATTTTTCTGCTTATTAATCGGATGGGTCACAATACTGACCTAATCACACTCCTGTTCTGGGCTTAATTTAACAAATTAGATTCAAATTTCACTGGTATCGCGGACTTCAATTGTTATAATTTTTTATAAATACAAAAATCCTGCGTTTTGTGTTAAACTACCGCTTTTCAATCAAAATCAGTTGTTCAGGTTAAGCAGGACCAAAATTACTATAGTCATGCCTTTCAATACACTGTGTTCACAAACACCATTTGCTGGTTAATTCCGTGGTTTGGCTGGGTAAATCTCTTGATTGAGCTGACTCCAGATACCAAATCATTTTCGAAACAAAGTTAAAAAAAAATGCTTTAACAAAAATTTAAAATTTGGAAAAACTAAAAAAATTTATGCTGGTTAAAGGTTGAATGCTAATATTGTGAAGAGATGGTGTTGAAATCCGGATGAGCAACCTTTTCTGCGACGGAAATGCAGTGCGGATAAAACGTTGCGTAACACAAATGTAAAAAATGTGTACACAAAAGTAGAAAAAGTGTAGACAAAAGTACAAGAAATCTATAGTTCAAAATAGAATTCGTGACAAAATAAACACATTAAGGCCAGCAAATAATAAAACACTTGAATAAAACCAAAAATAAATGCACTCCAACAATGTCTACATATATGTACAGTGACTAGCAAAATGACAACAGGTTTCCCATAATGGAAGTTTAAAATATTACATTTAAGCAGCGTTTAACGTTAGAACTACGAGTAAACCATTTTTTGTAATTTTGTTTTGATACGGTCTCTTCCAAATGAACGCTTAAATATACAACAATTATACATAAATGTTTAAAAGAGCGTAATATGTAAACAAACCCCAATATTACAATTACGTACTCTCTTCAATGTTACAATTTTGCACTCGATTCAACTATTTAAACATCCTGAAACTCAAATGTAACCATCACGTAACTCACAAGTTTACCGTTATTTTTTTCAATTCCCTATTATTGTCCACGTGTTGATCAAAAATGAAAGATGAAATCATGGAATTATTAATAAATAATAATTCTGTTCGAGACGTTGCAAAACAGTTTAATGGAAGTCATATAACGATCCAGAGAATAAAACGAAAGAAAAATATTAAAACCTCAACTGCTCTTGGACGCCCCACAAAGATTGACAACCGCACTTGTCGTCATTTGGCGAAATTAGTGACAAGTGACAATTCAATTGTCCCAGCTGCGACATTATTCCAGCTGCGGTACAATCATTGAATACTGACGTCATTGACGGACTGCTCGTCGTCGTCTTAAAAGAGTGAGTGTTAAGGCTGCAGAGAAGATCGAAAACCATTGTTATCACAAAAGAATATAAAGCTTCGTAAAGAATTCGCCCAGGTCTAGGAAATATGGACTGAGGCTGACTGTACAAAGGTAAAGTATTAAAGTCGATACATTCTAAATAATAAAAATACAGTTACGCGTTGTGTTTAAGGTTATATGGTCTGATGAGACTAAAATTAATCGATTTGAGTCCGACGGGACGGCAGTGCTTGGTACTTGACCAAGGATCCAAATACTACTACCCCCAACGCAGTAACACAGCCCATGGAACAATAGAGAATGGAGTAGGTCTTCTGGTTAAAATTTAAGGTACTAAAAAACCACATGAGGTATCAGGGGACACCCGGTTGGAACGAAGTTCCATTTCCCTATATATTATGTACTAGTTAGTTCCAACACTCCTAAGGCGCCCGTTGAAAAATACAATAATTTAAATGAATCTTTAAGAAAAGATACTTTTTGTAATGACAATAGAATGTATCTTTTTTTAAAAAAGTATATTTTTAGGTCCTTTTGTAAGGATATGTATTATATTTTCCCGAAAATGTCCTTTTTTTAAAGAGATGTACTTCTTTCATTAAACGCTAATGTTTTTTTTTTAAGAAAAGGTACTATTTTTAAGAAAAAGTACTTTCTGTAAGAAAAAGCCTTAAGAGTTAATTTTTTTTTTTTTTTTACAAAGAACTACTTTTTTTTAAAAACAGGTACTTTTCGAAGAAGTGGTACTCTTTTTAGGAAAAGGTTATTTTTTTAAGAAAATGTACTTATTTTCAGAAAGGCTACTTATCTCAAGAAAGGCAAAGGTATTATTTTATTTTTAAGAAAATGAACTTTTAGGACATGGAAGTTTTTTTTTAGAGAGGGAATTTTTTGCTGAAAAGGTTTTTTTTTAACAAATGGTATTTTTTTTAATTGGTCCTTTATTCAAGAATAGGTACATTTTTAAGAGTAGGTACTTATCTCAAGAAAAGTTATTTTGTTTCACAAAAAATTTACTCTTTAAGGAAAAATTAGTTTTTTACGAAACGGCAATTTGTAGAAAGAAAATGTACTTTTTTAAGAAAAGGTACTGAAATAATCAATATTCCCCGAGCTTGAGGTCAGATTTGCTTTTCTTGTATTTAATAATGACCTCAAGCTCGGAGAATATTGATTATATATTGATAAAGAAAAGGTCGAATATTGAAAAGGTACTTATTTAAAAAAAATGTTTTTTTTTTAAGAAAAGGTATTTAAAATGTGCTTTTTAAAAAAAGGCACTTATTTAAGAAACTGTTCTTTTATTATACTTCTTTCACTTTGTCTAAATTTACCTTTTCTGGGGTGCAAAACTAAAATATATACTAAATATTGGTTACAGGTTTCACCTGGAAAACTTCCCATTAAACAAGAAATTTGCCAACATATCTGAGGAATCTAGTTAGTCTAGACACAAACCAAAGCAAAAGTAAACAATATAGTTGATAATAGTGGGTTGTAACATAATAGTGTTAAAACAAAAGTTGTTCAATTTTTTTTTATTTAACCCCCATCCCGCAACGTGCGATAAGGAACTTGTTCCAATAACAATATCATTCAATTCTGCAAACTCATTTACCAGCTGCTATAGAAAAGTGGGACTTGCTGCTGAAAGGGTGATTTTTCAGCATGACAACGACCCGAACCATTTGGCAAAAATTACAATATTTACAACTATGAAATGGCCAGCGCTGTCACCGGATATAAACCCGATCGCACATTTTTGGAGTTGCATAAAATCTCAGCTCGCCAAGTACGCAGATGGCTCAGGAGGCGTAAACGAGATGTGAGATAGAGAAAAAGAAACTTGGGATGCGATTCCAACGGTACTGGGGGCAAAATTTTGCAACACCATGCCTCGCTGTATACAAGCTCTTAAAAAAGCCAAAGGCTACTGGACAAAATATTGAATCAGAAAACCAATTAACTTCCGATTTTATTTTTATTTTATTGATCTTTAAAAGTTTACGTTCTCCGGTCATAATTCGGTTTAAGATCATGTTTTCTATTAAAAATAAATTTTAATAAAAAGTAGAAAGTTATTAGAGGAAGTGACTTGCATACTTGTGTCCAAACACATTGTGTTTGTTATTCAATATTATCGCACGTTGTGGTATGGGGGCTAAATGAAAAAAAAAATTAAACAACTGTTTTTAAACACTATTATGCTACAACCCAGTATTATCAACTACATTGGGTACTTTTGCTTTGGTTTGTGTCTGGACTAACATATGTGGGGAAATTTGTTGTTTAATGGGAAGTTTTCTGGGTGAAGCCTGTAACCAATACTTATATTGTAGTTTTGAACCTAATAAAAAGTAAATTTAGAAAAGCCAAAGTGAAAGAAATTAACAAAAAGGACATTTTCTTAGATAAGTGCCTTTTCTTAAAAAATTCTCAAAAAATAACAAATCACATTTTTAAAGTACCTTCTATGTACCTTTGTTTAAAAAATACATTTTCTTACAAAAGTACCTTTTCTTAAAAAAAGTAATTTTATTTAAAATAAGTACCTTTTCTTAAAAAAAAAATTTTTCTTACAACAAATTTCATTTTCTTAAGAAACTACCTTTTCTTTAAAGAGTACATTTTTTGTGAAACAAAATAACTTTTCTAGAGATAAGTACCTAAATAAATAAATAAATGGTTTCCCATTACATCCCATGAAGGGACTGGGGAGAACTTCTCACAATCACTGAGCTGTGCGCTTTCCAGTTTTCACTCACTGATGGGGACCTATAAGTACCTACTCTTAAAAATTTGCCTATTCTTGAAAAAAAGGACCAATTCTAAAAAAAAATCCAATTTCTTAAAAACAACAATTTCTTAAAAAAAAATACCGTCTCTTAAAAAAATACATTTTCTTACAAAAATTCCCTTTCTTAAAAATAAAATAATAAGCTTTGGTTTCTTGAGATAAGTGCCTTTCTGAAAATAAGTACATTTCTGAAAATAAGTTCTTTTTCTTAAAAAAAAGAGTATCACTTCTTTAAAAAGTACCTGTTCTTAAAAAAAGAACTTCTTTCTAAAAAAAAAATGCATACTTTTATGGCTTTCTCTTACAGAATGCACTTCTTCTTAAAAATTGTACTTTTTCTTAAAAAAACATTAGCTTTTAATAAAAGAAGTACCCCTCTTTAAAAAAGAATCCTATCGGGAAAATATAATTCATATTCTTACAAAAATGACCTAAAAATATATATTTTTAAAAAAAATACATTCCATAAAAAACAATTTTCTTAAAAAAGTTTATCATTTTACAAAAAGTATTTTTTCTTAAAGATCCATTTAAATGATCGTATTTTTCAATGGGCTCTTTAGGCGTATTGGAACTATTGGTAATATATAGCGAAAGGAATTTCGTTCCAACCGGATGTCCCCTGACACGTCGTGTAATTTTTTGTCCTACTGTGTTATTAGAAGCTGGAAACAACAATTTTAAATATTATTGCCGCAATTGAAACCGAGTACAAATTATTCGAAATACTACGAGTGAATTACTAATTCACTGGTAGTATTTCAATTATTTTTAATGGAACAACAAGAAGAGATGAGCCTTATCGGCCTCCCTCATACGATTTTAGTTCCCATCTATTAGACAACAAGAATGAAATAAAAAAAAAACATTATATTCCCGCATAGAGAGGAGAGTGCCGGGTCGATTGGTAACAATTCTATATGTGAAAATTTAAATAAATTTAAAATTGACATTGAAAAATTATTTATAATTTAGACACAATGAAGTGATAGTATTTTTTTGTTTGTTTTTAATTTCACGCTATTTCTAGACTCATGGAAACTATTTTTATTGACTTTCAAACACAAACCGCCACAACCAAATAAAAATGCTACGGAAAACAATTTCATTTTCTGCTAACCAAACAAATTTACAGAACGATATAACCACATCTACAGTGGGAACACGAAATTTTCGGACAAAATTGAATCGATTTCAACAATCATAGGTGAGTAGTCCTATGTCTCGTCTGAAAGCGATCGAAATATCTAAATACGAGTAATTACAAATTTATAATGCAGCATATTATTTTTGTCACTACGTGTGCAAGATCCTGTAGTGGACATTTTCAACTCTTATTTGAATTATTATTGAGATTTTATATTTCTATCTAATGAAATATAGAATTTTTCCCAATATAAATTTGATTCTCCTCATTTGGAATTACATATTACTTTCTAAAGTTTTTTAGAAAATCTCATACTAAATTGTATGCGCATTAAATTCTTCATTCTTATCAACTGCCTGCAGATTTGTAGCGACTACCATGAGAATTCTGTACAAATCTGTGGTCCATTGAATGCCCAAGTCATGCAAACACATGTGTTCACATATCAGCATTTGATATCGAAAATAAAAACTGTCAAAACACAACCAACTAATTGAGGATGGCAAATTTGTATAAATGCCTACAAAACTGTGTTCTCTTTAGCCTTTATTGACCGCCATGTCATGCGACAAACATCACGACCAAAAATAAATCTCCATAGGATTTATGCCAATTAATAATCAACTCGGACGTGCGCGAGTTCATGGCATTTACGAGTGGGTTAAATTCAATGTTCTGTGATATTTATATCAAAAAAGTAGAGATGAAATTCGGATGTTTTGAGGTTTCATGCCAAAAAACAAATTTGATAAATACATTGTCCAAGTCTCTTCACCCAAACGGATAAGGGCAATTCCACCCCTTTCGTTTATTTAGACTTTAATCTACCCGCACAGTAGTCCGAGTCGCAAAAAAAAGAGTTGAGGTATTCGCACACAAGATCTTAAAGGTTTTTTTTTAGAACAACTCCCACTTTTCTTCTGTGCACCCTAGGGAGTCTCAAACTAGTCTATGGGTAAAATGTGGATAAACAACGGTAAATTACTGGTTAAGATCGAGCTTCAAATATTAATGCAGCGCAAATATAACTATTTCAGAAACATCAAGGTTGCACTCCCAAGTTGTTTTCCGATTCCTGAATTGTGTTATTGTAACCTTCGAACCTAGCGTCCGAACACCTGAACTTTCCGATTATTTCTCATCACATTGCCCAATAAGGCCATATGGCTTTATTTCCACAGACGAAAAAAAACATTATGGCATTGTTGCACCTTTGACATTTTCTACGTGACATTCATCTAGTGTATTTGATTTCGTTTATTTCCAAAAAAAAAATAATAATTCAGTTATAAAGTTTCAAATAATTAACAAAACATAAGTGTGCCATCCTTGATAATGACACGACCAATTGGCCACAATGTTTGGGTTTCTTTTTAATTCGCCCATTCTTTTAATTGCTGGTTGCATGGTTGACAAAATTTGAAATGTTTGCATACTTCAATATGTTGAAGAAACGAATAAGGACCACGGTTTACGGATATTCACTGGGAAGGTAAGAACTCCATATAGATTCGGTGTAAGTACACACAGCTATCCAGGAAATGCGATGGACAGGACATGGCTGCACAAGGATATTAAACTGCGACATATACTACAGTGGCCATGAGAAAAACATGAATGTGGTTGCGGATTTGTAGTTGGCAAAAGACTGCGACATCTAGTCTCAAGGCTCAATCCGCATAAAATCGAAACATTTTGATATTTCCCTTATTTGTGTGCCTGCCTCGACATATTCAATGAACTAGGAGATTTAAATGCTAAAGTAGGCAGGGCAAATGTGTATTGGCATTTTCAGTGTCCATGCTGACAGTTCCAACAATGGTATGAGACTGATTGACTTTGCTGCGGCAAAACACATGTTCGTTACTGGTAAAAGCTTCCAGCATCAAGACAAGGCTACTTGGGTATCCCCTGATCACACTCAGCCAGTGTAACGTACGTACGAGTGATCATCGATTCCTATCAATACCTGGTAGCAGCAAAGGTTCGCACAACATTATGTAGAGCGAAAATCGTACCAAACAACTCGGAGACAAAGCTAGACATCGGAAAGCTACAATTACCAGAGCTAGCCACAGCCTACTCAAGGAAGCTCTAGCAATTTTTGGCACAGAAGCGACCCCCCCTCCCGATGACGATCCTGAAGCGCAGTGGAAACCCATTTCCGACTCTATAAAAACTGCCGCAACAACCCTACTAGGTTTTGAAACCCCTCTTCGCAACAAACCATGGTACGATGAAGAGTGTCGCATTGCAAATGATGAAAAGAACCCTGCACGTATGGCAAACTCTTCAGACAATTGCAACTGAATTGCAACGACTGAACGGTATAGGAAATACGAAAGGAGGTAAACCGTCTCTTTATGCGTAAGAAACGGCAGTGGAGAAAGGGTGGGAGTGAGAAAATTGAGTCATACAGAAGGAAGAACGAAGTCCGAAAATTCTACCAAAAAGTCCAAAGCAGAACTAATGGACATGGTTCATGCCCCCTTTTGTAAAAACGAGGACGGAAATCTCGTCGCAGAAGTTCAGAGTATGTTGGGAATATGGGGAGATCATTTCTCCGCGCTGGTGGTACTTGAGATATCCAATGACGAATAAACTATCGATCACAATTTGGACGACGGCGTCGATTGCCCCTCCTAACCAAGACGAGGTCAGAACAGCTATTGCCCGGCTTAAGAACAACAAAGCCGCAGGAGCCGATGGATTACCGGCGGAGCTGTTGGACGACGGCGTCGATTGCCCCTCCTAACCAAGACGAGGTCAGAACAGCTATTGCCCGGCTTAAGAACAACAAAGCCGCAGGAGCCGATGGATTACCGGCGGTTTGGAGTGTAAAGGAGTGACATTTATAGAGTGAAAAACATATAGATATTGTTTGTGTACTGAAAACTCGCGACAATTTTTTCATTTTGTAAGAAGAACTGTTTGCGGTGTGTTTATAATTAGATTGCATCAACCATGAACTTCGACGCGAGTGATATAAATAAATTAAAATTACCAACTAACCGACAGGTTATTGAATATTTTTTGTATTTAAGGGAAACGGATACCTCAAGTGTTAAACGAAATAAACAAAGAGCAAATACTGTCAATAACTATATGTTAGGTTGTGTTATATGTGTAGCATGGTGAATTTAAATTTGAAAGGTAGCCTGTGATCAAACGGTGTGCGCCTTGTTGTGATCGGGCTGAAAATACCAACGCAGAACAAACAAATTTTAGTGTGCGGTGAATAGGGTGGCTTATTGGATTTTAAAAGCTCTATAACTTTTTTGTTTATGGATAAAAATAATTACTTTAAAGACAAAACTTTCATATATTTTTTAGTTCTTTACGGATTTTGAAAAAAATAGGCAACAATAGGGTAACGAAAACGAGCTACAAGAAGTCAGTTGTCAAAATTGACGTCGGAGTCAAAAGTGTTCATAAAGAAATATGTGACCCTTGATTAAACATGAACAAATATATGTATCTTGTTTTGATCAGAAGTCAAATGCCAACATAGCACAAAAAAAAACATTTCGGGGGGACGCAGGTTGCACAAATCAAAAAAAAAACGTTGTGTTCTGAAAGTGTAATGCGACAATCTTTAAAACTAGGGGGTGACCGGGTGAACTTTTTTTTTCGACCAACACTAATGTACATGTTTGAAAGCATTGTTTTCATGAATTGAAGATCTGCTGCCTTTCTGTCTCTTAGTTGTATATCTCGTTTTGTTTTTAGCAGTTTTCAACAAACAAACCACATTTTGGTCACAAAAACATATGTTATAGCCTATTAATCATATTGTCTCAAACATGTTATATTTAATACCAAACACAATGTGTTTGGGTACAAGTATGGTATATTTGCGGCAAGCTACAAACACGTTATATTTGCATCCAAACAACAAAAAAAGACAGATTTTTCAGCGTGTATGACCATTGATTGCGTGTATCACTGGTGTGGCATTATTTCCACTTTGACAGCGAAACAGATATGGTGTTATTGCACTTATTCTATGGAAATAAAGCCATATGGTATTATTTCCCAATGTGGGGGGAAATTGTTGTCGCTCTACCTGATGCCTCGCCTCGTACTAAATGGTTCGGAGAGATTTTTAAAAATCTTTACTGAGTGTTTCGTGTCGGTCAGTGCCATTCAAGCAGTTTCCCTCGTATCGAGCTATCGAAGGCAGCCTTATAATCTACAAAGACGTGATAGGTGTCAATTAAATTGCGTGGGTTTACTCTGGGACTTTCCAGGCTGTGAGGTAATTTTCAATGTTCACTGTATACTATGAATATATAATTCATATTCTGATAGTTGAGCTGTAAATATATACAAGATTTTATATGCTTTGATACGCGACTAATTTTTTTTGAAAAGTATAAAGTGAACTTGGAGTTTTTTGGGGAAAAATAAAAAAGGAAATTTTTTTTGAAAACTGTAGAGAGAACAGAAGTTTTGGACATACAGAAAATTTTCGACAAAAAAGAAAACAAAAGTAATTGAAGATTGACGGTTGAAGCTGTAAAAGGATTGTGGATTTATATTTTGAGAATTCGGAAGGAAAACTGGTTACCGCAATCAACGGCCAATGATCTCGTGGTAGTTTTTTAAATTCGGAGCCGCAACCTCTGCGTCTTTCTGGAGTTGAGCCGCTAAAACAAAAATTCTTTGAAAATATTTATGGGATTATCGAAAATCATGGTGTACTCGTACCACATCTAACAACATTTACTGGATAACCTTTTACTGGATAACCTTTAAAACGAATTATTGCCAAATCTGCATCAATCTGCATCATCAAGAACTTTGAGATGAAGATGACAATTATTATCAGATACGTGAGGGAAACCAAGCTATGAACAAAAAGGGTACTTTCTAGAAACAGTTCAAGATAAATGAATTTTATAATTTACTGAAATACTGTTACCAAGATTTAGATGCAGATTATTATTAATTTATTATACATCAACTTTACTGTCTTCAAGCGCTTGACAACAATGGATGAGAACACGTGAGTAATTTAAAACTATTGCACATAAAAATAGCAATACAATATGTTTTTGCGCTACACGCATCACGAATTTAAATTAATATTGTTAAATCAAGTAAATCTTAATAATTTTAGAACATCGATCTTCAAACACCATTGGATCCAGAGAAAAGTACTGTTTGTTGCGCTTTGTGGACCGGCGGAGTCATTGGTCCATATACCTTCAAAAGCGATGATGGGGAGAATGTTATTGTCAAAGGTGAACGGTTTGGAGAAATGATTACAAGTTCCTTCGTATCTCAATTAGCTGGCATTTATCTTGGTGACATGTGGTTCCAACAGGATAGAGCCACATGATAAAAAGAGCACGGTACAATTAATTTACTCAAAGAGACTTTTGATGAACGACTAATTTCACGCAATGGTCCTGTTAATTGGTCACCAAGATCGTATGATTTAACCCATTGAATAACTTTCTTTAGGGTTATGTAAAGACACTCGCCTTCACCGATAAACCGGAGACAATTAAACACCCGGACGAGTTATTGGCGAAATTTAGCCGCAAGTGCTTCGAAAAGTGTGTGAAAATAGGAGTTCCAAAATTATCAATCCTAGAAAGCCAGTTGAATTAATATTAAAAATAGGTTTCTTTGCTTTATTTTCATTTAAATTTCTGTAACTCTAAAAACTCCTTTATGTATGTGAAATAAAATGTAAAAGAAATAAAATGTTCTTTTTGCCAAAACAAATATATATTGTTCCAAAAGTCACGTAGTTGTCAAACTAACTTCCTGTGTGAAGTAGGGGACCTCCACTTTCTAATTTTTAGAATTTTTATTAGATTTATACAAGGTGGCGAAAAAGGAATGCCATAATGCGATTGTGCTTTAATTTTAGCAAATGACGTCAAATGTCATTGTGCTTTGACAACTCTGTAGTGACAGATAGAGAATTATTTAACAACAAGCAATGGAGAACATATAAATCTTCATCTCAGTAAGGCAACACCTGCCAACCTCATTCTCTTGCGAAGTGTGCAGCTGATGTGGCCCTGATATCGTATATGTGGTATCAGGTGCCTTCGTCCTATCAACCCCAGGTAGGCCAAAATCTTGCATACTCATTAAAAACAAATTTAATGCTCTTTTATTGCAGAATTTTAGTGAAACGGTCAGCGGGACATCTGGCCAGTTTCATCGTACATGGCGCACGACCATACTGAATCACCCCCTCCGAAGTGCGTCAGGGATATTGTATCGGAGGCAAAAAGACGGAATTGTAGCGTCATTATAGGTGCCGATACCAACGCGCACCACACAATATGGGCGAGTACCGGTACCAATGATCGAGGTGAGTCTCTTTTTAATTTCATTATAAGCGAGGCGAGGAACCGACCTTCATAACTTCGGTTAGGAGGGAAGTACTAGACCTAACTTTACTACTTGGCTGCGACTATGTAACTGTATCCGATTGGAGCGTACTTTCTGATCACTCATTTTCTGATCATTGAACATAAATATCGAACCTCTGAAAGAAGAAGTTTTTAAAAATTGTAGAAAAACGGACTGGAACGCCTATCGTGGGCGCCTAAGCAAACTGTTAGGTAACCATCCGAATATTCCGACTAATGTGCCAGAGCTGGAAAAACTAGTTGTACTGATGCGTGCAGGTACACGCTCAATGAATCCTGTAAGACCATTGGTTATAATGCTGCCAAGGGTAAAAAAACCTCATTGGTGGAACGTTGTGCTTCAGGATCTAAGATCGTCCATTAGGCGGCTTTTCAACAAGGCCAAAAAGAGCGGCGACCAAAGGGATGGGGACGTTTACAAGATTATTCTTAATCTATATAAAGGTTAAATCAGGAAGGCCAAACGGAAATCCTGGTGAAAATTCTGAGGATCCATTGAGGGAACCAACCAGACTGCATGCTTAAGATGCGTGCTCGCTAAAAACCCACCGTGTGCGGGGTTCTTAATGAAAGACGATGGAACATGGACGTATTCGTCTTAAGAGTCTCTTGGGATTCTCCTAGATACCCACTTTCCCAAAGATGACAGGAATGCTGGTCATCAGTCAGAAAAGGTGGGCGGAAACTCACCTAGCATAGAAAAACTTCGCTCAATAGTGAGCAAAAAGAATCTGGTATGGGCCATTAGACGCTTGAAGCCCTATAAATCTGCCGGACCTAACGGGATAATTCCCGCAGTTGTAGTTGGTTGGAGGCAATCTTCAGGCTGTCTTATGCTGGGAGTCATTCCTAGCATTTGGAAGCCAACCAAAGTGGTTCTCGTCCCGAAAGCGGGCAAATGCTCTCATGTCAAACCAAAGGACTTTAGACCAATCAGTCTATCATCCTTTGTTCTTAAGACGTTTGAAAGCCTACTGGACATTCATGTTCGAAGTAATATTCCACAGAATCTACTATCGAGTTCTCAGTTCTCAGCATGCCTATAGCAGGTCAACTGAGACGGCTCTCCACTCTATAGTCAGCATTATAGAAAAATCTCCTGAGAATAAGGTCTTGGCTCTGTGGGACCTTCCTGCATATCGAGGGAGCCTTCAATAACATTCAACCGTCGGCGATTCTTAGGTCGTTACAGAATCTATGAGTCGACAGCTTAGTGACACGCCGAATTGGGAAGCTTCTGGTGGATAGATCCTTCAAAGCTGAATGGCGGATCTAGCCCCTTCTGTAAAGGGGCGATAGGAAAGCGCTGGGGACTGTCTCCTAAGATCACCATGTGGATTTATACGGCAATAGTCAGACCAATACTTCTCTATGGCATCGTAGCTTGGTGGAGGTCCCTCCAAAAGAAATATATTCTAAATTCCATGATGAAAATTCAAGTACTGCACTGAGTGCTATGGCATTCCGGACACGCTGAATTACTACACCGGATCAACTCTATTCCCGTAAAAACGGACTACTGTATCCCCTACCTTCTACCAGCGACAAATCTTAGGACTTCTATTCCGAACAGGAATACCTGGGAAAAGTCACTGAAAGGAGATACCAGTAGTATCAGATTTTTCACGGATGAATCAAAGTTGGACGAGCAAGTAGTCTATGGGGTTCATTCGCCGGACCTAAATCTAAATATCTCCTTCAAGCTGCCTGATCACTGTAGTGTATTTCAGGCGGAAATTACCGCCATACTGGAGGTTGTTGAACTACTGAAAAGTAGTGTCACAACCCTCCGCAGAATATGTATCTACACAGGCAGCCAGGTTGAAATAAAATCCATGGAAACCATGTTTGCTACGTCCCTGACGGTGAAAGAATGCCATTCATCACTTAGGGTGATGGCAGAGTATTTTTACATCAGGCTCATCTGGGTATCGGGTCACAGCGACATTCCAGGCAATTGCGAAGCGGATGCGTTAGCTAGACAGGGCACTACGGCACAGGTTCTTCCGGCAAAAGAAAGTGTTAGTATGCCAATCTCTACCTGCCGTTTGCAGATCAGGCAGTGGGCCGATAATATGTTCAAGGACAAGTGGAGACTTACTTCAACTTGCAAACAAGCCAGGGTTCCTGGCCACAGATTGACAGGAAGAGGAATAGGCAACTACTCAACTTGCCGAGAGACAGGTTATCCACAATCATAGGAACACTTGCGGGACATTGTCTTGTAGGAAAACACGCCCTAAGATTGGGATATAGAAACTCCACTCTCTGTAGATGCTGCGTCGAAGAGGACGACGAAACGACGAATTGGATTACCCTGCTCTGGCAGGACATTTAGTTGGACCGTAGCCCAACAGGATATTCCTGTAGTTCTTATACACAAGTTCATTGAAAGGGCAAATTGGCTAGACGACTAGTCAATAGTTGCTATAGAGGAAACTGCAGGTATCACCAAAGTGTGCTAGACAGCGTGCTGTCTTGCAGCCTTTTCAACCAACCAATAGATAACGTGGAATTATTGTTACAGTTCATTTGACCAATTGCCAGTCTGTTGTTTTAACGCAGCGTGAATTTTGTCGTCGTTTCCTCGTCGCTGTGACATGATCTGTTGAACTTGATCAAGTGTCAAAACTCATAAGCCCATTTCCACTTAAGTGGTTATGTTAACAATCAAAATATGCATTTCTGGGGCACGCATGAAGAAGAGCCACTGCATCCCTTCAAAGTGACTGGTTGGTGTGGCATTTGCAGTGAAAAAGTTATTGTGCCTTATTTTTTTGGACAACGCTGATGAATCAACCGTAGCCGTAACTGCTGGGCGTTACAGACAGATGTTAAACGAGTTTTTTTTTCGCAAGTTGCTGCATTGGGTATCGAGAATTATTGATTCCAGCAGAGAGAAGCCACCGCTCACCCAGCTCGAGTAACAATGGAAATTTTTAGACACCAATTTTGGGGCCGAATCACCTGCCGTCTTGGAGATTTGAACTGGTTATTCAGATCGCCAGATTTAACGGCGCCAGACTTCTTCGTTTAGGGTCTCTCGTTTACCATAACAAACCACAGATCTTGCAAGAGTTGAAAGCTAACATTGAAGAAGAAATCGCCAAATTGGAGCCAGTGTATTTCGAGCAACAATGCAAAATTCCGTAACTTACTTTTGCGGCATCTATTGTATTTTATAATTCGCATAAAATATAAACACATTGCACAGTGAGTGTCAAACGATTGCCAATTTAAAGCAGCGTGTTTTCTTTCAGTGGAAATACCCTAATACATTTACACGTGTTCTCTTTGAACCGTGCACTGATTTAAAGTGTGAAAGGATCTCATCAAAAATGTAAACAAATTAAACATTTATAGGAAAGTGAGGTGGGAGCGAGACTTTTGCTCGAATATGTTAGCTGTTGTTCAGTCAATAGAAATTGTTATGTGACATTAGTGAAATCAAATCAAATACACTAACGGTTGGCTGTAATTAGATGTTTTTTGAATTCAAGAAATACTAATTTATACTAGCCAAAAATCCATTTAATAAAATTTTTGATTATTTAATTATAAATTTGCAATTTGATTTATACCCCGTATGACAAGTACCCTGTGTTGCCAGAGATCGACTAAAATATTGTGCCAACGGTCTTCAAAAATTGTGCCGTTTGCGAAACCATTTTGCCAAAATTAGCATTTTAGTCGAAGCTTATTTACATTAGCCCCACATCACAAAAAAAAATGGCCGGCGACGCCTATTTTCGGAGTTACGGACCCCCAAATTTCAGACCTGCCAGTTGTTTTATCTAAAAGGGGTCGAAATAAGGATAAAAGATAAAACGAAGAAAATCCATAACTTGCTTGATTATCGAGTTATCGGAGTTGTAAAACTTTAAAATACCGATTTTTCAAAATTCAAAAAAAAAATATTGATTAATGGTTTGAAGAAAATCCGATAATAACAAAATAAAATTAAATATGCTTTTCCGATAACTTGCTTAGGTATCAATGGGTAGGAGTTGAAAAGCTTGATATTTACCGATTTTTTAAAATTACCAAAATGCATTAAGCGTGGACAGCTACGCTTTCGGCTTCAGCAGTTTTTTGTTACAAAGACTTCTTCGTGGCCGGACTTAGGGCTTTTCTCCTCTGAGAATTTGTCAACACTGGCTTCGGCTTTTTATTTTATGTTTCAAAGATTTCTGCGTGGACTTAGGTATTTTCTCCTCTGTGAAGGGTTTAACACTGGCTTTGTCATTTTTTGTTTGTTACCAAGCCTTCGGCCGGGCTTAGGGATTTGCTCCTCTGAGAAGGTTTCAACACCGGCTTCGGCAGTTTTTTATATGTTTCAAAGATTCCTGCGTGACCGACCTTTGGCCGAACTTAAGTATTTTCTACTCTTTGAAGAGTTTAACACCGGCTTCGTCAGTTTTTTATGTTTCTAAGCGAAGGGTTAACACCGGCTTCTGCTTTTTTTTAATGCTACAAAGCACACGGCTATAAATGTCAAATATTTTGAATTGGCCCTTAATGCGTTAATGGAAATGCTTTTTTTTGTATGTGGTTCTTGAGAAATCTTCCTATGCTTCCCGACGATATCCATGTTGTCATAAAGTGAGGTAGTTATATTGCCAGCAAGTTGCGGATTTCGCATTTCGAGATTTGTTTCGTAGGACATTTCTGGATGTGCAGACCACAGCTGTGGAGACAGAGACAACCAGTCAGGACCAGACCACCACAGTTTGTGGTTGAGGAGTTAAACGGAAGATATACCACGGGAACCACAGTCAGCTGGGTTATCTGTTGTTGAAATATAGCTCCAATGAGGTACATTGGAGTATTGTTGCAACTCTGCAACAATATATACACTCCATTTTGAAGATTCACATCTGAGCCAGCAGAGAGCAGTCATACTTTCAGTCCAGTACCAAGTATTAGAGATATCTCGTTCGAGCTTACTCTTAACCTTCTCCATGAGGTTAGAGAGAGGTGTTGCGCCACATAATTCCAGCTTGGGAATTGTTAAAACTTTCAACGGGTCAACTTTTGTTTTGGACTGCACAATATTTATAGTGCCCGAATCCAAATTTCGTACATATACTACAGCAGCAAAAGCAGATTGCGAGGCGTCGCAGAAGCCATGTAACTCCACTGAGCTACTTTTATTTGTACCAATCCAGCGGGGGATTTTGATTTTCTCTAAGATTTTGAAATCCGCAAGATAGCGATTCCAGGAGGACTTTATAGAAACAGAAACTGGATCTTTCCAATTAATTACTTTGAGCCAAAGTTTTTTTTTTAACGAAAAAGTATCTTCATAAATATTCCAAGCCAATTCCTCCGGGATATGGGCCATGAGTTCTGGAGAGTTCGATGCCCATTTACATAGATTGAAGCCACCAGCGGTAGCAGCTTTACTAATTCTACTTGAAGAATCTTCGCCTCAGAGACTGAATCAGCGCCAGAAATTAAAGAAGTCAACGTAGACAATTGTTATCGTTTCGTTTGATCGTTTTGCTATATTATTGCTATATTACTTATTAGACAGTGACCTGCCTGTCGTTTAATCAACAAGAGAGTCAATTAGTTTGTGCATTTTTCTTCATATCATTAAATAAAAGAATTATCAGTAATTAAAGAATTTTAAATAATAAAAATAAAAGTGTTTTTAATTTGGTGGCTCAAGGAGCCAATAATTCTCTTACACACGGAAAAGCTTGACAAATACTATGGGGACTCTGCACCACCGATTTCAATGGTAAAAAGGTGGTTTACTGACTTTGGTTGTGGTCGCACAAGTACAAATGACGCTGAACGTTCTGGACGGCCATTTGAGGTCAATACACCCGAAAATGTCGAAAAAAATCCATGATGTGGTGTTGGCGGATCGAAGAGTAAAAGGGCGTGAGATTGTTGATGCCATAGGCATTTCATATGGCAGTATGACAGCTGTCAGCAAGATGGGTGCAGCGTTTGCTCTCAATTGACCATAAACGTAATCCTGTGACAATTTAAAAGGATTGTTTGGAGTTGTTTAATTGGGCTACGAATTGGTACCTCATCCGCCATATTTTCCGGATTTAGCCCCCAGTGACTATTTTCTATTTCCAAATCTAAAGAAACGGCTCGGTGGAAAGAGATTTAGCTCCAACCATGAAATTATTGATCAAACAAATGCCTATTTTATGGACCTCGAAAAATCATACTTTTTGGTGAAGGATAATTTTTTTTTTGCAAAAAAAACTGTGTTTCATTCAAAAAGTCACTGACTTATTGATCCGCCCTTAACTATACTCAAGTCAGGCTGGGACACCCAAAATGCGGCATAATCGGTCAAAAAGCGGGCCAATCCGCTAAAAGCGGGATGGTTGTTCAGGTTAGCTATATCCTAAGGCCTTTATTCAAAAAAGGTTGTGGGAGATTTGAGAGTCGTTTTTTTCCATGATAAATAATTTCTCAAACCTCTCATAACTGTATATGAATAAGGCAGTAACTCTTCAACATCAAAAGAAGTTTTATTATAGATTAAATTTGTTATATCATACAGAAAGTATTAATTGCATTCAAAAAAAAATATCTCAATATATTTCTACAACAGTAAAAGCTAACCTAGGTGTGATTTTCAGCTTCAAAAATATCATATTTTTGAAATAAATCTTTATAATATTCATTGTTTTTAACAATTTCTTAAAATGTGGGATTTTACCACAATATACCAATAAATATGCGGTAAAAACAGATTTTTCAGAAAAATTAAAGTGAGAAAATTACAGTATGAAAATTGTGCCGTTTGCAAAATAATTATGCAAACAAAATCACAATAAAATTAAAGAAATTGGAACAATTTTGGGGAAATTGTGCTAAACGGCACTTGGCATAATTTTTCAGGAAACAAGTGCCAAAATGGCACGAATTACGCCAACACGCTAACACTGCAAGTACCACTGACTAGGGTATCCAATAATTCTCGCTTCTGCGTTGTTCCCTCTCTAGCTCTGTAGTTTTTTGTTTCCTGGATGATGATATAACATAGAGCTTATCTCAAATATAATATACTTGTGCCCAAATGCATTGGGTTTCCTATTCAATATTGCATGTTTAGACACAATGATTAATAAGTTATAACATATGTGTTTGTGACCCAAATATATTTGTGTTTGTGATATAAATACAGCCGTGTTCTTGCACTGTTTATTCTCTCTCGAGAGCAAGAGAATAAAAGAGGGTCAACGAGTGTATACACATATCTTGTATGTGTGTTTCTGTATTTTTGCATTATTCTCTCAGTGAGTGATTCATAAATATTGTTTCTTATTTTGGTTGATGTATTGCGTTTTAATTTCATGTATTCAGTCGTCAATGGTTCATCGGACATAGGATGTAAAAAGCAGGGTTCATATTTCGTGGGTAATGGGTAACCCCACAGGTTATGGGTAACCCCACAGGTTATGGGGAAAATAGTAGGTAGCTACCCACGACGATGAGTCATTTTACCCTGAGGACAATGGGTAACAGTGCTGGGTAATTCCCCATGTTCGTGGGTAGCTACCCATTACTTTCCCCATACCCCGTGGGTAATGGGTAAACGTTCATTATACATTCCCCACGACTATGTGTATGGGTTACACATGGGGGGGGGGGGTAAATACGAACTCTGGTCAAAAGCGCTTGATAAGTGAAAAAACAATAAACAAACGCTCGGACGGTTAAATCGGTTTGTGATGTTGCTTTGGTTTTTGTGTATGTGTTTCGGCTATATGTATGTATATGTGCTACCAAAGAGAGAAACGATTTTGAGGAAAGAAACTGGAAAGGGCAACAACGTGAAGCTCTTTGTCTGTCCAAGCCTATACTTAGAAAATAGGAACGGCGGACCATTTGTGAAATAGATTAGAAAAACACTAGTAATTAATACACGCTTGACTTGCATGAACTAGATTTTTATACAAATATATTGTTTGTGTACCAACTCATTGTGATAACCAACGCATAGCTGAAACCTTCTGAAAACAACAACAACAAACAAAGAAAGGAGAAGCAAAAGAGCAGCAGATTCTCATTTCATAAAAAACGTAATGCATATTTTAATATTTTGTATTAATTATTTATTTTAATTATAATAAATAAAGAAAGAAAGAATAATTCGTTTCTAAATATTATTATGTTTGGGAGAAAATACGCATATGCTTCCACGTAAGTTATGGAGGTTTGAGCGAAACACGCGAATGCTTCCACGTAAGTATATGGATGTTTGGGATGAAGCACGCATGTATTTCCACGTAAAAGCGTACATATTTGTCAGTAAACATGCTAATGTTTGCAGTTAAATACACCTGAGTTTGGGACTTGCAAACATATAAATGTTTGAAGTGTGTTCCAAACATATACATGGTTCCAGCAAAATATGATGGGGGAAAATATGTTACAGAGGCCGTGTTTTCCGCGTGTAGAATAACTCGAAAACAAGTTTCGAATAACCGAGTAATGCTTTGTTTTACTCTAGTTATTCGAGTAATTATACTCTTTTGTAATTAATAGATTTGATAATAAAAAATATGTTAAAACAGATTAGATAGCATCTTATTAATTGAAACAACACAAACCATGCTAAGAATTAATAGAAATTCATTAAGCGACATGGAAAACTTTGGTCACCAAATGTTTATGTATATATCCATAGATTGGGACAATATTGGGACAGGGCCAAGATAATGTGGAATAATTCATGAAGATACAGCAAAGTTTGCCCTCACAACTACTATTGTTTCTCTATAATTATGAGCTAATATTATTGACAAAACTTGCTCAATAATGTGACAACAAATTATCACAATATAAATATTTGGTTTTCTGGATTTATTCACAAAAATATACCCAAATTTGGATTGGGATATGGGTTTTTCCGATAATTCTGCACATTACCTTCTATTACATATTGTACTTCAGCAGACAGATCAACCCTGTTTCTTAAGTACAATTTTTCATTGCAGTTCCATATAGTCGCTTCACATGAGGATACGGTGAAGCCTTTAAAATTAAAATTTTTACAGTTCGATGTTCAAACTTAAAAACCTGATAATAGCATTTTGGAATGCCAATGGTTTGGCACAACATATCTCGGAAGTTAAACATTTCATAAAAACAAATCAAATTGATATTCTGCTAATATCAGAAACTCCTTTCACGGTCAAGAACTACTTTAATATCCCCAACTTTAAGTTTTATTTTGTCATGCATCCTGATGGCACTGCTCATGGTGGGTCGGCTATTCTCATAAGAGATAACATTAAACATATTGAAGGACAGCACACGTGCCCCAATGAAATTCAGGCTACGAATGTGGTCATCCATGAAAATATTGGCCATATCACTATATCCTCGTTATACAGTCCCCCGAGACACTCCATAAAAAAAGAAGTCTATGTATGACTCGTTCTTCTTATCTCTAGGCCACAGGTGTATGGGGATCTCGGCTTATAACTTCAAAATGTCGACAATTACTCTCGTCAATAAACTATCTCTGCCTCCACATCACTTCCCCGAATTCGCCCACATACTGGCCTACAGATGTTAACAAAATACCTGATCTCAACGACTTCTAAATATCGAAAATTATGTGCCCCGAATCTCACAAATGCTACACACTTCCCGAGTTATCCTCTGTACATTCGCCTGTATTGATATTAAATTCCATACATAATATCATGGAAACCCAATGCAAACTTCACTCTCGAAGAACAAACTGGAAATACTATAAGCAACTCGTTAGTGAATCTTTAAATCTGAAAGTTTCACTCAAAACTGAAGATGATATCTTAAATGCAATCGAGAATTTAACTTCGTGCATTCAAAAAGCGGCATGGAACTCCACACCGGAGCAAAGTTTCTTAAAAGTCCCTCGATACTTAGTAGAGACTAGGAAAAAACTTTCCGAAAAGCGCAAAGCTCGAAAGCAGTGGCAGATAATTCGATATCCCCCAGACAAGACCACTTTAACAAACTTACCTACGAAGTTGAAAATTTACTACAACATGAAGATAAAGCTGAATCTGAGTTTGAAATATTACACCTCGAACCCACTAAAGCATCAAATTACTCTCTATGGAAGAGAACTGGTAGCATACAAATACAACCGAAAACTAATAATCCCACCAGAAAAAATGGCAACTGCTGGACTAAAAATAATACCGAAAAGGCCGCTAGATTCGCAGAACATTTGGTGGTGGTATTCACTCGTAACGAATCTGGTCCCAACAATATCTCTATGCAATCACAAATATCCAACTTCAGACTCACCAACTTGATGTGCCTATTATTAAATTCTCCAAATCTGAGGTAAAAGAAGTTATACGAAAACTTAAACCTAATAGGGCTCCAGGTTATGATCTCTTTGCTCCGAAAACTCTCAAGGAAGTACCTGAAGAAGGTATCTCTCTCCTAACATATATCTATAACGCTTGTCTGTCACGCAGCTTTTTCCATCTGGCGGAAATCATAATGATACTTAAACCGGGTAAAACTCCAGAACACGAGTCCTCATACCGTCCAATCAGTTTACTACCAACTCTTGGTAAAGTACTGGAGTCTCTCTTCCTAAACAGACTAATGCACGTGATATATACCCAAAATCTAATCCCAGACCATTAATTTGGGTTTAGGAAAAAGCATGGTACCACCATTAAACAAGTCCACAGGCTTGTGGATACGATTAATCAGACCTTTGGAAATGAGCAGTACTGCACTGTAGCATTTCTTAATGTCTCACAAGCGTTTGATAAAGTATGGCATGATGGTTTGTTATTCAAGCTAAAGAAAATGCTTTCTATAAACTATTATCTATTCCTCAATTCTTAAATCGGTATTATTACGTTAAGGAAATCGATGAATTCAGCTCAGTCTATCAAACTACTGCGTCCGACTCTCTATCTGTTATTTACCTCAGATCTCACTCACACTGATGGTGTCGCAATTGGAACGTTTGCAGATGATACGGCAGTATTGTGTGTAGCTGCTGATCCCAGTCTCTCTCTTCAAAAATGCCAGGATCTCTTAACATAAAGACGAACAGTTCTCACTACTAATCTTAAAATCAGTTGCAAATTTGTCAGCAGTTGAATACTTTGCCTAATTACTTATAAGATAAGATATAAAATCTAGAATAGAATGATCAGTGGATCATAACAATTCTTTATACAAACTCGCCCCAAATAATGCTAAATATTATATATGTATCTATAAGGAAATAGATTGCATTAATAAAGTATTCATAAAGAAAATAAAAAAAAAGTTCGATGTTAGAGATCTTGCAAATTTTGTCTGGAGAAATTTTAGCCAACAAAAATGTGAAAGATAGAACAGCTGTCTTACTCATATCATATGTTAAATAGCACTGCATTTTAGAAAGAAAATGGAAAACAATAATATCGGGTGTTTTTTATAGAGTGATACAAGTTTAAATCATAATAAAACATAGTAATATATTTTTGATATCAATGAAACGGTCTTTATTGGGTAGAACATTTTATGACATTATTGCTTAAATATGATTTCGGCCATGTTGCCGCCACGGCTAGCGCGTACAAGGCGCAATCTGGAACACCAATTTTCACAAACTTTTCGCAGCATATCCGGCCGTATCTCGCCGATAACTCTTCGAATGTTGATTTCCAGGTGTTCAATTGTTTGTGGTTTATCGACGTACACAAGTCACTTTACATAACCCCAAAGAAAATATTCCAATGGGGTTAAATCACACGATCTTGGGGGCCAATTAATTGGGCCATTTCGTGAAATAATTTTTTCGTCAAAAGTTTCCTTGAGTAAATCAATTGTAGCGCCCGCAGTGTGGCATGCGGCTCCGTCCTGTTGGAACCACATATCTGCAAGATTAATGCCAGCTAATTGAGGTACGAAAAAACTTCGAATCATGTTCCTATACCGTTCGCCATTGACAGTAGCATTCTGACCAGCATCGTTTTTGAAGACATATGGGCCAATGACTCCGCCAGCCCATAAAGCGCACCAAACAGTAATTTCTGTGGATGTGATGGTGCTTCGAGAAAAGCTTGTGGATTCTCCTCACTCCAAATGCGACAATTCTGTTTATTTACGTACCCATTCAACCAAAAATGGGCTTCATCGGAAAATAAAATTTTGATGAAAGTGCACGATAAGTTTGATGAACAGAACCATTATATTGATTAAAAATTTCCACAATTTACACGCGTTGCTCTGGTGTAAGTCGATTCATAATGAAATGTCAAAGCAAACTAAACAAAAAGCAACTATCAGCTGTTAAATGGGTGGTCAAATAAAGCAGTGATGCCAACTCAAAGTTGTACCACTCTATAAAAAACACCCGTTATGTAGTGGCATTCAGCAAATTCTGGTGAACCGACGACGTTGTAATTGGACACCTGTGGCAGTATATACATATGTAAGGTAACTAAAAGCCTAAATGTTTGTAGCAAAGTATAAAACTACATCAGCTGTTGCGTTGCAAATTTTTTCTGGAAGTCGTTGGCGTACATTTTGAGCAAATTTTCATAAAGAGAATAAAATCATTCTTTCACTCTCAAAAGTAAGTTCTTGCAAACTTTTAATCGGAAAGTAAACGAACAAAGCTGATGTTTGTATAACAGAGGTGACCAAAAATTTTTATGGTGTAGTATTGGTGAGAAAAACGTTGTTGCTTCAGTCGTCGTTTAGACAGCGACGTATGCACATGAGCACGGGTATATGAAGTTTCTGCTGATATATCAGGAAAAGACGCATATATCCGCTTACTTGTTTACACGTCGCTTTCTCAACGACGACTGAATGCAAGAGCATAAGAATAAGTGTGACTTTGTTTATGTGTTGGTCTCCGCAATTGCGGTATGGGCTGGTCACCAGTGTTGTATAACATCTTCTGCAGTACTTGATATTCTTTTGTAAGTGGTAAACAAGTAAAGATGTGGAACCTGCCCGTTTATAAATTTAAGAGCACCTATAATTATACTATACTAAATTATTATTTTCTCATTTAATCGATTAATCGGTGGAAATTACTCGATTAATTTATTGCTCGAAATCAGTCGGTTTAATTAACTCGAGTAAATGTTTGAGTCAAATTGTTCGATTAATCGAATAACGGTTAATCGATTGGATACCCTACCAATGACTGAATAAATTTAAGGGGGGGGGGCGCACCGGGCGCGCGCTCGGGGCCCCGCAATTTTGGGGGCCCCGTGACTTTATCAATATTCCTATAAATGTTTTCTAATAACAATTTTAGTTACAATGAGCAGAGTTTTTAATATAACAACAAGTGAGCTGTGCTATGTACTTTTCCTTAAAATTTATCACTACAGTGGCTTCATTTGCATGGGAGCAAAGAAAGTTGTGGATGCTCAAAGCTCTGTTGAAAATATGGTTCATTTTATATACTTGCCTCAAATGTTGCGTTTCTATATTTGACCAATAATGAGCTAACGTCACACAAAAAGGGTCCAGAAATCAATTTTTTTTTCTAAATATAAAAATTAAAGTTTTTATTTTTCTATCAAAATATCCACTATACATTAAAATAAGGACCAATCTTTATCAAACGCTTCAAAAAATTTACCTATAATGGTCCAGAAACCTAAAATAGAACTTATTTAGTGAAAATACATAAAACAACCACATTTTCATGAGCTTTGAATTAAATACTTATATTTATGTCATTACAAATAATTAATATCAGGTGGCATTCGAAATAAATTTGTTTTTAAGACTTTAAATCCATTAAAAATTGTCCTCCCAATTGTGTTGCAACTTTTCTCACGGTGAATTGTTTACAAACTGTACTACTACGAGTTTAACAAGTAAAAATGCATGATAAAAATATTGTTACAAATCATTCTCGTGAATTTTGAATAACATGTTTCAGAAGGCAATGTTTCTGCAATCTTTGTTTTTGAAACATGTATAAGTACATACCTATATGTATTTCTGTTTGTATTTATGGCTAGAACAATGAAACGCCATTTATCAGGCGCTGCAAAAAGAAAAGTAAAAAAACAATATGAAAAAGTTATCAACCAATTAAAGGGAGCATTAGATAAATTTATGATCACTCTAGGTAATTCCGTGGACACAAAAAACTGATGCAATTACAGCTTCCACCAGCCGACAAAATGAGTTTGCTGAAACTCTTGGTTTAGAAGAAGGTATAAGTGAAATATCAGTAGACAAAGGTTGGCAAGATATGCCGATGGAAAATATCGACAGTAAGTCTCAAAATATAAAATACATTATTTATATTTTGTATTAACAATAGAAATGGTTGAGTTTCTCATTTTCAATAAACTAATAAATACTGACCATATTAGTGAAACTAAATCGATATTTAAACACGGTGATCGCATTTTTCTAGGAAAAGTGAAGAATGTGAAGAAATTTTTTCCGAAACATCCAAATCTATATGTATATTCCATGCAAATTATTTTCGGGCTAAAAAAACAAGTTGACAACTGGGTTTCAAAATATTGGAGTTAGTTTGTCCGACCATAAAAAATCAAAGCAGTACGTCCCCTCAATCAATGTGTACAACCTACAAGCGCTCCACGGTTTTAAATCGCGTCGATGCGAAAATTAAGCCGCATTCACAATGCAAGCGACAATTTCGTTTTTCATGCTATCTCGTTCTCACACACAGAATTTCACATAATGGCCTTTCGTTTTTTTTTTACAAAAATGTAACTCCAATTTGTCGCTGAAGTTGATCTATTCCTACTCCAGCAACATATTTGTTCGAATAAATAATGTACTATTACGCGGTAGATGGCGCTGTGCTTCGAATTTCATTTTCAAACTTAAAAACATCAATGAAAATTGAACCCATTTGTGTTAAAAGACGCATTATAAAACGTTATTTTATCTGTAGAATCTTTTAATACCAAATATGTTTAAATACATTAACATTTTTTAATATTCGAAATACAACCCCGGAGGTGACATTTGAATCATGATGCAACTAATAGAGGTTGTGTTATAAGAATAACTTAAATGGTTTGCTTTTCCTTCTGTTCATTATATGAAGAATCAAATTCAAATGTATTTGGTTTTTGTAATTTCTGGCATACTCCTATTATTGACAAACATTTGTGTTAACTTTGACATTAAAACAAAATATATTTTATTGTTGCCTTGATATATTGGCCGTAATATTGGTATCACCTGTTAGAACAAACATCTCGATTCGAAGTAAACTGTTGCTAGCATTGTGAACGCCTTTTGAAAATGTTGCTTGCATTGTGATTCCGGCTTTATAATGCAAAACGAAAGTTATTGGAGAAACATTTTACGCAGATTTGTATCCACAATAAAATTCCTTGCAATTGCATGTAGAGGACATAACGAGAGTTCAAGATCTGCCAGTATGATGGTTTTTTAAAGTCGTACTTGCGCGAATACATTTGCGCGAATCATTACTTGTACATTAATGGTCAGTTTCACAGTTGAAAATTCTCCATTTAAATGTACTTTAAATGCCCGATGCTTGTCATTTAAATGTCATTTAATATGAAAAATTTCAGTAAGCTTTTAAATTGAGCTTTTAAATGACGAGTGTGAAACTCGCCCTAAGACTCTTATTTATAGCTTCCATAAGCTCTTTTTTTAAATTTCCAACTTTTATGATTTTGGTTTTTAAGTTGGAATTTTTGTTTATTTTATCACTGTTTACTTACATGTCTGTCTCGCATTGCATTCAAATAACAACTAAAAGCGCTGCAAATTGCAACGCGTCAATTTCCCATCCAAGATATATTGACAAGGTAGAACTATTACTACTTTCACTGATGGTTTTAAAAAAATTATCGAAAAATTCCTACCCATGTGCGTTTTACGCACACTTTTGTGATGGTTTCCCATATAAAATGTGTGAATTCATTAGTGATCATGACATCATTGACAGCTAGGAGTATAGATAAAAAAGCCGTAGATATGAAAGCAACTTTTCCGAATGTGGAAATTATTTTAAAAATATTTTATACCATGCCAATCTCAAACGATTCTGGAGAAGAATCATTTCTTGTCGTAAAAGAGTAAAGCATTATTGAAGAAATGCAATGATAAAAGAAAGACTCAATAGTATTGCTGTATAGGTAGTGATTTACTTAAAATTATTGATTGTAATGATATAATTTACAAGTTTGCAAGCCAAAAAGATAGAAAAAAATTTTCTGTATTTTAATTACTACTTAAAGTACGATTTTAAGGTTTATAAAATTTTGGATTATTTCAACAAAAATTTGGTTATTTTTCGATTACTTTTATTGGGCCCAATATTTATTCTGCGCCCAGGGCCACATCCAACCTAACTCCGCCTCTGCTCTCACCTCGTGGGGAAAATAGAGAAAATGACAATAGGGACCCCCTAAACTCTGAGTAGGTCATGTGGCTTGGTTCGAGGTGAGGAAGTGACCCTTAGTTTGTTTTCCAGTGTAATTAAAATATTTCCTTAATTGCCAGTTTCATATATTCCGTATTCAAATTAGCAAGACATCACTTCTTCACATTCTTCGTTTGCTCAATCGAATTAATATTCATATCATTATTTGAAATCAATGCACATTATGTTAATTTCAATTTTCATTTTATTCCGCGTATTTTTAATTGGAATTTACTTGGTTATTCCCCCCAAATCTCGGACTCTGCGGGGGGTGCGAAGTACTACACACATACGTAGATATATATTTGTTTATTTTTTGGGGTAACAAAAATGACTGAATTCCAGTGGAACGTTTGCGACTTGTACCATCAAATACTAGTAGACCGTGGAAATATTTTGATTTTGGGGATTTGAAGTGAAGAAAGATGTCGCAACTCGCAAAATGCCAGGGTCATCAGCAAAATATTGCTTAAAGGTTAAGTAGCAGTTAAAAGGATTGTTATCTTAACAAATCATAGTGGGGAAAGTAAAGAAAAAGTGTGGAAATAACAGGGTGTCCAATAGGGACGGTAGATGTAAAAATTTTATAAAACAAGTTGATATCAACGATTTGTTGTTTTATTTGAAAGAACATTTGGGCGGATTATGACATCGATCATGTGTCCGCCGCAGCTATGCTTTGTTGTGTGCATCCGAGAGGCTCAATTTTAGATGATTGACGTTGTTGGGTTAGTTGTAGAGTTGTATAGTTGACGAACGAACTATCGTAGTTCAATTGAACGATTCACTCTTGTGAACTATTGGAACTAGTTCACACTGTTCCGCTCTTTTGTTTCAGTAGTTCCCTCGTTTCAGAACTTTTTGGAATGAAGTTCCTTACACAGGGTCTACAACTGACATTAACTCTGATATAATAAGGCTGTTTTTTTATTCCATTAAGCTATTACCACTTACGTCTTTCCAAATAAAACGATCCACACTTAATAATACGAAATGTGGCAACATTTGCTGAAATGAGTGGAAGAAAATACGATACGGCAACACGTTTGTAGCCAGTGCAGACAAATAACGGGTTTTTCAATAAGAGCGCTACAAAAGTTTTTTTAAATAAAACAAAACCGGTTTTAGATACTAATGAAATTCTTTAATTCTGTGAAAGTACGTTCGATGCCATTATGTATGGAACTCGATTTCTTTTGCGGGCACGCTTGCAGAAGTCCAGACGCTGAACCCAATTTTCGACGGTTTTCAAGCATAAATCGGCCGATACTGCTGCAATTTCACGTTCGATATTCGTACGAAGTTCATCAATCGTCGCTGGCTTGTTGGCATAGACCATAGCGTTCACGTAGCCCCACAGGAAATAATCTAACGGCGTCAAATCGCACGACCGAGGCGGCCAATCGAGTGTGCCATTTCGTGAGATAACATGTTCACCAAACGTAGTTTCCAATAAATTGATTGTGGCATTCGCTGTGTGGCTTGTGGCGCCGTCCTGTAGGAACCACATGTCCTCCAAGTCCATATTATCCAATTGGGGCCAAAAATATTCGGTTATCATTGAACGGTAGCGATTCGCATTCACAGTAATGTGCCGGTCTTGATCATCACGGAAGAAGTACGGCCCAATGACGCCGCCGGCCCATAAACCGCACCAAACCGTAATTTTTCGGGATGCAATGATGACTCATGGATTGGATTGCTGTCTGACCAATAACGCATATTTTGCTTATTGACGAAGCCATTCAGCCAGAAATGAGCCTCATCGCTGATTGTTGAGGGCTCTTAAAGTGGAGGCCACTGACTCCAAATTTCGGTAGTAAATTTTAATAATTTCGACTCGTTGTTGGCTCGTATATCTTTCCATGATGAAATGGCAAACCTGACTGAAGAGAAATGTCAAAAGAGCGGGAAAAAATATGGCGTCGTTTGCTGTCCCTATCGATTTACTTTTGTAGCGTCTCTGTTGAAAAACCCTTTACATGGTAGCAACCAATGTTGTTGGAGTTGTAGGCAGCAACAACAGACATTTTATTCGTTTCAGTATAAAAACAAAATACATCTGAGTTTGACAAGAGAATCGAAATATGACATGGAAAAAATTAAATCTCCTGTTTAAACCAGTATACCTGATAGATAGTTCTACCATGATCAACATGTATAACATTTACCGCGCGTTGTTTTGAACAATTTAATTCCAATTTTGTTTTCAATCGGAAATAAAAGGCTATCCTTCAAATTTAGAGATATAAAAATATACATAGTCTTCCATTAAATTAAATAATATAAATGTACTAACCATGTGTAAGCCATTTTGCAAATTTCTGTGTTTGAGTCTCTCCACCACACTAACATTTTCATTCACAAAAAACGATAACAAGATAACTTTTTGTTGCCATTTCTTGAAGTTTAACATGTGGCAACATTGTCATTGCACAAGTCGGAATTTAAGTGGGAAATTGAAATTCCACTTACTATCGCTTAGCTGTCCCGTACAAATTAAGCTATAATTAACTTTAGCGGGGTAAAAAAATACACTTAATATCAAAGAGAATAACTAATATCTAGCATGTAGGACATGTAATTTTATAAATATCATAATATTTCACAATCATCAGGCAGCCGTACAGTAAACATTTGTGTAATTTTAATAGTCGGTGTTGTTTTTATTAACATTTTGTAATTTGTTTTGTACATTCCTCAAAAATTCTTCCACACAACAACATGTATATCGTATCCGCAAATTTGGTCCACAAACCAATATTCGATTGGATTTTTAACGTAGAATACGTTATACGGTAAGGTAGGGGTGTTGATCTGGAGCACAAAATTTTGAGAAAATGTTTGTCAACTTTCACCCACTTTTACTTAAATATTAAAACATATTTTAGCAATTTTTATATGTTACTCAGTTTTGGTAATATGTTTTGTTTCGAATTACATTAAAACAATTATATGTCTATATATAAAAGTTTTATGTAGTTAAGGAAATAAATATTTAAGAGCATGATATTTTAGACTTTTTTTGTACATGCCGCTGTTGTTGTTGGTTTGTAAATGCCGCTGTTGTTTTTGTTGTTGTTGTGAAATCAAATGATTTTGGCTTTGCTGTGCTTTGTTTATTTATCGAGCAGCGTGTAAATGTGTGTGTGTGTGTACATTTCGTTTTGTTGGATCGGTCGGTTATTAGTTCGTTTGGAGGGGAACATAAGATGAAGGGAGGGGAGCGTGGACACTTGTGTGTGCTTGAAAGTTTACAGATCTTTGCTGTCGTTTGTTTACTTCTGCGAGCAGCGTGTAAATGCGTGTGTATGTACATTAATACAAAGAATTGGCGATGTATACGCTCACTATATCAATGGCGTTTTTCCTAAACACATTTCTGTGAATACATTGGGAAGTAGTAGGAAAGCAGCTAATCTATTGTGCTGCCATATCATAAAATGTATTGCTGTAGCTGTACTTCAAATGAAGATGTCGCTATAATGTAATACGTTAAACTAGATATAGTTTCATCCTTAAACATACGGCATACAGTCTTCGCGCACACAAACTAAAAAATAAATTAATAAATCTTGTTCAAAACTATTCCAATCGTTTAGATCAGTGGTTTCCAAACTTATTTGGGTTATCGCCACATTGTAGCGACATCTTTATTAGATGTACAGCAATAGGAATTACTTTTGTGATATGGCAGCACAATAGATTAGCTGCTTTCCAACTACTTCGAAATGTATTCACAGAAATGTGTTTAGGAAAAACGCCATTGATATAGTGAGCAGAAAATAAAAGAGGAAATTTAGAGAAAACGAAAGCTGCCTGTAAATCTGAGTTTACACATGCAATTTTGATGTCGTTAATTGTTGTGTTGGTTGGAGAGAGGTGCGACGGCATTTTGTAAATATGCACTTTCTTAGATTCACTAAAGCAAGCAACGTCTTTATATGCGCAAGTTGCTTTTTCTGTCTTATCGGATGGCGTATTCTACGTTAAACTTAATGGCCGTGTCTCTGACACAGCCTGCAGGGACAGTCCGTGGCCGAACAATATATAGATGATGCCCAAAATTTTTGGAAATTAGCCTCAAGCGCCAGACCGGATATATAGTTATTAATAGTCATGGGACTGTGTTATCTTACCTACGCATATCCTCCCCATTTGGTCGACCTCTGAAATTTTTAATTGATACAGGTGCATCATCCTCATTTATTAGTCCGAAATTTATTAACTCGATGGATAGTAGGAAGTGTCAGCCGACAACCATATCTTCGATTCTGCACAGATATGATCTTGATGGGAAAGTGACCCTTCCTATTTTTAATGAATTTCAACAACCAGGTGAATTTACGTTTTTGATATTTAAATTCCACAATTACTTTGATGGACTATTAGGACTTGACTACTTGTCGAAACTAAATGCAAAAATAGCCAGACTCTGGAGACTGGTAACGTTGTTGTACCTCTTGGGTTGAAACCAAATTTTTCATCCGGGAAACACTTGATTCCACCAAATTCGAAACAGGTCATAAAGCTGCCAGTTGATATGGAGGAGGGAGATGTATTCCTAGATTCAGTGTCTTTCGATTTCTTCGGGAATATATCGGGCAAAAAACTGGTTTAGTATCATGGGGATAGCTAACCCCACGAATAATGAGCAGACACTTTATTTTGAATAAACGATTAGGGTTACCCCTTACGTATCTTCAGATTTTACTGAACTAAATAATTTTAAAGTTATCACTCCAAAGAAGACGGAAAAGGCTGTAGAATTGTCAGAACTCCTTCGGACAAGTCACCTTAACGTTGAAGAAAAGGTACAATTCATTAGACCAGCCCGAATATTTGACGATATCTTTTAATAAAGAGCGACAGGACCTTACTTTCACGAACGAGGTAAAATATGGGATCAAGGCTACGGACGATATCCCTATACACACCAGGTCATACAGGTACCCCTTTGTCCTTAAGGAAAAGGTTCTTAAGGATAACGGTCTAACACTTCAGACAACGGCTAATAGAAAATTACATAAGGCTAAAATGAAATTAAGGAAAAGAAAATAGTTTTAGCATGCTAACCAACTAAATTACAATATAGACCTTTTGACAAACCACATGACTGACATAATAGAAGCGGCCATTCTGGCCAGGCTCAGAGTAATATCGAAGTTGATTTTTCACTCAGATGAATTAGACGAGGTCCGAATCCAGCGGGATATCGTGATTTCAGACGAACATTTGTATGAATTATTAAAATTTCAAACTTATTACAATAACAACGGATTGATATTCAATGTTAAGATTCCAAAGGGAAACCAATATATTTTACCACCTTCTTCCGTTGTCAATTGATGATACCAGAGAAATAGTAACAAAACCATATGTAAGTACTAATAATGATAACATCCAGTACCTAACAGAGATTTGCCCAAAGATTGAAAACACGTACTATTGCAAAAGGTCTATTCATCTTGAAGACTCATTAAACTCAACATGTATTGGAAAAATACTAAACAACGAGCCTCCTACCTACTCATTGAACGACGTGGAACACTTTTCAACGTGTAGACCATTAATGTAGACAAAACACTAATGAATTCTATTTGTAGGAAAACCAACACCACAGTAAGGGTAACTTTATTGCTCCATTTCAAGAATTGCTCAGAATCTACTGGAGGAATTATATACGGAAACACCTTTCAGTATATTAGGATGAAGTTTAATCGTTCCACCCTATTACAACAAGCTCCAAGTATCATGAGTCTCCGAAACGCTAAGCCTGGGGAACTGAGAGACTATGACTTCAACAACCGGAAATCTGCATTCACATTGAAGGAAGAAACCGTGATCAAGAGAAGATTACTTACCGCCTAGAACCCGTACACATCGCTCTGTCCCCACCAAAATCGCTGTGGCCATCGCTTTACTCTAAGGGGGGAGGAGTTATGTTATCACATCAACCCCACCGGAACCACCGAAGCTAACGTAACTTAAGTCTATACTTTATACATACATACACATACCACTGCCCTACATTAACAGTCATCGATATTGGACATTCTTTTATTATTAAGTAATGCACATTTGTGTATATACAAACATACATACGTATTTAACTCTTGTTTACTTTAAAATTGTTTTATTATTTAATAGTAGGCTTCCATAAAAACGTACATATATTGTAAAAATACTTGAATGGGAAAAAATATAAATTAATTTATCCAGAACAAACGGAGTGGAAAGACGTCTTTTCTTTGGGAAAAATCAAATCTCCCAAATACCTAAACTTAACTAGGGCGCTAAAGTTAAGTGTTTTTGGGAATTTGGCTGAAAGCAAAAATCGATTTTGATCAGTAATTCGCAAAAAAATTTGGAAAAAAATAAAACCTTAATGATCTTACTGAAGACAGCTGATCACGAAAATCGTAAAATTTGTTTCAAAAAATAAAATTTTGCAAAAGTTTAATTAAGTGTAGAAAGAAAATACGCCAATTTTTCACTTTGTGCTAGTTTAACTTGAATTCCATGCAACTAAAAAAAATTAAATAATAAAACAATTAAAAACGTCTAAATTCATCATATATTTGTGAATTTTTTTATAAAAATGTCTTTATCATTTTTGTTATCGAGGTATTTAATTTAATTTTAATTTAATATTTAATTTTTACCACAAAATGTACCCATAAACCGAAATTGATTTTACAAGTTTACCCTATAATTGTAAAACTTTTGAATCTATTTCGCAAAATTCACAATTTTATAATTTAAAAAAAAAAAACATGTTAAAATAAATTAAAATTGTTTATAATTTATATTAGAACAATATGTTAGCACTAATATATATAAAGGGTTTTTCAACAGAGACGCTACAAAAGTAAATCGATAGGGACAGCAAACGGCGCCATATTTTTCCCCGCTCTTGTGACATTTCTCTTCAGTAAGGTTTGCCATTTCATCATGGAAAGATATACGAGCCAACAACGAGTCGAAATTACTAAAATTTACTACCGAAATTTGGAGTCAGTGGCCTCAACTTTAAGAGGCCTCAACAATCTGCGATGAGGCTCATTTCTGGCTGAATGGCTTCGTCAGTAAGCAAAATATGCGTTATTGGTCAGACACCAATCCGCACGTAATCCATGAGTCATCATTGCATCCCGAAAAAATTACGGTTTGGTGCGGTTTATGGGCCGGTGGCGTCATTCGGCCGTATTTCTTCCGCGATGATCTAGACCGGCACATTACTGTGAATGCGAATCGCTACCGTTCAATGATAACCGAATATTTTTGGCCCCAATGGGATAATATGGACTTGGAGGACATGTGGTTCCTACAGGACGGCGCCACAAGCCACACAGCGAATGCCACAATCAATTTATTGGAAACCAAGTTTGGTGAACGTGTTATCTCACGAAATGGCCCAATCGATTGGCCGCCTCGGTCGTGCGACTTGACACCGTTAGATTATTTCCCGTGGGGCTACGTCAAGTCTATGGTCTATGCCAACAAGCCAGCGACGATTGATGAACTTCGTACGAATATCGAACGTGAAATTGCAGCAGTATCGGCCGATTTATGCTTGAAAACCGTCGAAAATTGGGTTCAGCGTTTGGACTTCTGCAAGCGTGCCCGTGGTGGCCATGCAAAAGAAATCGAGTTCCAGACATAATGGCATCGAACGTACTTTCACAGGAATAAAGAATTTCATTGGTATCTAAAACCGGTTTTGTTTTATTTAAAAAAACTTTTGTAGCGCTCTTATTGAAAAACCCGGTACATAGTAATTATTTGAATTTAGAAGATTCATATAATCAAATAGTTTTTGCAAATTTGCTCGTATTGAATTTATGTATATTGCCGGGCGGATAGTACGCACATATAATAAATATAAAGTTGTTGCAGTCATCTGGTATCTTTAGAGCGCATGTCTCTAAAGTATCTAGCGAATATATACATTTCTTTTCGTAATTGTAGTATTTTATGTTGTTCTTGATTAATATAGCAGTTCCCACACCCCTTGTTGCATCAATTCGATATTTTCTTATGATTTTGTAATTCTTAAATATTACATTGTGCCTAGGGTTTAATTTTGTCTCATTTAATAGGGCAATACCTACTACCTACCTACTCTTAAAAATGTACCTATTCTTGTAAAAAGGACCAGTTCTAATAAAAATTCATATTTCTTAAAAAAAAACCTTTTCTTCAAAACCAAACTACATTCTCTTATAAAAAATACTTTTTCTTACAAAAATTCCTTTTCCTAAAAGTACCTTTTCTTAAAAATAAAATGTTAACTTTTTTTGAAATTGTAAGTAGGCTTTCTGATAATAACTAAATTTTCATAAAAAAAATAACCTTTTCCTAAAAAGAGTACCACTTCTTTAAAAAGTACATGTTCTTAATAAAGAACTTCTTTGTAAAAAAATTCATACTCTTATGGCTTTTTCTTACAGAAAATACTTATTCATAAGAATAGTAAATTTTTTTAAAAAAAACATTATCTGTTAACAAAAGAAGTACTTCTCTTTACAAAAGGACCTTTTCGGGAAAATATAACACATATTCTTACAAAAAGGACCTAAAATATAATTTTTTTTAAGATTTTTTTTAAAAAATACATTGTAGAAAAAAAAATTTTCTTCAAAAGTTTTTTTATTTTACAAAACGTACCTTTTCTTAACGATACATTTAAATATCGTAATTTCCAACGGGCGCCTTAAACGTGTTGGAACTAACTAATAAATAATATATAGCGAAAGGAACTTCGTTCCAACCGGCTGTCCCATGACACCTCATGTGATTTTTTTTATAAAAATGCTAATTTTAATGTCAAAAATTAACATTTACTTAAAAACACATGTGTCCTACCCTATCATTTTTATAATCGAGGTATTTAAAATCAAAAAATTAATTTTTGCCACAAAATGGACCCCTAAGCCGAAATTGGTTTTACAAGTTTACCCTATAATTGTAAAAATTTTGAATCTATTTCGAAAAACGCACAATTTTTAAATTTCTATTAGAACAATATAATAGCATTAATATATATATCAAAAAATCTGCCGCTTCTTCCTTAAAGTGCGAAAATATTTCATTTTCGAAATGCATAAAATCACCATTTCAGTCAGAAAATTTCCTCAATTTTGACACTTTTTTTTTGGAAAATAAAACATAGCTATGGTGACAAGGCATAACAGCTTAACTCGACTCGATTTTTAGAATCGAGCTATATATGTCGTGTTACAAATTTTTTAAATTTTTGGGGATAATCCGATTTGTAGCTCTTGAGATATGAGACAAGACTTATTAGCATACCTCGATCTGTCACTCTATTACAAATGGAATTTTAACTTTTAAAGCGCTCTCCTGAGAAGTTACAAAAATATACATAGAAAATATATGTTGCGAAAAGCCGATTTTTCCGATATTTTTATTTGTTTATGCACTTAACTTAAACCTCAAGGGAAAAAATGCTGGCATTTTTTCAAAAAAAAAAACTGAAAAGACGTAATTTTTGAAATGCTTCAAATCAACTTTTCTCATTTTTCCCCAATTTTTATAGTAAATGAAAAAATGTTGTAAGTTAAAAAAGCTTTTTTCACACAAATTTTAAATTCTTTTAAATTGGTTTTCGGTTAGTGAATACTCTAATTGTGTAACAAATCGTAGATAAAGATGTACCGAAAACCACGTTTTAGGAATTTCAAATGTATTGAGAAACACTCGACAAATGAGAAACACTTGGCCTGATCGAAACTTTAAAATGCTGCCGTGGAAGAAATGCTCTGTCAACATTTTGAAAATATATTTTTCGACCCTAATGACTAAAAAAATTATTTTCATTACCAAAAATACACAACGAATCGAATCTTTAAGACAACCCTCGTATAAAATAAAAAGTTTGACGTTCCAGCAATCAGCTCATAGAATAATACATACATAGATAAACTTATTCTCTCATCTGACGTTTCATTTCACACACTTCATCGTAGGTTTGTGGAAATGAGAGCAATTACATTTAAAATTACCTTACACCAGGTGGAGTTACAAAATATGTTCACTTAACTTTTTCCTGTCGTTTTGGTGTAGAACTGAAAAATTTAAATATATTTTGCACTTTTTTGTTGACTTTTATCGTTGGTATACATTTGTATTGTATTTAACACAACTAGTTTGCCACAAAAATACGAAATTCGGTTGTTGTTCCTTTGTTGATCGCTGTATACTATTGCCACTATCTGGTATTATTGAACCCATATTTTCCACCATCCAATGTTTACTTTCCATCGTGCCTATGACGTTTAATTTATTGAGCGAATAAAAGCTTCTATGGTATGTATTATTCTATGAATCAGCTCTTCAATACGAAACTTTTGTGCCACCCCATCCAAAAAATGTTTTTCGGTACACCCTGTTGCACATTGTAATTATATTGTGATATAATACAGGAATAATTTTTACATTCAGTAGACCATATTCACGGTCAAAAAAACGGCCCCAGCAAGATATTGCAGGGACAATGTACATATTTGCAAACACGGTTTTCATGAATTGAAGATCTGCTGCTTTTTTGAATCTTTGTTGTCTGTCACGTTTTTGTTTTCAGCCGTTTGCAACAAAAAACCCATATGTGGGTCACAAATGCATATACTATCACCTATTAATCATTGTGCCTCCAACATGTTATATTGAATAGCAAACACAATGTGTTTGGACACAAGTATAATATATTTGCTATAAGCTACAAACACATTATACTTGCATCCAATCAACAACAATAAGATGGATTTTTCAGCGTGTATCACAAAATGGAGGTAGTGCGCGACGCGTGTCACGAATAGACTCCTTGGATTTCAAAATAAATCTGCACAATATGCAGGCGTTGTTCAGGCGTCAGTATATCTGCGATGAAGTGGAAAACCAACCTAAACATATCTCACGTGGAAGCCATCAAATAGACCGACACTGAAAACAGTTGACAACTTCAAGTTTTATACCACTAAAAGCGCTAGTTGTAATTCGTTTGCGGTAACCAAAGAACAATTATTAGAAACGTTTTCGAAGGCTTCTCTGTTGATAGGGTTGTCGCCAGGGCCGTCTTAAGGCATGTCGGGGCCCCTGGGCACAAAATAATTTGGGGCCCCACTGGAAAGTAAAAAAAAAACGAATGACAAGAACTTTTTTGTTATGATTTTAAATTTTTTATGTTTAATACAAATTAAATACATGTTATTTAATGTTATAAGAAATATAATCTAGGTATTTATGTTCTGATTTAATTTGGCTACGCTAAAGGTTTTTTTCTGAATTTCTGTGCTGTAAAATCTTCTATTATATCCTAAAAATCAATTTCTTGAAGGACATCACTTTCAATGCACATAATTGACAAGTTAGTTAGGCGTTCTTGTAACATAGACGTTCGTAATTAATTTTTTATTCTCTTTAGCCGAGAAAATGACCGCTCTCCACTACAATTTGTGATCATTAAACAAAGAAATATTCTTGTAGCAACTTCAACATTTGGAAAAGTTTCTTCTAACTTATCGGACTTTATTAGGTTATGTAAAGCTGAGATACTCAAATCCGATGAATGAACATGTAATGTGTCAATTATGGGACTAAACGTTTCTACGCGGAATTTTTGCTTGCCATTTAACTGTACAGTCTCCGCTGATCCGTCAATAAAGGTAAGACGTGTGCTGCGAATTTTTTTTCTTTCAAACATATCTTTATAGTCACCATTGGGTTTTTTTTCTTTAGCGGCCGATTCGTACTGATCGAAATTATTGCGTGCGTTACTGACATAATCGATTAAAGATGCATAAAGTTTTGTTGCAACGTCCAGTGCAATGCTTGTTTTGTTTATAACTCCTAAAAGATCATTCCAAATCTCCGTTAGAAGCATAGTCTCAAATTTTTCCATTTTTTTGGCTAGGCTTTGAGCATCGTTTCTTGTTTCTCCTGGTTGATTGATGTCATTTGCAATTGATGTTAAAGCTTCAGATATATGAAAATAACCATTTTGCAAAGCATTAATAGCATTAGCACGTGCAGACCATCTAGTATCTGGGAGAGACTTCCAAACTTTATTTTTTTCCCAAATTCGCTGTCATAATTTTCCATCGTTTGGTCGAAGCCGAGAAAAAATGAAATAATTTTTGGACGAATTGGAAGTAGGATACTGCATCTGAAACACATTGAACAGCTTGAACACCTAAGAAAATTTAATGAATGTGCCGCACATGGAACAAAAATTGCAAATTCACATCTTTCTTTTATTCTTGCCTGAACACCAGAATACTTTCCTGCCATATTTGATGCATTATCGTAACTCTGTCCTCGGCAGTCTTTTATAGGAATATCAAGACTTTCAGTAAAGTTTAAAATGGCACCTGCTATGTATTGAGCATTATGTTCATCCATAGGCAAAAATGCCAAAAATCTCTCAATAGGCTCTCCGACTTTGACGTATATAACGATAAAGGTGAGTTGGTCAACATGTGAAAGATCTGGTGTAGAATCCACACTAATAGAGTAGTATTTTGCAGCTTTTAGTTCATTAACATTCGCTTTTAGCACTTGCTGTCCCATTATATTAATAAATTCATTACAAATATTTGCAGAAAAATATGATGTATTTCCTTTTCCGCATGTGATCAGCAAGAAAAGGATCAAATTCACTAATTGGTTCTAAGCATCCCAAATAATTTCCGTTATTTTGAGACCCTAATATTTCATTATCACCACGAAAAGCAAGTCCTCTGGAAGCCAAAAACTTCACTACTGCAACAATTCTTTTAAGTACATTCTTTCAATGATTGACTTGTGTATTATATTGGGACACAAACTCGCTGTCAATTCGCCCAATAGTTTTGCTTCTTACGACATATTTCATCTTTGATTCCCTGTGTTGTAAACTGTTCTCATGCTGCATTAATAAATTACTTATATGTTTCCAGTCTTTATATCCATTTGGAGAACTCAAATTATGACCAGTACCAGTAGTAGTATTAAATAGACGGCAGCAATAACAGTATACACAGTTCTTTGACGGTGAAAATTGGAGCCATTTTCTTTCTAAAGACTCACCATTCGTCAATATACAGGTGAACATATTTTGAGTGAAGTATCTAGTTTTTGTTTTACCGCTTGAATCTGGAAAAATTTTAGAAGTTTCGGAGAAGTCACACTCTTTATTTTGAAAAAATTCGGGCCCTTTTTGAGTCCAAATATCGCGTACTTCTTCCGTTAAAATTTCATCACAGTACGTACCAGGATCAGGAGATACACTTTCTATGCTCGTAAATAATAAGTCACAGAAGCTTGAATTGGAGGATTCAGCATCTAATGTACCTGTTACTGTCTCTACATCTGGAACTTGCATAATATTATCATTTTTGTCAGACTTAAGTTCTTTTTCCCGTTGAAATTCGAAAGTAACCGGATCTTGAGATGATGAAGGCGAAGAATCAGTCATCCCGTTTGTTTCTTCCACCGTAAAAAATGAAGTGAGTTTAGAAAGTTTTTCGGCTAATTCTTTTTGAGCTAGAACTTTTTTCTTTTTTCTGAACCACTTAAATATGTTCTTTTCGACATAATTAAATTAATTATAAAACAATATAGACAAGTTATTTACAACTAAGACGTCAAACTGGTAAAAACTTCTGAGTTGACCTTACTCTTATTGACTGCGTTAAACTTTGACATTCATATGGGAAATCCCCTAAATATACACAATGTCAACTATTACCATCTGCACCAGTGAGGGTTGCCAGTTTTTTTTTGTTTGTATCGCCAAATACAGTTGAAAAATCGCCCAAATACATTTTTTTAGTATTTGTTAATATTTAAGTTTCGGTTAAATTTTTTTCTCTTCCTTTTTGTTTTTGAAATTAAAAAAAAAATTGCTGAAAACCACCAGAAAAATACAAAATATTTAACTTCTTTCTTTCGTGGGCCTTTCGGGGCCCTGGGCACGGGCCCCGTGTGCCCTTATGGCAATGACGGAATTGGTTGTCGCATCCCCCAATTGCGAAAATTTAAAATTTGAAACCAGAGGGTTTTCGTAGATCCTTTCCGTGTATCAAGAACAGTTTCATTTCATACACGTTATTGTTTCTACAAATGTTTGTTTGCCGCAAATATGTATGTACAATCCCCAAACGAAGTTCGTTCAGCTGAGCTTTTGTTTTGGTGTAACGAACTTTGTGTTTGCGTGTATGTCATCGGGAAAATAAATTTAACACCCGGAAATTGTCATGCTATAATTTTCTACGATTTTCAACGCTGCAACTTGCCAGCAGTTGTTTTATAACTTTAGAAATTCTAAATGTGAATTTCCCAGCTTTTACACTCTTCAAAAATTGTATCAACCAATTTTGCTTCGATTGCCATTATTTGACGGAGTAAAAGCTTGTGACACTTTTTGGCGAGTCATCGTAGTTTTTTGTAACTTTCACCATTAAAAGCCATTTAGTTGTACGTGTGTAAGTATTTAGCGAGAATATTAGTGAAACATCCTTTCACCTCAGCAGACATTAGGTCGTTCCCCAAGGCAAACAGAAGCACTCACAAGGACGAATTGAAAAAGTCCTTTGATCTGCATATGCTGCGCATGTATGTATTTACATTAATATGTACGGCATAATATTCCATTAGAGCATCCAATGTGAAATCATGGTTCCTTTGAATATGTTTGCTTAGGCATAATTGCAACCTTCGGAAATCTTACCTTAAAAGATTCCATAATAAAGATTTCTAAACAAAATACAGATATTCCACTACTCATTGGTACGAGTATTCGGACACGATACTCCACTCCGCGGGTACATCTGCCTGAAATTGAGCGGGCCGATGCAAATGAATGTATGGTATGAGAGAAAGATATCGAAACGATGGAACACTATCTCCCTCATTGCCTCGCATTAGCAGAATAAACACAAACACGTATTGGAGAACAATTTCCTACCAACTGGCTGAAGTGAATGGATCTTGAATCTAGGCACAATGCTACGAATGCTCATTCTCAACCTAACCTAACCGAGCTTAAAGACTTCTACATTAGGGTATTTCAAGCAAATCCGATGCAAAAATGGCAAACAGTTTATAATATTGTTAGTTTCATACAATGAGTAAAAAGCTTTAGAATGGTATAACTGTGGAACAGTAACTGCAAATTTAAAATTTGACTCCGCCAATTTGTTTGGAATGTATCCATCTTTTAAAGTGCATCATTAGGCCACCGTTTTTTCCAGCATGATTTCAATGTGTATGGCTTCAGTTCTTCCAATGATTCTTTTATGTTTACGATGCATTTTGCTATGTCCAATTCCTTCCAGCATTCCATAACATTCATATCAGGATCACATTCCATATTATCCAATATGATTTTGAAGATTCGTCTAACGTAATAGAGCTAAAAGGCCTGGATTAATCCTTGGTCCATAGGTTGAAGCAAAGATGTCGTGTTGGGGTGTAAAAATGTTACTTTTATATTTGGATGCATAGTTTCAAGTTCGCGAGGACGACCTGGTGCATTGTCCAAAACTAGAAGTGTTTTAAAGTCTAAATTATTTGTTTTTAAATAAGTTTCAACTTCAGAAACGAAACAATTCCGGAACCAGTCACAAAAAACAGCGCTTGTAACCCACGCTTTCTTATTAAAGCTTTGATTTAAAGCACCAGGATTTAACGATCTGTAAAACATCATTGGTTTAATGACACAATCTCCAGATGCATTAGAACATAGCAGCAGTGTAACTGTATCCTTTGCTGCCTTAAATCCAGGGGCAGACTTTTCCCTTTTAAAAATGAATGTTTTGTTTGGCAATCTCTTTCAAAACAGTGCAGTTTCGTCTGCATTAAACACTTGCTCAGGTTTGTATCATCCATCAGCTACTAGGTTTGCAAATTCTTCTGGATATCGTTCTGCTGCAGCAGTGTCTGCAGACGCAGCTTCTCCAACGATTTTAATGCTATGCAATGATTATCTCACCTAAAATTTACTGAACCAACCTTCCGATGCTTAAAATCCTCCATCTGTACATTCACCACCACAACTACCACCAGGTTCTTCAAAATGTGCGTAAAGACGCTTTGCCTTCTCCCGGACCATTGCACCACTCAGGGGCACCCTTTTTTGGTTGCGGTCTTCAATCCATAATGACAATGTCACTTCCATTTTTTCTATTGCTGGATCACGAACAATTTTCGCTGATAGTGCAGTTGAAACTACAGACGACCTTATTTTATTTTGGGATTTTTTTTATTGATCGTACAGTTGATTCGTTGACATTGAATGAACGTGATATGGATGCAATCGACACCCCAAAGCGTAAACGATCAATCATTTCTATTTTCACTTTAAGCGGTAACACAGATTTGTTTCGCTTCGAAACTCGTTTTTCATTGTTTTTAGTCGAGATTATAAATTAGGAAGACAGCAGGTTGATTTAATTCTGTTTGTTTACACTCTCAAAAACGTGAAGCCGGCTTGTGTAAAGGCGGAACCAATACAGCGGCGGTTTCATTTAACAACATTCAACTGCGTTCCAACTGTTTTTTCTTAGGCATAAGAAATATAATAAACGCCGATAAGATCCGCGAATAAAGAAATCTTTAGCCGCGAATAAATTTTTTTAATCCGCGAATACTAAAACCGCGATAAAAGTTTGGAAGTTTTTGCTTTAAAAATGTTGACCAACAAACTGAGAAAATCGTGGTTATTGACCGAGTTTTAAGTAAAATTCAAAAACGTCCGGAATACCCGATTTGTGGGGAAAATTCGACTTGCGCGACCTCTAAACCTCTTCCAAGAAATGTAATACATTACCCTATAAGCGTTCAAATAAAGCTTGACCAAAAAAATAAATTATTATTGATGGGACACCTTATTCTACATATGAATTCGATTTCCAAATCTCACAAGATTTTCAAATATGAAACTCTTTTTCAAAGTCGAATTCTCTAATTTAAATGAGTTGAATATGAATTTGAATACAAATTTGAAGTTTAATATTAACCACGAATTTTCAATTGGATTATGATTTAAAATTATCTTTAAAATTTAAGACATACATATGTTGTTTATTTACACCAAAAAGTCAGTAACGAGAGCGCAGGAGAGAGATTGTTCTGACAGTTCGACGATAGAGAATTTATAACAAAAAACAAAAGTAACAAATAATTTATGGAATTTAATGTTTTTAGACAAAAACATGAATTTTAATGTTCTGTAATTATTTAAAAAAGACGACAGTTTCAAAGATTTCAAAGAAAATTCTAACTGAGGAGAAGATTTACTCACGACGCACAGTGTTGCTAATTTTGAATTAGCGTCCAAAAGTCTTTTCTTTTGCCACCAATTTTTAATTTTAAATACTTATATTAAAGTAAATACCTGAGATGCTCAGAAGCCAAATATTCAGATCTCTACGTAACCATTTCCCCTAGAAACAGGGTGATCCAATATGCATCTTTTTATTATCTGACTGAAAGTATGATTTTGTAATAAATTTTGAAAATTCAATCGCTTATAACTTTTTATTTTCAAAATGGATTTTTATGAAATAAACAGTTTTGGTTAAAATGGTTTCTTAGCTTTTATGTCAATGGAGATATATATTTCCGCTATTTTTTAAATCGTTTTTATATTATTTTTAAAAATGGGTTAAATTTTACATATATTTAAGGTTTGATGCAATAGAATCTTAGGAAATTCCTAATATTTCGTAAAATAACTAGTACCATTTTAAAGTACGTACTCTTTTCTTTATTTACATAACCATTTAGTTTTGCTATTTTTTGCTCGTTACGAACTTGATCAATTTTTCTGACGCTAGTCTGATCTTTATACTCTATATCAAAATAAATGTAGTCTAGTATAAATGTATTCTTTTAAATCGCAATTTTCAACGGAATTCTATGAAATTTTGTATACTGTAACTTGTTTTGTTTACTCTTTCGTTTTTGTATTTTCACTGCCATTATGAACGGTGGCGGGAGGCAAACCCAGTCCACCATGTATTTTGAATTTTACCTACTGCCAGGATATTTGATTGCAGCCGCCCATTATGGATCAGACGCTGACCAGGATGCAATATGTCGAACCTGGATTTTCTTCTTTTGGTTTCAATCCGCCGTTGGCCCTAACGTTTGGCTCATCCGCCTTCTAAAGGATAAAAGAATATGCCCGATAGTTTGATGAGCTTCAGTGACATCGGTCACCTACTAAACCTGATACCCATCAGTGATTGCATAACCAGTCAGGCTGATCATTTATTTTCGCCTTCTTACTCTAGCTAGCTAACGCAGGTTTCCAATATACCAGGACATAAGTAGTGAGCTGCTTGGACTGCCCAATGAAGGAATCATTTCTGGCCACTCCCAAGTGAATGGTTGTGAGAAACTTGCCACCTCAACGGACAGTCCCAATGGAGGGATCAGGTTGACGAATCTCTGCGTACACTTGGTATTGCCAACTGGAGAGATAAGGCAAAAGATCGAACTGATGGCGAAAGCAGGACATAAGTAGTGAGCTGCTTGGACTGCCCAATGAAGGAATCATTTCTGGCCACTCCCAAGTGAATGGTTGTGAGAAACTTGCCACCTCAACGGACAGTCCCAATGGAGGGATCAGGTTGACGAATCTCTGCGTACACTTGGTATTGCCAACTGGAGAGATAAGGCAAAAGATCGAACTGGTTGGCGAAATATGTTATCTTCGTTTTGTAAGGTCCCTGACCCCTCAGGGTTATTTGAAACCGGATAAGTAAGTAAGTTTTTTTTGGCAAGAACGAATCTTGTTGACCTGGACGTAAATCAGTCCACGTTTTCGGTTACCTCCCATACAAACGACCGTCCGGAAACCAATTAAACGCTAATAAATGACCAGCAAAAACAAATATAACAATCACATTAAACAAGAAGAACTCTTGTATGAACATCAAATTTTACACTAAATTTTATTACAATCGGTCCACCATACCCCTCATATAACTCTCAGTCCCGAAAGACATTTTAATGCTATACAGATTTAAACACTTGCACAGTTACATCTAAACACACCAGTTTCAGTGTGACATCATCAGTGAGTCTATACAGATAAGTGGTTTAGGGGTTCTGTCATAAGTGGGTATTGTTATTCTCTCTATTCTATTGGGTGATTTTTCGCAACATAACTGGTTACCCAAAACGCTGTGGTCTTGCAAATTAGTGTTCAGTTTTATCAGTTAGAAAAAATATTTCTTAAAGCAAATCTCGTAAAGTGAAGTGAAAATAAAAAAAAATATTCCCTTTTAATTTTATTGTTCAAGTTCGAGGCCATTCTTTTTAAAAAGGAGTTCTACAAATGTATTCCTATGATTCCTGGCAAACCGTATAGATATTTCAGATCTAGCCATCATATCTTCTTCTTTTGAATTGAGAATTCACTATAATGCAAGTGTTCGCAAAAGACACAAGAAAATATTTGCAGAAACTTCTTTCCATCTCCAGAGAACCATCGGTCCCCATTAAAAATGTTTTTTGTTGCTGCTTAAATGACAACATAATTTTTTACATACAATAACAATTGCATTCAGTTTCGTCGTGCTCCACGTTATTCAAGTTTATCAGGGAAGATTTTTATTTATTCGGCCTTTTTAAAAAATATTTCAAAGCAAAAGTTCGGTTCTTAATTATTATGAAGACAATGGCTAAGTTCAGTTACAATATCCTAGCTGTAAGTTATTTTGAAAATAAAAACGAAACGGAAGTTATGTCATATATTTTAAACGATCCTTTCTTTACATTTTGTGATTAAAAAAGCATTAAAAGTCATAAAATTCGAATTAGAAATTTTTTATCAAGACTTGAAAAACGGTACGATACAATGAATGCAGTAGAATAAAAGAAAATATGATTCTGCGTAACCATAAATGGTTAACAAATGAATTGATGAATGAAAACCCGTATAAAATTGTTAATTTTGGAGGAACAATTGGAAGACCTGTGAAACCAATCGATGAAAGCAGTGAATGATCCCCGAAACGAAAACCTAAAGACACAAATTCAAAAATAAGTGATCAATTAATTAACGATTCCTTTTTGTACCACACGCTGAAAAATAACGGCGTCTCTAACATATTCTGCAGTAATAATGTATATGTTTGGAACACACTTCAAACATTCAAATGTTTGCAAGTCCCAATCTCACTTGTATTTAAATGTAAACAGTTTCATGTTTACTGGCGAACGTGTATACTTGTACGTGGAACCATGCGTTTTTCAACCCAAACATCCATATACTTTCGTGGAAGCATTCGCCTGTTTCCCCCTAACCTACATATACCTACGTGGAAACTTATCCTCAATATCCATATACCTACCTGGAAATATCATCATCCCAATATATATGTATTATTTATTATAATTAATTTTATCCATATAAATCCACATTTATAAATAATTAATACAAACAATTAAAAGATTTAAAAGGCCCCATTTTACGTTTACTTGCACTGAATGCATTGTTTTTTTCATGAAATGGGAATCTGCTGTTCTTTTGCTTGTCCTTTCTTTGTTGTCTCTCACGTTTTTGTTGACAGAAGGTTTCAGCTATGCGTTGGTTATCACTATGCGTTGGTACACAAACAATATACAATTCTAGTTCATGCAAGCCAAGCATGGATTAATTACTTTTATTGTACTTATTTCACAAATGTTTGTTTCCTCAAAATCGTTTCTCACTTTGGTAGTACACATACATACATATATACGAAATACATACACAAAAACCAAAGCAACATCACAAACCATTTAACCTTCCAAGCCTTCGTTTATTGGTTTTTCACTGATCAAGCGCTTTTGATGTCCTCGAAATAAAACGAAATACATCAGCCAAAATAAGAAAAACTTGACTTCATCTGCAATTTGCACGCACATTCACGAATATTTACGAATCACTGACTGAGAGAATAATGCAAAAATACAGATACACACTTACAAGATAGACTCTCCCGTTGTTCCTCTTTTATTCTCTTGCTCTCAAGAGAGCATTAACAGTGCAACAAACACAACTGTATTTGCATCACAAACACAGACATATTTGAGTCGCAAACACATATATTATAACATATTAATCATTGTGTCTCAAACATGTAATATTGAATAGCAACCACAATGTGTTTAGACACAAATGTATTATATTTGCGATAAGCTCCAAACACACTTTATATTTGCATCCAAACAACAACAAAATACAGATTTTTCAGCGTGAAAGTGGGAACTCCAAAAATTAATAAAAAAAATTGAAATAATTGAAAAAAACCCGTAAGTGCAAGTTCTAACCGTTCAAAAAGAATATTAAAAAGCATATCCACTCCAAATGAATATAAAAAAATCAATGAGTGTTCGAATTTACGGACGATGTGTTAACACCATTTTGTTACACGAGACCTGTTCGATTTCTATGAACACCTTAGTAAATGTTACATTGGAAAATAAAAAACAGCGTTCAATCATATATTTCATATATTTAAAGACCAGTCCAAGCATTTTCTTGCTTAATATTTTTTATTTTATACCCATAAAAAACAAAAAGAATGCAAAGCAACAGACACATGTACATACATACATTGTTATGTTCGTACATACGCTACACAAGTTCACACAATTTTCGTTGCTCTCTTGCTATCTCATTTTTATATACGTCTAACCACGCCCTTATTCTCTTTGCTCTGAGAGTGCTCCGCACCCACACAAGCCAACTATTCGCTGCCGCTACATCAGTGTGTGTTTTTTTTTCGAAGTTTGACAATCTGTGTTTCGCAGTTGGACAAATCTGTGTTCTATATAGGGGTGGGTCACCCTGATCATTTATGGGTATGAAAAATAGATGCCGGCCGATTCTGAGACCTACCCGACATGCAGACAAAATTTCATACAAATCGGTCCAACCGTTTCGGAGGAGTTTAACACCAAACAATCTGTGATCGCAGTCGGACAATCTGTGTTTGGATGTATTAAGTTTGTGAATTTAGCCCCTACCCACGACTATAGATGTTAACACATCAAGAAAATTTACTCCAGAGGAAGGACTTGCGCTAATTTTAGATTTAAAACTCACAGCGCATCATCACATGGAACTGCGGAAACGCACAAATCAGAAAAATTTTTAAATTTTTCCAGGATACAAAGAAGTTATAAAGGAGTACTTATCACCACAAGAATCTATTTACGTAACAGAAAATTCTGCGGAGGTTAAGTTACAAAATATTTTGAATCACACTGCGGAAAGACTATTGAACACATTAAATGAAAGTACCATTAAAAAGCTTGGAAATTGTAGTATTACATGAATTTCAAAATGGGGATAGGATGGCTCTTCCGGGCAAAAGCAATATAAACAGCGTAATGTGGAAAACCCATCAGATTCCACCATTCCAATGGATTCTTTCGATCTATTGAGGTTAAAAAAATATTTTGAATTTTGAACCTTCGACAAGTACATCTACAGAACTCGATATATGGAAGAACGAAGTACCTTCTTCAACCAAATTGTGCAGACCAATTTAGTTTACTTTTAAAAAGGAAACAACAAATTTGATAATAGAAGAAGTATCTAAAATGAGAGAACAAATTAAGCTGCTTAAGCCAATAACATTTGATTTTGATGGTAAAAAAAATCTAAATAAATTATAAAATGCTTCTTACCATTATTGACGGAGAGGTTGCACAGGCCCTAAGAAATACTAAATACTACAAACTCCATCAGAAGACACGTTTTTTTGAAGAAGCTTACGAATATGGATTATCCCCGCTTCACACAAGAATTCGATTTATGGAACATATAGTAAACTTTGGTTATGATCTAGATTTTGGTCCGAATGGAGAAACTGTTCGCAAAAATTCCGACAAGAAAGTAAAAGTTAACACAACAAAAATACGTAGAACTTGGCCTAATAATCGACCAGCCAAAACAAGGTTGAGGGAAACAGCAATGACGGCAATACCGCCAGAAGATTTTTTCGGATCCGGAAACTGCTGCATCCATTACTGGAGTAGATTTTGAATTAGTCAACAGATTTAAAATCATAGTACAAGTTGTGTCGTGCAATCGAAAAATTACTCTCAAAAAATTTGGTATTAATGCCAGTGCAACAGCAATATTTTATAACGAAAAATATGAATAGAGACACATGCCATGAGACAGTTCATAAGGTCTTATATCATGGTGAGAAAATCATTGAAAACAATATGCTACCAATTGGCGATTTGTCAGAGGAAACTCAAGAGAAACGCAACAAGAACTACAGATACTTCCGAGAGCACAACACAAGAAAAATGTCCAGATGCAATATCAATGAAGTTCTTTTTAATATTTTGCTTTGTACTTCAGATCCATATACTATATCCAGCATTCGCCATAAGTAGAAATCAACCCAAATCGAACTAGACAACGAAGTCATGCAACTTCTTGAAGATGAAAATCAAGAATATTTAGGCGATATTTTCACTTTGGATAAAAATAATAATTAATGTGTTGTAATTATCACTATTTTTATTTATTACTATTATTATTATTATTTTTATTATTATATCTAATTACTACTATTATCATTATTTATTAAATATTAATGGAAAATAAAATATTTATAATAATTAACTTTTCTAAGAAAATTAAACATTTTATTTAATTTTTTTTTTATTATTCGACAAAAAGATGGACGTAGAAAGGCTTTTAAGTTATACAAGGTGGCGCAAAAGTAATCCTCCTATCAGAAAATGCTATAAATTTTGCGATTGGCCCCTAATGTCAGTTCTGTTTTGTGTGGTAAACACATGCGAAATACACGTTAATAAACAATTTTACGCTACACTGCTCCAGAACGCGGAATATTGCTGACTATTTATTTGACCAATAATCGGTCGGTGACTTTGGCACAACGTGAATTTCGTCGCAGATTTCCTGGCCGTCCAACGCCTACTGGTGAAACACTGCTACGTTTAGCCGCTCGCCTCGAAGAGACTGGCACAACACGAGATGCTGCCAGGCGTGGCAGACCCCGGAGTAGCCGTTCTGCAGAGAATATTGCTGCTGTAGCCGAGGATGTCATGGAAGCGCCGTCGATGTCATGGAAGCGCCGTGAGCGCTACAGAGCAATGATTAACGAGTTCTTTTTGCCGCAACTTGATGAATTGGGATTGGAAAACATGTGGTTCCAACAGGACGGTGCAACGGCACACACTGCACGTGCCACAACCGATATGCTGAAGGATGCATTTCCCGGGCGCCTAATCTCCCGTTTTGTACAATGCAATAAATACTTAATTATTTATTATAAATTTTTTTGGCAAAATTTCTGGCTCAAATTAAGGCAAATTATTCTTAAGAAAATAACTATCAATTTTCTAGACATCATAACTACATTCCGCCACAACCTAATATACAAACTAATATACCAAAACAAGAGTAAAGAAGTCACCTATCAAACAAAAAAAAACACACTACAAAATTCCGTCCGAGTCAAAAGTTATAGACTTTTGGCCACAATTTTTAAATCTGCCACACTGTGCGACGTCTCTTTCAAGAAATGCTGCATATTATTGACGTTCCATCTGGTGAAGGACTCAACTGCAAGCGCGATACGGACCAATGTGCACAAGTTTAGAGACCTACAATTGACAAATTTAAGCGGAAAAATCAAATTAGTTGACAAAAGCTTGCGGCAAAGACTACTCGTATCATAGACTAACACTTATAGTAGACCTAATAGTTCTCTCAGCAAATTTACGACATTTGGCCTGGTGTAATATTTACGTTCGATGTTGAATTGCTTTACTAATACCAGATAGAGGCAATGGTTTAAAACAACGAACAAAATAACAATAAAGGCATTTCGTTTTGTGTGTTAAAACACAATACAACACAAATGTATTCTAACAATAACAGCCAATAAGAAAGTGTAAAACACATTTAAATTTCACAGTTTTTTACCAAAACGACGTGTATACTGTTTTCGCTAATGTTTTGTAATATCTTTGTGTTTTTCTTATATTAGATCCTTGAAAATGATCATCGAAGTTGATCGAAATAGTGGAAACTAAATAAATTGTGATAGAAGGATAATTATGCAACTTCGTTTTCATTTTTCATACCTATGACCTCAAGCCGATACTAAAATTGGAAATCATAAGATAAGTTTTTCTGAAATGTGGAGTATCTTTTTTGTCAGTAGTACCCAATTATAAACCATCTGCGGGCATAGATGTCTAAGGATGACGCTATGTCCACGTAAGTTCCTTCGACTAATTCGGATTTTTCTGTTTATTGCAGGGCTGTGGAGTCGGAGTCGCGGTGTTTTTGCCGGAGTCGGAGTCGCTAAAAAAAACACGCAACTCCGACTCCAAGAAAGAATTTTTCAAATATTTTCCAAAATAAAAATTCTTCGAATTTTTTTTTTCAATATTTTCTATTTTCAAATATTTGCCTTTTTTACCGAAGTTGACTAAATCTTTTGTAATGAATTATATTTTAGTTTATTTAATTTGAATTATTTATTTTGTTGATTTTTGTTGTGTTTTTAATTAAATAAAAACGTTAAAAATGTGCGACTTTTGTGCGACTTTTCTCTTTTGAAAAAAACGGCTTTTTTCCTCCTTTTTCAAAATTTTCAACAGTCACCCTGATTGTCACTCATAAACTTGTGCTTTCATTTTCTCATGATTAAGAATAAAACGAAGCAAACAAAAGCATTAACGTTCTCTCACAAGTAAAAGCACTTTTGATAAGTCACTTCAAAATAGAAAAACCTTCACTGCAAGCGGCGTCATGTTCATTCTAAATGCAATTACTGTTTGAATATTTTCTCTATCGTGTGAAGACTCTCTATGTATACTAGACCATTTCAAAAAAAAACATTTTTCAAAAAGTTAATGGGATAATATATTTTCTAATTCTACTCAAAAAAAAAACAAAAATTTTGGTATATAAAACTTGAAAATTGATCGACGTTTAGGGGTCGCGCAAAATCGTTTAAGGTTTTTGTCTGCAAAACGTCATGGTTTTAAAATCCTGATTTACTTATATGATTGAAAGTTTTGATACGCTTGACCGATTTTGATCGGAAAATACTTGTTTTAAAGGTAAGAAAATTTAAAAAAAAAAACAGCAGACAGTTGTCCGAGGCCTTCGGCCACGGACTGTCCCTGCAGGCTCTGTCAGAGACACGTTTAAAAAAAAAATATTATGTTCAATTTTTTTAAACTTAATTTAATTTATGTATTTTAATTAATATTTTTATTGAAATAAGTTCTGCGAATGTTGAGAGGGCCGCCCTAATATTAAAAAAGGTTTACCTTATCGAGTCTTCGCATTAGCATTCGAGCGTTGTGTGAAAGCTTTACGCTTTACAATTCAAAATTAATGTTACAACAGCTTTATTGAAGCTTTTGCAAAAAAGCTTTATTACGTTAGCTTACTGTTTGTTTCACTTTTTACTAGATACATGTTGCCAAGCAACATTAGCTTAGTGTTCGTTTCACTTTTTACTAGATACATGTTCCTAAGCAATGTTGAGCAACCAAAAACACTCAACCAAACACCACACATATGTTTGAGTGTATGTGTTTAAACAATTTTCATTTGAGAAATTAAAATACTAGAAATATATCAACCAATATGAAATGTATATCAAACGAAAGATAACATCTTCATTTACCTACAAAAAAAATTTTAAAAAAATTCATCTAGCCGTTTCCTCAAATTCAATGAAATAAAGATTACAACAATAAAAACCTGACATGACTCCTCATACCGTAAGGTAAGACGTATTCTACGCCAAAAGTATAGCCAAAACTAAAAAAAAAAATTTAAATGGACAAAAGTAGGTAAATTTTGAAGAAAAATTTAAAAATGATTAGGTTTGGAAGGCTATTGAACTCAAACTACTATCTAAAATGTTTTGGTATCGGCACAGAATATGTGTGAAGTATTATTGCCTTTAAAACAAGTCTATTCCGATCAAAATCGGTCAAGCGTATCAAAACTTTCAATCATATAAGTAAATCAGGATTTTTGAACCATGACTTTTTGCAGCCAAAAACTTTAAACGATTTTGCGCGATCCCTAAACGTCGATCACTTTTGAAGCTTTATACACCAAAATTTTTGTTTTTTTCAATTAGTATTAGAAAATATATTATCCCATGGACATTTCCAAAAAACTGTTTTTTTGTGAAATGGTCTAACGTACACTCTTTCGTTAGAAATGTGTATTGATAAAATCATTGCATTCATTCTTTCATGAAAAGAAACCAGTGTTGCCAGTTTAGGAGATTTTACCCTAGATTTAGGGTATTGTTTTTTAGGTGACATTTTAGGGATAAATATTTATTAGGGGAAAACTTAAGGGCTAACAAGTAAGAGTGTTAAATTCGGGTGTGCCGAATCTTTGATACCCTCCACCAGTATTGCAAACTGTATGTATATAGCATATTGTTATTAAAGTGGCTCACACAAATTTGGAAGACTCTCACTGTAATAGTACTCCAGATATACAATTATTAATTTTCACTTTAATTTCCTAAAATAGGCAAATGCGCTCCTCGTTATTTTAAGTTTTCGTTATTATAGTATTTTGTTTATTATTAAAAGAATTAATAAAAATAATGAAAATATTTAAAAAAAATTAAATGTTATGTTGATCCATTTTTGTCTTTGGTCGGAGCCGGAGTCGTACTTTAAAAATTTCGGCGGTGGGAGTCGGAGTAGCAACCATTTGTTGACGACTCCACAGCCCTGGTTTATTGTTTACTTTATTTTGCTACCGTCTTTTTTAATATGAACAAAATACGTGGTACTTAACTGGTAACTAACAGCCAAAGACACGATGTCGAACGTTAACGTTCGCTTTCTTTCTATGCGACAAACAGCTGATTTGGGAGTCACTAACAAGTGCACGAAAACATGTACAATTTAGTACAAAATCGGACCCCACTTACACTCTCTTCTACAAAATGCAAGCGAACGAAGTCGGTCACTCACTTTCGTTTCAAAAAGCGAGTTACTATCTTTCGACTTGTCGTTCGCATGGGTTTACGTGTGTTTGTGTGTTGTTGTTGTTCAAAGCAATAACATAAACTTGACGTTCGCCATTTAATTTCGGAGCGATAGAGAAGAGTACGAAGTACCTGTATCTGTAGGTGCCGCAAAGTTGGCGTCTTTGTGCTGAAATGGAAATATATTTTAAAAACAAATTTATTATAATGACATTATTTTCTGTCCATTGTGTTTCTTCCATTGAATTTTATATAAATTGTTTTTGTTTCAAGCTTTTATTTGATTTCCAGCTATGCGACAACCCAAAGACAAGTGACTGGTTTTGACATTTTCGTTCGCATAGATGACAGCTAAAATAGTTAGTGGCTTCCGATTTTGCAAACACACAGTCACACAATAACATTTAAAGCCTGGGATAAGATCGAAAGTGAGTGACTGGCTTTCGTTCGCTTAGGTTTTCTTTCGAGATCGTGACTTTGGCTGTAAGATTTGAATACATTTTAGCTTGAAATTGTCTCAATGCATTTCATTTCTTTCCTTCATTTCTTTTTATCGCACAAATGGATTGGATGATGGTCTCATATATTCATATGTGACAGTTTATAATGGCATTGCTTCCCAATGTCACAACATTGTTTGTCAAACAGCTGACAAGTGACGCAATAAATAGATATGTGTGATACTTTAAATTCAAAATAAAAAACGAAACAAAATCGTTTTATTTCAATGTTTATGTAGACAAACATTTGCATGCACATGAATGTGTTTTTTTTTTGAATATTTAAAAATACAAATACGATACATATATACACACGAATATATATGTATCTATTATGTTAAGAATTTAGAAAATTTGTCACAAACACTATTCACACTTATTTGGCGGGAATTAATTGGACAACAAAAACACAAGCAGCGCCACAAAAAGTGTCATGTATTGTATATGAGAATAATATACTACGAATTAATGTTTCTATATTCAATTCAAATTGTTAGGGTTTCATATGGATTTTATATGACACAAAAATTTTTAACATAAATCTGAATATTATTGTCTACCATTTTTCAGAAACACAAACAAACCAAATATAATTAAATATTAATACGATGAAGAGTGAAATGCATATGAATATGATATTGTATATACATATATATTTATTTATACAAATATTTACGCACACATATATAGGTGTATTTATTCATATATGTATGTACATGTTATAATACACAAACTATGAAAACATTGAAAAAAGAAAAATAAAACAAAAATACTCTATCCACATTGTAATTCAACATGCATACTATGTACATACATATATTTGCAAGTGTCAGCATCATAATGCATGTGAGCACATCAAACAACAAAAAAGCTTAAGTCGAAATACGTAGTTTTGTGATATTTATGATTTTTTATGAAAATGCTATTAAAACCAGTACAGACGCTTCAATCGCATGAATCCTCATCCTGAGTCGTATATTTGGGTCAGATTTTCATTTAAAAATGGTTGATCAAAATTTCACGAAGACTTAAGAGATGAAGAATCGCAAAGACTCATGAGCGTGCACAGAAAAATGATCTCAGTGCTCAATATACAGGTCGAGAGATTCGGTTCGTATATTTCCGAATACAAAATGCATTAGTTGTAGGCAACTCACGCTGTCTTGAATACCCTCAAAATTTAAATTTAAAACACATAGGAACGAAAAAAAGAGCAGTGAACCGAGGGTTCGTATTGGGTAACCCATTATTACAGCAGTGTGGGAATGGGTAACGATCGTTTACCCATTACCTACAGGGTAGGGGAGAAATAGTAGGTAGCTACCCACAAAAAATGGTTTCCCATTACATCCCCTGAAGGGATTGGGGAGAGCTCCTCACACACAGTGAACTGTGCGTGTTCTCGTTTTATACTCATTAATTGATTGGGACCTACAGTTTTACACCGGTTCGGAACGGTATTTTGAGAAGCTTTTTCATGGCTAAGTGCCTAGATAGCGTTGCCATCACTACAGCTAAGGTCAGACAGGCAAATAAACTGTCATTTATCTCTAACCAAGTGGTTATTAGTATCCGGTGTATACATTTCACCAGCGTATTCCTTGGCTAATTTCATGAAAATATATCCATCTACGACCATCCCCGAAAATGCAAGGGGGCGAAATGGCAGCGGTTTGCAAATTTCCGGATTGGTGGTCGGAGGGTACTACGGTAAATTTGCTAAGTTCTAAACCAGAGGTCCGATTTTTTTGGGCTTGTTGGAAAGGCTTTTAAGAGACCTTTCAGAATCATTAAAAAAATTTAAAAAAGTGAAATCGTCGAAATACGGACCTTTAAAAAAAAGTGGAAAAAAGACATAAGAACGTGCACATAACCTCGATTTTCTCATCCCTACTTCTAGCCCTACTTCTTACCTTTCCAAAATTACCTAAACAAAGCCCAGAGGTCTTACCGTTCCAAAGTTATGACTATTTGACTGAAATGAAAATCATGTTTTCTACCAACAAGATGGTGCTCCACCGCATTACGGGCTTATTGTGCGGGATTGGCTTAACACTAATTTCCCTCAAATTTGAGTCCCATAGTTTTAATAAGCCTTCTAATTTGAGTCATAAAATATATTTTAAATGGGTTTTCATAAATTTTTAATAGATTTTGACCTAATTTGTAAAAAAAATATTTTTTTTTAAAATTTAATATCGACCTTATTATTTGGTTTCCTATCAGTAAAACTAATTTTTATGGAAATATGTCTAAAAGATTTTTGTCTATTTTATATATTAACTTATTATATCTCGACAAATAAGTGAGTTATCGAAAATTCTCATTTATTTTTTTCATTTATTTCTTGATTTTTGTTTATAGGAAACAACCATTTTTATGGCAAAAATTAAAATAAGAAACGTATTTGTTTTAAATTGAACTTTCGATATCTTGATAACTAAACGAGTTGTGCAAAATTTTAATCTAATTTTTTTTTATTTATGTTGATATATTTTCCACAAGAAGTTTCCTACGGAAAGCTTCAGACTGCACCACTAATGTCATACTCGCTCGCATATCCAAACTTTAAAGGTTCACAGCTTCATAAATATGGGCTGCCGAGAATTATTTTATTGGATATTTTTAATCAAAGTAAAAACTCCTTTTACCCCAAAACAATAAAAATTTTTTGGAGCATTGAACCCGAATTATACTTGAGCGTCTTAGCCTAAAATGAATTTCAGTTGCAAGCGAGTACTTGATTTAACAATTAAGAACTTTGAGCTTCTTCTTCTTTCTACCAATAATTGGCAGTTATACAAAAATATTTATTTTATAAATTAATTAATAAATAAATTCTTTAAATATTCATTTTATAATTAAACATTTGTTAATAAGTACACAAAGTTGATTGATTTCAAACGAATTTTCATATAACGCCTTCATAACTTCACCAAACAGGTAAACAATAAATATGGCTGTTTTTTTTATTCCCTTAAGCTATCGCTACTTACGACTTTCGAAATAAATCGATCCACACTTAATACTACGCAATGTGGCAACATTTGCTGTAATGGGTGAAAAAAATGCGAAACGGCAACACGTTCGTAGCCAGTGCCTACAACTCATGGTAGCAGTAGATGTTATTGTAATTGTTCGCAGCAACAACAGACATTTCATTTTCGTTCATTCGTTTCAGTTGTTAAACTCTATACATATGTATATATAACAACAATACAAGAATACAAAAAAGAATAAAAAGAAAATACATGCGATTTTAACAAGTGTAACGAAAAATGACATGGACAAAATTTCATCACCCGTTTAAACGACCATGATTCTACTATGATCAATATGTATAACATTTACCGAGCGTTGTTGTGAATAATTTATTTCCAAAAACACGCTCCAAAACTCTCAAATTAGCAATACAACCATGTGGTAATCAGTTCCTGGTGATTTTTTTACTAGTGAAAGAAGAAGAACTGACAACTATTTGTTTGCATTGAAAGACGGACAGTGAAAATATTTAATTTCTAAACATTTTAATGAAATGCATTTTAATGACACACAAAATATAATAGCATATATTATAAAACAATTAAATTGTTTTTACGAAAATAAATATACATAAGCACACGACAAACTGGCCATTATTGCGAACGAAAAAGGTTTTTATTTTTAAGTTAGAATTATCGTGTGCAGTTTCCATTTTGGAAATTTGGTGTTTTTGTTATTCAAAAATTGTAAAACGACGTAAACGTCAAAAAGCAAAGTGTGAACGGCCAAGTTTTCAATGCGAGTTTTAAGATGAAAACGCTTAAAAATTTGTCAGTCTGAATGAGCTATAAGTCATTTTGGAAATTTCTGGTTTTGGGTCTCTCCTTGATAACATTTTCATTCGCAAGAAATGATAACAAAATTTATCTAAGATATCTTTTTGTTGCCATTTCTTGAAATTTAACATGTGGCAACATTGTCATTGCACAAGTCGGAATTTAAGTCGGAAATTGAAATGCCACTTAATATCGCTTAGCTGTCCCATACAAATTAAGCTATAATTAACTTTAGCGGTGTAAATAAAAACCCACTTAATATTTGCTTATGTTTGTTCTTACATTTGTTTTGCAAGAACAAACGGAACAAATTTGACAAGCATTTCCACGTGCGCTGTCACGTAATGTTCACACTGTCCAAATATTTGCCTAACACTTTTGTTTACAAACACCTACAAACTCATTTGTGCGAACGTTTGTTAGCAACTATTTTGCCGTTCAGACGTATGACAAAACAATTTGTCATAATTGTCAGCCATTTTACGCAAAATATTTTACCGTCTGAACATAGCTTAAGCGAAGTGATCGTTATCGAAAGAAATTTAAGGTGGTCTGACAGGGATCGAACTCAGGTCCTCAGGTACAAGAGCCGCACACCACCGACGGCTACAAGCCAACAAATATTTCAACACACCAGCAGCATTTTGATAGTGTCATTCCAACCATCACTTTTACGAGGGTTGCCAAATTGCACACATCTTCTGACGTCTACTTCTTAATCGTTGTGTTTATATAAAAAACGATTAACTCATGGTATAATAAGAAGGTAAACTCGGAAGACAGCTGATTTAAATTTGTTCTCCTTGTTTAGTTGGCCGCTTCTGTCAAAATTCAAAGGTTTTGTTTTTGTACTTTTCTGTTTACATTTTTACACGTATGTGTTGACTTTGACATGAGGAGAGCCTAAACAAAAACAAAATGCTTGTTGTTCTTGCCCACAATTGTTGTTGAATCTATTGCGACTACTTGGTATTTTATAATAAAGTAAAGTAGACACTCAAAATTTCTCTTCACTCAAATTCCACAAACAAAACGAGTGAAGCTTTAACCGTTCTCTGCTCTCTCTCTTACTCTCTGCAATAAATATTTGAATACACAAGCAGCTTTCTGATAGTGTTATTGTATATAACTGTACAAAATCCAGCCATGTTGAAGTAAAATTACATAAATTATGCGAAAAGTATGAAATAATCAAGATATGGCGCTAGAGAGAAATGCGTTTGAGTAAATCGCTACCACTTTCGGTTCTCTTTTCCGAGGGTTGCCAAATTGCGAAAATATTCAATGAAGAGAGTAAGCGAAAGCATTCCACTCGAGAGAAATTTTGACTAATATCGAATGAGCTTGCGGGCCATAGGCTGACAGATAATTTCGAATATTATAGCTGTATTAAGCCTCTAATATTTAACTAGATTTTCAGACTGAGGGTTCAATCGTTATAATCCCGTGCAGCCTATACGGTGTGGTTAGTTATTTATATTTCAGGAAATTTTAAAAATGTTAAATTTCAGAGTGTGAAAGATTTTTGATTTCAAGAAACTCCACATTCCATCGACCCCCAAGGTATTCTGCCTTATTGCACCTCATTGCAACAGGAAGTTTAAAGTACAAAACAAATACAACTGATTTGGATAATTCAAAGCAGTTAATTGCAACGATAATTGAGGCCATTCCAACTGCAACTCTTCAGGCAGTATTGAATAACTTTTTGATAAGATGTCACACACGTGTCATCGAGCGTGGAGGTCATTTAAATTCAATTAAAATTCATAATAAAAATTAATACAAACAGACAATTGGTATGAATTAAAAAAAGTCTTGACTTTCTTAATATTGCAACAGTCATCATCCGAATAATGGCAATGAAACAAATTCATTGCAGCAACGAACAACTTCATTGTAGCAACGAAACGAATTCATTGTAGCAACGAAACAAATTCATTGTAGCAACGAAACAAATTCATTGCAGTAATGACACAAAATCATAGCAGCAATGAAACACATTCATAACAGCAATGTAACATAATCAAAGCAGTAACTTCGTTGCGGAAACCACAGCTTTCATCACAGTGACGAAGCAGTTTCAGTTGATGATCACATTTTTGTAGCGGGATCGAAACTACATGTTAGCTCACTATCGATGACAAAAGTTATTTTGGCAACGAAGACTTTCGATCCAGTAATGAAGCTTTTCCGATCAGTGTATATACCTATTTTCCCCCAATGGGACCATATAAGAAAATATTCTTCGCCACATTGTAGCCGCCAAATTGAGTTTTAGATTTGATAGCGACGAAATGGATTCAGCGACCTCGAAATAATCTGCGTACAAATTTACGAACACTTTTAAGAATTTTTCACCGCCATTTTGACAGTGGACCATGACGGCGGTAATCGGACTTCGTATTCAATATCAGCGAATGTTTTAATACAGCAAAGTATGTTTTTTTGTTTTAGGATGTGAACCTACAGCCAGCATTGCATTTTTGGGAGGGGTATAGTTCATCTAAATATATTGGTATCTCCCGCAAAAATTCTAGGGATAATCCAAGCTCTATGTTTTTTGCTGAGCCAGACTGCAAAATTGTTGCTCCATTCAAAACGTCCCACCTTAATGTATACACTTTTTTATGAATGAATTACTAGGTTATGTTATAAGAACAGCTTATGTAACTTTTGTCATGTTGTTGTACAGTACGTTGTACATTGAAGCCAGAGGATTTGGTGTGCAAAAAATCGTTCTATGGACCAAGTAGAAGAATACACACACACAATATCAGAAAAACAGAACAAAATTGATCCATTAACGTCCCGTCGCGCAAGGCACTTGAAGAAAAAAATTTTAATATAATTTGGTGGCATTTTAAAAAATTGCGATGATAGTGAAATGTAGCAGGTGTCATGTTGGTATGTATGTGCATCAAAAGTATTGAAGAAAAACATTTGAATTATGCAATAAATGCAGTTTTTTTTTTAAATTTTAAAGTAGAAAACGTATATTTTGCTGTTTAAAACTGCAGCTACACAATTTTGAGACCATAGCATAAATGGGTTTTATACACTGAAAGAAAAGGCTTTATCAAATTTATAAACTCTTTCATCAATTTGAAGATACAGTTCCTCTTTTTCCAACTTACGACACATTTCATTGAATTGATAAATAACATTTCATCAATCTTGCAGTCATATTTCATCAATAGTTTATAATGATTCAGCGACAACGTTACATCAAGTGATGTACATATTTCGTCAATTTTCTGTGCATTTTCCTCCATTAGATGTTAGGTTGTCATCAATTTCATGCATGTTTGTCATTACTTTCATGTAAACTGGTCATGTTTGTTGATTCAAATTCTAAATCCAATTAATTCAATTGCCAAATTCTTTGGAGTATTTTTCATTGTCAAAAATCTACAACAACAAAGTATAGGACCACATAGAAAATGATCATATCGTGGGTATTATTTTCTGTCCATTGCATAATTTTCTATTCTGTATTTATTTTAAATTTTCTACCAGTTTTATTCTTTTTCTCTTTATTTTTTTAATACTACGTCTATATTTCGAATCGATCCCACTAATTATTTCTAAAGTCATCAATGCAATGAAGATCAATTGATGAACATTTCGTCTTCTCCTTTCAGTGTAGAAGAGTCAATTACCCATACAGCGCATCAAAAATACTCGGGAAAAAATTGTATAGGGTATTTGCAGTCGGGACAGAGACTCTTTGCATGTTTATTTTGCAAACTTTGAAGAAATTTTCAATAAATAAATTTTGACCACATACAAATTTTGTTAATTAAATAAAAAAATAAATAAAGAAAAATACATAGAAACTTTGAGAGAAGGGTTAACTTCTAACACACACAAATCCTCCTGCTATCACCTGCCTACTTCCGTCCACGGAGTAAGAATGCAAAATTGACCCAATTTCGCTCGTTAAATTTAACATCATTGGTGTTGTTGAATGTGAACGTTGGATGTTGCAATGCATTGATTTAAAAATACCAGGTAGAAGCATTACTACAAATCATCCAACTAGAAAACAGAAACGGCATTTTGTGTTTGCGTGGCAGAATAGTTCTGTTAAATACGACACAAATGTATACCCACACTAAGAGCCGACTAAAAAGTGCACGATACATTTAAATTCCAGTTTTTCACCAAAACGACGTGTAAAAGTTAAGTCAACAGTTCTTGTAACTCCACTTGGGGTACGTCAATCGGCGTCCAACATCTCACAACGGCACGAACCCCACGACGAATAGTGTGAAATAAAACGTCAGATGAGAGAGGTGGTATCTCTATATTACTTTTAGGGTTGCTACTTATATTTTGGGTCCTGGCAATACTAGTGTTGCCAGATGCAAACTGGAACTTCCATTGGAAAGTTTGTCATTTTTTTAGCTTAAACATATATAAAAGGGTTTTTCAATAAGAGCGCTACAAAAGTTTTTTTTTTAAATAAAACAAAACCGGTTTTAGATACCAATGAAATTATTTATTCCTGTGACAGTACGTTCGATGCCATTATGTATGGCACTCGATTTATTTTGCATGGCCACCACGGGCACGCTTGCAGAAGTCCAGACGCTGAACCCAATTTTTGACGGTTTTCAAGCATAAATCGGCCGATACTGCTGCAATTTCACGTTCGATATTCGTACGAAGTTCATCAATCGTCGCTGCCTTGTTGGCATAGACCATAGACTTGACGTAGCCCCACGGGAAATAATCTAACGGCGTCAAATCGCACGACTGAGGCGGCCAATCGACTGGGCCATTTCGTGAGATAACACGTTCACCAAACTTGGTTTCCAATAAATTGATTGTGGCATTCGCTGTGTGGCTTGTGGCGCCGTCCTGTTGGAACCACATGTCCCCCAAGTCCATATTATCCAATTGGGGTCAAAAATATTCGGTTATGCTTGAACGGTAGCGATTCGCATTCACCGTAATGTGCCGGTGTTGATCATCACGGAAGAAGTACGGCCCAATGACGCCGCCGGCCCATAAACCGCACGAAACCGAAATTTTTTCGGGATGCAATGATGACTCATGGATTACGTTGGATTGCTGTCTGACCTATAACGCATATTTTGCTTATTGATGAAGCCATTCAGCCAGAAATGAGCCTCATCGCTGAAGATGATTTTCCGATGAAAATCCGAATCATTTCCAAGTTGTTGCTCAGCCCAATTCACGAACATACGACGCTTATGGTGGTCAAGCGGCTTCAGTTCTTCCGTCAATTTGATCTAGTAAGGATGTAGGCCAAGATCTTTTCGAAAAATTCGCCACAACGACGTCACAGAGATGCCCAACGCTTGAGAACGGCGTATGAGACACACATTTGGGCTTTCTTGAACTGAAGCCTCAACGGCAGCAATATTCTCGACACTACGCGCACTTCTTTGTCTCACTGGCACGGGAATATTTTGTACTGTGCCTGTGGATTCAAATTTTTCCACTAGACGCTCAATTGTTGATCTGGTAGGACGATTATGACGACAATAAATTGGACGTAGCGCTCTTAAAGTTGAGGCCACTGACTCCAAATTTCGATAGTAAATTTTAATAATTTCGACTCGTTGTTGGCTCGTATATCTTTCCGTGATGAAATGGCAAACCTTACTGAAGAGAAATGTCAAAAGAGCGGGGAAAAATATGGCGTCGGTTGCTGTCCCTATCGATTTACTTTTATAGCGTCTCTGTTGAAAAACGCTTTACAACGATAAGTGATTACGAGTACTATTGTTTGTATTTACAGTGTGTTGAAAAATTCATCTCGGTCAAAATATTTAATTAACCCATGAAAATTGTCTTGCGATTATTTTTTACGTCTTTCGGCGTGAATTATCGAGACAAGAGTGCCTCAATCAACTTGCTTCGACTGTTGGTGATGAATCACCATCAAAAATCACTGTTAATCGCTGGTACCAAGAGTGAAGTCTCGGACGAACTTACTTTCACAGGAATAAAGGATTTTATTGGTATCTAAAACCGGTTTTGTTTTATTTAAAAAATCTTTTGTAGCGCTCTTATTGAAAAACCCGCTACTTGCACGATATTTTTTTACACTGCACAAACGAATTTGTGTTGTTGCTGCAATGAATTTGTTTCAATGTTACAATGAATAAGTATTTTACGTGCAATGAATTTGTTTCATTGTTGCAATGAATAAGTATCGTACTTGCAATGAATTTGTTTCATTCAACCAATGAAGTGGCATCAGATAAACAAAATATCAGTAGTTTAAATTTCATCCACTTACTTTTGGTTAAAATTTAACCCATTTCTCTACAAAATTAAATTAAATAAAATTGTTCTAGTAACGAAAAATAAGTTGTTGCAGCAATGAAATGAAAAATTGTCAAAGTTATCATGTATGAAATTTTTCGTTGCAGCGACTTCCAAATTGTACTTTTCATTGTAGCCACGTAAAAACATTAACGAAAATGTTTCACCCCTGCGACGAAGCGTTATTCTTTCAGTGTACGAGTGTATGGGATATTATAATTGTGTTCGCGCAATATCTGGCAGGCAGATTAACATAGTGGCCGCTCGTAGATAAAAATGCAATAAGTGTTCGAACTCATGGGCGATGGGTTAACACCGTTTTGTTACACAATACCTGTTCGACTTCTATGAACACTTTGGTAAATGTTACATTGGAAAATAAAAAACAGCGTTCAATCATATGATGACGTTATATTTAAATATAGTTAACATTATTTAAAGACCAGTGCAAGCACATGTGTCATTATTTCTTGCTTAATACTTTTTGTTTTATTCCCACAAAAAAACAAAGAGAATGTAAAGCTACAGACAAATGTTCGTACATACGCTACACAAGTTCACACAATTTTCGTTGCTCTCTTGCTATCTCCTTGTTATATACGTATAACCATGTCATTATTCTCTTTGCTCTGAGAGTGCTCCGCACCGCAGCCGCTACATCAGTGTGTGTTTTTTTCGCAGCCTGACAATCTGTGTTTCGCAGTCGGACAAGTCTGTGTTCTATATAGGGGTGGGTCACCCTTATCATTTAGGGGTATGAAAAATAGATGCTGGCCGATTCTGATACCTACCCGATACGCGCACAGAGGAGTTTAACGCCAAACAATCTGTGATCGCAGTCGGACAAACTGTGTATGGATGTATTCACTTTGAGAGTTTAGTCCCTACCCATGTAAGCTGCATTTCATCTGGGACGCAGTCTACTAGTTGAGAAACAATAACATCAGTACGGTAACATATAAGGACGAAAGTTCGACCTTTAAAGTTCGTGTGTTTTTTTCTGTTGCGTTTAATTATATTCTGTTGTATTTTTTTTTTTTTTGTTCATTTCATAACTGTTGTATGTTCTACTACATATTGCAGTTTCGATTTAGCAATAAAGACTTCAGGCTTTCTTCTGTCCAGAGTCATATGGGCGTAGAATAACATTCGCAATTATTTATTGGCCACTAAAGTTCCCGTAGACGCTATTTTTGTGAACTGCCATAAAGGCAGTATAAAATTTCGGCCCACTCTTATTTGAGAAAACTGAATTTTGACATATGTATGTATGCATGTGTATGTAGTTGTAAATAGAAATGGAACACACGTTCATCGCACTCTACTTTATACCAGCCGGAAACTTAAAGGACGACTTCCATCGAATTTTCCTTATCAAGGAAATGAAATTACTAAATTATTGACTTTGCATTTAGATGTGTATGTATGTACTTGTTTCTGTCCGCTTAGAGCAAAATGCTGGTAAAATGTTCATGAGAAAAACAAATTAAAAATCGTAAGCGTTTACAACCATTATGTATATACAGTCTGTGGTTAAGATATAATAAATCACTGCAAAGAGAACGATTCGCGGAGAGAGAAATAGAATGAAACTCTCACCGTTCTGTTTTCGATTTACACTATCAGTTTTGGAGAAGTCAAAAACATACATATGTCTGCAACATGACAAACAATATACAACCAGGGGGTTTCTATGGCACAGCTGATCGAAAAGGTACTAGGGAAATGATGTAGAATGAGAGACCAAAGAAGACAGGAACTAATTTTCAATAGTGTTTATTGATACTAATGACAGCTAAATTATATTTTATGTTGTTTGCATTGAACGAAAATATACATTGCCCTTGATTTTTATGTCCAACGAAAGTGTAAAATTGGTAAAATACTCGAACGGCAGCAAATCGTACTCGATGAAATGGCCTACTACCTCGTCGTCATGAAGTATTTCTCTATGATATAACGGTTATAAAATAAAAAGAGAATAGAGAAAAACGAAATGTGGAAAAGACACGAAACTTTAGTTTGTATTCCCGTTTTCTTTGTTTTTGTTGAATTCATTAAAAATTCGAACAAAGAGTTTAATAGTTCTGTTCCAGCAAACTGTTCTCTTCAAGTTTACACAATATCATTCGATCTCCGTAACTGCAAATTGTGACGTATCCAATTATTTCTCTGAATTCACGATGTTTGAAAAACGTATTAGTTAGTTATAAAATAACAATCTTCTGTGCATTTCCAATAGATTGGTTGGTAACTGACTGATTGATTGCGTCATGCATAGAATTATCAAAAAACCCCGGGTTTCGATTGATTCGAAAAAATATGCTTAGGTTTTTATAATCTACAATACAATAAATACATTTAGAAACTAATGCCAGAGTTAATGACCCTATCGTGCGATCTCTCTAACATCTTAATGGAGATCATTATGAGAAAAGCTGCAGTCAACATGAATAAAACCATCAGCAGCAAAAGTCGCATGGGGCTCGCGTATGCGGATGATATCGTTACCATTGGGCGCACAGTTAGAGAAGTTAGTGCGGTGTTTTCGAGAATTGAGAAGGAGTCAGGAAAAGTGGGTCTGACTGTAAATGAGGACAAGACAAAAGTAATGGTTTCAACGAGCAGGGCCTCCACGCGATTAGGCCAAAGCGTGAACGTTGATAACCGTTATAATTTCGAGGTAGTGGACGAATTTATATACCTCGGATCTGCCTTAAACAAAAACAACAACGTCAGCCTTGAGATCAAGCGGAGAATTGTGCTTGCGAATAGATGTTATTTTGGGCTAAGCAAGCACTTTATAGATAAAACCCTCTCTCGAGTAACAAAAGTCAAACTATACCAGACTCTCATACAAACTGTCCGAATCCTGGGTCTTATCGCAAGCAGACGAAACATCTGTAGGAGTGCACAACGGCGAGTATGAACGACGCATGAACCATGAGCTCTATGAGCTTCATCCCGACATTGAAATAGTTAAGCGGATCAAAATAACGCGATTGCCCTGGCTAGGCCATGGCAGTAGAATGGATGAAGACTAACCAGAACGAGGGGTTTCCGAAACCGAACTCGAAGGAGGGCGAAAAATAGGAAGACCAAGACTCCGCTGCAGGGATCAAGTTGGGGCGACACACTTTCGTGCAATCTCTTCAACATCTTAATGGATATAATAATGAGAAAATCTGCAGGAAATACGAACAAGACCATTAACACGAAAGTCAGAGAGAGAGAGAGGTTACTGCAGTATTTTCAAGAATCCAAAAAGAGTCAGCGAAGGTGGGTCAACAACTAGAAACCCCTCTCGATTTGGTCCGCTCTGGAACGTTGACAACCAATTTAATTTTGATGGTAAATGAATTTGTACACCTTGGATCCGCCGTGAAAAAGGACAACGACGCCTGCCTGGAGATAGATAGGAGAATTGTGCTTGCAAATAGATGTTATTTTGGGCTCAGCAAGCAGTCTAGGAACAAAGCCCTCTCTCGATGGTTACTCCGAAACTTAGCTAATATCGCAAGCAGATGAAAAATCCCTAGGATATTCGAGAAAAAAATTCTCCTTCAATATATGGTCCTGTTAAAGAAAACAGATAGTACCGACGTCGTTTGAACCAAGAGCTATATCATTTGTATACTCACGCGGACATAGCTAGGCGAATACAATTAGGCCAATTGCGTTGTGTAGGCCATGGACAATGGATGAAGAAAGGTTTTCGATAACGTTCCCGATAGAAGCAGGAATAGAGGACGACCAAGACTCCGATTGAAAGACCAGGCCGAGGGATCCCTCCGTATCCTTTGTGTTACCAACGGGTGTGAAAAGGAGAAGGTTAGAACCAGTTGGAGAAAGATATTAGTTAAAATTGTAATTAATTTGCTTATTTGTTTGTTTAATTAAATTGTGTAGGACATCTGACCTCATGGGATTGTAAAATCTCTACTAATATTATAAAGAGGAAATGTTAGTTTGTCAGTTTGTATGTAGAGGTAAACTTCCTAACTACTCATCCGATTTTAAAAAATGCTACGTTATCACTGAGTGCTATAGGCTATTTCCCCCTACTAAATTTCAGGACGAAGTCTGCCGGGTTTGCTTGTAGTTTGGTTTGTTAGAAAATTGACGACACACATAACATTCGTACAAGTGAATGAAGCATATATTTAGATTTTAAAGATTTTTTCGTTTTAAAGATTATTTTCTGCAAATGTTGCCCACGACTGCGCTTCGCTTTCTGAGAGCCCAATTTTGAAACACTTTTTCCAAGATTTCCGCCAGTACCTCACCAATGACATGTGTAATGTTAAAGAAGACAGCAATAGTGGTTGGCTTGTCCCTACAGATGATGGACATCACTTGCCCCCAATAAAAATATCGAATTTATAAAGTACAGGGTGGCTGATGAAAGCCGCTACCAAAATAAAATGTAATAACTTTTTGATGTGTTAACATCTATAGCGGCGTATAGGGACTAAATCTATCAAAGTCAAGATTTTATGCTGCTGCTAAAACCAGATTTTCTGCGACTGCGAAAGAGAATAATGAAGTGTTAAACAAAAATGAGCGAGCAAGAGAGCAATGAAAGAGTGGTGTGTGTGGCAGGGGTGAGGCAAACGAAATTGTGTCTATAGCGTATGTATTAACATAATAATGTATGTATGCTGCTGTTGTTGAACGGGCTTGAGCAGTCGACGTTATGGTGACACACTAATCCGTCAGCTACTTCGTACAAAGTATGTGTGATGTTGTGTGTTTGGCTGTTTCGTTGCTGTTGAAATGGCAAACATGTGGTTATGCTGATGTTGTGTGTTTGGTTGTTTCGTTGTTGTTGCTATGGCCAAACAAAGCGAGTCATTTGATGTTCAGCATTGCCCGGTGTATACAAAAACATGTAGAAACGGTGTTAAGTTCGGCCGGGCCGAAGCTTATATACCCTCAACCATGACAATTTACACTCACACTCTCCACTCTTTGCATTCCCTTAACAGTTTTTGATGTGTTAACATCTATAGGCGCGGGTACGGCCTAAATTCACAAAGTGAATACATCCAAACACAATTTGTCCGACTGCGCTCACACAGATTGTCCGACAGCAATCACACATTGTTTGCCGTTAAACTCCTCCGAAACGGCTGGACCGATTTGTATGAAATTTTGTGCGCGTATTGGGTAGGTCTCAGAATCGGCCAACATCTATTTTTCATACCCCTAAATGAGAATGGTGACCCACCCCTATATAGAACACGAAAAAACACACACACTGATGTAGCGGCAGCGAATAGTTGTATTGTGTGGGTGCGAAGCACTCTCAGAGCAAAGAGAATAATGGCGTGTCTATACGTATATAAAATTGAGATATAAAGAGAGTAAAGAAAATTGTGAACTTGTGTAGCGTATGTACGAACATAACAATGTATGTATATATGTATGTATTGAGCAAGAAAATAATGACACATGTACTTTAATTAAGTATTAAAATTATTTAAATGTATCGTCATCATATGATTGAACGCTGTTTTATATTTACTAATGTGTTCATAGAAATCGAACAGGCACCGTGTGACAAAAAGGTGTTAACACATCGCCCGTGAGTTCGAACACTCATTGGATTTTTTTTCTATTTAATGACTCTGGTTAATTTTTTTTTATTTTGCAGATTTAACAAAAATGAATGACGGGGACTCTGAAACAAGAATTTGGATTGTCCGCCGAAGAGAGTATAGGCGCACGTCTGGCGGCAATCCTCCGAACAGATGGACCATAATGAGACTTGTTAACAATTTTGCCGAGCATGGGACAGTCAACAGTAGACCTTACCATCGAAACCCTTCAGTTCGGACGGAGGAATCAATCGCTGCTGTAGCTGCTGCCATACAAAACAACCCAATAACTTATCTGCTCAAATGGGGGTAAGCAGACAGTCATTGCAGTCAATTATGCACAAAGGTTTGGACTTATTCCCATATAAAATTCAAATGGCCAACAAACTTCCCGATTCGCTTAGAATTTTGACAGAAGATGCTTCAAATGGTGGAAGAGGACGGAAACATGTTGAACTATCTTTTCATGGCTGACGAGGCCCATTTCGATTTAAACGGCAACATACACAAACAAAATTGTCGAATATGGAGTACTTCCAAGCCACAGATACTCCATGAGACGGTTACTGTTGACCATTACTTGGGCATGTTGAGAGACTTTTTCTAGCCCAAATTACGCCGAATGAGAATTTCTTTCAACTCTGTGTGGTTTCAGCAGGATGATGCAACTCCTCACATAGCCTGGCCTGTTAGACAGAATTGCGACGAAAATGTCCCAATAACCTGATATCTAGAAACTCCACATTCCGTTGCCCCCCCAGGTCGCCTGACCTTACTGCACCTGACTTTTTCTTGTAGGGTTATTGCAATCAGGAAGTCTACAAAGCAAAACCAACAAATTTGAATAAGCTAAAGCAATCCATTCGAGACACAATTGCGGCTAATTCCTGTCTCAACTCTCGAAGCAGTAATGAACGAGTTTTTCGTACGATGCCGCACATGCATCAACGAGCAGGGGGGGACATTTAAATTCCATTAATTTTAAAACTAATTAAGCATATTTAATAATATTGAATGAGCTTTAAGAATAAAAGAAAAATCAATTGCATACACTGAAAAAAAAGTTATTTGAGTTTCTTAATGTAGCAATATTCATCAGCCGCCCGTTATATAGTCCGAGGTGAATATTTCAAGGTAGGTATGATGGAGGGTATCAGATAGGTGGGTATAGGAAATTTATACATTTTTGTATAAATGATTTGTCTTATAAAAATTAATTATTCATGAAAAATTGTATGTGTGAACCCACCCTATGGTTTGCAGAAAAATATTATGTGATTTTGTTTTTTTTACTTTAAGAGAATGTCTTATTTCATCGCTTAAAAGATGGCTATTAAAAGTGCTTACAAGGGGCATTTAGGTATGCAAAAGAAACATTATGTCAGATATACTTCGAAAGGACAAAAACATCTAACCAAGTGATATTTTTAAAATGACAGCAAAATTTAAGAGATCTATAGCAAATATTTAAATTGATGATAAGCCCACTAGCCACGCTGCCAAATGTGTTTGTAATAATATGTTGTCCATGCACTGTCATGGAAACAATGCACAAACATTGACTGTACGTGGACTCTGCTCACCAGGAACTTCATTGTCAGAACAAATTTACCAAGTGGGTCAACAATGAACATTTACACGAATTATAACTCACTTGCCCACTTGTTCGTCGTTGGCCGGCCATGTTAAGTGAAAGCATTAAATGAGATTTTTTTTTAATTTCATTAGGCGATAGATACGTGTTCCACATGTACATACATATATTCAAAACTATGTTGTTTCAGTTTTTCTCTTTTGGGGGAAAATTAAATTTGCGTTGTTCTCGTCCTACAAAGTTACACTGTATAAAATAATGGGCAACAAGAAAGAGTACGATACCTATAAATTTTTTGCCGGTAATGGAAGAACAGTTATGGAAAAGGTAGCCAGTGTTGTTGCATTCGGATCGGCATTGGAAGGTGCCGGAGTTATGCCACAGGATATTTGTCTAGGCTCAGCTACATTTAGATACGTAGAAGTGGCTGCCACTGTTGGCAAACTTAGTCCAATGAGGACAGTTGTGATGCCACGGGACTTCATATTCCGTCCCCATCTTTGAACGTGTAAATTGACCTGGTCTTGTTAAGAGAGAGCTAAAGAGAGTCGTACATTATTACATGGAGAACCAATCAGTACTCTGCAAAAAAGTCCTAAGATAATTCACATTAATTCCCTAAATGTCTGCCAGATCCAGCATGAAGTAAGATCCTAGATATTGTATCCAACTCATACAAGAGGCATATGAGATGTTCGACGCTCTCGTCCTCCTCGTCAGCTACACAGCTTCTTCTTAAACAGTGCCCAGTGACCATTCGCATGTGTCAGTGTATTCATCCTTTGAGATAAATCATAGAATAATACTTAAGAGTTTCCATTACTCTCTTCAATGCCTCTTCATATCGACGAGGTAGTAGGACATTTCATAGAATTTTATTTGCTGCTGTATTTTACCAATTTAACACTTTCGTTGGACATAAAACGGACAGAAATCAAAGAGAATGCTTATTTTCGTTCATTACAAGCAACATAAAACATAATTTAGCTGTCAATAGTATGAATCAAACACTATTAAAATTAGTTCTTGTCGTCTTTGGTCTCTCATTCTCCATCATTTCCCTAGTACCTTTCCTATCAGCTGTGCCATAGAAACCCCCGGGATAAATTGAAATGTTTCATCTTTACTAGGATTCGGTTTTCTGCGATATGTTTACAAAAACAGCAGTACAGCGACGCTACATTTATCTGATGACACCTGTCATCATGTATTGTCCTTCAAGCATTCTCCACTGCACCACAATGTTGCGAATTGATCAAATTTTCAATTACGTTCAGTTATGGTGATTCAGAGAACCATTCCGGGACACATATATTGTTAGTCTAAAACTAGTCTTTCAAGACTTGGCTAGTGCACGCTGAAAAAACACCGTCCCAGCAACATATTGCAGGAACCATGTATATGTTTGCCAGCATTATTTTTATGAATTGGTGATATGCTGCTTTTTCTTTCTTTGTTGTCTGTCCCGTAGTTGTTTTCAGCATATTTCAACAAACAAAGCCACATTTGCGTCACAAAAACATGTAATATTCCAACATGTAATATTGAGTAGTAAACACAATGCATTTGGACACAAGTATACTATAGTTGCGACAAAATACAGCTTTTTCAATGTGTATATTTGTGCTATTTGCCGGGCTGAAACACCCAAATAAGTGGAATATCATCACTCATGTTGGGCAGCATATCTTCCTTTAGTAGTTTTAGGTTATGGTGCCAATCGATTTTCTACTTCAGAAACACTAAAAGAACCAATTCGTTTCGCCCAAGCGCAAGCTCAGAAAAATTAGCTTCGTTTTGGGAAATGTAATTGAAGCGAACGAAAAATATATTGAATCGAGCATATAATTTCGTTTATGATAAATGAATAAAGTCGTTTACGAGAACCGAAAAGCGTTTACCACAAACTATAAATGGTAGCATTAAACTCAAAACACATTCAAGTTCATACTTCAAGCTTACTGGATCCGAAATGTTTTTCTTAAGCGAACCACAGTCTTGTCATGCTTGAGCTCCGGATTTGGTCGGATTTGGTTTCACTGCGGTTTGGTTTCATCCTGCAAAGACGTATGAGTTTTGCAGGAATACCAAGCTCAGACATTGCTTCACAGAGTTTCTCCCGTATCGGACTATCGAAGGCCGCTTTATAATCGATAAATAGATGATAGGTGTCGATTTGTTTTTCGTGGGTCTTCTCCAGGATTTGGCGTAGCGTGAAAATCTAGTCAGTTGTCGATTTTCCAGGCCTAAAGCCGAACTGGTATGGTCCAATGAGGTCAGCGATAATTGGTTCCGAAAATGAGCTATCGTTGATGTTTATTGTTGGTTTACCGCCCTTCTTGTTACCAAACAAGAATGGAATCGAAGTTGTTAGAATCATGATAGAATCACAAAATTGTTTGGTAACACTTTCTCAAATTCATCAGTCAGAAAAAAAGTTATCGACCAAGCTCATGCTCAATAATGACAAGTGTGTGGTTCGCTTTAGTGAATATGGGTAATATTTCAATTACCGCAAGCGAGTTATTGTAACTCCAACCTCAAAAAAGATTCCATGAGAAAAAAGTTTGTCACAAACAGATTTGTCATGTATCGCAAACGAGTTACATTTTACTGGATAGGATTTTTTGAAGCCGTCGGTACTGTAATAGTTACTGTGCCCAACTCTTGTACACGTGACGAAGATCACCTCGCTTAGAGACGGTCGCGTAATTAACAATGGAAATGCATCTCCATAAAAACCGTTCGAAACCGGTATAAAGCTGTAGATCACAATCAATGAGTGTAAAACTGGAAGGCGAACAGTTCACTGATTTTGAGAAGCTCTCCCCTGTTCCGTCATGGGACAATATTTATTTTTTTATTATGTACTAAGGATTTATTTTGGATGGAAGTTGTACCCCTATTCATAGAAGTACAAAGTCCATTGAATTTTAAATCAACATGTATTTTAGTGATTACGCTTTTCAATGCGTTGGATTTGAACCCAGGCACCATCATCATAAGTCCGCCCATCTATCCACTGAGCCATCACACACGTTGCGTGAAGACGAACAAATCCTTAACATTAGACACTGAAAAATAAAATAGTGCAGGAACCATGTCCAAGATTGCCAGCATTGTTTTCGTGAATTGAAGATCTGCTGCTTGTTTTCTTTAGTGTCTGTCACGTTTTTGTTTTCAGCCGTTTTCATCAATCAAAAACCACATTTGGGTCACAAATACATGTATTATTATCATTGTGTCGCAAACATGTTATATTGAATAGCAAACACAATGTGTTTGGGCACAAGTAAAATATATTTGCAACTAGCTACAAACACGTTATATTTGCATCCAGACAACAAAGATATACAGATTTTTCAGCGTGTGGAGTGTGAGGAGGAGATTGAGTACAGTCTTCATATACTAAATTCCTTGATGATAACTGCGGCGGTACATTCAACTCCTTTGACGCAGTCTTCGCATAGGAGTGGTATTCTGAACAGCCAACTATAATGTCTGTTGACAGAAAAAAGACGACTTGACCGTATTACAGCTAAAATTACAAAATAGTTACCTTCAAAGGCAATAATGTTGCTCAATCTCTTATTTAATTCTACATTAACTACATCCCAAATGCGTGGAAGACATCAGAGGTATGCATGATAACACACCGTGTAAAGACAAAACCCTAGCTTCTTCATATAGACCTATTATTTTACTTCCGTGCCATACAAAAGTTTTTGAAAAACTGGTCCTCTCTAAAATTTTAGGCCATGTTCCTGTGCATTCACACCAGTTTGGATTTCGAGCGAAGCACAGCACTATAAAGCTGGCCAACAGATAACAGATGAAATTCGAACGGCATTTCAGGATAAGAAATATTACTCTGCAGGTTTCTTGGACATAGGTCAAGCATTTGATAACGTTTGGCACGATGGTCTTCTACACAAAATAAAAAGGCAACTCACAAAAAAATACCCATGGTATTCTTACATCTTACTTATAGGGAACAACGTTGAGGATAAAGAAGAAAGGATTTATTACCGGAGATTATCGAATTAGAGTTGGGGTTCCCGAAGGAAGTGTATTGGGACCAATAATGTATCTGATTTAATCTTGTGATATACCAATGGATAGACGACTTGTAACATCGACATTCGCTGATGACACGACTAGCCTAAGCTTTAGAATGAACACTTATGCTTAATTCAAATATGGTTGTCAAATTGAAGAATCGGACTCAATGAGCAGAAGTGTAAACACGTTACATTCACTCTAAGAACCGAAACATGTCCCGCAGTTACTCTTAACAATGTCATGTTTCCTCAATCGCATGAACTCGTTTATCTTGGACTTCATCTTGATCGTCGTCTAACGTGGCGAAGTCATCTCGAAGCCAAGAAAACTCAGATAAAGCTGAGGACAATTGCACTTTACTGACTGCTAAACTCACACTCGAGGCTGAGCCTGGGCATTAAAGTACTCCTGTATGGCAGCTAAATGAAACCAGTATGGATATATGGAATCCAACTCTATGGAAAAACTAAATCCACAATTTGTGTGTCGCACCATGGTATATGAAAAATGAATATATCCATAGAGGACTAAACAACGCAACTGTGACAGAGGAAATTCTCCAAGTGGGGGGAATATACCAGGAGAGACTTCATAGCCACCCAACTCCGCCGGTGCGATGCTTAGTCAATAACCGAAGCAGCATCCGTTTACGAGGAAACGACATGGCAACACTGTAAGAACCTTACACATAACACTGTGACAGTTTTTGGCAAACATTTTCCTAGACAAGGCTGGAGACGACGCTTTTACCCTAATTCGGGTATCAGGAATCGAACTGCGTCATTAGGTTTTTGAGTTACAGTTACGGTTTCATACAAAAATGTTTATTTAATTTTGACTAATGGAGAGGACTTTTGTTTTATTTTTCGATTTTGGCTCACTTTGACAACCACAAACTTCTATTTGGTTGGTTGTACCAGTAATCATTCTTTAAGAAAGTTATTCCAAACGTTTTGGGCTTCAACATTTGAGAACAAAGCTTACCTGTAAAACCAGGTTTTTGGAGATCTTTGATTCAGAACATCGGCAGGAAAGTTTAATTACAATTTATAATCATTTGTGACACTATCTAAATTCGTTTGTGACAACCTCTAATGAGGTTGTGTTAAACTCTACTGAGGTTGTGTCAACCTCTAATGGCGACGTAACCTCTAAATTCGGTTACAGCTAATTCGGCTCATACATAGATAAACTAAACTAATAGATGAAGCACAAGTGTTGGGAAAATTTGAGTGCAATGGGTAGTTTTCTAGATGTCGTTGAAAGCAATGAATGGGATATTTTTTGTTCCCAAAAACAAAAGTAAAAAAAATATGACATTAAAATTCTAAAATTTCATATCAAAAGAAAAAATTACTTTCAATAAAAATATCACTTCGAAACAAGAATACAACATGTTAATATCTCATGGCAATCGAATTGCAAAGCCATGACACCACCGACTAAGTCCTAATAAATTGGTTCTTTCTCCGGTTCAGCTACCATTCCTTGTTGAGTGTTCCCAGACACTCTAACGGTTTTGGCATCTGCGACCACAGAAGTTGATACAGTTGTTGCGCGGGGAAGGTTTTGAGATTACAAAGGCGTTCTGGCATGTTCATTTTTGGGCGGTGTTACGGGTTTTCTTTTATAGATATACCAACACCGGCCTCATGGCTTTGAAATTGATTTTTATATAAGAAACAAATGCTATTATATAAAATCATTTAAATTTTATCACATTTCCCTTGTTTAAATTACTTTAAGAAAAATTTCCCACAATTTTGAATAAACGTCAATGAGAATTATGGGAAACTTCAGTGAAAGTGACACTAATACAGGACAGCACCTAGTGAACAAAGTTGACAATGGGCGCGCTATATCTATTATTTCCTTTATCGATGATTCGGCTGTCTCAACCGAATTTTTCTGCGAGTGCAGAGTTGCCATTAACTTATACTATGTTTACACTGATGTGATTTCAAGTATATTTACTTATTACAATAACTTATTTTTAGGCCCTCAAAGGGTTAGATTCAATAAATAAATAAACGCTATAATAAACCAGTACATAAGTTTCAGTCGGGTGAACCGACTTAATCATACCCTCACCCTAAGTGCAATTTTTTTTTTAAAAACGCCCATACTCAAAAGTTACCATATTCAATAGCAGATTGACGGCATTGCGCTAAATATCATTGAATACCCAAATTAGTTAGTTTCCCTCCCAACATTTATATGCGATGTATAAGAAAAATGGACAGGCAAAGTTGTTGCCAAAATTTTGATCAGTACCAAATTTTATTAATTTCTGTTATGATTTGTTGGAGATATCGAGTTGGCAAACTACAAATACGCCCATCTTATGTATGGGAGGTACGAAACTGGGCGTGGCACAATATTCAGTTATTAATTTCACAGTAGGTTTTAGCAAAATATTATTAAGATCGATTGTAGTTTATGAGAGTTGTCGTGTCGATCAACCGGTCATCCGCCCAACTTTTATATGGGAGGTACCAGAATGGATGTGGCAAAACAGCTTATTTTCTATAGGAGAGCTTTATTTGACTAAATATTGACTAGTTCAAACTTTCATAAAGATTGGATCGGCTTTGGGGGACTTCTCGTGCCGAACAACCAGATGGCGAAACAACTTTTGTATGGGAGGTACCAGAATGGGCGTGACCACCTCGCCCATTTCCTCCAGTTAAGTAGGCATTTACAGATTATTAACCGGTGTGAGAGTTGAAACTAATCACATCTACCAGAAGAAAGGTTTGAAAGAAATATGATTTTGTGCTAAATGTGTTGATTTGTATGGGAGGTACCAGAAGGGGCGTGGTCAAAACGGCCATTTTCAATCCCAATCTCAATATAAAGATTTACGGCAGTTATCGTGTTGACCAGCCAGCCAGACAGACAGACAGACGGACATGGCTCAAACGTCTTAAAAAGTCCTAAAACGAATTTCATCCAAAGATACAACATGTTCTATGTGTTACATTTTGTTTACGTATTAAATGATATATACCCCCATCCCTATGGGTGAGGGCATAAAAATAAATGAAAAATTGTGGGAGTGATCACCCATGAGTGTTTTTGTGTGTGTATACACTTTTTGTTTATAATAAACGTTTGATTTTATTTGTTCTCATCGAAAATTATGAAAATTTTGTGGTAAAAGTTATAAAATTCTGCGGTCAACCATGAGATTAAGCAACAACCAAAATATTTTTGGGACAAAAGAAATCAACGAACTCTAACTGTTGTTTTCTTGTATTTGCAATAATAACTGTTTAATGGCTGACGAGGCTTGGGCGAATGACATTCTTGGCCTTTGGAATAAAAGCCGATGTCTAGATATCCGTTGTAAAATTCCATCCATTATGTTATCAACCTAACGAATATTCATAGGAACTTCGTCACAGGCCCAAAACACATGAAATGGATGAAATTATCATTAGTAGTTGCGCCTGTGAAATAGAAGGTTATATCAACGCCAAAATACAGTCCAAAGTACAGTCTGCGCAATTTACACGGGTCAAAGTGGTAAAACAACTGGGATTATCCTAATTAACATTTTTACTGCATTATAGGAGAATACGTAGTAATACATTTGCCCACGTAGAGCGCCTTGTATCCCACCGGCTAATTGCCATTCATTTTCTGCTATGGAAATGCTAAACCTACACTGTGTAAAATATTACTAGGTCACATTTGACCTACGTTAATGTTCATGTTTGCAGAAGTAAGCACAAGTTTCCAAGCGAAGCGAAATGAAATGAATGGGCTGGTTACGGGTTACATCCAACAAATGTCTCTTCCTTCTTGCCGTGCTCGAGATATCGCGTTACTGTTGCTTGTCATCCACTCCTCCGCCTATGCCTGGCATCGACGTTGTGCAGCTGGCACCATGTTGGTCCCAAAGGTATAATCTGGCATTTACATTTTTCTTCAAAACCCCTCTAATGCAATGACGTTGCACAAACAGGCACCCTGCACCCAGGCAAAGGGTGTAGTGTAGTTTCTGGTTCTACAGCCAAATACGCCATCAGTCTTTAGCGCCCTCTAGATATGTGTGAAGGTATGAACATGTAGTTCCGGAAGAAGAACTTTGCCACTTCCATTCACACACAAACACACACACCCCACACCAAATGCTCGTCGCTCGACGACCGACCTGCTTGAGTAGATTTGATTTATTTGTTAGATTGCGTGATAGATGCCGTTCCGTTTTGCGGCTCCTATTGCGATGCATTTCACACATTACGAGTTGAATTGCTTACGTCAACGGGTACGGGCAAATGTGTTTGTTCAGCGCGAGTCAGCTATACGGACGTACCACCACGAGACATCTACATGCAGTCGCCGCGTTGCATGAGCACTCGTATCTATGTACATACATATGTATCTATAAGGCTGGCAATGCATGTTCGATGTGATTGAAGGTGTAATACGAGTACTAGATGGTTAGTTATGACGACCGACGATGTTGCGGCATTGGCGCATAAGTCACCGCATTCCTGCCTTGCAACGGCAACGCCAGCAACCACACCTCGGACAAAAGGTAATACAAGTCTAACAAAAGTATCCAGGCCACACCTGCCTCTTACGTTTTCATGTGGACGACCATAGTCATAATGCGTCCGTCCTGGCACTGCTGTCAATTCAATTGGAGTGCAAAAGACAAACAACAACAGCGAGGCAACTGCATCCACCATCCCAAGAACTGGCATAGAATGTAGGAAACTTGGCAGGGACATATCTTACCTTGGGCTTAACATTGAATACTCACATTATGATTACACGGTTGCTGCTTGTGGATCCAATATGTCTACATGAATCCATATACTCATATTTACATACCTACGAGTATGTGTGGGTATGTAAATTGAATTGAATATATTCAAACTCGTATCTATAGAAATAATGATTTAGTACTTATGAGTACATCTAGTATACTTGTGTGTAAGTGCTCCATTCACTGCATTTGAATGCTTCGATGGCTTAATGACATCCACCACTCAACCAAAAAAGCATTATTGCATTTATCACACATTGATTCAGATTCATTTTAAATGAATTACAATTACGGATGCAGCACAAAAGCGCCAGTGTGATGGAGAACGTTCCTTATCCTTTTTCTGAATGGGAACTACCTAGCTGAATGGTGGGGGAGGGTGGCGAGTAATTCACACCAAGTTTAGCTGGGGATGGTTAGTACAAGACTTCATCAACGACTACACTATCCAACTACCGGATATCCTTGGTAAATACAAGACTTTCCCAACTCATATCCTGGAATTTTCAATCAGAGGACATTTTACAGACGCTAAGTCACTATAAACGAATTCGAATTCAGATTTGTTGCTGGGAGGATTTTATGCCATTATGCCTCCTGATTTAACACCGCTAGACATTAAAGTTATAGGTAACGATAATCTAAAATACTGGCAGGGAAGGTAAGAGGATACACGGCGTCATTAAAATGTGAAAATGTTGAATCGTTGGATGACTCCGAGATATCGGACTTATTTGCCGAATTTTCCAGCGCACATATTAATCCACTTCATTTAATTCGGATTATCCTTATGGTCTTCCCACGCTTGAGCTCTTCACAAATGTGGAAATTACTGAACAAGAAGATTAAAATACTCTAATTCACCTGGAAGTGATGGCGTTCCAGCATCGGTTCTGGAACTGCGTGCCGATGAATTGTATATTCCTCGTACGAAAATTTTCAATTTGTACCTTCGTTTAGGTCATTTCCCCTCTTTGTGGAAAGAAAGCTACATTATTCCTTTTTATATGAGCGGCAATAGACGTCATATCGACAACTATAAGAGAATTGCAAAATTACGTGTCACTCCTAAGTTGTTTGAATATACAAGGTGGGGCAAAAGTAATCACCTAATGTTCTTTTGCTGTAATTTTTTTTAATGAAAAATTTTGGTTCTGTCTGTGAAATTTGTTTATTTAATCCATTAGAATTTGCTCCATCAAGTTGAGAAAATTATATCGGCCAAGTGGCCGCCGCCAGAAATGATGACCATACGGGCTGGTTTTATGGCATTTGCCATCACTCTTGCCAGAACTTCGGGCGACAGGTTCTCGAATTCTTGGCGAATATTCTCCTTAAGAGCTTCAAGAGTCTGAGGCTTGTTGACGTAAACCGGCGACTTCAAAAAAACCCCATAAAACGAAGTCTGGAAGGGTTAAATCAGGTTATCTGGTCGGCCAGTGCCAATCACCAACACGAGAAATTAAGCGACCCGTAAGTGCTTCCTTGAGAATACCGGTTGTGGCTCGAGCAGTGTGCGCCGTTGCACCGTCCTGTTGGAATCACATGTTCTTCAGTCCCAATTCATCTAATTGAAGAAGAATAAATTGGGTAATCATGGCTCTGTAGCGCGCGTCGTTCACAGTTGTCGTTTGGCCCGCGGCGGTCTCAAAAAAGTGGCCCGAAGACTCCTCCAGCGTTAACAGCACACCACGCAGTAACTGCCCCAGAAATAAGTATTTTGTTTACTCACGTAATATGGGGACATTGGACTGTCCTTGGAGGTGGAAAGTTTCTGATAGCCATTCACTTGGGAGTGGCCAGAAATGATTCCTTCATTGGGCAGTCCAAGCAGCTCACTACTTCCACGCACTATGACCTGGGCAATGGCTTATCGGAAACCTCCGTTAGCTAGCCAAAGTGAGAGGGCGAAACGAATGAGCAACCTGAGTGGTAATGCGATCACTGATACATCTCAGGATAATTAGGTGCCCCTGTCACTGAAGCTCTTCGAAGTAGTCGACATATTCTTCTGTCCTTTGAAGGCGGATGAGCCAACACCCCTGGCCAACGGCGGATCAAAATTGAAGAAACCAAAATCCAGTTTCTGATCCATAATGTCAGCGTCTGAAACATAATCATCCTGGCAGTAGGTAAAATGCAAACCACGGTGGACTGGGTTTGCCTCCCGCCACCGTTATATTGGCAATGAAAATACACAAAGAAGATAATAAACAAAGAAACCCCCAAACTGTTGACGACCCTCGCAAACGTTATAAGGACCATGATTTAAAGATATGTACCTGGAATGTTCGAACGTTATACAGGACTGGTGACACTTTCCAACTGGCGGATGTCCTCGGAAAATATAAAGCTGACATCACAGCGATCCAGGAAATGCGATGGACAGGATATGGTTGCACCAGAATGAAAAACTTCGATATTTACTACAGCTGCCATGAGCGTAAGCACGAATTTGGGTGCGGATTTATAGTAGGCAAGAGACTCCGACACCTAGTTTCAAGGTTCAACCCAGTAAGTGACCGCATAGCCACAATTCGCATCAAAGCGAAATATTTCAACATCTCGTTAATTTGTGTGCACGCACCGACAGAGGATAAGGATGATGAGGTCAAAGAAACATTTTATGAGCGCCTGGAGGAAGTATATGAAAGCTGCCCTGACCACGACATTAAGATTATTCTAGGCGATTTTAATGCCAAATTAGGGAAGGAATGTGTCTGTCGACCAACCATCGGTAATCACAGTCTACATGATACCACCTCCGATAATGGAATAAGACTGATAGACTTCGCCGCTGCAAAGAACATGATAGATAGTAGCACACGATTCCAGCATAAGGACATTCATAAGGCGACCTGGATATCTCCTGATCAACGGACGAAGAACCAGATTGATCACTTGGTAATAGATGGCAGGCACTCTTCTAGTGTAATGGATGTACGTGTGATTCGAGGTGCCAATATCGACTCGGATCATTACCTGGTGGCTGCGAAAGTTCGCACGAGATTGAGCAGGGCGAAAAACGTACGAAGCCAAACACAGGAAAACCTGGATATTGACAAGCTACAAATACCGGAGATATCAATGTCCTATCGACAGAACCTCTCTCCTGCTAGAGCAGAATACCCCCCTTCCCGAAGATCCAGATGCGCAGTGGACGCACATCTCCCATTCTTCGGAAATCGCTGCAATGACTGAACTTGGCTGTCAACAACCGCAGAAGGATAAGCCATGGTACGACGAAGAATGTCGCATTGCAACTGATGAAAACGAAAACAGTCAGTTACAACGCGTGCTGCGAGTGAGCGGTACAAGAGGCTGCGAAGGGAGGAAAACCAACTATTTAGGCGAAAAAAATGGCAGTGGGAGCAGAGATAGAGAGTGAAAAAACCGAAATGTGAAGGATGAATGGTGAATCTCGAAAGTTTTTCCAGAGGGTAAGAAGATCGACCAACGGGCCTAATAATGGGCTGCCCTCCTGCAAGGACGAGAATGGGAATCCGGTGAGTGAGAAGCAGTGTGTACTCAAAATGTGGAGAGACCACTTTTCAGCACTACTCCACTCAGATTCTTCCACTGAAGATCAGGAGGTAATGATAGTGGAAGATAGAATAGAATAATAAAGCCGCTGGTGCGGATGGCCTACCCGCTGAACTTTTTAAGGCAGGTGGCGAAGGACAGATAGCCCACATGCATCAACTGATATGCGGTATATGGCTTGGGGAATCTATGCCCGACGATTGGAGTCTCAGTGTGTTATGTCCTGTATTCAAAAAGGGTGATCTGTGTGTCTGTTCCAACTATCGCGGTATCACTCTTTTATCCATCGCGTATAAGGTCTTGTCGAGCGTATTATATGAATTATTAAAATCCTGATTGGACCTTATCAGTGTGGTTTTATACCACGCAAGTCCAAGACTGACCAAATATTCACGCTACGCCAAATCCTGGAAAAGACCCACGAAAAGCAAATCGATACATACCACCTTTTTGTCGATTACAAAGCTGCTTTCGATAGCCCCATACAGGTAAAATTGTACGAAGCTATGTCTGAACTTGAGATTCTGGCAAAACTGATCCGCCTCTGTAGAATGACGCTGACCAAACCAAATCAGCAGTGAAGGTAGTAAAAGACCTCACCGAACCCTCCTGTACCAAGCGAGGACTGAGGCAAGACGACATAATTTCGTGCAATCTCTTCAACATCTTAATGGAGATAATACTGAGAAAGGCTGCAGTAAATACGAACAAGACCATTAACACGAAACGCCAGATGTTGTTGGCGTATGCTGACGACATAGACATCATTGGGCGAAATTTGCGAGAGGTTACTGCAGTATTTTCAAGAATCGAAAAGGAATCAGCGAAGGTGGGTCTTGCTGTTAATGAGGGCAAGACAAAATTGATGGTGTCAACGACTAGAGAAACCTCTCGACTTGGTCCGCACGTGAACGTTGTCAACTGATTTAATTTTGAAGTGGTAGATGCATTTGTCTACCTTGGATCCGTCGTGAACAAGGACAACAACGCCAGCCTGGAGATAGATAGGAGAATTGTGCTTGCAAATAGATGCTATTTTGGGCTATGCAAGCAGTTTAGGAACAAAACCCTCTCTCGACGGACAAAAGTCCAGTTATATCAGACTCTCATTTTACCTGTCTTGACATATGGCTCCGAAACTTGGGTCATATCGCAAGCGGATGAAAAACACCTAGGAGTTTTCGAGAGAAAAATTCTCCGTAAAATATATGGTCCTGTTAGGGAAAACGGCGAGTACCGACGTCGCTGGAACGCAGAGCTATATAATCTCTATGCTGACGTAGACATAGCTAGACGAATCAAAGTGGGCCAATTGCGTTGGCTAGGCCATGTTATCAGAATGGATGAAGATGAGCCAGCGCTAAAGGTTTTTGAAAACGTACCCGAAGGAAGTAGGAAAAGAGGACGACCAAGACTCCGCTGGAAAGACCAGGCAGAAGAATCCCCCCATATCCTTGGTGTTACCAAGGGGCGAGAAAAGGCGAAGGATAGAACCAGTTGGAAGAATATGTTGAAATTTGTTTAATTTGTTTGTTTAATTAATATGTGTAAGACGTCTGACCTCATGAGGTTGTAATATAGTCAATAAAAGTAAAGTAAGTTATTCACGTAACCGCTAGGATGGAAATGAAAATTTTCGATGAAAAACCGTCCACCTTTTTGTGACGCTTCAGGATGACTGAGCGTAGTTTACATGCGTTTGGAGGTCAACAGCTAACAGCTGATGTGCTGTCTGCACTTTTTACGGAAACATCTTCAAATCGTTCACCAAACTTCAGAGAAGAGACCGTAATGCCCAATTACGTGGCACGTTGTCTGGCAGTTGTTCCCAGCTCCCCTTCGACATCTTGGCAACAGCACCGATATTCTCAGAAGAACGGCTGCTCCGGGGCCGGCCAGCCTTGCGAAGATCTAGTGTTGACCGATTCTCTTCAAGGCGAGTAGCCGAAGGCAGCAGTGTTTGTGCAATTGGTGTCGGACGGCCAGGAAATCGGCGACGAAATTCACGCTGCGCCAACACAACCGACGAATTGTTGCGCAAAAAAATGGAAACAATTATTCCGCGTTCTTGCGGAGTAAATCGATTCATGGCTTGTCGATTTTTATTCTGCGTTTGTTTACTTCAAAAAAAAGTCAAAACCGAATTGACATTTGGCGCCATTTACAAAAGTTATGAGGTTTTCCAATGGGAAATTCCACCTCGTAAAATAACTCAAAAACTAACTCGTACACTTACTCGCACACTTACTCTTATACTCGTACTTTTGGTACATATCGGGGGATATTTTTTGTTTAATGGGAAATTTTCTAGGTGGAGCCTGCTTATTACATATTGTAGTTTGAACCGAAGAAAAAGTAAATTTAGAAAAGCTAAAGGGAAAGAAGTTTAAAAATAAAATTTTCTTAAGTGCGTTTTTTTAAACAAAGTAAATTTGCTCAATAAAAAAATACCAATTGCTATTCTTAAATAATCTACCTTTTCTTAAAATAATACCTTATCTTAAAGAAGTACCTTTGCTTCTTAAAAATAAATTTTCTTACAAAAAGTACCCTTTCTTAAAAAAAAGTATTTTTTGTTTCAAAAAGTACTTCTTTGTAAAAAAAATTCGCACTCTTAGGATTGTTTTGCAGACAGCACTTCTTATTAAAAATGGTAGCTTTTCTTAAAAATAACATTAGCTTTTAATAAAAGAAGTACCTCAGATTAAAGAAAGAACTTTTCGGGAAAATATAATACATATTCGTAGAAAAGGGACCTTAAAATATACTTTTTTTTAAAAAAATACATTCAATAAATAAAAAATTTCTTAAAAAAAGTTTATAATTTAACAAAAAGTGTATTTTCTTAAAGATCCATTTAAATTACAGTATTTTTTAACAGGCGCCTTAGGCGTGTTGGAACTAACTAGTACATAATACAGTCAAGGAAAAAAGTCGACATATATCCCTTGTTTTAGAGGTTTTAGAAAGATTGTGAAGAAAATTAGAAAAATGTTTATTTCAATATTTAAGGCATTAATATATAAGTTTATTTATAAAATAAAAAACAATTCATTTACATAATAAAAACAGTAGTAACAAAAACACTGAAAATTCATAGGAACAAAGTCTACATACAGCCACAAAAAATATATATTATTTAAAAATTGTATATATAGAAACAAAAAAAGATAACTTTTAGTATTTGGTCGGTCCACCTTGGGCATCAATAACTGCTTGCAGACGACGGGACATTGATGTCACCAAATTCTCCGTAATATCGGGTGTTATTTTAGCCCATGCATGAATAAGGGCGGTTTTTAATGTTTTCACGGCTACTAATGTCATATTGTCGTACCAATTTTTCTAAAACGTCCCATATGTGCTCTATTGGGTTTAAGTCTGGTGACTGGGGTGGCGAATTCAGCTGTCTTGGGGCATAGTAAAGAAGCCAGTCTCGAACAACGTGTGCAGTATGCTTAGGGTCGTTATCTTGTTGGAAAATCCATTGATTTCCCAGGCCTAAACTATCAAGAGATGCCTCAGGTTTTGTTCCAATATATTTTTATATTGGTAGCGGTCCATATTACCCTGGACAAAAACCAAACAACCCACTCCAGATGGCGCCCCAAACCATAACGTTGCCACCACCATGTTTTACTGTTGGTATTATGTTCTTTGGATCAAGTGCAGTATTTGGTTTTCTCCAAACTTTGCATCGGCCATCACTTCCGAAAATGTGTTTACTTACTTTCGTCAGTAAATAAAACACGTTTCCAAAAGTCCATACCCTTGTCTAGATGTGCTTTAGCAAAGTCAAGGCGAAGTTTGCGATTTTCGCTGAAATTAGCGGCTCTTTGCGTGCTACTCTGCTATTAAATCCGCTGACGTGTAAAACGTTTATTATTGTTCGTGGAGTAATAATTATATTGGATGTGTTCCGCCAATTTTGGAGCACTTATTTTCGGATCCTGGTTGACTACTTTAAGAATACTGCTAACATCGCGTCTCGAAAGCTTCTTCGGTCTGCCAGAACGTGGCTTAGTTTCGGTACTATTGGTATTATTATAATTTCTAATGATCGTCTGGACAGTAGCACGACTTAATTTTACTGTCTTAGCAAATTCTCCATAAGATTTATTTTCCTTGCGGAGATTTACTACCATATTCCGAACTGAAGTATGAATCTCTTTTCGTTTTTCCATTTTCAAGGATACAAATTCGAATAATACCTTCTTTTTTGTCACTTTTGTCACGTTGTCCTTCTTTATTTTCAATTTTCTATTTGATTTTAGGAGTTGCCACGCTGTAAGCAGACGTTTTTTATATTTTTTCATATTTTTTTTTTCTTCAAATAATCTTTATTTTTTTATTTACTAATTCTATTAAACTTCAAAATCGTAGGTTGTATGTAGACTTTATTCCTTGACTGTATATAGCGTAAGGAACTTCGTTCCAACCGGGTGTCCCCTGACACCTCATGTAATTTTGTTATATCAAATCGCCCTTTAAAAGGCATTGGTTGACATAAATCCACGAGGAGATATTAAGTGAGATCGGCTTAACAATTGGTTATTTCGTTTCCGAAATATTGGTGCTCCTGTCCTCTTTTTCATATTCTCTCCAAATTGAGTGAGACAAAGAGAGCATGAACCAGAAAATGACAGAGGGAACAGCGCCACTGAAATATAAAAAAAGCTGAAATTAGTGAACTACTGAAACAAAAGAGCAGAACAGTGTGACTAGTTCATCTAGTTCACAAGAGTGAATCGATCGATTGAACTAGTTCGTTCGTGAACTACACAACTCTACTAATATTGTTAAGAAGTGATCTCCTTATGATTGTTTGAAATTGTTGATATATTTAACCATGTTATAATGATTGTCTAATTAATACTACCAGGCCTTGTTCACGCTACCACGAAATTGACAATTTCGAATTGAAAGTGTCGAACGAAATTGAAATTTTTCACAATGCCATTTGACGAATTTCGATGCAAAACGACAACTGTTTGATTACAAACAATAACCTTGTTTTTTATTCCCTGCTAAACTAATTTTTCGACGACTTCGTATGGAGTGCCGCTTAAAATTGCTTAATTCCCCATACAAAGTCGTCGAAATATTAGTTTAGCAGGGAATAAAAAACAGGCTTTTTATCATGAGCCTGCGCACAATAACCAAAAATTTGGTAGGAAATTAAAGAAAACAATAGAATAAATGAATGGTGTATGAACATTTCCAAGAAGCAATGATTCTACACACTTTATAGTTTCTTCTCACAAATCCATATCGATGAAAACTTAAAATTTCAATTTGATGAATGAAGCGGCATAGAAATGTTTTATTTTTTGTTGTCATTTTACTAACCAGGTGTTCAGTGAACGAAGCCGACCCATAATTATCGACTGCGTTAGAGCGACATACAAGTTAATCGACGGCGGCAACAGAGTTTTTATTCAATGTGATTTTTCGGCAGACGATACTTTTAGGCTCATCTCGCTGGTTGTGAAAACAATTTTGTTATTTTTGATGTGTTAACATCTATACGCGCGCCTCTAGGGCAGTAAACTATAAATTTAATACATACGCAAGTGTTAGGTTTGTAAGAGTAAATCATCGTTTGTTTGTTCGTTGCTTGGCAGTCGGTATTGAAAGTGATTATTGGGCGATTTTCATATAATTTTCCCATGCGATTTTCTCCGGAAATTCATAGCCGATTTTATTAATTTTTGGATTAAAAAGCTAGTGCGGGTTTCGACGAAGAGTTTAGGCCAAAAATTAAGGCGATCCGATATCGGCGAGCCGAGATTGAAGTGTTTTAATTTGGAGTATTAATTTGGAGTAATATTAAAAAAGTATTTTATGTTGATCTTCGGTTATATCGTACGAATATAACAATGTATGTATGTATGTACAAGTGTCTGTTGCTTTGCATTCTTTGACTTTTGTGGGAATAAAACAAAAAGTATTGAGCAAGAAAATAATGACACATGTGCTTGCACTGGGTCTTTAAAAAATTTTAAGTATTAATATTATTTAAATGTAACGTCATCATATGATTGAACGCTGTGTAACATTTACTAATGTGTTCATAGAAATCGAACAGGCACCGTGTAGCAAAAAGGTGTTAACACATCGCCCGTGAGTTCGAACACTCATTGGATTTTTTTTTAGTAATTCGGGCCTTTAAAATCGGCTAAGTCGATAATATCGGCCAACATGTTAACCCTCTAATGCTGGATTCTAAAATAATGTGTAAAAATTATGAGAATAATTTTTTTTTTGTGGGTAAATTTGGGCCTCTGATTTAAAAAAAATGCTTTGCAAGTCAGTACGAACAATCGTTTACCTTCCATGCGACAAGATATAAATAAGTGCCTTGAGGGATTCTTGAGGCTTTAGTGGCAAAAAATAAAGTAAATTTTTAATGAATACTGTATGTTGCGTTTCGTTGAAAACAATTGAAAATTAATTACAAGATCATATGAGAATTGAGAAACACATTAAGCCTGTTTTTTTATTCCCTGCTAAACCAATTTTTCGACGACTTTGTATGGAGTGCCGCTTAAAATCGCTTAATATCGCTTAGTTCCCCATACAAAGTCGTCGAAGAATTTGTTTAGCAGGGAATAAAAAAACAAGCTTATTGTATATTTTCGGTTATGATAGTTTTTCGCAAATCCATGTGCCTACCACAAAGCGGGGAAAAAACTGATAAAGGGAATTCTTTTACAAATATATTGCTACATCTGGTAGCAACTGTAAAAAAGCTTCCTCTTTAAAATAGTCGTTCCATTTGCCATCAGTATGTCTTTTGTGAAGAGTGCCTCAAGGCACTCTTAAACTGCAGTTACACCTACCAAGATTGTCGCTTTTTCGGGATTATAAATGTCAAACTCCATAACAAAAAACGCCGATAATCCCGAAAATACGTTAATCTTGTTCGGTTTAAATGCTGTATTAAACATTAGATGGTTAAATCGAAGCGAGCCTTCATGACGGTAGCGCGAACTTTAAACAATTATCTACGACGGCGGAGCACCGCAAATTTTCTGTCGGCTACGTTCTCCTGCATTTATGCAAAAAATAGTACTAAGTTAATTTTTTTGGAGTATTTAAATAGAGAAGAAAATTTACTCATGGAGTGGAATGTCAATAAAGAAAACGAGTGAAGCGCCTCGTTTCTCTGATTTCTCTCTCTTACTCCCTTCGTTGAATATTTCAGTACACGTGCAGTTTTCTGATGATGTTATTGTATCTAACTATAGAAATTGCAACCATGTTTAAATAAAATTACATAAAGTATGTAAAAAGTAAAAAAAATAATCAAGTTATGACGCGAGAGATAAATGCGTTTGAGTGAATCGCGCAATTTTTAGTCAATTTCAAAGAAAATATCGTAAATAACTCAATTTCGTGGTTGTCAAAATATATGCGAAATTGAGCAATTTCAGCCCAAGGCATAAATATGGTCACCTCAACCATGTTATTCTTTTTGCGAACCGTAAGGATCCAGCAATCAAAACGAAGGAACACATATTTAAAAACCATTGTACTTTGCCCTCCATTGCACAGTGGCCGATTCGCCTGATCTAGCGTAACGAAATCAAAATTGTATACCTTCAAAATCTACCAAAATTTGATTTCCCACCGATAACTAACTGCTGATTTAGCACATCGATAATTTTCAAATTGATAAATTTACTATAATTGATCAACTCTGAACTCTCGAACGCAACATATTGTTACGAATAAGTAAAAGCTTTTGCTTACTGTTAATGACTCTACTAACAGTATGTAAACATCAGGCGGTTAGTGCTGCGCCTGAAAGTATGCATTGTAACAACGTACCAGCTCGCTAAACCAGTAGCATGAATTCACCTCAGTAAAGATAATTCTCCTGTGTAGGAGAATGTTCTACAAAGATAAACAACAACAACAACATCTATTTTCTAGAAGGTTCTTGAATTCGCTAGATGTATGTACCTTCATTTGTGTATGGTGAGTTGGTATAAATAGCGGAGGTCTTTGGAATGGAGAGTTCAGTTTGTGATTAACCGCCGTAAAGTAAACAACGCGATTTGATAGTAAAATACGAGACTTGTTAAAGTGTTATAAATAAAGTAAACTGTTGTACTATATAAGTAAAATAAAAAGAAGTTAAACCGTTGTAATTATCGTAATTTAAAACGAACCTTGTTTTATTATTGGGAATAAAACAACGCAAAAAGGACGAATAAGGAAATTCGTAACATTGGTGTCAGAAGTGGGATTACGAATTAAGGACAACGATGAAGTTTGAAGAACTCAAAGTTGAACAACTAAAAAAGGAGTTGCGAACAGAGACATCAGGAGGGCCCAAGTGCTCCCTTCGAGCGAATATCCATGAGTGTGGCTGGTCCATATCCAACGAGTAGCTTTGGGAACCAATATGCCCTAGTCGTTATGGACTACTTCAGTAAATGGCCCGAGGTGTACGCTATTCCAAATAAAGAAGCGAAAACAATAAGCAAAGCTATGGTGAACAACTGGATAAGTCGTTTTGGTGTCCCTTTAGAACTGCATTCGGAGCAGGGTAGAAATTTTGAATCTGCGATCTTGAAAGAAATATGCGAGAGGAGTGGAATTCGTGGTATAAGAACGACATCAGTGCGTCCTCGGACTGACGGTACGGTAGAGAAATTTAATCATGCTCTTGAAGAATATTTGAGCAAGATCGTCAGTAAGGATAGAAAATTCTGGGACGAACGCATACCAAAATTCCTTCTAGCATACCGGTCGGCCACCCAGGATACCACTGCCCGAACACCAGCTAGTGCCGTCTTTGGGACAGAGTTAAAGCTCCCTAGAAATTTGGAGTTTGGCAACTGCCTAACATCCGACAGTGGGGAGAATGATGGTATCCCAGGGGAGCTTAGCGAACTTCACGAGTTTGTTCGCAGCAGAATGAAGTTGGTCAGTAATAAGATGAAAGCCAGGTACGACCAAGCGGCAAATTCCGAAGGATTCCATGAAGGCCAGCTAGTTTTACTGTTCAACCCACAGCGCAAGAAGGGTTTATCTCCAGAACTTCAGACTCACTGGGAAGGCCCTTACAGGGTTGTAAAACGAATAAACGACGTGGTTTATAGAATCCAGAAAAGCCAAAGTCCAAGAGCTAAAATGAAAGTCGTGCATTTGGAAAGACTAGCTCTGTATGGAAAACGGAGGGTTGAGCCTGCTCGGGACGAACAGGCTTAAGTGGGGGGCAGTGTTACGAATAAGTAAAAGCTTTTGCTTACTGTTAATGACTCTACTAACAGTATGTAAACATCAGGCGGTTAGTGCTGCGCCTGAAAGTATGCATTGTAACAACGTACCAGCTCGCTAAACCAGTAGCATGAATTCACCTCAGTAAAGATAATTCTCCTGTGTAGGAGAATGTTCTACAAAGATAAACAACAACAACAACATCTATTTTCTAGAAGGTTCTTGAATTCGCTAGATGTATGTACCTTCATTTGTGTATGGTGAGTTGGTATAAATAGCGGAGGTCTTTGGAATGGAGAGTTCAGTTTGTGATTAACCGCCGTAAAGTAAACAACGCGATTTAATAGTAAAATACGAGACTTGTTAAAGTGTTATAAATAAAGTAAACTGTTGTACTATATAAGTAAAATAAAAAGAAGTTAAACCGTTGTAATTATCGTAATTTAAAACGAACCTTGTTTTATTATTGGGAATAAAACAACGCAAAAAGGACGAATAAGGAAATTCGTAACAATATGTTAAAACAGCTGTGAAAAAATTATTTTGCCGCGTTTTTACAAGTGTGCTGAAAAGTTGTGAAAATTCGTATTGCTAAATATTTTTTCGGATTGTTTATAAGTCAAAGGTATGTGGTTAAAAAAAATGTGTTTCGTGACCTGTGCAATATATGTTAAGGTAGAAAAATGTGGTAGAAATCAACAACTTTGTTAACTCCTTTTTTGTGACCGAAGTTGAACTTGTGTAGAGTAAAACTAAGTGAAGCCGGTATGGGGCGGGAAGTAAACTCTTGTTTTATGTTAATATGTTTCGTCTACTTTGTGAAACGTCCAACATTTGCTGCGTTGAGTTGCATTTACTCACAAGGTTATAATTTTTAGGCACCATGTCGGTCAGCAAACGCACCCTTTTTTCAGTCTGGCGTAATGACAAAGAGTGTTATTGAGAAATCCAAATGCACTGAGGAGGAGCACAATTTAATTGTTAAAGAACTGAAAAATTTTTGCAAAACGTTCACTGACAAGTGGCGAGAATGCCATAGGGGTTGGCAACGGTTGGAGCATAAGTACAAAGCTTGGTTAGACGAAGAATTAGTTCTTGTATGTCAAAATACTCAAAAAGGAGCAGGAAGAAAACAAAAGGAAATTGCTGCTTGTAATGCAAAACGTCAGTGCACCAAAGTTTCGGAACTAGTCGAAGAGAATACTTGCAATGAGCTCATGATAGCGACTCGCGCCAGCTAATACAAAGCTGGAAAACGGAGTGCATCGCAAGTTGATTCAATGGTAGGCACTGAGTCGGATGCGTTTAAATAAATTAAAAGAAGTCTTGAATTAGACCAACAGCTCCCTATAAACTATACGCCAGAGGATGCTTTGGCTCTATATATTGATGGAGAGTTTACCAAAAACTCATATAAACTTATGCAAGCTGGTTCAAAAGCTCGAAATTGTGATATTTACCCAACATACGATATTTTGCTATCCGCCAAAAAGAGGTGTTATCCAGATGCAAAAAGAACTGAAAAATTGTATGCTTAAGTTCCTCTGCAAGAACTACTGGATCACACAATTAAAAGGATTGCTGAACCCCACCCGGAGACATTTAGCCAAATATCAGTTGATGAACACATAAATGAACATCCAACTGTCGTTTATAAGTGGGGATGCGATAGGAGTTCAGGATACTCAACATATCGGGAAAGCTTTACCAATTCGGAGCACAATATGGTAGATGAACATTTGTTTGCAGTTTGCATTGTGCAACTACAAGTACAATAGGGTACCTGCATACTCTGGAAAAATTCGCGGCCATCACCAACTCGGTATTGTAGACCTCTTAAAATAATGTTTGCAAAAGAGTCAGCAATGAAATTATTCAGCAGATTTGAGATTGAAAAAATTAAATCACAAATTTTGAAACTTAAACACACGCGTCTTAGCGGATTTCAAATTCAACACAATTTGCAGCTTACAATGATCGATGGCAAAGTGTTTAGCGTGATTGCAGAGACGTCCTGACAAACATGCGGCATTTGTAAGGCCTCGCCTAAAATGATGAATGACCTAGATCTCATTACGAGCTTGCCGTGAAAAGAAAATTTGCTCCAATTCGGACTATTGACCTTGCATGGATGGATTCGCTGTTCCGAGTGTATGTTACATGTAGTATATCGACTACCAATTAAAAAGTGGCAGATCCGCCGCTTGGACAAGAGCGTAGTCAACCAAAGAAAAGCAAAGATCCAAGACAGATTTAGGGTTGAAATGGCGTTATTGGTGGATATCCCAATGCAAGGTTCCGGCAACACGAATAGTGGCAATACAGCTCGAAGGTTTTTTGAACACTATCAATTGTCTGCTGAAATAACCGGCGTAAATGAAAATCTACTTAAAAGACTAGGTGTCCGGATACGCGGTAAATGTTTGCAATTTTCGCGAGTACGCCTTACAAATCGCAAGGATATTTGTAAATGAATATCCATGGTTCTACATGCCTAGCTCGATACATAAAATATTGATTCACGGAGCTGATATAATTGAATGTGTACCACTTCCTATTGGTATAATGTCGGAAGAAGCCTTGGAAGCTAGGAACAAAGATTTCCGAAATTTTCGGCTTAAGCATACACGTAAAACTTCGCGCATAAATTCAATGGAGGATCTTATGAAGTCGTTATTAATTTCTTCGGATCCTTTAATAACGAGTTTATGCAACAGCCCGTATCGCCTTTCAAATAAAGAAATTTTTTTGGATAGTGAAATGAAATGTCTTCTCTTAGATTCTTTTGAAATATCAGAAAAGTCCGATTTAGACTGGAGTACTGACTCGGAATAATTTAATTCAATACGTCTATAAATAAAAAATATTTAAAAAAACAAAAAAAAAATTTAAAAAATTTTTAATAAAAAAAAAAATTTCAATTGATTCCTTATTTGCTTACTATTCCAGGAAAATTATCATTTTGAAGAAAACTTTATTATTTTTGAAGTAATTAATTTCGTTACCCTAGATCAGGCAAATCGGCCAGTGTGCATTGTCGCCACGGTGTCTCCAACTGGAATTTCAAACACTCAACTTATTTTCTACACCTCATTTTGTCCCGCTCTCGCCATCACTCTCTTTCGCACTCACAGCTCTCATGGTTGGTAATATACAAATGTCTAATAACTGCAAGTGTTAGCAAAATGTAATTTATAATTTTTTGTAATTCACTTTATTTTTTGTTTGTTTTGAAATTATTCATTTGATATTTCTCGTTGACAGCTGACGATGATGAATTTTATTCGCTGGGTCGTTTTCGTTGTTGTTGTTGTTGCGTTAGTGTCTAATGTATAGATACACTCATAGATGCACTTCCTTGTCGTGTGAGGTGCCAAAAAACATTGAACGGACGGACACAATATGAAATTGATTCACTGATAAGTGTGAAGGGGACTTGTATAAATCATTGCCATCACATTCACATTTGCATTCATTAAGAAATTATTTGGGGGGGAGGGAGGTGGAAGATTTCAATCGCAGTCAAGGTCGTTGTTGTTTGAGCACACAGCATATACAACAACCGCAGTCCCCCAACGAAAATATACACACTCAAGTCTCATTTGATTACCCAATAAAAATTATAAGAGGAATCAACTCATTTTCATTTTCAATGACAAGTGCATCACACACACCCACGCATACATAAAATGAAAGAGCCTTAACTAAATCCTTAACCTTTAATACATTCAAATTTCCTTAATGGCAAGAAGAAAAAAACATAACATCAATGGCCTGAATAAGTGGGTGCAGGTAATTTACAATAATAATAATGCGGCATAATGTATGTATTACATTTATGATTGACACGTTTATTGTACAAGTGTATGTCGAACCCAGGTGCCGAATTCAGGTGCCACAGGGCCTTGTATCTTATGCCATCATTTATAACAACCCAGTGGGATATTGTGAAGGCATCAAAAATAAAACAGGTCTTCTTTCAGAGCTTGCAGCGGATTTGGTACACGCTCATAAATGACTTCTCATGCAGGGAATGCTAACAGGACTTCGCTTCTGCCTTCTATAAGACCTGTTCGCTTCTTTAGATAGGACTGGTACCATGCCATATATATTTGTTGAAGTTTATACATTTATGGATGGGGTACCGTATATGTTCCCATATTTTAAGAGCATTTGACTGTACCAGGTTCAAACCCCAGCAGTGGCAACAAAACAAAGGGTTGGCAAACGCCCCAACTCTTTACTCGTGAGTTGTAAAATCAAACCCAAAATATACGACTCGAGGGCACGCGCGAAAATGAAAACATATACATTTCTGATGTTAATTACTTCCACAACTGTAAAGGAACTTCCAAAAGAAGGTGACGCATGTCTCTCTCGTTGCTTTGTTCCACGTCAATGGAAACTTTCGGAAATCACAATGATTCTCAAACCGAGGAATCTCCCGAACATAAAGGGTTTTCCAATAGCCACTTGACAACTTTGAACTTAAAAAAAAAATAAATGGTTTCCCATTACATCCCAAGAAGGGACTGGGGAGCACTTCTCACAATCACTGAGCTGTGCGCTTTCCAGTTTTCACTCACTGATTGGGACCTACAATTTTTTACACCGATTCCGAACGGTATTTTGAGAAGCTTTTTCATGGCTAGATACTCGATAGTGTCGCCGTCACTATGCGAGGTGACCGCCGCCGAAAGAAAATTTGAAGGTGGTCAGAGCCGGGTTCGAACCCAGGATCTCATGTACAAGAGCCGCGCACACTAACCATTGCACCACCGACGGCCACAACTTAGAACGCACTATTTCTTTGATCATCTAACTGTTGCTCTCCTTTTTTTCAGTAAACTCAACATTTTCATCATGGTAAAGTACACGAACGACCAACATATGCAAATTATAAAAATGTCCTACCGAAATTCGGAGTCGGTGACCGCAACTTTAAGCGCGTTAACTCCAATTTTCGGTCGTTATTCTCGCCCTAGTAGAGAAGCAATGACAACTTTAGTGCAAAAATTTGAGTCTACATATTCATTGTGTGATGCTGCCGTGCCAGTGATGCGACGGGGTGGTCGAAGTGACGAAAATATCGCTGCCGTTCAGGCGTTCGTAGCAAACGATCCAAATCAGTCGATTACGCGGCGTTCTCAAGAACAGGGCATCGCCAAAACCACTTTATGGCGAATTTTGAGTAAAGAGCTGGGTTTACACCCATACAAGATCAAGCTGACTCGGGAATTCAAGCCGATGGACCATTTGACGCGTTCTCCGATTGGGCTCTGGAGAAGATGCGCCAAGATGATGAATTTCATCGCAAAATCATCTTCAGTGACGAAGCTCATTTTTGGCTCAATGGGCTCGTCAATAAGCAAAATATGCGTTATTGGTTTGGTGAAAATCCACATGTGCTTCATGAATCACCACTTCATTCACAAAACATAACTGTTTGGTGCGGTTTGCATGCCGGCGGCGTCATTGCGTCATATGTTTTCGTCGACAATAACGATCGTCACGTTATTGTGAATGGCGATCGTTATCGCGCCATGATTACCGATTATTTTTGGCCCGAATTGGAAAACATGGACTTGGACGACATGTGGTTTCAACAGGACGGTGCCACAAGCCACACAGCACACGTTACAATCGATTTATTGAAGAGTAAACTTAGTGAGCGTGTTATCTCAAGAAATGGACCAGTCAATTTAACCAGCAATTTAACGCCTCTAGACTTATTTCTTTGGGGCTACGTCAAATCATTGGTCTATGCCAACAAGCCGACGGCGTTGAAAGAACTCAGAGCCAACATTGAACACGAAACAGCGGCCGTTACGGCCGAAATGTGTGATCGAGTCATCGAAAATTGGGTCCAACAAATCGACCGCTGCCGACGTCCCCGCGGTGGCCATATAAACGAAGTCGAGTTCTATTCATAAATGTTTTGATTGCATTTCAAGGCGATCATAATGTTTTGGAAATATTTCAAATGGTTTGCCTGTTATTTAAAAAAAAAAAAAGTTGTCAAGTCCATATTGGAAAACCCTATATATCCTCATACCGCCCAATCAGTGTACCACCAATTCTCGGTAAAGTCTTGGAGTCTTTCTTGCTGAACAGACATATGCACGTTATAGATTCGAAAAATCTGTTTCCTAACCATCAATTCGGATTTAAGAAACCACATTGGAAAAGGATAGTACTGCACTGCAGCATTTCTCGGTAGCTCTCAAGCATTTGATTAAATTTGGCATGATGGATTACTATTCAAATTAAAGAAAATTCTTCCCATAAACTATTATCTCTATCTCAACTCATATATTCCAAATGGATATAGATATTCCTGTGACAAAGAAAATTATGAATTTAGTTCAATTTATCAAACTAAATCAGGCAGCGTTTTGGGCCCAACACTTTATTTGTTTTACACCTCAGACCTCCATCTAACAGACGTAGTTAAAATGGGAACTTTTGCTGACGATAAAGCTGCTTTAGCCGTCAATGAAAGACCCTATTGAGGCACACAATGTGACCAAAAAAGTAGTTAATGTGTACCAAAGTGTACACAAATTCCACCCAAAAAATTATACCAAAAAGTTCATAGTGTATCACAAAGTACAGAAAGTGTAAAAACATTCTTCCTCCAAGTCTTTAAAGGTACTTACATATCCGGTCTCAAACGAAGATAACATATTTCGCCAATCAGTTCGATATTTTACTTTATTTCTCCAGTTGGCAATACCAAGTGTACGCAGGGATTCGTCAACCTTATCCCTCCAGTGGAGTCTTGGTCTTCCTATTTTTCGTCTTCCTTCGAGTTCGCTTTCGAAAACCCTTCGTGCTGGTTCCTCTTCATCCATTATATTGACATGGCCTAGCCAGCGCAGTCGTGTTATTCTGATCCGCTTAACTGTCAATGTCAGGATAAAACTCCTACAGCGCATGGTTCATATGTCGCCGATCCTCGCCGTTGTACACTATAGGGCCATACATTTTACGGAGTATTTTTCTCTTGAAGACTCTACAGATGTTTCGTCTGCTTGCGATGAGACCCAGGATTCTATGACAGTCTGGCAAAGCTGGACTTTAGTTATTCGATAAAGAGCTTTATCACTCAAGTGCTTGCTTAGCCCAAAATAACATCTAATCGCAAACACAATTCTCCGCTTGATCTCAAGGCTGACGTTGTTGTTTTTCTTTACGGCAGATCCGAGGTATATAATTTCGTCCACCAGCTCGAAATTATAACGGCTATCAACGTTCAAGCTTTGGTCTAATCGCGTGGAGGCCCTGTTCGTTGGAACCATTAATTTTGTCTTCTCCTCAGTTACCGTCAGAACCACTTTTGCCGACTCCTTCTCAATTCTCGAAAACACTGCAGTAACTTCTCTCATTGTGCGCCTAATGATATCCATATCATCAGCATACGCGAGCAACATGCGACCTTTGCTTCTGGTGGTTTTATTCATGTTGACTGCAGCTTTTCTCATAATGATCTCCATTAAGATGTTAAAGAGATCGCACGATAGGGTGTCGCCTTGTCTGAGGCCTCGCTTAGTTTCGAAAGGTTCGGTAAGATCCTTACCGACTTTCACTGCGGATTTGGTGTTCGTGAACGTCATTCTGCAAAGGCGTATGAGTTTTGCAGGAATACCAAGCTCAGACATTGCTTCATAGAGTTTCTCCCTTATCGGACTATCGAAGGCCGCTTTATAATCGATAAATAGATGATAGGTGTCGATTTGTTTTTCGAGGGACTTCTCCAGGATTTGGAGTAGCGTGAAAGGCCTAAAGCCACACTGGTATGGTCCAATCAGGTGAGCGATAATTGGTTTTAGTCTTCGCACATTATACTTGATAGAACCTTATATGCTATGGATAAAAGGCTTATTCCACGGTAGTTGGCACAGATACTTGGGTAACTTTTCTTAAAAATTCGACATTGTGCACTGAGACTCCAATCCCCGGGCATGGATTCATCTAACCAAATTTTGCTAATGAGCTGATGCATACACCTTATCAGCTCATCTCCGCCAGCCTTAAATCAGCTCCGCCGGTAATCCAAAGGCTCCTGTGGCTTTATTGTTCTTCAACCGGGCAATAGCTGTTCTGACGTCGTCTTGGTTAGGAGGGGGGCAATCGACGTCGTCGTCCATATTGCGATCGATTGTCCCATCGTCATTGGATATCTCAGGAGGGCCCTGCACCATGTCCATTAGTTCATTTTTTGACTTTTTGGTATTATTTACGGGCTTTGTTCTTCTTTCTGTATGTCTCAATTTGCTGCTCTCGACTGCCGTTTCGGTTTACCACCTTGGTTGACTGGAGCGTTGCCATACGTGCAGCATGCGTTTCACCTTTTGCTATGCGACACCCTTCGTCGTACGATGATTTGTTGCGAAGAGGTTTTTCAAAACAAAGTACTGTTTGTGCGGCAGTTTTTATACAGTCGGAAATGGGTTTTCCACTGCGCATCAGGATCGTCATCGGGAGGGGATGGGTTACCTCTGGTAATTGCAGCTTTCCGATGTCTAGCTTTCTTTGCGTCTGGTTTCGTACGGTTTTCCAAAAATGTCGATTTTCGGTTCCTTCGAATATTCCGATTTTGGCGAAACCAGTTTTCGGTTAAACCGAGGTGTAAAAACCGGTTAACAACTGGTTTCGGTTTTTATGGTAAAATGGTAAACTATGCCTTTTATAAACATTGTCAGTCGAAATACCGCTCGGAACCGGTGTAAAACTGCAGGTATCAATCAGAGTGTGCAAGCCTATGCCTTCATGGTATGTGATGGAAAACTAATGTGTGGGCCATGTAAAATTTGGAATTTAATATCGCTTTAAAAAATACTAACACAGTACCCCCGTTTAGACCCATATTTCGTGTTTTAAGGCTTCAGTGGACTCGGAATTGTTTGCGTAACACCTATCATTCACCGCGCTCCAGAGATAGTAGAGGTTTTCGAGCGTCCTGTAGAACCCATACTTCGTCCACGTTATCCTCTTCAATTTTCAACCGCTGAGCATGGCACGGAAACGCTCGCCATTGACGGTAACAGCGGCACCTTGCTCATTTGAGTCTTGCTAAAAATGGCCCTATTCTGATGCCCCACCAAAAACCGAACCAACGCGCCTTTGTTAACGTAGATCCGAGGTGAAAATGAGTTACATCGGAAAAGGTTATTTTTGGGTAAATATGCTCATTTTCAGCCAAGCGATGACTACTCGCATCGGATGACTACTCGGTTTCGGTTCTAATTTGGACTTAACCCATCGTACCGAGGTCTTTATGCAAAATTCTGCGCAAAGAAGTGCGAGAAATTTTATATTACTCCGAACGGTTGCGAGTTGACGTTGACGGTTGTTCCAGCACACTTTCAGCTACAGCGGCAATATTTTCCTCTGCACGAGCACGTCTACGAGTTCTTTTGTTCAATAATAACCGGGATTGACAAACTTGCATCAGAAATTGATCCACCAACGGCGTTGATGGAACTCGATTTCTATTGAATTTATTTCGTAGGTTTCTTACAGTTTGAGTTGACGGCTCAGAGATTTGGATGAAAGTTTTTAATATTTCCCAGTCTTCGTCAAGCGTAAAGGGACCCATTTCGCATATTTCTCGCCTTTATCTAATAATCTGCCACTTCATAACTGTCAATTTTGACATCTGCCTTGATATAACGGAGATTCAAATTCCTAAATTTACATGGCCCCCAGATAAGTAAAAACCCATAGATGGTGAAAGATGGGTGGCCGAGTGGCCGTCGGTGGTGCAATGGTAGTATGCGCGCCTCTTGTACATGAGATCCTAGGTTCGATCCCTGATCAGACCACCTTAAAATTTCGTTCGGCGGCGGTCACCTCGCATAGTGATGGCGACACTATCGAGTATTTAGCCATGAAAAAGCTTCTCAAAATACCGTTCGGAATCGGTATAAAACTGTACGTCCCGATCCGTGAGTGAAAACTGGAAAGCGCACAGCTCAGTGATTGTGAGAAGATCTCCCCTGTCCCTTCATGGGATGTGATGGGAAACCATTTATATTTTTATTTAGGTGGTGAAAGATAAGTGGTGGATTTGAAAGTAAAGGGAAATTTTCTAGATGGCGCCGGAGTAGTGGATATCATAGATAAAGTAAACAAATAGACAAATAGAAGTGTTGGGAAAATTTTAGTGTAATGGGTAATTTTCTAGATGTCGTTGAAAGCAACAAATGGGATTTTTTTTGATCCCAAAACAAAAAGTCAAAAAATATGACAATAAAAATCTAAAATTTCATATCAAAAGAAAAAATTATTTTCAACAAAAATATCAAGAATTCAAGAATACATACAACACGTTATTTAAGGTCACCACCGTCTATGTCCTAATAAATTGGTTCTTCCTCCGGTTCAGCTACCATTCCTTGTTGAGAGTCCTCAGACACTCTAACGGGTTTGGCATCTGCGACCACAGAAGTTGCTACAGTTTTTGCCCGGGGAAGTTTTTAGATTAAAAATGCGTTCCGGGATGTTCCTCTTTGGGCGGTCTTACGGGTTTCTCCTGTTGATATCCCAACACCGGCCTCATGGCTTTGAAATAGTTTTTTGTTATAAGAAACAAATGCAATTATGTAAAATCGCAATTTTTACTCTCATAAAAATTTCCCACAATTTTGAATAAACGTCAATGAGAAACTTCAGTGAAAGTGACAGTAGTACAGGACAGCACCTAGTGAACACAGTTGACAATGGGCGTGCTATATCTATTATTTCCTTTAATTATGGTGGATAAGGGCAAACTTCCCTGGAAACAAAACTATTGAAAAATATGTAAACCATGCTTTTTTGCTTTTGTATTGTCAAAATATATCTAAAGCGAAAGCGTTTCAATTATTTTAAAATTTAAACAACAGAATCGAAACAAAAATGATGTTTGAGTGAAAAATGGTCGCACAGAAACAGCCTTTGCCCTCTGGTAAAAATGGAAATTTTGTACTTCTTTCTGGATTGTGAATTCTGTTTATTGTTTTATGAATTTCTGCTAACATACTACCTGTGTTGTCACTAGTTCTGGAAATTTCATCTAAATCGAAGTTGGCACATATGAATTCCTTTGCTTTGGACAACTTATTTCAGAAAACTGTCGGCGAAATAAATCGTTGACAAAGTCTTTTGTGTCTGTCTTTTCGAAACGAAACGAAACGAACGCCATTTATTATCCAAGTATTCAAGTTATTGCCTCAGAAGTTATACGAATCAAAATATGATCTTTCCCTTGCGTCCACTGACTGCTCAAGGATTATAAAATTATACATTTAACATAAATAAGCCGTAAGGCCAGCCCATTTAGACATTTGATTATTTCTGTTCTCTCCTATTCATACCTGTGTCTGTCTGATGGGGTCAGTAACCATAATGAGCTATGAAAATGGCTTCAGGTTTGTAATTCTGCGTTGTTATATCAGTTGTGTAAAACCCGAAAACAGCGGTTAATTGACTTGAAATTATCGGTGAAACCGGTTCTAAAATATCACTTTTTAAAAAAGCGACGTACGGTTAACCGGCCGAAATTCGGTTTATCGGTTAACCGCTTCCGGCTTAAAATACACTATTTCAGAGTAAAACAAGTTCTACTCCATTTGTAAGTTTTTCTAGTACGTCAAATCTTGGGGGATTTCTCCAGAAGCCATGTTTTCGGAATGCGAAGTGTTCTCTACAGGAAACCACCCTCTGGTCTGAGGATTTGTTTTGGTTACATATGATCAATAGAATACGATGCAATTTCCAAGAATCTAATGGTTTTTCTATTAAAGAACAGATTCTTTATAACACCCATAATTGTTATTTAATAATTTGCCAGTCAGACCTCCAAATTGTGAACAAAATGTTAACATTTATTTAAATAAAAAAGTCATTTAAATTATAGCATTTAGTACACTGGGGGTCGAAGAAGTACAAAAAACAAAAATTCAAATTTTTCATCCCTGATAATGCATCCGTCGTAATTGCACTTCATTGCTGGCCTACCGTGACGTATACGTTAAATAGGAGAATTAATTAGCACTCATTCGCCACTCGGCACAATGAATACTCAGTGAAATTATAAAGCGAACTTAAGTGGGTACACTGGTTACCATGATGTCAACGCCTTAAGGCGGAAACGAAACGATTACAACACACGAGTGAGGAGCAGTCCTTTAGATGCATTTGAAATCACAAGTGTTGGTGGGAACATAATGCATGTTAATTACAGCGACTAATGGTGAAATTTAATTCGGCTTAAACAAATATTTGTTGATGCCATGTGTACATGTGATGCACGCCTAACATTACGAGGCATGGCTTAAATCTTACGACGCAGAGTGGGCCAACATATGGTAAGCTGACAAATAAAGTAGTTATGCCTTGTGGAAACTGTGTAAACGGATGTTTGTTTCGATTTTCCTTATGCTCCTATGTAATATGAAATACATTATGCATTGTAATTTTTATCATTTCATCATCATATCCTTAATAATGTACTCGTTTTGAATATTATTCGTTATGAAAATGTTTTGAAACAATTTTTCGTATAACATTTTGTTGAGAACCGTTTCGTTTTGATACTGTAATCTTGAACATGGTTACATACCAGGTTTAACGATATTGAAATTCAATTCATTAAAGCGTCAAGAATCTTCTGACAACTAGAAACTTCTTTCCACAATTTGTGGTACAGATAAGTTCACAGTTTAATACACAGCTCAAAAATATATCACAGAATTTATTTAATTTGACAAACAGCCAATTTCGACATTTTTAATTAAAGTTTAACTATTACTTCAACTGCAAGTGAACCAATAATCGTTTTCACCAAATCACCGAACAAATTAATTGATAATCTTAACCAAAAGGTTCAAGTTAAATTTACCGATAACAAATTTTCTAGTTACCCGCACAACACTCAGATATTGTTTACTTGCAAATACGAAAGCAAATATGAATCAATATTTGCGTAAAATCTTACCTACCTCAGCCCTATTATTCCTAATAAAAATGCAAACGAAAATGCGAAAAGTGAAAAGCGAAAAAGAAAATATACAACCCCCATACTTGTTAACGACCCCCTCTAACGTTATAAGGACTACGACTTAGGGATATGCACCTGGAGGGTAGTAACACTATACAGATCTGGAGCCAGTAGTTAACTGGAAGGACGTGTCCTTACGAGTTCTAAAGCGACACAAGGAAAAACTGTGACATCCACTACAGCTGCCTTGAAAGAAGGCTAGATTTTGGTTACTGATTTGAACGAAATCTAGGTTCTAGGTTCAACCTAGTGAATGCGAGTATCGGCACTATGTCCATAAAAGCGAAAGACTTTAAAATTTCGATAACTTGTGTAAATGCCCCCACGGAAGATAAACACGATGTGGCCAAGGACATGTTCCATGAGCGATGGCCGGTGCCATGGCCACGACATTAAGCTTCCTCTAGCTAAATTGGTTGATAAATTCGGTCTACATGCCAGAACTTCTGACCATAGAATAATACATACATAGATAAACTTATTCTCTCATCTGACGTTTCATTTCACACTCTTCATCGTAGGTTTGTGGAAATGAGAGCAATTAAATTTAAAATTATCTTACACCAGGTGGAGTTACAAAATATGTTCACTTAACTTTTTCCTGTCGTTTTGGTGTAGAACTGAAAAATTTAAATGCATTTTGCACTTTTTTGTCGACTTTTATCGTTGGTATACATTTGTATTGTATTTAACACAACTAGTTTGTCACAAAAACACGAAATTCGGTTGTTGTTCCTTTGATGATCGCTGTATACTATTGCCACTATCTGGTATTATTGAACCCATATTTTCCACCATCCAATGTTTAGTTTCCATCGTACCTATGACGTTTAATTTATTGAGCGAATAAATGCTTCTATGGTATGTGTTATTCTATGCCTCTGACTATGAAATGGGACTGATAAAAAAAATTATTTTCCGTTACATCCCATGAAGAGATTAGGTAGAGTTTCTCACAAACCAGTGAGCTGTGCTCGTTTTTATTTTACATTCACTGATTTTTTAACTCCGGTTGCGAACCGTATTTTGAGAAGCTTTTTCATGGCGAAATACTCGATTGTGTTGCCACCACTAAGCGAAAGGAATTTAAGGTGGTCAGAGCGGGGATCGACCCACGTTCTCATGCACAAGAGCCGAGCACACTACCATTGCACCAACGACGGCCAAATGGGACTGATAGCCACGGAAAAATACTCCGTTGTCAGTGGTATGAGATCCCAATATGAACGTATCCAAGGTAACGATAATGTCGATTGTGAACATTACCCGGTTGCATCACAGGTTCGCGCAAGAATAATCAGAGCGAAAATCTTACGAAGCCGGACATAGAGAATGCTAGACATCGAAAAGCTACAATTGCTAGAGATAGACACGGCCTATGCAGAGAAATTCACTGCAATACTGGTGCAGAACACACCCCTGCCTCATGAACCTGAAGCACAGTGGAAGTACATTTCCCACTCTATAAAAACTGTTGCAGAGACCGTACTCGGTTGTGAAATATCGTAATATCCTAGTGAAATATCGTAGAATGTTCATTAAACACGTATTAATTGTAAATTAGTTTAAGGTCAAATTAAAGTAAAATAAACGGGCACCAAACACGAACAACTGATAATTCTCTCTCTCTCTCTCTCTCGATCTAAATTTTATGTAACGGACTCTCGATAGGAAAGAGAGGAAAACTCGTCGTTACAAGATAAGTAGCAATCAAGTACTGCTGCATACTTTTACAGCCTGGAATGAACGAACAAATCGGCCAATATTTAAACGGTAATAACACGAATATTATAGGTCAAATCAGATATTCATCTAGGATCTTCATTTCACATCTTCATTTAATAAATGTCTAAAAAAATTGCCTTATTTGACTCCTGAAATTCAATTCAAATTCGTTTTAGGAAAACCGACCGTTAATAGCAGACTTTTTTGTTTGAGTGTATAATGTCCACCGTAATATAAGGAATAGCATTTATTATGCCCAAGTATTGGCAATATCTCAATGAGTTGACACCTGAATGGCTCTGGGCAATTTAAACAACGAATAAATCTTCGACTTCCGGTGTCATCTATCATTCCTCATAGATAAAAAGCATCGACATCAAATCACTTGATGCTTAAAGTTTTTGTCTATTACCATTTCCTGTGTGTGTGTGTGTGTTTAATATATAATAACCACTGCAGATGTTGTACACTAAAGATTGTGGATCCAGTATTTTTAAAAATATATCCCCTGAATATAAAAGAAATTACCACCTGAGGTCTATACAAGTCATTGCCAATACCAATATTTGCATCAACCGAAGCTGGCGATATTAAAATAACAATGTTTGCCAACCATTTTGCTCTGCAGTCAAATTAAATAATAATATTATGACTGTAATTAAAGATAAACACGATTGTCATGAAATTGAATTGAAATGATTTAGCCGCTTGTTCATACAACCGTATTGTTGTTTATGTTACGAATCAAAGGATATTATCACATGAAAGGGGTTTGTTTCAATTGACCTTTGACTTCATTCGTTCATATACTTACAATATCTCAGCATAATTATAGCTGTCAAATTCTTTACAAATTTCTTCAATTGATTCAAAGTATAAAATCATTGCTTCAATAATGTGATACAAGCTCCCCAGTGGGGAATTTCCCAAAGAAATCTATAGTGACTAAGAGGTGACATGTCAGTGTCCCTGCTGACTTGCCGATCCACTCCCACACAAAAAAAATCATGAACCCAGCGATTTTTGGTAAAAAATCTTCAGGATTCGTCCGCTGGTTTTCAATAGTTGTGATCACCATGCGACAACACAAGATGACCATGAGTCACTATTCATCAGTGAGTCAGTAGACGCATACGTCACTAAATGTTGTGTTCATGTGTGATTACCTAAAGACTTATATAGTTTAATATTTTTGTACGTTTTGGGTCTGCTTGGCCGATAACACTATGCAACAAAGTTTAGGTTTTTGCTTTGGGGGTGGACGATTCCTGCGCCAAAAGATCACACTAGGCGAGTATGTATAGTCAAACCCCAAAAATTTAGACCGCTATACAGCTACACTGGTTTTCTTATCCGGTACTGTCCGAAATAAATTTAAAAATCGAATATAAATATTGAATTGAGCGAATTCTTGTGATAACTTGTCTTCACTGAAATTTGACACCGATTATTTTAAATTTTTTAAAAAGGACTAAAAGGACATTGCAAATTCAAGATGAAGGATTCTTGTCTGCAAAATCCAATAGTAAAATCTATTCCACAATAGATTGGTAGAACATTTGCATATTTTGCCGGTTATTTTGGTGCAGTTTCTTGATCTTGTTTCAAAAAAGAACAAAAAGGACGTCTGAAAGCAAAGATAGGGAATTCTATGCTTACCGATAATGAAATTCACTGAGGAACAAATTCGTAAAACATTCTGAATCAGTAGCTGGTCATTTTAGTGTAAATTTTTAGTACTTTATAAACAAAGGACGAAAAGGACCCTTTAAACTTTGAAATAAAGCATTTGAATATTTTACGAAAGTAATCCCTGTCAAATTTCAGTGTAGACATGTTATCACAAGAATTCGCTCAAATGTTTATACTCGATTTTTTAATTTATTTCGGACAGTATCGGATAAGAAAATTCAAATTTGCCACGCCCATAAAAAAAACAGTGTAGCTACATAGCAGTCTAAATTGTTGGGGTTTATCTATACTCACCTAGAGTGTTCATTTGGCGCAGGAATCGTCCACCCCCAAAATTGGTGTTGCACAGTGTAATTGAATAAAATCTGGTAGAAGAGTTGGTAACATCATGAACCTTAGGGATACATATGAATCCATGAAAATGTGCATATTCTGTTTCACAATATTTTCAAATAATATTGAAACAAATTCCAAAAATGTATGACTACAAATAAATATGAATTTTTTAGATTGAAATATGTAGAAAACTTGAAATCTACACAATTGACTTGCAGTTGACAAATGACAAAGACTTCCTCTATAGACACTCAGTATTGGCTTTAGTAATCGTCAGCCATGACAGAATGCTGACAACTTAATCGGATGATCTTACATGGATTGTCAGTTCCTTCAAATCTAAGTCAAAACTAGTGACATGTCATAAAGATGCCTTATATAAATTGTCGTTATCAAATGACATGGTCCTAAAGAAATACCTCTGAAAATGTCTTCAAGACAAAATTTCCAACTGGGTCACTATGACGGCTGTTGAAAAATTCAAAGAATATAGTTTTTCCTACTGAAGAGGTTCAGAGTTGTTTCGGTCTGTGGGCCCTCTTGCAGCTTTGCGATGAAAACAACGGAGGCATTCCCAATTTAGGCTGCCAAATAACTTGTGGGTTCATTGCAACGGTTAGACCCCTTTCACACGCGGCAAGTTTCCGAGTACAAGCAAGTCTGTACCTCAAATTTATTCCCCTAACCCGACCTTACCTCTGTCATCAACAAACCAAGACTTGGGCAAGAGACTTGCGCAAGTAACTTGCCGAGTGTGAAAGGGGTCTTAGCGTGCGCGACTCTCGTATAAGAAAAACCGGGTGCTATGCACCTTTCATTTCTTTCGGGGTCTGCTTGTTAGTTACTCCAATATCCCCATAAATAATCGTATTAAATGAGAACCTTCCAGAATTGTTCTGAGCAATAGTTTCCAATCTTACACTCAGAGAAAAAAATTTCCTAAATTTAAGTTCAAACTTTCTCAAATTTAATTGAAAATATTTGCTCAAGTGTAGTCCATTTGTACTTAAAATTTCAAAATGTAGCTATATTTGGGGAGATTTTTCTTAACCGGTATACACATACAAATATTAAAATAAATAAATAAATATTTTCCCATTACATCTCATGAAGGCATAGGGGGAGCTTCTCACCATCACTGAGCTGTGCGCTTTCCAGTTTGCACTCACTTACGGGATCAAAATAATATTGTAACGATTAAAATCTTTACTTATGTCACAGTAATGTAATATGCACGCTTACTTATTTGGCTTACTGTAAACAACAGTGCGATTAGTGTTGTGCCTAAAAGTATGCATTGCAGCAGCATACCAGTTCGCCAAACCGGTAGTATGAATTCATCATTATTATGAAATCGTATCTCCCCACCATTCTAGTGTGTTCTACACACTTCGAGAGAACGATAAATACCACCATCTGAATATGGTGAGTTGGTATAAATAGCGGAGGTTTTCGGCATTCTGAGAAAGTCTGTGATTAAACGCAGGAAAGTAAGCAACACTAATTTATAGTAAAATAGAGGCTTTTGAAAAGTGGAGACCATAAAACAGTATGTACTTATCGTAATTTAAACCGAACCTTGTTTTAATGAAACAGCGCTAAACAAGGGACGATTAGAGAAATACGTAACAATATTTTGAAGGAAAATAATTCTTTAGTCAATCAAGTATTACCTAATTTTAAGTTAGTTGTTCCTAAATTTTAGGAAATAACTTAGATTTCCTTGAAACAACGTATTATCCTTGTTAGAACAGATTTCTTCTTCCACGAAATTGTCGTACGTACAAATGTTGAAATATGTACTTACTACATGAACAAATTGGTCTATGTATGTTTAAGGAAATTTGGACTTGATTCAAAGAAGAGTTTCCTTATTATAAATCAATTCGTGGTGAATTTAAGTATCAAATGACTTTGATTTGAGGAATAATTGACTCGTTTTAAAGACTTATTTGTACTTTGAAGAAAATGTTTTGAGGAAACATGTATTTATTAGACGATGAAGGTGAACTGAATTTAACGAATATTGAACTGTATTTAATTAATATTCTTGAATATTAAGAACATATGGTTTCACACATTTAAGGAAAAATTATGCTTACTTGGATTTAAAAATCTTTGGATTCATACGATGTTCGAAGTTCTGTTTAAGTTCATTTGGCTTTAAATCTAGTTCTCGTTTCTTTGAGTGCAGTTCCTTTACATAATTGGCATCAAACAATGCAAAGGAGTTTCAAATGGAAGATAAGATGTATGAAGGGTGTGAAGATAAATTTATTCGATAAATTTATTTATCGAATACACCAACCACTTATGCAAAATTTCTGAAATCTGATTTTTTGCCAAAAAAAAAAGAATTTTTGTGCCAATAAGCAATAAGCATTTTTCAAGCCATTTATGATGAATATAGCATACAATTTGATTTTTATAGAAACAACTATTTTTTCTTTTTGTAAAGTCAGGTCGTTTTGTATCTAACTTTGGTCGCTCATGACAAAGGTGATTGAACTTCTAATGTCTAACCGCCTAACACCGTAGAAGCGCATAAACAGCGCAGCCTATATATATTCTGATTCCATTTCAGATCGGAGATATAGCCCAATTTATGAAGTGGTCCATGTCATTGATGGAAATAATGATTTCGAGCGCTAATACTGGGTACTATTGATAAAAGTGAATGAACCACCTGTATATTCCAAATAAGCCCCATTACAAATATATGCTGATTCCATTTCAGATCGGAGATATAGTCAACTTTATGAAGCGACCCATGTCATTGACAGAAATAATGATTTCGAGTATCAATATTGGGCACTCCTGATAAAAGTGAATGGACTACCTGTATATTTGAAATAGCTCCATGTGCTAGCAAGAGTTTTCGAAGGTCGGTGATTCAGTGACGGTAGCGCGTAAATGATTCTGCAATATTCGAAGTTTCGTCATTTGAATGATGCGCCAAGCATCCCTCTCTTCGAAAATGGGTCAATAAATGTGAAGAGATCCCTTCAACACTACACAACCCAAAATCTGACCAAGGTCATCAAGAACAGCCGAAAATGTTGAAAGTGTAAACGGACTTCACCTGCCGAGCCGTCATTGGAAATTTTACCGCTCGACTAAACGAATGTTTACAATTAGACAATATAAAAACTAAATAAATGCTTTCCCATTACATCCAATGAAGGAATTGGGGAGAGCTTCTCACAACCAGTGAGATTTGCGCTTTCTAGTTGTATACTCACTGATTAGGACCGACGATGACGATGACGATGCTAGTTTTAAGAAATAAATTATATCAAACAATCACTTAGGGGATTCCCCCTGTAAATGTAGAGGAGGGTGGAGAGGGGCAGTAGTGTCTGTTGACATTTGCCTTGAATCTTTGTATGACACAATTGGTTAGAAATACACTAGCCGGAAGTTTATTCCACATACGGACTGTACGGATGAAGAACGAATTTTCTCTATAGTGTGTAGTGCGGTCCGTCCACTCGATAAGCTGCTCCTGGAGAGCTGCGTACTTCTGCTAAATATCCTCACGTCTGGCATAACTTGACGGATGTCCGAGGAACACATACCGTGGAAGTATCGATAGAACAGCGACACGCAACCCACATTTCGTCAAGGCTCAAGGGCGGCAATGGAGTTTGATACCCTACAGTACCCCACCAACACCGACGCTCTCCTCTGGACACGGCGGAGAAGCTCAACAAATGTCCTAGGAGCACCTGCCCATATATGGGAGTTATATTTCATCTTTGGCCTGATGTAGGTGGTGTCGATATTAAGAAGATCGGATGGAGTGAAGTATTTCTTGCATATTTCATGCATCTTTCGACACTTCAAATACATGTTTTTCCCAAAGAACATCACATTGTATTTTCATGCCCGGAACATCAAAAGTCGTCCATAGCCGTCCATAGACAATGGCGACACACTTGGGTCACCAATCCGTTTATGGTACAACAATTAACACTGGGTCTTAAATAAAGAAAAATAAATGGATTCCCATTACACCCCATGTAGGGATTAGGGAGAGCTTCTCTCAAGCAGTGGGATGTGTGCGTACTAGTTTTACACCCACTGATTGGATCCTACAGTTCTACACCGGTTCCGATAGTGTCGCCGTAGCTAAGCGAGTGTCTTACCCGCATTAAAGTCTACTCTATTCATTCGACCCCATTCAACAGTGGGCACCAGATCCCGGTCAACTGTTTCATTCATCGTCCGGCGTTTGACTTCATTCTCTTGAAGACTTGGCCTACGGTCGAATGAATAATAATGACGGAGATTAATATCCTTCGCAAAAGAGTAGAATGGACTCAAAGTCAGACCCAGGAGATCGCCAATGAAATTAGGAAAAAAAAGAAGGAAAAAGAACAGAGCCCTGTGGTACACGTGCAGTCAATTTGTGCACGGCGGATGAAACCCAATCTAGAACAACTCGTATAGTGCGATCTCTGCGACAACTCGATACAAATCGAGTGAAGTTATCACCGACACCAAAAGCAGCGAGCTATGACAAGAGTGGATCGTGACATACTCTGTCAAAGGTCTTGGGAATTTGATGCCATTATATCAAATTCCCTGGAGGTTGGATGTCTACGCCCATAAACCGGAATCAATTGAGCACTTGCAAGTCAACATTCGACGTGTTATTGCCGAAATGCAGCGCGAATTGCTACGAAGAGTGTATGAAATTGGACATGTACACGCTGAAAAATCTGTATATTTTTGTTGTCTGAATGTAAATATAAAGTGTGTTTGAAGCTTGTCGCAAATATAATATATTTGTGTCCAAACAAATTGTGTTTGCTATTCAATGTTTGTGACACAATGATTACTTACTTACTTATCCGGTCTCGGACAACCCCGGGGGGTCAGGAACCTTACAAAACGAAGATAACATATATATCGCCAACCAGTTCGATATTTTGCTTTATTTCTCCAGTTGGCAATACCAAGTGTACGCAGGGATTCGTCAACCTGATCCCTCCAGCGGAGTCTTGGTCTTCCTATTTTTCGTCTTCCTTCGAGTTCGGTTTCGAAAACCCTTCGTGCTGGTTCGTCTTCATCCATTCTACTGACATGGCCTAGCCAGCGCAATCACGTTATCTTGATCCGCTTAACTTTGTCAATGTCAGGATAAAGCTCATACAGCTCATGATTCATGCGTCGCCGATACTCGCCGTTGTGCACTATAGGGCCATAAATTTTTCGGAGTATTTTTCTCTCGAAGACTCCTACAGATGTTTCGTCTGCTTGCGATAAGACCCAGGATTCTACGCCATAAAACAAGACAGGTTGAATGAGAGTCTGGTACAGCTGGACTTTTGTTACTCGAGAGAGGGCTTTATCTCTAAAGTGCTTGCTTAGCCCAAAATAACATCTATTCGCAAGCACAATTTTCCGCTTGATCTCAAGGCTGACGATGTTGGTTTTGGTCACGGCAGATCCGAGGTATATAAATTCGTCCACTACCTCGAAGTTATAATGGATATCAACGTTCACGCTTTGGTCTAATCGCGTGTAGGCCCTGGTCGTTGAAACCATTAATTTTGTCTTGTCCTCATTTACCGTCAGACCCACTTATGCTGACTCCTTCTCAATTCTCGAAAACACCGCAGTAACTTTGCTAATTGTGCGCCCAATGATATCTATATCATCAGCATACGCGAGCAGCATGTGACTTTTGCTGCTGATGGTTTTATTCATGTTGACTGCAGCTTTTCTCATAATGATCTCCATTAAGATGTTAAATAGATCACACGATAGGGTGTCGCCTTGCCTGACGCCTCGCTTAGTTTCGAAAGGTTCGGTAAGATCCTTACCAACTTTCACTGCGGATTTGGTGTTCGTCAAGGTCATCCTGCAAAGGCGTATGAGTTTTGCAGGAATACCAAGCTCAAACATTGCTTCATAGAGTTTCTCCCGTATCGGACTATCGAAGGCTGCTTTATAATCGATAAATAGATGATAGGTGTCGATTTGTTTTTCGTGTGTCTTCCCCAGGATTTGGCGTAGCGTGAAAATCTGGTCAGTTGTCGATTTTACAGGCCTAAAGCCACACTGGTATGGTCCAATCAGGTCAGCGATAATTGGTTTTAGTCTTTCGCACATTATACTTGATAGAACCTTACATGCTATGGATAAAAGGGTTATTCCACGGTAGTCGGCACAGATACTCGGGTCACCTTTTTTAAATATGGGACATAGTACACTAACAATCCCATCGCCGGGCATGCATTCACCTAACCAAATTTTGCTAATGAGCTGATGCATGCACCTTAACAGCTCATCGCCGCCAGCCTTAAACAGCTCCGCCGGTAATCCATCGGCTCCTGCGGCTTTGTTGTAGCTGTTCTGACCACGTCTTGGTTAGGAGGGGGGCAATCGACGTCGTCGTCCATATTGTGATCGATTATCCCATCGTCATTGGCATTGGATATCTTAATATTAATATGTTACAATATATGTGTTTCGGGCTCAAGTATGTCTGTGTTTGTGATGCAAATGCAGTTGTGTTTGTTGCACTGTTTATGCTCTCTCAAGAGCAAGAGAATATAAGAGGAACAACGAGAGAGGCTATCTTGTCAGTGTGTATCCGTATTTTTGCATTATTCTCTCACTGAGTGATTCAGAAATATTTCTAAATGTGTGTGCAAATTGCAGATGAAGTCAGTGTCTCTTATTTTGGCTGATCTATTGCGTTTTAGTTTCATGTATTCAGTCATCAACGGTTCATCGGACAGAAGACATCAAAAGCGTTTGATTTTAATAAACGGAGGCTTGAACGGTTAAATGGTTTGTGATGTTACTTTGGTTTTTATGTATGTGTTTCGTATATATGTATGTGTGCTACCAAAGTGAGCAACGATTTTGAGGAAACAAAGTGGAAAGGGCAACAACGTGAAGCCCTTTGTCTGTCCGAACCTTTACTGAGAAAATCGGATCGGCATACCATTTGTGGAAAAAACACAATTAATTAATCCACGCTTGGCTTGCATGACCAAGACTTGTATATTATTTGTGTACCAACGTATAGTTATAACCAACGCATAGCTGAAACCTTCTGAAAACAAACCCGTGAGACACAACAACAAAGAAAGGAGAAGCACCCCATCAGCAGATTCCCATTTCATGAAAAAACAAATAATGCATTCAGTGCAAGTATTATTATTATTATTTATTAATAAGTATAATATTTATTAATATTAATAAGTATTGCAGCAAACAAAAGAAATTTCTTTTCCAGATTATGATCATATTCTGATATAGATTTGTACAATTAAAGGAGAAAAGATAGGAAAAAACCTTTTAAAGATAAAACAAAAGAAATGAAGTTTTTCATCATACCTATTCTTATATACAAATATAAGTTGAATTACTCTTTAACAACATTTAGCAAATTAATTTTCGTTCGAATCAATTACTCATGTAGATTTCGTAATAATCTATAATTTGATGTTCTGTTGCGGGTTTCGAATCTTTTCATTATCTTGTCAACAAAGTTAGTCGTTAATTCTTCTTTGAAGCGTTGGTGCAGCCAGAGGGTAGGATAAACGTTCAATGGGGCCTTTTAAATCTTTTAATTGTTTATATTAATTATTTATAAATGTGGATTTATGTTGACACAAGTATTTACAATAAATAATACAAGTATATTGAAATCAAAGAATAATTCGTTTCTAAATAATATAATATTATGTTAGGACGCAAATACGCATATGTTTCCACTTAAGTATATGAAGGTTTGGGGGAAACAGGCGAATGCTTCCACGTACATAAGTACATGGATATTTGGGATGAAAAACGCATTTTTCCACGTAAAAGTATACATGTTTGCTATTAAATATGATACTGTTTACATTTAAATACAAGTGAGTTTGGGACTTGCAAACATATGAATGTTTGAAGTGTGTTCCAAACATATACATGGTTCCTGCAGAATATGTTTGGGAAAATATGTTAGAGAGGCCGATATTTTTCAGCGTGTAAGCGCTAGCCCCGGCGGCCCCATGTCCGAAATCATACTCAAACATTAGTGCCATCAAATTATTTGTAAATTACTCCCATTTAATGGATATAGAAAAAATTGTTCTGGGTTAAAATTTAAAGTTCTGCGCCTCTTTAAACACACCCGTTATATAGGGCCATCACGTTCAAGGTCTGAATGACCAAAGAAAGAAAACAAAAGAATTTTAGTTAGTTCCAATTTATAAATATCAACACATTATCTTAAATTGAAAGATCTTAAGTCATTTGGTATGATGTAAAACTACATTCCAGACAGTTGATAAAAAAAATTACATGAGGTGTCAAGGGACACCCGATTCCTTTCGTTATAAATTATATACCAGTTAGTTCCAACACGTATAACGCGTCCGTTGAAAAATACGATTATTTAAATGGATCTTAAGGAAATCATACTTTTTGTAAACTTTGTAAACCTTCTTTTAAGAATTTTTTTTATGAAATGTATTTAAAAAAAAGAATATTTGTATGTCCTTTTTATAATTTGTATCTAATTCTTCAATCATTATTTTATAAATTATTCTCGACTAATTATTCCAGCTTAAGGTCTCTTCAGATTTCATAAAACTTTTTTGTTTTTACGATATTTCGAATATACAATAAAAACTAATATAAAAACTTGTCCTATGTCCTTTTTGTAATAATATGTATTATATTTTCCCGAAAAGGTCCTTTTTTAAAGAGAGGTACTGCTTTTATTAAAAGCTAATGCTTTTTAAGAAAATGGTGAGAGTAACGTAGTGGCTCTTGATATTTCCAAGGCCTTTGACAGAGTTTGGCACGATGCACTCTTGTCAAAGCTCGCTACTTTTGGTGTCGGTGATAACTTCACTCGATTTTTATCGAGTTTTCTCAAAGATCGCACTATACGAATTGCTGTAGATGGGGTTTCATCCGACGAGCATAAATTGACTGCAGGTATACCACAGGGCTCTATTCTTTCTCCTTCCCTTTTTCTTATTTTCATTGACGATCTCCTGGGTCAGACTGTGAATCTAATCTACTCTTTTGCGGATGACAGTAATCTCTGTCATTCTTATTCATTCGATCGTAGGCAAAGTCTTCAAGAGATTGAAGTCAAACGGCGGACGATGAATGAAACGCTCGGCCGGGATCTGGTGTCCATTGTTGAATGGGATCGAATGAATAGAGTAGATTTTAATGCGGGTAAGACCCAGTGTTGTTTGTTGTCGCATAAACGGATTTCTGACCCAGGTGTGTCGTCATTGTCTATGGACGGCGTGGATATTGATGAATCAGACGATCTTGATGTTCTGGGCATGAAAATACAATGCGATGTCCGTTGGGCAAAACATGTATTTGACGTGTCGAAAGATGCATTCACGTATCTAGGCTTTTTAAAGCGGTGCAAGAAATACTTCACTCTATCTGATCTTCTCAATACCTACACCACCTACATCAGGCCAAAGATGGAGTATAACTCCCATATATGGGCAGGTGCTCCTAGGACTTCTTTGGAGCTTCTCGACCGTGTCCAGAGGAGAGCGACGGTGTTAATAGGGGACAGTAGGGTATCCAACTCTATTGCCTCCCATGAGCATCGTCGAAATGTGGGCAGCGTATCGTTGTTCTATCGATATTTCCACGGTATGTGTTCCTCGGACATCCGTCAGCTTATGCCAGAGTGAGGATATTTAGCCGAAGTACGCGGCTTTCCAGGAAGTCTCATCCGTTTTTTATCGAGTGGCCGATTAACCGCACTACACACTATAGAGAAAATTCGTTCTTCAGCCGTACAGTCCGTATGTGGAATAAACTTCCGGCTAGAGTATTTCCCACCAATTGTGACATACAAACATTCAAGGCAAATGTCAACAGACACTACTCCCTCTTTCCACCCTCCACTATCTCAATTTTCCTTCACCAACACAAAGCACTGAATTTATAGGGGGCATCCCCTGAGTATTGGTTTGATACAAAATTAAAAAAAAGGAATTTTTCTAAGAAAAGGTAGTTTTTTTAAGAGAAGATATTTTTTTGAAGAAAAGTTTTTTTTTAAGAAATTTTTTTCTTTAAAATTGGAAATTTTTTTCAAGAATATGTACATTTTTAAGAGTAGATACTTATCTCAAGAAAAGTCATTTTGTTTCACTAAAAAAGGTACTCCTTAAATAAAAGTTATTTTTTTAAGAAAATGCAATGCAAAATGTACTTTTTTAAGAAAAGGTACTTATTTATAAAAAAACAAGTAAAAGTGCTAAATTTAATATCTTTATATCCTCCACCTTAGTGTTAACCAGCAAAATATTAAATTTTAAAAAGGACCTTTTTTAAGAAAATGTAGTTTTTTAAAAAAAAATAAAAATAAGTTACTTGTTCACAAATGCAATTACTTGTTCACAAATGCATTGCTCACAATGCTCAAATGCTCACATTGAAAATGTACTTAAGGAAATGTACTTTGAAATGTACTTAATATACTTAATGTACTTTGAAATGTACTTAATGTATTTTGAAATGTACTTTGAAATGTACTTAAGAAATGTACTTAAATGTACGAAATGTACATTTCTTAAGTACTTAAGAAGAAATGTACTTAAGAAATGTACTTAAGAAGAAATGTACTTACGAAATGTACATAAGAAAGACATGTACTTAAGAAATGTACTTAAGAAATGTACTTAATGAAATGTACTTCAGAAATGTACTTAATGTACTTTGAAATGTACTTAAGAAATGTACTTTTTTTTAAGAAAATATACTTTTTTAAAAAAAATAAAAACAAGTTACTTGATCACAAGTAAAATAAAAAAGCATTTTTTGAAGAACTGTTAAAAAAAAACAAGCTGGGACGAGAGTTGAACCAACAACCCTCAGACTCCAACGCGAAACCCTTTACCCATCAGGCCACAGCGACCTTAGTTGAAGTGTGACAAAATTCATATAAATGTATGAACACATGAAAGTACATCTAAACATTCTAAAGTACTTACCTATTATAAAGAACAACAAAGATTTTCAACATGGAAATTCACCACGCGGCAAAAGGAGTAGTTTAGTACAAAACTACTACAAAAATTAATGTGAAAATTTTATGAGTTTTTTTACGTTTCTAATCATAAAATTTTTTCCAATGGACCAATTTCGCTGATTTTCAATACCAAACTGCTCAGGAAAAACCAAACCGCGTTATCGCCGATTGAAGTCGTGAGAATGTTTTCAACAGACGGACAGACGGACATGGCTATATTGACTCCGGTTGTTATAAGGATCAAGAATATATTTACTTTATGGGATCACAAAGCCTTATTTCCATATATTATAATCAGAATGACAAACTGATATATACCCTCTATCACTTACAGTGGAGGGTATAAAAATACTTTTTTTAAGAAAGGTACCTTTTGTATGAAACTGTACTTTTTTAAAGCAAACGCACTTCTTTAAGATAAGGTATTGGTTTAAGAATAGAGTATGACTAAGAATTTTTTTGGGAAGATTTACTTTTGTTTAAGCAAAGGCACTTATTTAAGAAAATGTTTTTTTTAAATTTCTTTCGCTTTGGCTTTTTTAAATTTAGTTTTTATTGGGTTCAAAACTACAATATATACTAAATTTTGGTCACAGGCTCCACCTAGAAAACTTCCCATTAAACAAAAAACTAGTTTAAACACAAACCAAAGCAAAAGTACCCAATATAGTTGATAATACTGGGTTGTAGCCATAGATAAATAAAAACCATAGATGATTCATTTGCTTAATCACAATTTTCACCAGAGAGCAAAGGCTGTTTCCGTGCGACCATTTTTCACTCGGATGTGACGAAAAAGCATTTAAACATAATTTTTATTTCGATTCTGTTGTTTAAAATTGAAAATAGAATATAAATAATAGAAAAGCATATCGCTTTTGATATTTGTACACAATACAAAAGGCAAACCAACAAGGTTATATAGTTTTTTCAATAGTTTTTGTTTCTAGGGAAATTTCCACCACTCGGGCGCCATCTAGAAAATTTTCCTTTACTTTTTATTTATCTATGTTGTTGCATAATAGTGTTAAAACAAAAGTTGTTTAATTTTTTTTTCACTTAGCCCCCATCCCTCAACGCGCTATAAGGATATTCGTTCCAAAAACTGTAAATGGCATAACGGTTCGGAATCGCCATAAATGAGATCTGTGGCTAGATCTGAAATAGCTATACGTTTTACCAGGAATCATGAGGATGCATTTTGCAACATTTCTATTAATATAGATTGAGCCTTGAGCTTGAATATTAGAATGAACAATTTAAAAAAAAAAGTTCACAGTTTGTGAGAAATTCGCCCAATGGCTTCGTGGAGTGTAAAGGGAAAATATGATTTTTTACGATTACGATGTTTTTTTTTAAATCTTTGCAACAAATTTCTGAATATCCGGCTGAAATGTAAATGCAATAATATCCGTTTAATAATAATGTATGTTAGGCCACTCTTGCCTTTAGCGCTTCACATACCTTATGATTTTATTACATCCAATTAATTTTTTGAAAAAATCAAGGCCATAGAATCTGTCATCCGGCTATAAAGAAATCAGTGAACTGTTATCGAGTTGTGATTTATTTATGCTCTTCATCGATTGATGAAATCAAATTGAAAATCGCATACGATAACTTTGTCAAACAAATAATTACTGGTCCAGTTACATCGCCTTAATTGCTCAATCCAAAGTGTTCACAGCTTGAGATTTTCAATCACCAAATATAATCGATTATGCGGAACAGCTCTCACCTCCTTATTGCCATAGAAAATGTCATGGAGTGTCGTTGCTGTGCTGACAAAAGGTAGGTCCTTCGTATACAACTGGGACAAGTACTCGTCTGTATATACGAGTGAATACAACAGCGACGATTATCATCACCCGCATTGTTTTCTCTCGAACATCTTAAAGTCACAAAATAATCACAAACTTCCCCACACCCACACAGGAAATACGTCGTACTTTGCAGGGATAAATTATGTGTATGAGTGTGTGTTGTGTGTGTGTGTGTGGTGTATACGAATGACTGTGCGAATGTGTGACTGGGACTGTGTACGCAAGGATGATTGTCTACACGTGCAGATTGATGTTATATCCTTTGTAGGGCAGATTATACCGATATGTTAATCAATTAGGCAATAGAAGAGCTTATCGAAATACAAAGGCAATAACAACCCCACCACTGTCAACGACAACCCTACAATGTACGATATAAAACCACTCAAGGATCATGGAAAATGTAAAACGCTTTTTTGTAACCACCCATACATACATGTGTGTACGAGGGAATATGCGAAAGAACCTATAGACAGACAGACGAGTGCAAAACATAATTCAAATATTTGTCAATAAAGCTCAGAGAGTCATTTATAACCAAATGTCAAAATCTGTGAAATACCAACTATCATTCAAGACACCAAGAATCTGGGATACATGTAAGTATTTGTTGGGCTAGGCGCACAGTGGAGTGGAGTGGTAAGCATATAGAGGATGTCATTTCTCTCCGGATGATACGATATTTAGCCTGCTAATATTTTTAGAGCAGGGCATGTTTTTATTGTTTTGGGTCGAACGGAACAATGATTATATTTAATAAATTCAGTTTTTGTGAGTTTTTAGTTTTCAAATTTAAATTTGAAAATATTAAACCTTCAGCTGAATTGTATTTAAACCGGAGTAATAAACAAACAAACCACTGTCCTCAAAAATAACCCCCAAGGAGTCATCCTGGGAAATACCCTATGAAAGAGCCACAATATTAGCGATGCCATTCCAGATCAATCAGCTTAATACCTATGGCCAATTACGGAATATAAACTGCAGCAGCAACTTGCAATGGGGCAGCCACATGAGAACATGGTTTTCATATAGATAAGGCATGAGCGAGAAGTCATAAACTGTGGATAAATCATTGAGAATGACTGGTCAAATCCCCTTTATCTGTAATATGCTACGAACTTTAGTTCAGCTTTCCAAATAAGATGGAATAAACCGGTATAGTGACTTTGGTGCTCAGCTGCCACAGCACACCCTCAAGTTGGAGTTTATACTGACCTCAGGCGGTCAGAATTTGGAAAATACAGAGCGCAGTTGAAAAAATTTACGAAACATGACACTTAACTCTCATTTGTCAAAAGGACCAGCTGTTTCCCCCTAAGATATTGACTGCATTGTAATTCACCACCACCAAAAAACTATACTATGCTATACAGTGTCCGAGGGAAAGGAAATGTACATATATCTCTAATTGCAAGGACAATGGTATTAAACAAATTCTGTATAACAAATGAAAGACGTACTCACGCAAGTTGTCATATGGCTGGGACAAAACGTCACCACCGGTTGGTGTATCAACTACTACTCTGACCGCCGGGCTGTTATAAAATCTCTGCAAGCTGTATTCTTAACTTCAAGACCTTCCCACAACTTCCACGCAATTCCTTAGATGGGTGCCAAATATAGTGTTCTAACCGACACCGAAAAACCGCCGAAACAAGTTAACCGGATTGTTTGCAATTTAAAAAAAAAAAAAACCTAACTTTCGAATAAACGGAAAACTGGTTACACTGTGCAAGGTCTCGGGCCTCAACCAAACCAAAAAATTGTGAAAGTACTTGGACGTGGTACCACAAAACCCCGCTCGGTTTTGACCCTATACGTAACAATTTTTTTGTTACAGGCCGAAGAAAATTTTGGAGTTGGGTCAGGGCCCTATTTTAGATTTTACTTCTCTAAATCCTAAACAACTTGAAATATTGCATTACAGCCTTTGACAATATTTCACAATTTCCTCTAATATATTTTCTATGGAAAAGTACACTGTTAAACGATTATTTCACGAAACGCCATGAAAAATTGCACAAATTTCATATGTTTTGACATTTCTTGCCTAACGGTATATAAATTGCGGTAGCTGTCTTCAAAAGAATTGTAGCTTATAAATTTCTCGATAACTTTTCTATATACACTAATCAACAAAAATTATATTTAGTGCTGCATAATTGGTGTAGAAATGCACCGTTTAACCATATTCTTTAAATATTTACCTATATGCATTCAATATTAAACAAATTACAAATTGATATCTTCTACAAAGTTGTAGTGCTGAATATACTTAACAATATTGTCAAATACACGAATGAACGAAAACGGTATTTTGGGTTCCAAAATGATTGTACCAATTCAGAAATTTTAAATTTTAAAAAATTAAAATTTAAACTTATTAGGAAATCATAAGCCTATTTTTTTATAATTTTCCACTACACGGTTAAAAATGTTGGTGTAAATTTGAGTAAAATTTGACTTACATATAGAGTTACACCGAAATTGTATTAAATTTGAATACCAGCCAAATATTCAAATGTGATTTGAATAAAAATTGATATTCAAATTGAATACTGAACCCATACTACTTTCAAAGTCTACTTTGGATTCATTTTCAATCTTGTTTGTCTTAATTTTTAATCTTGTTTGTATTAAATTTTAATCTTGTTTGTATTAAATTTTATTTCTTTCGAATTCATTTTTAATAGATTTTCCGACCAATTTTTAATCTAGTTTGTATTAAATTTTATTCCATTCGAATTGATTTTTAGTAGATTTTTGGATTAAGTTTTAATCTTGTTTATATTAAATTTTATTCCTTTCGAATTCATTTTTAATAGATTTCCGGCTAATTTTTAATCTAGTTTGTATTAAATTTTATTTAATTCGAATTGATTTTTAGTATATTTTTGGATTAAGTTTTAATCTAGTTTGTATTCAATTTTATTCGATGCGAATTCATTTTAATAGATTTTTGGATTAGTTTTTTAACCTAGTTTGTATTAAATTGCATTCCATCAAAATTTAATACTGAACCGTTATTAATTTTTATTTACTTGTTACCTTTCTGAATCAAATAAAAAATCAAGAATTTCACAAATTATTGAATATATATTTTTTATTTCCAATTCATTCGATAGATATAGTTATACATAAATATACATTAGACAGTTCTTGTGTATACAAAAAATATAGTTTAAACATATATTGGTGGCTTAATTCCTAACTTTTTTCATTTTATTCTTTTAACTTAAAACTATTTTAGATTTATTTAGCTTGAAGAAATCAAAATAAGCAAAATTTTTACATCTTTCGTATACATTAGAGTAGACTTAAAAAATACAATTTTTTTGTTATTGTTTTCTTTCTTATTGATTATCACTTATCATTTAATTATTATATTTCAGTTCTCTTCCCTCAAAAATTTGAGACAGAGTGGTCAACATTAAGAGGTGCCCACACAAAATAAAAATAAATGGTTTCCCATTACATCCCATGAAGGGACCGAGGAGAACTTCTCACAATCACTGAGCTGTGCGCTTTCCAGTTTTCACTCACTGATTGGGACCTACAGTTTTACACCGATTCCGGACGGTATTTTGGGAAGCTTTTTCATGGCTATATACTCGATAGTGTCGCCGTCACTATGCGAGGTGACCGCCGCCGAAAGAAATTTATTTATTTTTATACCCTCCACTGTAAGTGATAGAGGGTATATATCAGTTTGTCATTCTGATTGTAACATATAGAAATAAGGCTTTGCGACCCCATAAAGTAAATATATTCTTGATCCTTATGACAACCGGAGTCGATATAGCCATGTCCGTCTGTCCGTCTGTTGAAAACATTCTCACGACTTCAATCGGCGATAACGCGGTTTGGTTTTTGGCCAGAATGTTCCACGTATTACTGAGCAGTTTGGTATTGAAAATCTGCGAAATTGGTTCATTGGAAAAAATTTTATGATTGGAAACGTAAAAAAACTCATAAAATTTTATTTATTTTTTGATTAATTTAATTAATTAATTTAATTAATTAATTTAATCATTAATTTTTGTAGTTTTATACTAAACTACTCCTTTTGCCGTGTGGTGAATTTCCATGTTGAAAATCTTTGTTGTTCTTTATAATAGGTAAGTACTTTAGAATGTTTAGATGTACTGTGTTCATACATTAATATGAATTTTGTCACACTTCATCTAAGGTCGCTGTGGCCTGATGGGTAAAGGGTTGCGCGTTGGAGTCTGAGGGTTGTTGGTTCAACTCTCGTCCCAGCTTTTTTTTTTTGTTTTTTTAACAGTTCTTCAAAAAATGCTTTTTATTTTTAAGCTTATTTTTATTTTTTTTAAATAAGTACATTTTCTTAAAAAAGGTCCTTTTTAAAATTTAATATTTTGCTGGTTAACACTAAGGTGGAGGGTATCAAAGATTCGGCACAGCCGAATTTAACACTTTTACTTGTTTTTTTTTATGGTGGTCAGAGCAGGGTTCTCATGTACAAGAGCCGCGCACACTAACCATTGCACCACCGACGTCCACGGTGCCCACACGGCCACTCAAAATGGAAAAACCCAATGATTATTTGTATTTTATTTTTTTATGTTTCATTTTTTAATTTTAATTTTCCTTTTTCTATCATTCTGCTCACTACACTACTAAATCTATTTTCCTTATTCCTTAATATTTTTATTTTTTATAATTCGCTCTTATAAAATTGTTATTTCCTTTCGTCTTCAGGAGTTTTACTCCAATGACTTGAAAAAAATCGCACATATTTTCCCAACACTTATAAAAAACACTAATTTGACAATTGAAAAGTTTTACAAATTTTATTTATTTATTCAATAATTTATTCACTTACTTGGTATCATAACACTTTCAACATTTGATACATTTTCAAAAAATATACATTCTGTCACCGACGCGCTTTTAGCGTTTATAAAAAAATTGCACTTAATGCGTCCATATTAAGACTTTTCTCTTTCACGTCCATAAAGCAACTGCGACAGATAAACAAACATCTACCATTCTTGCATCGACAGGGTTGTATTAGAATACAAACATTATTCAAATGTAATACAGTAAGGCCTCAAATTTAATACGAAATTTACACCAAAAGTATTAAATTTACTCCAAAAGTATAAAATGTAATTTTAATATTAGAATTTATTAAAATTAAATACAGAATATATTCAAAAAAATTTTAATATATTGGGAAGTGTAAATTTTAATAAAAATTATATTCAAAATCGCTGTAATACATTGCTTGGATTAGAATTTACACCAAGATTTTTAACCGTGTAATAGTCTAACACCCCTATTCTGTGTATGTGGTAACAATCAAATTGTAACCACAAAATTGTTACAAAGTTGTCACCATTGTTTGTATCTAGTATTCTGGCAATACGGTGACAACGAAAAATTCACCTCGTAACAATTAATTCACTTCACAATAACAGGTTGTCAAAAGCAAGGACAACAAAACAAAAACATATGGTTTTCTGCACAAAATGAACGCGGTAAAAAAAGGAAAAGTAAGTATTTTATATATCTATGTCCGTTTTATTGAATTAAAATTAATACATTTTTATTTAGGGAATTTGAGCGCACCGCAAATGCACAGCTGGAATGCTATATAGCCTTCCTCAAGGAACATACAGAGATGCTAAGCGGAAAGAATACACCTGCGCAACCACGCCAATTAGAAGAAATAATTTACTTTAGCGCCAACTCTCTGATCTACATCAAAATTTCACCACCGACAAAGGCTTCTGCGCTGAGTTCAAAAAGTGGATTTCCACCCCGCGGTCGGTCCAACTTCTTGAGATATAGGCCTTTAAATCTTGAGTATATAATCGTGCGTATCTCCGGTATATATGATTGAATCTGATAGAAATGGGTATCATTACAAAGGTCTTTCTAAGCTCTATAAATCAGTGTATAAACATATTTATTTTTACTAACCCATTGAGGAGCTAATTAATAAAACGTTTTTTAACCTCACTTTTCTTCTAAAAATTTAATTTTTTTTTTAAATGTCCTATTATACTTATTTTTATGGCAGGTTGCGATAAAAGACAAGCCCGTAGCCTTTTTTAAAGGTATATTACTCACCACTATCCCTTCAAAGACCGGAGATATTTACGTTAAAAATGTTGTAATACATTTCGCGCTTTTTCAATCTTTCAAACACAATAGCAAATTCTTTCTTCTTTCTGCTGCATTTCCATAGCACAAAGTACCAAAAGTCCTTCCTCCATTTAATTATGCCCTCTTGTCGTATTGGTACAAAATATATTATGAATTTTTCCCGAATACAGTTTTATTGTTTACTTGCAGAATTTATAAAATGTTTTTGTATCAACTTTCCGGTAAATAAAACAGCTGTCACGCGCTGTTACCTCCTCTTTGGCAGGTAACAGTTTTTGTTACTTATGTCACCAACGAAATGTGTCAGAATACCGATTTGTGACAATTGTCATATTGCTGTCAAATAGTAACCGTGGTGACTTTTAGTAACAAATATGAAACCATCCATTTTTTTTATTTTAACGATTTTCTTACTTTGGCAATTTAAAACAAACATTCTTCTATACGAATTGGAGCACTTTATGAAAAACCCTTTGAAACCATCAACAATTGGTTATTTTTCGATTGCACGCTCAGTTTCCGAAATATAGACATGAGGGCGTTTTAGCGATTTTTTTTTCAAAAATCGCTGAATGTTTTAAAAAAAGTGATTTTAAAAAAGTGATATTGAAGTCATTCATTGGTTAATGCCTGTTGTGGAGGTAACAATATTATTATTTTTGCGATTGGACTCACTGTTTCCGAGGTATGACCACTTTTTTATTTTATTTCCTACTATTTGGACCACTTTATGAAGAAACCCATAAAAATTGATTATTTTTTCGATTGGATGCTCCGTTTCCGAGATATAGAAACTTTGCTAATTTTTTCATATTTTCGATCAAAAGTGGTCGTGAGTAGCTACCCATTATATACCCCATTACCCTTAATGGGTAATTCCGCATCGTCGTGGGTAACTACCCTCAGGGTAATGGATAGTCGTGATAGGTAATACCCCATTGTCGTGGGTATCAATCCATTATTTTCCCGATTCCCTGTGGGTAAAGGGTAAACTATCGCTACCAATTCCCCAAGGCAATAATACTAGGTTACCCAGGGTAACGCATCACCCACGAAATACAAACCATATTTGTATTGCTAGTACGTCGAAATTCTGGCATAAATGAATAAATAGAGTGGCATTTGAATAAACATTGTCTAGAGATTTTTTTTTTTTTATAATTTAAATATTTATTTGTCCATATATTTGTTTCCAATGTTTTCTTAACGTCTTGTGACTGTACTAGACATTGTCTAGAGCAAAACAAGCAACTTTTATAGCAAAATGGGCGTGGTAAAATCACCCTTGCCTTATCGGTTATTGGCGTTTGATGATGGAAAGCCTTATACTTAATTTCATTAAGGTTGGAAGTGTTTCACGCGATGTATCGGATTGACAACCCGGACGACCACCAAGCTTCTGTACGTGAGGTACCAGAATGGGCGTGGCAATCTCGCTAATTTTCTCCAGTTAAGTAGACATTTATAGATTATTAACCAATGTGGGAGTTGAAACTAATCACATCTAGCAGTTTCTGTACTAAATGTGTCGATTTGTATGAAATCCACCACAAAAGCGTGGTCAAAACGCCCATTTTCAATCCCAAAGTAAGCTATAACAAATAATAGTTACTGACAAAATTTCGTTGTGATCGGTAAAGATTTACGGCAATTATCGTGTTGACCAGCCATCCAAACAGACACACAGACAGACGGGCATGGCTCAATCCTCTTTAAAAGTCCTAAAACGACTTTCGTCCAAAGATATTAAGGGTCGAATATTGCTCCTTCTATGTGTTACATTTTTTCCGTATCACCCCCATGGGCGAGGGCATACTGAGGCCACGATTTCTCTCAAGTTAAAGAGAGTTTCATTGGCCTTTTCTATCCACAAACCGTCCCACTAGATGTTCCAATGGTTTCCTTCAGTTACTTCGCGTTATATGGGTAATGGGACAATAGAAACATTCCGGGGAATGACAAGACTAAGGACTACCATACAGGTTCCATAGGAATTATAACGTGTTGACATGGCCTTGAGCGCATATCCGCCGTGTACGCTCCTATGCAATAATGAAGGATATGTGGATGAGAGGCACAGATTGTGCATGCACTAGGTAAATCTAACAGACATTGGTTAAGGGGTTAGCAGGACGATATAATGTGTTTATGTTTCATGAAAGAAAGGGTTGAAGACTTCGCTAATGATAGAACATGCTGAAAAATACTGGTTTATTATAGATGGCTGTAGAGCAACTGCTACATTAGTTTAAAGATATACCTTTGTGCAGTTGTGTCGCACGTGGAACTTCGTACAACAGTACCTTTAAGCCTATCTGGAATATGTTACATACTCTCTACAATTGTATCTAAGGAAACCATTGTTCAAGATCAACTAGAATGAAAAATAATTCCATCATGATGATTGTTTTTGTTTGTTGTTTCGCCGATACTCTGAAATTTGTATAGACTGTTACTGATATGACTTCAAAGACTTACTAAGATCGTGCATCAATCAGTTAAGATTACTTGAAGACGTGGCGAACAGGGTGGGTACCGTCATACACACTGTCGATGTAAAAGTAGTTATATGTATTTGTACTGAATTGAATTTAGAGTCCCAGTTGATTAATTCGTTTAGACTCCTCATTCAGTCGAACTGGTTCCACTGGCAACATTAGATTTGTTTCACTTCGAATGAGCTGTGTCCGTCGGTGGTGCAATGGTTAGTGTGCGCGACTCTTGAACTCTCTTGCGACTCAGACCACCCTACATTTATTTCGGCAACGGTCACCTCGCATAGTGACAGCGACACTATCGAGTAATTACCCATGACAAACTTTCCCAAAAAAAACCTTCAAAATCGGTGTAAAACTATAGGTCCCAATAGTGAGTGCAAAACTAGAAAGCGCACAGCTCACTGATGGTGAGAAGCTCTCCCCAATCCATTAATGAGATGTAATGGGAACCATTTTATTTTTTTTTTACGAGCTAACAGATCAGCTTTTCGTCTTTCACTGTTTACGTTCTAAGCTACGTCAATTGTCAAATACTCAAATACTCATACAGTGTTTTCAGTTTAGAGTGTGGTAGTTTTGAATTTTATCTAAATTTTCACCCCATTTTTGTTTTTTTCATTCAATTTTGTAATTTTTCTCTGTATGAAAATTTGTATTGCCGACCACCTATCTGTGATAAAACTTGGAAATATTTCATGGATATTCCTCCTCATACTTCAGCTTAATTTTAACGCATCTGGTGTCACTTTTGTTTGTCAAAATAATCGAAATATCAAAATCTCTGCCGAAGTAACTTCGGCATAACAACACTGTAATTGATTTGGTTTACGAAATATTCGAAAAGATCTTAATACCAAGCAAATGAAAAGTGAAAGAAATTTTCGTTCTTTTTTAATAGCCAACGTATTTTTTATAGCCTTTCACACTAGACCACATCTTAAATCTTCAATAAATTTGCCAAAGATGTTAACATTTCCCACAAATTAGACACGTTGTGAGCTCAACTTCTTTCAACATCTTTGAAAAATGTTCCTATCTCAATACGTTTCACCCCACATCTTTCGATAATGTTGAGTCCATCACTTGAAAACAATTGAATTTGTAGAAAAACTGACAGAAATTCAAACATCAAAACAAACGATGTATTTATATCAGGTGGTACCGCTATATCAGCTGATTTAAATGTTTTCATATCGTTGCCTCAACTGACTGTTCTATACATATGTATTTCTTTTTTATATTATTGTGTACTTGCATTACAATTGTTGCCAAATTTGCTTTGAATTTGGAAGAGGTATGACACCCATCAAATATAAAACAGCTATTGTCGTTGTCGCAATAGCACCACCTAATATAAATACATCATGTTGAAATAAATGTAGGAAAAAACAATTGCAATAAATATGAAATGTTAAAAAATATTCTCCATTTTTTCGACTCCTGGGCTCCAACAAACAGTACAATATATCGTCACCTAAAATGGAAAAGGCCGTAACTACACTTTTTAGGTTTTTACAGGAGAAGGAAAAAAGGGTGATGATATGGAAGGGTGTAAATGGGGGATTTCTCCGAGAATTATTCACTGGATATTCAAGACGGATATGCTCTATAGGGTTAACGTGCGGTAGCAGGTGCTTGTGAAACCCACCTTTTAGGCACTACACGCTGAAAAATATCGGCCCTAGCAACATATTGCAGGAGCCATGTACATGTTTGGAAGCACTGTTTTCATAAATTGCAAGTCTGCTGCTTTTTTGTGACTTTGTTGTCTGTCAGGTTTTTGTTTCCAGCAGTCTTCAACAAACAATGCCACATTTGGGTTACAAAAGCATATTATATTATAACCTATTAATCATTGTGTCTCTAACATGTAATATTGAACAGCAAACACAATGTGTTTGCACACAAGTATACTACATATATTGGCGACAAGCTGCAAACACGATATATTTGTATTGTACACATTTTGCAGTATGTACTGACTAGGGTTCGGACAATAGAGATTATATGCATCACGGGTGCTCTGCGCACGGTCGGAGGCATGGTAGGAGTCGGTGATGGAATAGTGCTGAATGATATTCCCAAAATTTCTGCATTTGTCGCCTACTCGAAAGCGGATCCACTATTCTATAGAAAATGTCACAAGGCAATGAAATTCCTGGAACAAAGTTCATGGTACAGAGGGATATATGAATTTCTACATGGATGGATCGAAAACTAATGATCAGGTGGGGTACGGGGACTACTCTAGGCATCTAGGGTTGTCTGTTTCTGTCTGTTGTTCATTGTGGCGTGTATCATACCGAAATTTTGGCTATTAGAAAAGTGACCAATACTCTAGCCATCTAGGGTTGTCTGTTTGTCGTAGCCTATCTGATCATTGTGGCATGTATCAGGCGGAAATTGTGGCTATTAGAAAAGTAACCAATTGGCTGAGGGACAATAGTCCAGCAGTAATTGGGGTCAATACTTTCTTTCACAGGAAGGCGATCATTAAGTCACTGGAATCAGTATTCCTGAGTTCAACATCTGCCTAGGACTGCCACAGATCTATTAACGATATAGTCCAGCAGTACGATATTCACATGACATGGGTGCCAGGGCTCAGGGACATTCCGGGGAGCTGCAGAACGGATAAGCTGACCAGACTGGGGAATAGATAACACGTTTCACAGGAATTTTGTGACATTTTTTGAAAAGGGACTAAAGGACATATAACCAATAAAGAGAAACTTCTTGAGCTATATATACATATGTTTCTGACAATATATTTGTAGAAGATAATGTGTTCAAAGGACATTACAAATTCAAGGTGAAGGATTCTCGTCTGGGAAATCCTCCAGTAAAATCTATTCCACGATATATTAGTAGAACATTTGGATATTTCGCCGGTTATTTTGGTGCAGTTTTCTTGGCCTTGTTTCAAAAAAAGGGCAAAAAGGACGTCTGAAAATAAAGATAGAGAATTTTGTTCTATGACGACCTATAATGAAATTTAATGAGGAATAAATTCGTAAAATATTCTGAATCGGTAGCTGGTCATTTTAGTTTTTAAGCAAAAAATTAAAATCTGAAAATTTTGAGTTATGCCTCTTTTGTAGCTAGGATGCGATATTTTGCAGGGAATATATCGTTATAGAACTAATTCGATGGCAGCGGTTAATAAGCACATTACACATCTTTGGAATTCCTGAAATGCGATTCTTTTATTCTTCTTCTTTTTGCTGGTTTACAAGTAACTATCACGATTGAACATATCGTCGGTTGACAGGAAAAACTCACTAAGTGCGTTTAGAGCACAATGGAGATAATGGGGTTTTAATCAGTTATTTTGTACCAAAATTCTATTTTAGTAGTTATCGACTTAAAATCGTAGATTATAATAAAATTATATTTCTTTTTTATAGTTGAGCTTGTATCTTCGTGTTAAATGCAAAAGTCTTCGTAAAAGTGCGAAATGATGGACTTAATAAATTTTACCTGCCGGGATCACAAACATAGAGGCACATAATGAAAAACAAATTCTACTTTTAGTAAGATTAATCATTTATTTATTTAAAGAAAAAAAAACACTTTCGTCGGCAAAGTTTTACAGGGTCAGTTTTTTTTGCTTGTGAAATAGGTAAAAGATTACAGTATGCTGATTTTAGTTCAACTATTGTCCTTCGGCGACCTCTTCCGGATACATTTATTTTTTTTTTGTAGTCAGATGTATGATCGTATCTATAATATAAAATTTCTGGGAATTCTTTTTCGAATTTTAAACACTTTATTTTAAGCCATGACACTTTTTCACCACACTCGTCTTTGTTGCGGTTTTTGATAGTGGTAGCTGCTAGTTCCTGTAGGTTATAGAAATCCGCGAACTTTAACAGATGAACTTGATATTCACCCTTCTTTTTATCTTTTTTGGAAGATCTAGCAGATTGAAAAATCCGTATCCAGTCAGACATTGTGTAAGCGCTTTTATTTTTTTTTGCCCACTCTATTGCGGAATGCATGGAGTCACATTCCATGTGCGAATGACCTGACTCTAAAAATTTTAGCTCCAATCTGTTGAGATGGCTTAAATGTTTTACAGCATACATTAACACGGCTGCTACTTGCTGGTTTTTGTTCTGACCACCACAAGTGTCACAGAAGAGTGAAACATCTGTCACGATCAAGGGTAATGTTTTTAGGAAACGAAACAAAATTGAGCCAATCTCATTGCTCCCCCGCTTACCAATCAATTCATTCCAAGTGTAACAATGAGCATTTTCTCCGCTTCCTACGTAAATAGTCAAATTATATACGCATATCTTTCGGGAATAATAAAACAATGAGAATACACTCGAATACGGCAACTGGAGGACACTTTGCAAATCGAAAGTACAAGTAATGAACGCAGGATCATTTTTGCATCTCAGTTTATCATTTTCCTTGGCTTCATTACACCGGTTTTTTCTCATTAAATGCATTGAATGCTCTGCTTCCAGCTCGTTTTTATTTATGGCTTGATCATATTTAGCGCACCCTGCACAGAGGTCTTTTTTTGGTTTAAAAAACGAATAGTTATAATTAACGCAGAATATCCTTCTATAAGTTTTTTCGCTGACAATTTCAGTAATACAAATTAATAGCAAAAATTCAGCAAAGTTCATTAAGTACGTATATAGCATAGAGAAATATTCATTAAGTACGTTCATGATTTTTTGCTGCCGTAAAAATCTGAAAGACCGCTGTTAATGAAATTTGAAAATTTGAAACTGGTATTTTGGAAGCACTTAGGGACTTACTGAGTTTTCCCTGCGATACATAATTGAAAATTATAGTACTTAGCATTAAAAAGTAATTTTAGTTAAAATGTGTACTTAGTGAGTTTTTCCTGTCAACCGACGATATTGTCTACACCCAGAAAAATCATTTCCTAAATTTGAGTTCAAAACCTCCCAAAATTTAGGTCATAAAATGTACTCAATTGTGGACCATTTGTACCTCAAATTAAAATGTACTTAATCGGAATAAACATGAATATAGTATGGAATCCAAATAATATAACAAATTTCTTAAATTTTTCTAGGACAAAATTCCTCAAATTGAGTAAAATTTTACTAAATTTGAGGAAAATTGCACTTAATATTAGCAAAATTGTTCTTAATTTTAGCAAAATTGTTCCTAATTTTTGCAAAAGCATGTAAAACATGTAATTCGCAAAGTCTTGAAAAACAATTGTAGAGACGAAATGATTTCAAGTTCGTATCAGACTAAAAACTATTCTAAATATTAAAATTGAGTTCATAGTTGTACTCAATGTATAAGTACGGTACGGACATAAAGTACACTGAATAGTTGTAAGTAAAATTGTAATATTTTAAGGCAGAGTGCCCTTAATATTAGGAATATTGGGCGTTGAAAAATATATAACGCGTTTTTCAATAAGAGCGCTACAAAAGTGTTTTTTAAATAAAACAAAATCGGTTTTAGATACCAATGAAATTCTTTATTCCTGTGACAGTACGTTCGATGCCATTTTGTATGGAACTCGATTTCTTTTGCATGGCCACCACGGGCACGCTTGCAGAAGTCCAGAAGCTGAACCCAATTTTCGACGGTTTTCAAGCATAAATCGGCCGATACTGCTGCAATTTCTCGTTCGATATTCGTACGAAGTTCATCAATCGTCGCTGGCTTGTTGGCACAGACCATAGACTTGACGTAGCGCCACAGGAAATAATATCAAATCGCACGACCGAGGTGGCCAATCGACTGGGCCATTTCGTGAGATAACACGTTCACCAAACTTGGTTTCCAATAAATTGATTGTGGCATTCGCTGTGTGGCTTGTGGCGCCGTCCTGTTGGAACCACATGTCCTCCAAGTCCATATTATCCAATTGGGGCCAAAAATATTCGGTTATCATTGATGGTCTTGATCATCACGGAAGAAGTACAGCCCAATGACGCCGCCGGCCCATAAACCGCACCAAACCGTAATTTTTTCGGGATGCAATGATGACTCATGGATTACGTGTGGATTGCTGTCTGACCAATAACGCGTATTTTGCTTATTGACGAAGCCATTCAGCCAGAAATGAGCCTCATCGCTGAAGATGATTTTCCGATGAAAATCCGAATCATTTTCAAGTTGTTGCTCAGCCCAATTCACGAACATACGACGCTTATGGTGGTCAAGCGGCTTCAGTTCTTGCGTCAATTTGATCTTGTAAGGATGTAGGCCAAGATCTTTTCGCAAAATTCGCCACAACGACGTCACAGAGATGCCCAACGCTTGAGAACGACGTGTGAGAGACACATTTGGGCTTTCTTGAACTGAAGCCTCAGCGGCAGCAATATTCTCGACACTACGGGCATTTATTTGTCTCACTGGCACGGGAACATTTTGTACTGTGCCTGTGGATTCCAATTTTTCCACTAGACGCTCAATTGTTGATCTGGCAGGATGATTATGACGACCATAAATTGGACGTAGCGCTCTTAAAGTTGAGGCCACTGACTCCAAATTTCGGTAGTAAATTTTAATAATTTCGACTCGTTGTTGGCTCGTATATCTTTCCATGATGAAATGGCAAACCTTACTGAAGAGAAATGTCAAAAGAGCGGGAAAAAATATGGCGTCGTTTGCTGTCCCTATCGATTTACTTTTGTAGCGTCTCTGTTGAAAAACCCGTTACTTAATTTAAGAACTTTCTTACTTAAATGGAACAATGCACAGCCCATGTGAATATTCCATGTTGCGAATTTTGTATATTATCTTCCCAAATGCCATTATAGAAAGCACCATTCCAAAAATCATGAAATACAAACTGCTAGCAAACATATACATGGTTCCAGCAATATGTTGTTCGGTTCAATTTTCAGCGTGTAGTTCATAGTTTAGTCTAGTTCATAGTTCGTATAGCACTATATTCAATAAAGTATTTCCTAATTTTAAGTTCGGTATTCCTATATTGTAGAAAGTCATTTCCTTCACTTGACTGGAGGAAGTAATTTACTTGTTAGAAAAATCGGTGTTCTCTTCGATAAGGAAATTGTGCTACAAAACATAAGTACTTACTAGATATAAAAATTGTTCTAAATTGAAGAATTAGTACCAATGCAAAATGTCCTACATTTTAAGTATACTAGTGGATAACTTAAGTAACAAATTAACTTGAATTGCGGAAATATTGAACTCGTTTGAAAAAATGTATTGCCAGGTTTGAAAGAAAATTCTCCTTCTTTTGAGGACTAAATGTACACAATTTAAGGACTGTCATACTTAGTTAAATAAATCTTTCTTTGCTTTAAGTGCCTATGGTTTTCTAAATGTAGGGAAAAGGTTAACTTGAGTACAAAAAGCGCTGGATTCATTAGGAGTTCATTTTCCCATTTCTAATACATTGGAAATTAAATTAAAGCTACATTTCTTTGAGTGTGCCCGATTTCTAACCAACGCAATTCGTAAATGGTCACACGGTCATTACGAAAATTCGGAGAACCTCATCACAAACCACTGTGCACATGTTATATAAATATTAATTAAATCCTTATTTCAAACAAAACAGAAAATAACACATTGGAAACACGCGTGATTTAAGATCTTTTGTCAGGACAATAAAGCAAGAAAGGGATTCATTGTAAAGTTTGCTTAAAGTTGAGGAAGAACAAAAGGAGAACTTTGGACAACCACACATGTGTGATGGGAATCAATATCTCCCATATAATGGGCTGAAATCGCATTTTTCATATTTATCGATTTCAGTTTTTCTACTTCCCCGTTTCTCTGGCTGTTTGTTTTGTTTTGTTATTCAGCTAAATAAAAAGTTTTTCTCGTTTACTTACTTTTGAGTTTTTCTGTTTTGTGTTATTTCACTTCTTGGCAGTATTTGGTTGTTGTTGGGGATGTTACAGTTGTTGTTGTTGTTGTTGTTGGAAATTGGCAGAGTTGGCGAGTAAAGAAGTGTGGAGTTTGACGGTTATGAAGAGGTTCGTTCCGCTTTGCTCTGCGTCTGCTCCTGGTACACTCAAACACCGAAGCTTCAATAGATCCTTCGGACGCCAGGCGGAAGAGGAAATAGAGAATTTTTTAATTTAAATTTCGTTTAACCGGAAACCGCATGTTGACACACACACACACATGCATAAACATGCACATACACATACACAATCACATGTACACTGTTTTAATTCATGTTTGTATTATGTTCCTGTACATCGGGACATTAGGCCATCCATATTACGAACATGAATTACTCACACTCAGTGGCAAAACTTGACGCGTCTGAAGTTACACAGTTGAAGGACAACTGTGGTCCCAAGTGAATGGATATGGACACAACGAATATCTCATTATAATGTTGGACTTTTTTGTGGAAACTTTTTCCTGACTTTCGATCCTTTTTGTTGTTTATTGTTTTTGTTTTTGATTGTTTTTTTTTGCGAATATTTATTTGAAGTGACTTAAAGTCAAAAGGCCTAGGACAAGAAATTAGATACGAGACCAAAAAGGTTCCATTTTTATTAAATATCGTGTACTTCCGCTTCCTTGGGCGACCCAAGAACACGGACGAAAATAACAAGACCCATAGCGAACACAAAGAATACCCGTTTTAACCGGAAGTCAAATTTTTTCCTCGTTTGATTTACGTGCTTCCGACAACACGGACGAGCGCACGGAACGAAACAACAACGAATGTATAATTGTGCCACAGCGAGCGTTAAGCGTTCTATGGCAGCGTGGCAAAGGAGGCGACGCCACTCGCTATGGTCGCTGCTTGACTAGTGGTGGGTGGTTGCTCGAGATGGCAATAAATGGTAACCGAGGTTAGTTATTTGCTATCCAAATGCGAGATGAGGATAATGATAAAAATGTACCCGCAGCAGCAGCCGCTCTAGGACCAGCAACAACCATGTGTGTGATTATGCTGTGGCACAGGTGAGAACAGTCAATACACTTAGGACCTTAACTGAGAGACATAGAGAGAGGCAGAGGCACAGAGAGAGCGACAGAGACGGAGAGAGATTGTGAAGAGAGTGTAATAATACATGTAAATGTTTCAACACTTGTGTGTATCGGGAGGCAAAGGACCCAAGTGTATGATTCGATTTGTTAGTGATGTTCTTTAGACGCTTCCTCAAACGCTTCGTTTGTCTTCTCGGCAGCTTCAACACTTAAGAAGTACAGAAGGGTGTTGAGCGTTGGTCCTGTTGAAATCGTCAACTCTCTTAGGGTTGTTGGCTAGGAATAGCTAGGTGGGTGGCTGACTGGCTGGGTGGCAGCAGATGCTGGATGTTATGTTCCTTACAAATTACAATGGAAACGTTTGCATATACCCAAGTACTAGTAACAACATGTGGGTATGTATATCGGTATGTTAAGTAGCAGTACTTTTTGTGTTTGGTTATCCTTTAGGATGAATACAAAAGGACACAACAACCAGGAGTCTAGCCACAACAAAGCTTCTGCTGCTTCTGCCACAGCTACAGCTACTGCTGCTGCTGCATTACGGAACAGTTTGGTGCTCCTTCAGGAGGAGTTGGATGGATTGTAAACTTTTGGTGAAGGTTAAACACTTTGCATGACTTTCACACGCACACACACTCACGAATACTCTCATTCGCAAAGACACTTACGCACAAACACACTCCAATACGCACGAGATAATTGAGCTCCACAACTATGCAAGAAAATGGCGTAACTTGTAATAATCCAGTTCCAGCTCCAACTCCAGCATCTTTGCAATCCTTGGATCTTCTACTCCACGCCAATTACATTTTCAGCGATTCTTTTTTCTCTCAACGCAACTTTTCTTTGTGACACCTGTGATGTCCGTGCACTTCACTTCACTTTCACTTTCACTTTTGATTTCAAACTTCAATCTTCTTTCTTCAACTGCTTGTAATGCTACTTCTTCTTCTTCTTCTTCCTTTTATACACCTAGGTACATTTGTGTGTATGTATGTATGTATGGCTGTAAGTACGTATGTATGTATGAATTTACTGGTACATGGATACTTTTGGGTTTCCTGTTTCTCTATTTTTTCTTTCTTAGATTTGGGAATTTGTAACTTTTTTTTTTTAATTTTCACTTCAACACTTTTTCTCTCAATGTCACAATGGAATTTTCACTTTTCATTTATCTTTTCATTTTTTATTTTTTTGTATTCTTCCTCATGGATTCTGGTGCTTCTTCTTTGTCGTTTGTTCTGGTATCGGCCAATTTGTTAGGGAATAGAATCGAATTTGGAATAATTCTTATTGGTATTTTACGATGATGATGATGATGACGATGGTGAAGATTTGTGATTTTTCTTGTCCAAAATCGAATTGGTAAGAAAAACACACATACGCACAGGCACGCACGCACAGAGTGAAAACGGAGGAAAATCGGGGGAATAAAATCACAACCGCAAATGTATTAGGCTGGTGGCTATGTAGCGCGTTTGAGGGAAGAATAACAAGAACAAGAATGTTCTTCTCCTGCGTTAGCACGTTTGTATTCAGCGGGTGACATTACCCAGCAACAGCCAATCCGGGACTGAAAGCTCTGGGCTGCTGCCGCTTTGCGAAAAGCCCCATTGCCGCCATCGACGTCGTCGTCTCGAGAGTAACACGAAACAGCAAAGAGTGTAAGATGTATCATAATTACTCATTCGCCTTGCGACGAGAGAGAATGCGCGTTATTGAGCACGGTGGCTTTGTGAGATTTCGCTTTTAGCAACTTTGCACACGATTTGTGTACGATGATGGCGATGTTGATGATAATGACGATGATGATGATGATGATGTTGTCGGCGTCTGTAGCTGTGTTAGTCTATTTCAAAGTGTGTGGCTATTCGTTATGTTTACTCATCAACTGACTGGCTACGTTTGCAATTGTTGCCCACTGTAGTTTTGGCTTTTGTGCTTTTTCTCTGCGAGCGTGTGTGTGCGAGTTTCCTGTTTCCCAAATATGTATATGTTTCGCGAGAGAAACCCCTAAAATATCCTTTTGTTTGTTTGTATTGTAACAAAGTAAATCTCCGTGTGGATGTATCCGTAGTTGGTACATATTTCGTGATTTCATTGCAATACAGGTGGCATGCACACTTGTAACTGCTGTTACGGCCAAAAGTTGGCCAACGTCGCGTCCTGAGAACAACAAGGTTCTAAGTGCACCAAGGTATGACTGGAGTAAACAGTGTATCATAAAAATAAGTATGTATACACTTTGTAATTTCAACGAATATGATATTTTTTCGTACTTTGCTCTTTTGCACTCCAGTTTCTATACTAGTTGCCAATACTCGCTGCGATATTCGATACAAAAGCAATAATTTCAACCGTTCAATATGATCCCGTTAATATTTGTGGCGAGATTTCTTACAAAATTCCAATATTGTGGTCACAAAAGTAAGTATGCGACAAGTGGTTATCCATTCGGTAATTGACTTTAATCAAGGAACTTTCTCTTTTTATGGATGCAGTCGAAACTGTATGAGCTATAAACTCCACAAAATAAATCTGAGTAATTAAAATAAATTTTTGCTGCTTAGGCACAACGAGGCAAAGAACTGTCTCAGGATTTGAAGGATCTGATAATAAAATTGTACAAAGACAATAATTCTCTAAGAAAAATTGGCTGCATTGTAGAAAAAAGTAGTGCTACTCTATAAAAAAAAGTACCAGAAAACTTTAACTCTGAGGGCTCCACAAAAAATATGCCGTGTTCGGAGCACCCGAAAGTGTTTAACAGCCAAGAAGAAAAGATTATAGTAAGAAAAGTTACGGCACACCCAAAGAAAGCTGCACCAAAAATGCAAGCAGAAATTGAAAAAGAAGCTAGAAAATCGTGTCATTCAGAAACTATTCGCCGTGTGTTGCACAGACCCGGATATCGTGACTGAAGTATTAGAAAAAACCGATTCATTAGTCACATAAAGCGTCAAAAGAGAGTAAATTTCACAAAAGGGTATATAAACCACCACAAAAACTTTCTGGAACACTATTATCATTTCTGGCGAGAAAAAAAATAAATCTTCATGGATCTGATGCCCGTGATAAAGTTTAGAGAAAGCCCAACTCCGAAATATAGTCAAAAACCATGACTGTACTGTAATACATGGTGGCGTAATACACGGGATGCATGGCGGCATCTGGAGTGGAAAACTTGTATTTATTGACGAAATTGTGAACAAGTATTTATACCTCAATATTCTGGAAACCAATTTGCAAGAAAGCGCCATAGAATTAGGACACTTTCATATTTCAACATGACAATGATCCGAAGCATACGTTTCTCATTGCGAAGGAATCGCTGTTGTATCACACAAAACAACTTAACACACCTCCTCATTCGGCAGATGTCAATCTCATAGAGTACCTTTGGGATCACCTTGATCGCCAAATACGAAAACGGAATATAAAAGGGAGAGATGATCTCAACAATTTTACTGTGGAATAATTATTGAAAATTGCAAGTTCTGTCACCCCACAGTTGGTAGATTTAATGCAACCACGACGTCATGAAATTATAAAACATCGAGGAAATATTGATTTCGTAAAATATGGTAAATATGGTACTGCATACTAACTTTTGTGATGTTAATTTCATTCCTTTCGAGCTTTATCCTTCACAATTAAATATCGGGTTTTTCAATAAGAGCGCTACAAAAGTTTTTTTAAATAAAACAAAACCGGTTTTAGATACCAATGAAATTCTTTATTCCTGTGACAGTACGTTCGATGCCATTATGTATGGAACTCGATTTCTTTTGCATGGCCACCACGGGCACGCTTGCAGAAGTCCAGACGCTGAACCCAATTTTCGACGGTTTTCAAGCATAAATCGGCCGATACTGCTGCAATTTCACGTTCGATATTCGTACGAAGTTCATCAATCGTCGCTGGCTTGTTGGCATAGACCATAGACTTGACGCAGCCCCACAGGAAATAATCTAACGGCGTCAAATCGCACGACCGAGACGGCCAATCGACTGGGCCATTTCGTGAGATAACACGTTCGCCAAACTTGGTTTCCAATAAATTGATTGTGGCATTCGCTGTGTGGCCTGTGGCGCCGTCCTGTTGGAACCACATGTCCTCCAAGTCCATATTATCCAATTGGGGCCAAACATATTCGGTTATCATTGAACGGTAGCGATTCGCATTCACAGTAATGTGCCGGTCTTGATCATCACGGAAGAAGTACGGCCCAATGACGCCGCCGGCCCATAAACCGCACCAAACCGCAATTTTTCGGGATGCAATGATGACTCATGGATTACGTGTGGATTGCTGTCTGACCAATAATGCATATTTTGCTTATTGACGAAGCCATTCAGCCAGAAATGAGCCTCATCGCTGAAGATGATTTTCCGATGAAAATCCGAATCATTTTCAAGTTGTTGCTCAGCCCAATTCACGAACATACGACGCTTATGGTGGTCAAGCGGCTTCAGTTCTTGAGTCAATTTGATCTCGTAAGGATGTAGGCCAAGATCTTTTCGCAAAATTCGCCACAACGACGTCACAGAGATCTGAACTGAAGCCTCAGCGGCAGCAATATTCTCGACACTACGGGCACTTCTTTGCCTCACTGGCACGGGAACATTTTGTACTTTGCCTGTGGATTCAAATTTTTCCACTAGACGCTCAATTGTTGATCTGGCAGGATGATTATGACGACCATAAATTGGACGTAGCGCTCTTAAAGTTGAGGCCACTGACTCCAAATTTCGGTAGTAAATTTTAATAATTTCGACTCGTTGTTGGCTCGTATATCTTTCCATGATGAAATGGCAAACCTTACTGAAAAGAAATGTCAAAAGAGCGGGAAAAAATATGGCGTCGTTTGCTGTCCCTATCGATTTACTTTTATAGCGTCTCTGTTGAGAAACCCTTTACATACACGAATCGCACTTTTTTAAAATTAATATTGAATACTGCGTTCGTTTGTTTTTTGGAATAAAAATATTTTGTTGTGTTTTAAATAAAAGGACGGAATTGTAGCGCGATTATAGGTGGCGGCGCCAACGCGCACCACACAATATGGGCTTGTACCGGCACCAATGAACGAGGTGAGTCTCTTTTTAATTTCATTATAAGCGAAACCTTGTCTATTTGTAATAGAGGCGAGGAACCGACCTTCATAACTTCGGTTAGGAGGGAAGTACTAGACCTAACTTTACTACTTGGCTACGACTATGTGACTGTATCCGATTGGAGCGTACTTTCTGATCACTCATTTTCTGATCATAGATATCTACAGTACCACATAAATATCGAACCTCTGAAAAAGGAAGTTTTTAAAAATTATAGGAAAACGGACTGGAACGCCTTTCGTGGGCGCCCAAGAAAACTCTTAGGTTACCATCCGAATATTCCGACTAATGTGCCACAGCTGAAAGAACTAGTTGGCAAATTTACTGATACGTGCAGGAGCGCGCTCAATGAGTATTATTATGCTGCCAAGGGTAACAAAAAACCTCATTGGTGGAACGCTGAGCTTCAGGATCTAAGATCGTCCATTAGGCGGCTTTTCAACAAGGCCGAAAAGAGCGGTGACTAAAGGGATTGGGACGTTTACAAGATTAGTCGTAATATATATAAAGGTGAAATCAAGAAGGCCAAACGGAAATCGTGGCGAAACTTCTGTGAATCCATTGAGGGAACCAACCAGACTTGCACGCTTAAGATGCGTGCTCGCTAAAAACCCACCGTGTGCGGGGTTCTTAATGAAAGACGATGGAACATGGACGTATTCGTCTGAAGAGTCTCTTGGGATTCTCCTGGATCCCCACTTTCCCAACGATGACGGGAATGTTGGTCATCAGCCAGAAAAGTTAGGCGGTAACTCACCTAGCATAGAAAAAGTTCGCTAAATAGTGAGCAGAAAAAACCTGATATGGGCCATTAGATGCTTTAAGCCCTATAAATCAGCCGGACCTGACGGGATAATTCCCGCGCAACTACAGGAGGCACTACACCTATCTTGTAGTTGGTTGGAGGCAATCTTCAGGGTCTGCCTTATGCTGGGAGCAATTCCTAGCATTTGGAAGCAAACCAAAGTGGTTTTCGTCCCGACAGCGGGCAAATGCTCTCATGTCAAACCAAAGGACTTTAGACCAATCAGTCTATTATCCTTTGTTCTTAAGACATTTGAAAGGTTACTGGACATTCACGTTCGAAGTAATCTTCCGCAGAATCTACTATCGAGTTCTCAGCATACCTATATTAACTGAGGCGACTCTCCACTCTATAGTCAGCATAATAGAGAACTCTCTTGAGAATAAGGTCTTCGCTCTAGGGACCTTCCTGGACATCGACGGAGCCTTCAATAAAATTCAACCTTCGGCGATTCTTAGGTCGTTACAGAATCTAGGAGTCGACAGTTTAGTGACACGCCTAATTGGGACGCTTCACGGGATCTAAATGTAAATATCTCCGTCAAGCTGCCGGATCACTGTAGTGTATTTCAGGCGGAAATTACCGCCATACTGGAGGTTGCTGAATTACTGAAAAGTAGTGTCACAACCCTCCGGAAAATATGTATCTACACAGACAGCCAGGCTGCTATAAATCCCTGGAAGCCCTGTTTGCTACGTCCCTGACGGTGAAAGAATGCCACTCATCACTTAGGGTGATGCCAGAGTATTTTGCTATCAGGCTCATCTGGGTACCGGGCCACAGCGACATTCCAGGCAATTGCGTAGCGGATGCGTTAGATAGACAGGGCACTGCGGCACAGGTTCTTCCGGCAAAAGAAGGTGTTAGTATGCCAATCTCTACGAGCCGTTTGCAGATCAGGCAGTGGGCCGATAGTATGTTCAAGGACAAGTGGAGACTTACTTCAACTTGTAGACAAGCCAGGGTCCTCTGGCCACAGGTGGACAGGAAGAGGACTAGCCAACTACTTAACTTGCCGAGAGGCAGGTTATCCACAATGATAGGAACACTTACGGGACATTGTCTTGTAGGAAAACACGCCCTAAGATTGGGACAACGACGAAACACCTTCTCTTGGATTGCCCTGCTCTGGCAGGACTGACAAGTACGATGTTCGGTACACATTTAGTTAGCACCGTAGCCCTACAGGATATTCCTGTAGGTCTCATAGACAAATTTATTGAAAGGACAAAACTGCAGGCATCACAATGGGCTTCTTTAGCCTAAATATGCTAGACAGCGTGCTGTCTTGCAGCCTTTTCAACCAAATAACTTATAAACATTTTTTTAACAAAATGTATAGGGTTTACAGCTGTAGACTTAGTTTTGTGATACACTGTATATGTTTTTTTTTTTATTTTGGCAACAACTATTATTTAATTTGTTTCAATTTATTTAAATAATGTAATGCGTCAGATATATCCACGATGAAATCTACAGTTTTCTAGAACTTAGTGTTTAAAAAAAATAGATAGAACTTTGATGATCATTTATTAGGCGCAATAACTTGGTACCACAAGGTTCTATTATGAGCCACTTAGAACCTTGTGGCACTGTAAGAGCTTAAATTTTATCACTTAGAAATTTGTTGCATAAATCAATTTTGAAAAAAGCCATAATACACAAGTATTTTTTTCCGTTAACTTATTTTCGTAATAACTTTTACTTTTTTAAACAATGAGGGTGTTTAGAACGTCGTTAAACAAATTAACTAAAATACGGCTTCATAATCCACAGCGCGGTTTAGTTAAATTCTGGGAAACGAAAAAATAATACAGTGACGAGCAAAATTGTCTCCCATAATGCAAGTTTAAAATTTTAATTTGCAGCAGCGTTTAACCTTAGAACTAAAACATTTTTGGAATTGTGAATATGTGACGTGGTCTACGGGAATGTACCTACGGTCGGAAAAATTGATTTTGGAACGAAGTTCCTTATCGCAATTCGCGGGATGAGGGTTAATGAAAAAATGTTAAACTACTTTTGTTTTGACACTATATATTATGCTACATCCCACTATTATCAACTATATTGTGTACTTCTGCTTTGGTTTGTGTCTAAACTAACTAGATGTCTCACATATGTTGAGAAATTTCTTGTTTAATGGGAAGTTTTCTAGGTAGATCGTGTAAGCAATATTTCGTATATATTGTAGCTTTGAACCCAATCAAAAGTAAATTTAGAAAAGCCACAGTGAAAGATGTTTAAAAAAAAGAACATTTTTAATAACTTTCTACTTTTCTTAAACAAAGTAAATTTCTCAAAAACAGTACCTTTGCTTAAAAAAAGTGAACTTTCTTACAACAAATTACCTTTTCTTAAAAAAAAACTACCTTTTCTTTAAAGAGTACATTTGTTGTGAAACAAAATAACTTTTCTTGAGATAAGTACCTACTCTCAAAAATTTGCCTATTCTTGAAAAAAGGACCAATTCTAAAATAAATTCCCATTTCTTAAAAAAAAAAATTTTCTTCAAAAAAAATACCTGCTCTTAAAAAATAATACATTTTCTTACAAAAATTCCCTGTCCTAAAAGTACCTGTTCTTAAAAATAAAATAATACCTTTCCTTTTCTTGAGATAAGTAGCCTTTCTAAAAATAAGTACATTTTCTTAAAAAAATAACCTTTTCCTAAAATAGTACCACTTCTTTAAAAAGTACCTGTTCATAAAAAAAAGTACAAAAAAAAACATCGGCCTGGAACATAAAAAACAGCCTGTACTAAGTTGTTCACGCGAAATATCGGCAACATGTATTGAGCAACATTTTAATGTTGCTAAGAAAAATGTAAAGACTAATCAAATTGAAGGAAGATATCGTTGGTGTTGCGTAAAAAGGGCCAATCTGCATTTTTTACGAAGGCCGATCTGATTTTGTTTACCTTGTCACGACAAGTCAAAAGGGCGAAACTGCTTGGCTCTATCTGCAACGAAATAGGTAGATAATTATACTGCTCGAAGAACCCAACCATAACTTTCTATAGCCATAACCATTTTTGCTACGTTATAATCTATGAATATCTTACAGACAATTGGAAACAGCAGATTGGCCCTTTTTACGCAACACCATCGATATGGTCAGTGTTGTCTACCATCGCATCAGTACTGAAATACATTTTTAGTGAAAAAGAAACCAAAATACTGAAAAATATAGTCGTCATCACTGATACTCGTATATATGTTGCTGCCCCATTTCGCAGCGAAACAAATTAATTTTGCTCAATATTTTGCACGTGACCCATCTTAGTACTCGGCTTTACTGTCTTGGTGTAAACAGACAACAGTAAACAGAGTGACAATTTGTCCAAATTGTTGCAGACGGGCCTAAATACCATACATGGGGCAAATTAATTAATTCAAATTGCTAAAAATTTTCACTACCATTGGCAATTGTACTTATGTTCAAATCATTTCTTTCTTGTCTGGCAATTTTGGTTTGCAAATATTTTACACAGTACAGGTTTATGGCTATGAAAGAACTACGAGGCAATACCTATCGAAACCACAAACCAAATTAAAAATCAAAATCCAATGCAAATTAAAAAACCCAATGTATGCTAAATACAAACAGGACAATATTAATCAATAAAGTTCTATTTGACTAATGCATCGAAAGAATGTTGGGCAACAAAGTTCTATCAGCAATATTTTGGTTCTAACTGGAACATTTTTCAAGTAGTTTGGAACACGAGGTTCTATTTGGTTGTTAGAACTTTCTTAACCAAATTATTATAGAAAAACATGTAGTTAGAAGTTTGTTGCATTGGGTATCTCGTAAACGCTAAGAGATGTCTTTATGGCGATAGCAGTAATCGCAAGATAATATCCAATTTAGTACGATGCAAAATTTAGATCATTTTATGAAAAATGTTCTGTTAGAACCTTATTGTTCTAAGGTCGCGAAGTGTTGCGATCAATTGTTCACACGTATTTTCTAAAGTGCTTGAACTCAAGATCCGTATAAGTATTCTGGTCTATGGAATAATTTTTTGATTGCACAATAAGGATTTTGAACGAACATTTATGTTGATAGATGAAAAACAAAGGAAAATAAATACATTTTCATAAAAATGTCAGTGTTTGAAAAACTACAAAAATGTTTTTAGTTTTTGTTTTGGTTATAAATGTAGCTCCAAAACATGTTGCTAGCAAAAGAAAACACTACTGACTGACTGGTCTCTCTACAACTCAAAGTATGGAGACATTTTTTCGAGAATTTTACTTTTTGTCTTGTAGCACACGACGGCAATAAACTGCTGAAACACACAGCTACATGGTGTTTTAGTTTTGTTCGTTTGGTGTAATAGACAGTCATTATTCAAAATGTTGCTACCTATTTTCCGAATCTTTCACACAAATTATGTATGAGAAATATTACCAACACATAATAAGGGTATATTTTTCGAAAAAATAAGTTTGAAAACCAGATCTGTTAATTGAAATCGGATTCGAAACCCGGTTCCAAGAAAACGGTTTCAAAAAACGGATTAAAAACTTTTTTCTGCAAATATAACCTTTTCCAAAAATTGGAATTAAGAAATATCACCAGTACACATAACCGGGTCCAAAAACCAGTAAAATCCCCATTCCACAATCCCGATTTCAAAAATTTTGAATTTACAAAATTTTCCAGTAAATACAACCGGTTCCCGAAAAACCAGTTACGAACCCCGAATTCAGAAACTAGAATATAAAACTTAATCCAGTAAAAACCCCTTTATGAAAACTGGTTCCACAAGCCCGGTTAATAAACGGGGTTAGAAACATGTAATTGAAAACTTTAAGCAGAAAACGGAACCGGTTCGAAGACCCGGGTTGAAAACCCCGGTTCTAAAACCTGAATTATAAGAAATGTATTCAAAAAAACCGGTTTTTGATAAATTTCGGATTTCGGTTCCTCGGGTCTCTTATTCTTCAAATAAAAACCGGGTATTAACCGGTTTCGGTTTTTATGACATAATGGTAACAAACATCGTTTATTTTCAAGTCAGTCTTTTTGAATATTTAGAGTGACTACCGAGTGCATAGCCATGAAAAAGCTTAGCTTGTCAACATACCGCTCGGAACCGGTGTAAAACTGCAGGTCCAAGGTGTGTAAGCCTAGGTGTGTAAGCCTATGCCTTCATAGGATGTAATGGGAAACTAAAGCGTGGGCCATGTAAAATTTTGAATTTAATTTTGCTTTAAAAAAATACTAATGTAGACACTGTACCTCATTCGACCAACCCAACTGTTCAGTACATTGTCGACTGTTTGGACCTGTATTCCATGTTTTAAGGCCTCAGTGGACTCGGGATTGTTTGGCAGTCCAGAGATATTAGTCTAACGGGATCAAATCTCAGCTCCGAGGCGGCCAATGAACTTCCGAGTTTCGGCTGATTATGTGGTTTACGAAAACAGTGCACAAAAGATCGATTGTAATGTTGGCTGTGTGTCACGTATCGTCGTCCTGTTGAAACCATATTTCGTCCATGTCATCCTCTTCAACTTTTTGGAACAAACACCCACTCAGCATGGCACGGTAACGCTCATTATTTTCGGTGACAGCGCCTCCTTGCTCATTTTCGAAGAAAAATGAACCTATGATGCCGCTGTGCCAAAAGCCGAAATAAACAGTCACTCGTTGTGGATGCATCGCCTTCTCCTCCACGACGTGTGGATTTACCGAACCTCACATGCGACAATTTTGTTTGTCAACGTAGACCCGAGGAAAAAATTAGCTTCATCGGTAAAGATGATTTTTCGGCAGATATTCTCATCTTCAGCCAAGCGAAGCGAACACGCATCGGATGGCCACGAGGCTTCGGTAATTGGACTATGTGGACTTTATAAGCCTTCGTTATGCAAAATTCCGCACAAAGAAGTGCCACAAATGTTCAATTGCTGTGAACGGCGGCGAGTTGATGTTGAGTACCCTTTCAGCTAAAAAAAAAATGGTGTCCCATAACATCCCATGGAGGGATTGGGGAGAGCTTCTAACAATCAGTTAGATGGGCGCTTTCTAGTTTTATACTCACTGATTGTGACCTACTGTTTTACACCGGTTCCGAACGGTATTTTGAGAATCATTTTCATGGCCAAGTACTCGATAGTTTCGCCATCACTAAGCGAGGTGGCCGTCGTCGAAAGAAATGTAAGGTGGTCTAAGCAGGGATCGAACCCACGTTCTCATGTACAAGAGCCGCGCACACTAGCCATTGCACCACCGACGGCCACACTTTCAGCTACAGCGGCAATATTTTCCACTGAACGAGCACGGAGACGAGTTCTTTTATTCGATATGGACCCGGTTTAAAGCTCAATTCACAAATTGATCCACAACCGTCGTTGATGGAACTCTATTTTTTTTTCGAATTTATTTCGTATTTCGTTGAAGGCTGAGAACTTTGGATGACAGTTTCTAATATTTCGCAATTTTCTCCAAGCGTAAAGCGACCGATTTCGTAAATTTCTAACCTGTAACTAATAACCTGTCACTACATAAATGTCAAATTGGCCATCTGCTTCGAAATAACGGGCGATCAAGTTCCAAATGTTACATGGCCCGCCTTTTATTTATATATTTTATTCAACCTATCTGTTCCAATATTTGACTTTCCCAATTACGCAAAATCATCGTTGAGTAAATATTCCTTTGGACGTTTTGCACTTCTTTTTGGATTGTGAATACTGTTTATGGTTTTATGCATTTCTGCTAACATACGAGGGCGGATCAAAAAGTCCGCGACTTTTTGAATGAAACACAGTTTTTTGTTTTGCAAAAAAAAATTATTTTTCAACATAATCTCCTTTAAGCTAAATACACTTAGTCCAACATTTCTAAAATTTTTCTATCCCTTCCAAAAAAATAGGATTTTTCCAGGTCCATAAAATAGGCATTTATTTGATCAATAATTTCATCGTTGGAGCTAAATCTCTTTCCCTCGAGACATCTCTTTAGGTTTGGAAATAGGAAATAGTCACTGGGGGCTAAACTCGGAGAATATGGCGGATGAGGTACCAATTCGTATCCAAATTCATGGAATTTTGCCATTGAGACTACACACGTGTGCACCCGTGCATTATGCGGATGAAAAATAACTTTTTTCTTGGCCATATGGGGTCGTTTTTTTAATCCTCCTTAAATCAGTCCAATAAGTTGGAATAATATTCGCCGTTAATTGTTTTCCCCTTTTGAAGGTAATCGATGTGGATTATCCTGCGTGCATCCCAAAAAACTGTTGCCATCACCTTATTGACCGATAAACTTAACTTGGCCTTCTTCGGAGCCGGTTCACCCGGAGAAACCCATTGTTTAAACTGCTGATTGGTCTCCGGAGTATTGTAATGGATCCATGTTTCATCCCCAGTTACAAAACTCCTTCGAATTGCGGTTAAACAACTCCAAACAATCCTTTGAAGTTGTCACACAATTACTTTTATGGTCAATTGAGAGCAAACGCGGCACCCATCTTGCAGACAGCTTTCTTAAACCCAACTGATCATTTAAACTCGAAACCACACTGAAATATAAAATGCCTATGGCATCAACAATCTCACGCACTTTTACTCTTCGATCGGCCAACACCATATCGTGGATTTTTTCAACATTTTCGGGGGCATTGACCTCAATTGGACGTCCAGAACGTTCAGCGTCATTCGTACTTGTGCGACCACAACGAATGTCAGTAAACCACTTTTTTACCAGTGAAATCGATGGTTTTACTCTATATGGTTTTACTAAAATGTTTTTACTCTATAGTTTCGGTGTAATTGAATTGTTGTTTTGGTTTTACCTGCATCATTTTGTTTGTTGTCTTCAGTTCGTCAAATAAAAATTAAAATTAATTTGTACGTGCATATGTAAATGCATATGTATGTAAATGATCCGAAAAGTGAGAACATTCTCGCACGTTTGTGCAGACGTCTCTCCGAAATTGCCGCGACAAATAGTACAATGTGTCAGAAATGGCTGGAAAAGTCGGACCATTATCGCGTCTTTTTTCAGATTTCTCTCCGAAATTAATACGACAAATCGGACAAAGGGTCAGAAAATTATCGGATAAGTCGGACCATTATCGGATGTTTAATTAGACTTTATGCCGACTTCGTTCAGCTATGTCTAACAATCCTTCAGAATTCTCACAGAAATCTGTCCGATAACTCTGCACACTTGTTCCGAATTTCCACCGACAAAACTTTCCGAATTCTTGTTAATCGGCCATACGATTTTCTGTACATTGTCTGACAGTCATTGGCATCAGACTCGGCAACTTGTGCAGAGTGTCTAACAGATTTCTGACCGAATTCGGAACAAATTGTTTACTGGGCTGTTGGATTCTCATCCTTGTAGTATTGCAAAGGGATAATTTATTTAAAAACTTTTATAATATATGCGTAGGTTAAGATATTATTGATTTTCTGTGAAAATTTTTGAAAATTGGTGCACTATTTCCCAAAAAAAATGGAAGGTTCGAAATAATATTGACAATAATCATGGTTGGTTTGTGTCTTCGCTAGTTATAAACGTATTTAACTTCACACACATAAGTAACAAGCCAAAATATAAGTATATAAGTAATGAAACAAATTTTAGAAAATTACCAGACCTTAACATTACATTGAGATACGAAACTATTAACTTCAATCACAGGGGGAAAAGGAAGATCGCCTTCCAATAATAGCTACCGCACCGGATTTAGAGCAAATTATAAATAGGCCTGACATTCCTCTGCGATTAAATCGGACATCTCTTCAGCAGTATATGATGCTTTAGAAGGAAACAATATTTTGTCTAAAGCGGAAGCCTTTGCATTTGACACAACATCGTCCAATACAGACCGAATCAAGGGCACTTGTTGGCTGGTGGACGGAACATTTGGTTTTTGGCAGCAGGCACCATATTTTGGAAATTGTTTTGACTGCAGTGGTTATAGACGCAAATCTCGGACCATCAAAAAGCCCTGGTATCACAATTTAAAAAAAATAAAAACATTGGTCACAATTCCAGCAAAACAGATTTATGGTAGGCGTATGTCATCCAAAAATTCTTGATATTATTTATTTATTTATTGATCATAACCAATACAAGAGAGGAAATTCTTATAACGAGTGTATTGAACCACAGGAGGTTACATTAAATATTTATGCATACATTGTTGGAAATGAGGAAAAACAGAAATGACAATCTGAATAAAAAGTTAAAAATAAAAAGTTAAAAATAAAGATAAAAATATATTAAAATTTAAATAATTATAAACATTGTAGGTTATTGAAAATTGTAATTTCAAGTTAATTTTCAGTAATTAATATTAATTTCGCAAGTGGTTAAACACTGCTGTTTTAAATTGCCCTGCGTTGCTGGTGGTTTGTAAAAATGAAGGTAATTGATTCCAAATACGAATCGTGTTAATAAAGAAATGGCATTCAGATAAGTGGGTAGTATGTTTAATTTGTAACAGTCGCTTGCCTCTGATATACATATCTCATGAATACCAGTTTTTCATGGAGATAAACCGGACAACCAGCATATATTATCTTGTGCAAATATATTAATGATCTGCATACCAACAAGCTATCAAATGAAACTCCAAAGATTTGTTTCGCGAACTCAGAAACACTATCAAAACGTTCAAGGCTAAAAATATATCGCGCTATGTTATTGTATGTTGCATTTAATATCCGTTTAGTGTCAGAATTGCAATATTCAAAATGTTCGCACCCATACAACAGCGTTGGAATCAGATAAGATTTTACCAATAGCATCCTGTTAGGGAATGGAGTAAACCATTGTGAACGCCAAAGATTACGAAGCATTCTGTATATTCTACCATTAATCACATTCACATGATCCGACCATGTTAATTATTTATTGAAAACAATTCCTATGTTTTTGGCAGATTCAACTACCTCGATAGTCGAATCTCCTAACCTTAAAACCTGATCAACTGTAATATTAGTCCATTCAAGAACAGATGATAAATCGGCATTAATATTGTTTATACAATTATCAATGTCAAAACTCTTGCAGCTGACCTATAATTGTACACCATCAACATACATATGTATGCTTAACGTGACCAACCGTCCCGCTTTTGGCGGGACTGTCCCGCTTTTTAAGAATTTGTCCCGCTTTTTTTAGTCAATATTTTGTCCCACTTTTTATAATGTTAGTGCTGTCTTATATCTAATTCATATGCCATCTTTATGATGCGGTAACTCTGTCAATCAGCTTTCAACCATAGATAAAGGAAATAAGTAGATATCGCACAGGCGGTGTCAAGTACTGCCACTAGGTGCTGTGTTGTCGTTTTGTAACTTTCATTGACGTTTCTCATAACATTAACTGACGTTTATTCAACAGTGCGGAACATTTTTTCAATACAAAAATAGATTCATTTTCCAGGTAGTGCTATTCGAACAACTAATATGTTTTTTTTTATGTTGTTGTGTTTCCCACTTTCTAATTCAAATGCATTTTGGTTATGTGATTATTTGGTGTACTGTTATTGTTGGTATTCGTTTATGTTGACTTGTACAGCATCGGTCCACTAAACAAAACAAAATCCCTGTTGATGTTGCCTACCACACCTTTTGTTAGCACCTGTTCTAAATACATTTTGCAAGGTATATTTTGTTTGGGATCAAACGTTGTAATTATTGCATTCAGCTCCATCTAGAAAATATCCCATTGAACAAGAAATTTCCCACGGCACGTGCGATATCTAGTTAATTCCTTTATCTATGCTTTCAACCAAGCAGATGTCATCCAAGTGCTGTGAATGATAGAGAAAAAGAAGAAGCGAATGTTTTGACATTGTGTCTTGTGTTGAGTTAAAATGTCGAAAAGCAAAAGAGCGTGTTCTTTTAATTCAAAAATTGAAAAAGAATTCCCATTTCTTAAAGGGAAATATACTGAAAATAATGTTCTTTGCACAAAATGCAATTCAGTATTGCGCATAGTGGCGTGCGCGATGTGCAAAAACACTTAAAAACAAACAAGCACTCAATATGTGTGCCGCCAACAAAAAATTGACGGAATTTTTACCAAATGTTCAGAAAGACATGTGTTTAGCCGCAAAAGAGGGAGTATGGGCTTATCATTTGGTAAAAGCAAACCAAAGCTTCAGGAGCTCAGACTGTGCCTCGGAAATATTTAAAAATTTGTTTGATATTGAAAACTTTAAATGTGCCCCCACAAAGTGTGAAGCAATCGTGATATATGTATTTGGTCCCTATGTAACGGAAAAGCTTAAAAATGAGCTGGAAGCAAGCAACTTTGTTGCTGTTTCAACAGATGCCTCAAACCACGGGCATATAAAGATGTGCCCTGTTATCGCAACATATTTTCATCTCCAAGAGGGAGTAAAAATAAAATTATTAAATATCAACAGCACAGATGGCGAAACGTCAGATATTATTGTGGAACTTGTGAAAAAGGAATTGGCAGATTATAACATGGCGGAAAAAGTAATTGCATTCTGTGGAGACAATGCAAATACCAATTTTGGTGGAAAAAACAGGAATGGAAAGAATAACGTCTACTAAAGGAAACGTATCCAAATTTAATTGGCATTGGTTGTGCTGCGCATATAGTGCCTTACAATGAGCAAATGCCATTTGTTGTCGAGACAATTGTGGTCAAAATATACTCCCACTTTTATATATACACTGTGCGAGTCAAAAAATTAAAAGATTTTTGTGAATCAGTCGGAGATAATTACAGGAAACTTCTAGGATACTCAAAAACAATATTCTTAGCTTTGTTGAGCTCAGTAGAAGCAATACTTAATATTTACGAAGGTTTAAAGCAGCGATGGGCACACGCATACAACTACAAATTAATTTGTGTATTTATGTTAGTGAGAAGAACGAGAAAGAGAGAAAGAGAAACCTTATGGTCATTAAACGACGAAAAAAGTTGTGTGTGCTCTCATTTAAACAACAACAGAGATGAGTCAGGGAGAATTTATAGTTTATATTGCAACGACTGAATCAAATAAATAGTTGAAGCTCTCATGCACAGGCCCTGTGTGTTGGCAGAGAAGTAAGCAGCGCACGCGGCATGTGCGCTGCGCCCACCGCTGATTTAAATCATTTATCAAAAATTATATTTAATTCATATATTTTAATTGACCTATGCGCCCGTGTTATCTAACACAGGCTTCATATATTTTTTTTGAAAGATCATGTCTGGTATTTTGGTTTCATCTCAAAATGAAAAAAAAATTATATATATATTTGTTAGGCTGCTCTTTTCAACAGAATCGTTTGCAAAATCGAAGGTAATGATATTACAGCAAACCAAGTAAAGTGTGGTATTGATGAGCTTGTTGGGGCATTGAGTGCTAGACTTGACACTGGTTTCTTGTCTATGTGTGTGAAAAACGAATTAAACATTATAACAACTGAAACCAACAACCTGAAAGAAATAATTTTAAAAAATACTTCTAAGTTTTATGGTACATTTTAATAGTATATTTTAAATAACTCGAAGTAATCATAACATTGTTTGTATTTGCAGAAACCTCAATTCAATATTTAAATTCTTCGGCTTCTCAGTTTTCTAAGGTTGAAAAGTTTGATTGGATTTTATTAAAAGATATACCAAAATGGTAAGACGTCGAAAGTAGTGCAGAGGACCTCTCCAACAAAAATATATTGTTGAAATAAATGATGATTTGTTTGATCAGTATATGTTCTTAAAAAAATACGTTACAAAATCCACTATTGATGGGTGGAATTTAAAAAATTACCTATCGATATACGCTGGGTGGAAATAGTTAAACACTTCGAAAAAAAAAGGATATACCGTTTACTTCAATTGTAAAAGTGGTCGAATTTATGATGTGTTTGCCAGGAACGTCGGCACCAGTCCAGTAGAGCGTATATTTTCCCTTGTTAATAAAGTTTGGGCAGATGGAAAAACGCGTTTGTGTTTTGATACTCTGAACGAAATAATAAAAGTGAAGTACAATATCACACTATCGTGTGATGAGTTTTTCAATGTTTTGAAAGCAGACCAGAACCTTTTAAGAAAAATTATAAGCACTGACAAATATAATTTTAAAAGTTAAGAAGGAACACACGAAAAGGAGAGGTAAACAATGAATTCGATGATCTCTTACTATAAAAACTCAGCTAAATATTTACCAATTAATGTTTATAAAACATTTTTTTTTTATCTTTTTTGTTATGAAATGATATTTTTTTTTGATGTATTTGAAAATAAAAATGAATTTTTTGTTATGTTTGAAGTGTCCCGCTTTTTTTATTCGAAATCACGCTTTTTATAGGCATATGTACCGCTTTTCCACTAAAACCAGTTGGTCACGTAATGTATGCTACAACATTTCAATTGTCCGGGCAGGTCGTTGGCATACAAAGTATAAAGAAGTGGTCCAAGTATAGAACCCTGTGACACACCCCTTTTCACTGTTAAGATTTGGGAAATTATATTCCCAAAGCAAACAGATTGACATCTTGCGTCTAAATACGAGGACATAAGTCGAAAAGCCGTAGGAAAAAATTTAATAATCTCTCGAGTTTAAGTAAAAGTATCCTATGGTCAACAGCGTCAAATGCCTTAGAATGGTCTAAAAGTATAAGGAATGCCTATTATGTTATCATCCAAATGGGAGCGAATATCCTCAGTTACTTTAATCAGCGCACTAACTCAACTTAACTTTGGACGAAATCCAGATTGAGTAACCGTAATGAGGTTGTTATATGTAATAAACTCATTTATTTAATAATGTAGTCAACGTTCAAAGGCTTTTGACAGGAATGGTAAGATCGCAATAGGTCGAAATTCTCCGTCCGTCTTCGGAACTGGGAGCACTTTGGCACATTTCCAACTCGTAGGATAGGAAGATGTGGTCACTATAGCATTGAATAGATGTGTTATATAACAAAGAATTATTGGTAAAAGAATTTTGAGAAAGGCTGGGTGTAGCTCATCGAAGCCAATTGCATCTGACTTTATGCCCAAGAGAGCTCGAAGAACGTCATCATTTGTAAAACAAATAAATTGAAATTTATTCTGGTTTTGGGCCCTTGGTCGTACGAGATTCTTGTAAAAATCTGGCCTACCGGCAGGTAGTTGTAAATGGAAAAAGCGTCCATTCAGTTCATCAACATCTGGTACACTTTATACTTTCATATTTCCTTCAGTCAATCCGATGTCACGAATTACCTTCCACTTACTTTTCGATTCTATCGACGAAGAGAATTTTCTCTCATAATATTCAGTTAGTATTTTAGCAGTCACACAATTTCTAAGAATACGATACACGTCGTGGAAATAATATATTTTATATCTCTTCCATCTTTGGTATGCAGTGTTACGTAGGTCTATCAGTTTCCCTATGCATTCATTAAACCATGGACTTACTTTGAATGCTCTTCTTTTAGTCATCAATGGAGCAAATTTATCATACAACTCCAAAATATTGTTGCTCAGTAAAAGTATTTTGTCATCAACCGACGGTAAGAAATAAATTGTATCCCATTGAATTGAGGATGTTTCAAGATTTAGTGCTTCATACATAATACTCCAAAAGTCACGAAAACTATACATTTCCACATCATCATCAACACGCAAGCAGAAGTTAAATGTTGTGAAAATTAAGACATGTTTTGAAAAAACTGAAGCCGACAGTTGGTCATAGTGTAAGATTTTTGACATATTGTTCGTTAGAAATAGATCCAGTAACGTGTTCGCAGTGGCAGAAAAATGAGTAGGAATGTCATTGTTCACAGAACTTAAACCAATTGATTGCATATCTTGTAGCAGTAACTTTTCCCTAAATATGTTACTGTTAAAGTCACCAGAAAGAAGTTTATTATTATAATTTAGTAAAATCGAGGATAATATTGTAATTACTGGACTGATATCAATAGTACGATTTGGTCTGTAGACATTATCAACCAAAAGTTTTTCTATACCATTTGATATTTCAAGAAGTATAAACTCCATTCTATCATTGGAAGTAGATCGGGTGATTACTCTAGATTTAATACCATTCTTCACACAAATGGCAACACCACCTGCATGACTAAGTCTACCTGCTCGATAAAGTTGATAATTTTTAAGCTTGTAAATGTTGTCACGGATTTTAGGCTTGAACCATGTTTCAGACACACATATTATATCAATCTTACAATTTTCAAATATATAATAGAACTCCCGAATAGACTTTGAGCTTTTAAAGGGTCCGCCAAATAATATTTTTTTTTGAAACTGCTATTAAAAAAAACTACTGAATATTTTCTCAAATTTCTTTTTTTATTTGAAAGTACAATCCTTCCGGTTAATAATGGAAAATAATTTCATTCAAATGGCTGCCTCGGCTGGCCATGCAGTAGCCTACACGATCGGTCCAATTTTTAAGCACATTATCGATTGTGTGCAGCTGTATTTCACCAATGGCTTCACGAATATTGTCCTTTAAAGCGTCAATTGTCTCTGGCTTGTCGGCATAACACTTATCTTTGAGGGCACCCCACAAATAATAGTCCAACGGTGTCAAATCGCAGCTCCGAGGTGACCAAACGACATCAGCTCTGCGGCTGATAATACGATCTTCAAAAACAGGGCGCAAAACATCGAGTGTAGCTTCGGCTGTGTGGCACGTAGCGCAGTCCTGTTGAAACCAAATGTTGCCAATATCCTCCTCTTCAATTTTTGTGAACAAAAATTCGTTCAACATGGCCCGATAACGATCGCGCCACTCCATGCTCATTTTCGAAGAAAAATGGCCCAATTATGCCTCTGGTCCAAAATCCGCACCAAATAGTGACTCGTTTTGGGTGCATCGGCTTTTCAATGTATGCGTGCGGGTTTTCTGTGCCCCAAATGCGACAATTTTGCTTGTTTACATACCCGCCAAGATCAAAATTGATCTTCATCTGAAAAGATGATTTTTGTTTGGCAAAATCGGCATCTTCTGTAAGTCGATCGCAGGCCCACTTAGCGAAACGAAAACGCATTTTTCCAATATTTCCCAGCGTTGTTCAAGCATAGACACAACTGATATATCGGTTGATTTAGGTCCTAAACAATTTTGTATACAGACGATTGCAGCACATCTCACATGACCGACCATACAAAACTTGAAAACTGTTGATATCTGCTTCAATAATTTCTGCAAAATAAGACGTTTTAATACAAAACATATTTTACTTACCTTTCTTAATAACAGCAAACAATTTTGAAATTTTTTAATTCTTTTTAAATAACATTTGATTATAGAATTTTAAACGTCATATATTAAATACATGGCATTAGGTCGTGGTAACCGAATTGAATATGAATTCGGTTGTACCCACAGAATTCATGAGAAATTCGGTTACAGCAACGGAATTGACGCCAAATTCGGTCGTTGCAACCGAATTAAAGCTAGATTCGGTTACTGCGACCGAATTGATACCAAATTCGATAGTTACAACCAAATTGATGCCAAATTCGGTTACTACAACCGAATTAAAGCCAGATTCGGTTACTCCAACTGAATTTGGTACCAATTTCGGTTCTGGCATCCGTATTTATTTCAAATTCGGTTGTTCCAACCGAAATTTTAGAAAATTTAGTTGACTGAACGAATATAATTGAAGATTCAGTTGTCACAACCGAATCAAATAAGAAACGGGGTTGCTTCAACCGAATTTCGGTTGTGGGGACTAAATTCGGTCGAAACAACCTCAATTTGGTTGTGGCAACCTCTTTTCAAACAATTAGTTCTCTGAGTGTAGGTATTGTATTTGGAATCTCCACCAGTGCTATGTAAATTGATCATTCTTCAATGTTTTATTTTTTTTCATGATTTAATAGTGGCAGGGTAGCAACGCAGGAATTAAAGTTTATTAAATTAAGCAATGAATTAACAATTTTAATTTCGGTGGTGCAATGGTTAGTGTGCGCGGCTCTTGTACATGAGATCCTAGGTTCGAACCCTGCTCTGACCACCTTAAAAAGAAAAATTTCTTTTGGCGACGGTCACCTCGCATAGTGACGGCGACACTATCAAGTATATAGCCATGAAAAAGCTTCTCAAAATACCGTTCGGAATCGGTGTAAAACTGTAGGTCCCAATCAGTGAGTGAAAACTGCAAAGCGCACAGCTCAGTGATTGTGAGAAGTTCTCCCCGGTCCCTTCATGGGATGTATTGGGAAACCATTTATTAATTTTTTTAATTTTATCAGTAATATTACTAAACGAGACAATTAGCGTGTTTTGGTTACACAGCTTGCTTATATATTCGCTTGTTTTGTATGAAGCACTTAGCGACGACTTAGCGAGAACTTAGCGACGAGAATCATTTTCGCTAAGTTTAAAAAAAAATTGTTGACATCGTTTACCGTTTTCAACCCTTATTCATATTTTTGAATAAAATGACTTATCGCTAAATTGCCGTTTTCTTTTCAACTTAGCAAGCGACAGTTGTTTGCTTGTAACCAAAACTCGACTAATAATAGGATATAATAGACGACAATAGAAATTATATATTTGACTTTTTAGTCATAGCAATATTAGTTCTTTGATATATTTTCATTGGCGACGATGCAAAAGAAATTTTGAGCTTTGCCTATAAAATTATGCAATTTTTATAAATAAATTTGACGAGTCCTTCCCAAGATGCGACTACAAGGAGTTTTTGCAGCTAATTGTGATATTTCTAGGTGGAACTCCACCGAGAGGTATTCAATTTGCAATGTCAGGTGCCGTAAACTACGCTCGATGGATGGCAAAAGATATTTATAACCTCAAAATTGTAATTTTTAGGCATAGGTTTCCAGAAATTACCGATTCGGAAATGAATGGATTCATTTAAGTTTCGGGCTGCATTGGCATATGTAATTTGGCTTGATTCAAACCAAGTTGATCAAGCTGCCTTAAGCGATTTAAAAACAAATTGATAACTACAAACATATAAACCAAAATACATATATCTGAAGAGGTTGTTTCTAAAATGTTAAACCCCCTCCAATATTTAAGCAAAGAATCCGTTGGGTTTGCTACATTTGACGGCCGAGTAAGTTATGAAACCAACGGCAAAGTGGTGGCAAAAATGTCTCTTGGCGATGAGTAATTATCAAAAATGCTATCCCTCAGAAAGGAAACTTTTAATGATCTCATTTTCAGAGATTTTTCAGTCAGTTTAGAAGATCTATTCTCAATTGACACGAACAACGTCTTCAAGCAATTTCAAATATCTACTCGTGACTTTTGAAGAAGATCCTCGTATATGGGAATCTAATTCAAAAGAGGAAAAGAAATTGTTAAAAGTTTAAGTGTTGTTAACGATTGTGCTGAAAGAGAGATTAAACTTATCCGGGAATACCAGGTTAAAATCGCAAAGGATGAGCAGCAAAAACCGCACTTGACAAAAGAATTTACTTTTTTTTTTTTTTAATCGAGCGAACCCTTTGCCGCCACTCTTACCCGCCCCTACCGACCGAGAGGGCCACGTCCCATAACGTGAGGACAGCGTACACATTATAGACCGGTCTATAACGGGAGAGCAAGGATCATAAGTTCACACGTTGCAACCAACTACAGAAATTCTTCACCAGTTGGTATTACACTAACATAAATAAGTATAAAAGTACATCACGAGATATTAATATAATAATTACAAACAAAACGAAAACCAAATTATAAATCAGACAGACAGACAGATAGTAAGGATGAAGTAAATTTACATATCTAAAGGAATATATAGCACTAATGCAATCGGTTCAAATGACAAATTATCCTAGACTTTGTAGTTTCCCAACTACCAGTGCAATCAATAAACTGATATAGCTCATTAAAGTCACGACACATTCTCCTAACTGGATCAAAGGACGCATAATTCGAACGCTGAAACTCAATGTGAATGAGGTCTCAATGGGACATTTATGAAAATCTTAGATAACAGAAATTCAGAACATATACATCCATCAATTATCTTCAAAACTGTAATAGAGTTTATCATGGTACGTCTATTACTAAGAGTCGGCAATCTGATCAACGCTAGTCTACTGCTATACGAAGGAAGATTATGGTTCGGGTTCCATTGAAGGTTTCTCAGACAAAAAAATCCAATGAGTGTTCGAACTCACGGGCGATGTGTTAACACCTGTTTGCTACACGGTACCTGTTCGATTTCTATGAACACATTCGTAAATGTTACATTGGAAAATAGAAAACAGCGTTCAATCATATGATGACGTTACAGTTAAATAATATTAATACTTAAAATTATTTAAAGACCCAGTGCAAGCACATGTGTCATTATTTTCTTGCTCAATATTTTTTGTTTTATTCCCACAAAAGTCAAAGAATGCAAAGCAACAGACACTTGTACATACATACACACATTGTTATATTCGTACGATATAACCGAAGATCAACATAAAACACTTTTTTAATATTACTCCAAATTAATACTCCAAATTAAAACACTTAAATCTCGGCTCGCCGATATCGGATCGCCTTAATTTTTGGCCTAAACTCTTCGTCGAAACCCGCACTAGCTTTTTAATCCAAAAATTAATAAAATCGGCTATGAATTTCCGGAGAAAATCGCGTGGGAAAATTATATGAAAATCGCCCAATAATCACTTTCTATACCGACTGCCAAGCAACGAACAAACAAACGATGATTTACTCTTACAAACCTAACACTTGCGTATGTATTAAATTTATAGTTTACTGCCCTAGAGGCGCGCGTATAGATGTTAACACATCAAAAATGAGAAACTGTTTCTGGACCGATTCAATCATATTAACTTACAAATTGTACTGCGGGTCCCAAACAACAGATCCATATTCGAGAATTGGGCGGACTAGTGAAGAAAAAAGATTTTTCGTAACGTAGGGATCTGAAAATTCCTTTGCCCAACGTTTAATAAAGTTCAGAACGCCATAAGCCTTGTTTACACCATCGTAATTATGTGGGAGTTGAAATTCAACTTTCTATCCAAGAGAACACCAAGATCAACAAATGAATCCACCGATTCAAGAACATTGCCACCTAAGATGTATTTTGCCGAAAAGAATGATGACCTAGAGAACAGCAAATGCTTACATTTCGCAAAATTAAGCTCCATCAAATTCGTTTCGCACCACGTTCGGAAAGTAGACAAATCCCCCTGAAGTAAAGTAAAATGACAAGGATCGTTGTAAGAAAAAATAGATCTTCACGTCATCAGGGTAAGTCGTTAATGAATAACAAGAATAGAACCGGGCCAAGATGACTGCGGTGAGGCACTACAGATGACACAAAAATATACCTCGGATCGGCCAAATGGGACCATCTGTTCTCGGTTCATTAAGTAAGAACTAATCCAATTCAGCATGTTACAATTAAAACCCACAGCCCCGAGTTTATATAATAACAAATTGTGGTTAACTTTATCAAAGGCCTTACTAAAATCGGTAAAAATTACATCAGTTTGATCTTCATTAATAAAGCCGTCAATAATAGAACAGGAAAACTGAAGCAAATTAGTCACGGTGGAACGACCCTTCCGAAAGCCATGTTGACATGGATCTAAAATAGAGGAAACATGATGAGGAATTACCTCTGTGACTAACTTCTCAAAAAGTTTCGGAATGGCACTCAATTTTGCAATTCCCCTATAATTTGCAACATTTACTAAACTAACAGATTTGTGGAGATGGATTATATAAGAGCTCTTCCACTGTGCACGAAAATGACCGAACTTCAACGAAGCGTTAAATGAGAGAGTCAACGGTGAGCTGAAAGAATTCGAGCAGTATTTCAACATAGAGTCCGGGATACCATTAGGACCAGCTTTATTCGAGGCTTTCAAGCTGATTAAGTTATCTAGCAACCACGAAGAATTTACGACAGGTGCATCAATCGGAATGGTAGAGCGGACAGTGTACGGGTATGATTTGGAAACATCATAGGCTCGGGTGGAATAAATAGATGCGAACAAATCAGCGAAACAATTAGCAATAGACTCTTCAACTGAATATTCAATACCGTTCATTTTGATCCTACAAGGTGTGGAAGACGAATTACGCTTCAAGTTAACAAATCTAAAGAATGATTTGGGGTTCCGTTTAAAATTAGCCCTCAACTTATCCAAATATAATTTGTAACTCTCACGAGATTTAAAGTTGTATCTACTCCTAGCAACAAGTCTGCTAGCAGTCCAGATTTTTTATACTTTTTCGAACATCTATTCCTTACATTATTGAGACTGTTTATAGCCCTTGAGGACCATGGGGAACCAGTATTACCCATTATAGGCCTCTTGGGTACAGACTTAGAAATATAGCCATTAATAATATTATAGAAGTCATCCAGGGCAATTTCAAATTCAAAAGCATTATCACACTGATATATACTATGCCAGTCGGTATCAAAGATAAGATTATTCAAAAGAATAAAGTTCGCACTCGAAAATCATAGGCCAACATACAACGAAGAGCGATTGCAACCAACCTGCATGGTATCATATGTATAATTAATTCCCAGCGTTGGATGGTAACTATCCTCAGGAGAAATTAACGAATCAATTCAAGAAAAATCAAAGTTATTAGAATCATCCACTAAAACTAGATCAAGGACTCGATTCATATAATTGGGAATGTCGTTCAATTGAATCAAGCCAAGTTCGGATATATTCGCAGCAAAATCAGATGACCAATCACATGGTGTCAATGGAGTCAGAGAATTGGTGTCGGGTAAAGACACCCATGTCACAGACGCCAAGTTAAAGTCACCCAATACTAAAATACGGTCTTTTCTACTGGCTAACGCAATAACTTTTGCAATAGCGTCAATATGCTCTTGATATACCTCAAAGCATGAAGATGGCGGTATATAAGAACACGTGACAAACAGTTTCAAATTGCCTAAATTAATGGACACCACAATAAATAAAATACATTTGGTTTTGTTATTGAATGTACTAACCATAGGGTAATGACGTATAGAGACGCCAACTCCCTCAGTAAATTGATGACATTTGGTGTATTGCAGATGGGCGGTTGGATGCTGGAAAGTATTGCTTTAATATTCGAATGGATCAAACCATCCATCAATAAACCAGCTACGGCATTTCGATTTGTGCGTTAAATTTTTTGTGTAAATACACCACAAATATATACCATAGATAAAGGAAATACACCAAAACCTCGATTTGCGTCGTTTCGATTTGCGTCGTTTCGTAGTTGCGTCGTTTGATAATTTTAGTAATTTCGGGGTTGCGTCGTTTTTATTTCAGTTTGCGTTCAACAATTTATTTGCCTATTCAGCGCCACCTAGAAAACTTCACCTCAACTTAAAATTCACCATTTGTCTTACACCATCCAGTCCTTTAATTATATTAAGTGGCATCTCTATTATAATAGTTTGTGTTGTATAGTTAAAAAGGGGATTCCCAAGCTGATGAAGATTTATGTTAATTTGATCAGTTCTTTCTAATAATTATAGCCGCGCAGTTCAACTTCTTACACTTTAAGTAAAAATGAGTCAAAAGAGAAAACAAATAAGTTTGGAATTAAAACTGGAAGTTCTTAAACGATTTAAATCTGGAGAAAAAGCGGTTCCTTAACTTCTACCACAGTTAGGACCATATGTAATCGAGATGCTGATAAAATAAAGGAGCTTGCTAAAACTGCCACCCCACTACAATCATAACACAAATTACAAAGAAAAGGAATCATGTTGTGGTAAAAATGGAGTCACTGCTCACCACCTGGATAGAACACCAAAACCAGCAATGGATGCCACTTAGTAAAATGGTTATCCAGAACAAAGCTTTGAGTTTGTACAATGCCCTGAAAGACAGTTTTCCTTCAACAAGTCAAGAACCTTTAGAACAATTTGTAGCGAGCCAAGGCTAGTTCGAACTCTTCAACTCATGAGCAAATTTGCACAATGTTTTGTTGAAAGGAGAGTCAGCAAGTGCAGATATATCAGCTGCAAATAAATTTAAACTAGAATTAAAAGTGACTATAGGTGAAGGTGGATATTCTGCTAAGCAAGTTGTGAATGTGGACGAAACAGGTCTGTTTTGGAATCGCCTTCCAGGGAGAACATACATTGCTAAAGCTGAAAAATCTTGCCCTGGATATAAGATGAGCAAAGACCGGCTTACCCTTCTACTAGGAGGAAATGCTGAAGGTGATTTTAAATTTAAACCTTTTCTTATCTACCATTCTGAGAATCCAAGAGCATTTAAGAATGTAACAAAGACTGATCTTCCGGTTTATTGGCGAGCAAACAAGAAGGCCTGGATGACTGCAGCTCTATTTAAAGACTGGTTTGACAATTGCGCTTTTCCTGACTTAAAATTATATTGCTCTAAACAAAACATAGATTTTAAAGTTTTGTTATTATTAGACAATGCTCCAGGTCACCCAATTTATTGCAATGAATTTCCTAAAAATATAAAAGTGGTTTTTATGCCCCCAAACACCACCTCAGTCATACAGCCAATGGATCAAGGTGTCATATCAAACTTTAAATGTTATTACTAACGACGTACATTTAGTCAACTTATTGAAGAAACAGATGAAGCAGTCAAGCTTAACATGAAAGAGTTCTGGAAAAAGTATAATATCAAAATGGCTATCGATAATATCCAATCGTCGTGGTTAGAAGTAAAGAAGTCCTGTATGAACGGATATTGGCGTGAAGTATGGCCAGAATGCATTTCTAATAATTTAGAAGATATAAATTGTGTTGCGACGGTTCGTAGAGAACTCGCTGAGTTAGCTACAGCAGCAAGTTTTGAAGTATGGAAGAGGGCGATATTGATGAGTTATTGATATCGAAGAACTCAATAATGAAAGTTTGTTAAGTATAACTCTTGAGCACGCGGTGGAAGATGAAATTGATGCTCCTGCAATGGTTACAGACGAAAAAAAAACTAACAACAGTTCTCATTTCGGAGGCGATGCAACTGATTTCACGTGGACTGGAAATATTTTCGGATAATGATCCTGACGAAAAACGTAGTTTAAAAGTGGCAAAATCTGTGACAGACGTAATAAACTGTTACCAAGATATTTATTTAGAAAAGAAAGCAGTAACAGTTCAACAAACTATGGACCAGTTTTTAACCAAATCATTAAGGCAAGCAAATAAATGACGATTGATTTAGAATCTGAAATTCCGGAATAAAAAAGCAAATAATAGATGGATACTCGTATCTATATAAAACTTAAATTATATTTTCTATACCTATTAATTATCCTGTTTTGTTTTAATAATTTTTATTTTGTTCTATTAATTTATACGTGAATTACAGTTTTGTTGTATAAAAATTCAGTAACTTGGACAAAAAAGTAAAACTTAAATAAATCAAACTGAACCTAAAAACTGCAGCGTGTACCCCTTTCATATAATTATGGGAAAATTAGTAAAAACTCTGTTTAGTCATGAAATATTTTGTCTTGGAACCAATTAAATAAAAACAAGTGAGACTACATAGAAAAAGCTAATTCGATTTGCGTCGTTTCGGTCTGCGTCGCTATTCTCTGGTTCCAATTAACGACGCAAGATGGGGTTCTGGTGTAATATACATATATAGCGCGCCCATTGTCAACTTTACTCACTAGGTGCTGTCCTGTACTAGTGTCACTTTCACTGAAGCTTTCCATAATTCTCATTGACGTTTATTCAAAATTGTGGGGAATTTTTGTGAAAATAATTTAAACAATGGAAAATGTGACAACATTTATGTGATTTTACATAATAGCATTTGTTTCTTATAACAAAAAACTATTTCAAAGCCATGAGGCCGGTGTTGGGATATCAATAGGAGAAAACACGTAAGACCGCCCAAAGATGAACATCCCGGAACGCATTTTTAATCTAAAAACTTCCCCTCCCAAATATTTTGTAGCATCTTCTGTGGTCGCAGATGCCAAAACCGTTAGACTGTCTGAGGACTCTAAACAAGGAATGGTAGCTGAACCGGAGGAAGAAAGAATTTCCAATGTCATGGCTTTGCAATTCGATTGCCATGAGATATTCTACGTTAAATAATTTTTATTTTGATATGAAATTTTAGAATTTTAATGTCATATTTTTTGACTTTTTTGGGAAGAAAAAATATCCCATTTATTGCTTTCAACGACATCTAGAAAATTACCCATTACATTAATATTTTCCCAACACTTGAGCTTCATCTATTTGTTTACTTTATCTATAATATATACTAACAATAAAATATATCAAAAAAAATCAGAACTACGTTTACATTTCACAGTTTTTCATCAAAACGACATGAAAAATGTAAGTCAAAAATGTTTGTAATTCCACCTGGTGTCAGTCAATTTACGTCAAATAACTCTATCGCACCGACCGCATCATGAAGAGTGTGAAAGGAAACGTCAGATGAGCCACATTCTTTATAGTCTAACAGACTATGCAAAATACCTAAATCTTGCTTTGGCGCAAGATGAGCTTTTGGAGCATTGAACCAAGTTTTACAATACATTTTAACTAGGAAACAGAAATGGCAATCACAGCACTTTCTTCTTCTTCAGACATCTTAAATTGACGACGAAAAATTAAAATTTTTAAGCAGTAAATATCCTTTGCCATCCACCTAGCGTGATGAATGGCTCCTGGAGTTCTAAAACCCACAACATTGCCATCTAGTGATCCAACAAATACGAGAACCAACTACAACAGCTCCTTGTAGTCATCTCTGGGGTGGCTCTTAGTTAATTTGGTCTCGAATTCAGCAGTAACATTTGCAATTACTTTTGGAGTTAGCTTCATTTGTATTAGATTGTCACTGATACCTGTGTCATATTTTCCTTTGTCTATCTTGGGCCACGCAGTGAGGAATCTCTTGAAAATATCTGGATGGGGTCCAGTGGTTGATTCCATTTTTGTGTCGAATACGCCTCTTAACAGAATTTCCAAGATATGGTGACGGCAAGCTAGGTGTAACAATTCTCTTCCTAACATTTGCTCCAATAGGACTCATGCTCCTTTGCTCTTCCCGTGTTGGATGCCCCCAGACCCCATTCCTGTATGCATTCATATACGGCTACGGCTTGCTCCTCTCCAAGCTGTTTGCTGTTACAGGAACTCCCAGCAGCTGTTCCTTTTCGTCGTATGAAATAACAATAGCTATTCGCTCACATTGTTCACCCGGTAAAACTTTACCGTCCCAGTGGACAACCACAGACTCTTTTTCAGGAATGTTTATTTTATCTAAAATTTGTTTAGTATATTGTTCTCTGAACATTTGCCTTCTGGAATGTAATAAAGTTTTCGAGACTTTGTACTCATGAGGGTCAAGGCTTAATGCTTCTAGAGTAGCTATTAATATTCTCGTGGATCGGATACCTTACATCGATCTAACAAAATGGACAATTTCATGTTTAAAATCTCTTTAGCGCCCCTTGCAAATGAAACTTCCATCCCCTTGCTCTCAGATGGTCCTGCATCATCTGCAGCTTCTTCTGGGATGTCCATTTCCTCTAAGCTCTCTAAGATCCTGGTAGATGCTGTCCTCTTCAGTGTATTCTCCTTCTTCGAACTTGTAACTAAGCAAAAACTAACTGCCTTCTAAGGGTTAATAATGAATTTTGTCTTTTTGCTGTTTCCATTCAAAATAGTCCACATAATATTATGAATTTTGTCATATTTCATCTTTTATCTAGCACTTGGGCTAAGAGTGTTCTTATCATCTTTTATCTAGCACTTGTGTTTTGGAGTGTTCGGACACATATTGTGAAATTTTATGGCGATAATTTTTGAAGAACATTTTGACCACGCCCCCGTCATTTTGGAGGAGTTATTTGCGAGTTTTAAAAAAAAAGTTCAAATTATGGTTATACGTGACAGTTAGAGGGTTAATTTGTTCCACAAAAATGTTTATCAGAATCTTTTCTATAAAACTTCTGAACATAGTTTGTACCTCAGAAGTAAGGAACACACAATTTTCCATGCCGATATGTTGCAGGAAAGTTCTGAGGAGCGGAAACTTTGACCCGCCCTAAAAAAAAATCTGATCAGATCTGGCAAAACGCCGATGCACGTATATTTTTTTTAGACCATTCTACCAGAATCCGTTGACAGAACCCCACAATTTTTGATGCTGGGGGTAAAAATCTTTTTCACAATACAATCACAAATTTAGAGTAAGATGTGCGATGTAATCGTTAACCAATCGTAAAGCGTTATCAAATCGGTGTGAGCTATGTATGAGTGTATTAGTGTAATCATACGCTGCATACAATATACTCAACACCATCTAGTCTGCAATAGCTACTAATTTTCGCTAATTGTCGTACATTATGTTATCGTAGGCAAATGAAAACAAAGAAATAAAATGAATACAAAAACATTTAACTTTTAAAAAGATTTTTTGCACTTTTAATAAGAAATTTACTAAAACAAAGCAAATAAGGAAAACTAAAAACTAAACTTGTCAAACTATAAGTCTTCTTCGTCTTTGAGATTGTCATTCATACTTAACAGCTGCATATAAGCACCATCTAGTGTGCAATAGTAGCTACTAATTTTCGAAAACCATTGCTGTAAAATAACTACATGCATTACATTTCAGTAAACAGCTGATTAATAACTTGTCAACCGCAACAAATACAAAATAATAAAATATTTTACAAAACACCAAAAAAATTATAACTCAGAACATAAAACAACACAAAGTGTATCAAAGCTGAATGGAGGTAAAGTTAATTCTAATAAAATTTCTATTAGATTCCAATATAAATTAAGATTATAACATATCTTCATTACGTACTGTTGCCTTACACTGAAACTGGTGCACGACAATTGGGTAACAATCTCCATCTCATGCCAATTATTATGGGTGGAGATTTTAATACAAATTTTGCAAACCCACAGTCGCAAGCTTTATCAAAATTCTTATTTGACGTTTTCCACTTGCATATGAGCAATTCTCCACAAACACCCATAACTAACAATTCCTCTACTATAGATGCGGTTTTCCATAGATTTTTAAATACAATCGAGTCAAAAATTTAAATATGTTTCTTATTTTAGTTACTTAAGGCATTTACCATAGATGGGCACTTTGCAGTACTACTAAAATTTCAGTAAAAATAATTCTTTAACTAGTAAATTTTTACTTATTACTAAAAATTTTTTCAGCAATTTTTATAAAGTGCCTACATGATTACGATGAGGTGCATTGAATTTTCAGTAATCAGTAATGCCCGATTACTGATTATTATGAATACGGCCCTATGATTTGACTGGTAATGCAAATTAAATTTCATTATCAGTAAAAATTTACTGCATTTTTTCAGTAATCAGTAAATTTACTGCTTACTGTAATTTTTAATGCAGTACATAAGTATATACTCTAGTGTGCCCATTTACTAACCAAATAAGTTAAATAAAACAAACAAAAACCAGCAAATTCCTATGTATTTACAATATTGAAAGTTTTGATAATTTTAATTGATTAATTAAAAACATATACTAAAAGCATAAGTACTTCCAACTTAAAAAAATATTTTCATTACTAGATGTTTACACTCCCCTGTGATCGGACTCACATTAATTTTTTTTGACGTAGAATACGTCTTACCTTACGGTATGAGGAGTCATGTCAGGTTTTTATTGTTGTAATCTTTATTTCATTGAATTTGAGGAAACGGCTAGATGAATTTTTTTAAAATTTTTTTTTTGTAGGTAAATGAAGATGTTATCTTTCGTTTGATATACATTTCATATTGGTTGATATATTTCTAGTATTTTAATTTCTCAAATGAAAATTGTTTAAACACATACACTCAAACATATGTGTGGTGTTTGGTTGAGTGTTTTTGGTTGCTCAACATTGCTTAGGAACATGTATCTAGTAAAAAGTGAAACGAACAGCAAGCTAATGTTGCTTGGCAACATGTATCTAGTAAAAAGTGAAACAAACAGTAAGCTAACGTAATAAAGCTTTTTTGCGAAAGCTTCAATAAAGCTGTTGTAACATTAATTTTGAATTGTAAAGCGTAAAGCTTTCACACAACGCTCGAATGCTAATGCGAAGACTCGATAAGGTAAACCTTTTTTAATATTAGGGCGGCCCTCTCAACATTCGCAGAACTTATTTCAATAAAAATATTAATTAAAATACATAAATTAAATTAAGTTTAAAAAAATTGAACATAATATTTTTTTTTTAAACGGACTTGAATCAAATGCCGTTGGTAAATATAAAAATTACAGCAGACAGTTGTCCGAGGCCACGGACTGTCCCTGCAGGCTGTGTCAGAGACACGGCCATTAAGTTTAACGTAGAATACGCCATCCGATAAGACAGAAAACATATATAACAATAAATGATAAATAATATAAGCAAATGAATTTATTGTTACATATGTTTTCTGTCTTATCGGATGGCGTATTCTACGTTAAACTTAATGGCCGTGTCTCTGACACAGCCTGCAGGGACAGTCCGTGGCCGAAGGCCTCGGACAACTGTCTGCTGTTAATTTTTTTTTGATGTCGCACAGTGTTATCAATAGTTATTATTTAAAATATATAAACTCATGTAGAATTTTCTTTCAATTATAAGTATTTCATTATAATGAAACTAAGTATTTATTTATTTGTTTATCTATTTTTTTAGAATAATAATAATTATAAAAACTCACCAATATCACAAGTTTCTTCTTGGATTTGTCGGTTAATTTTTGCAAGTTGCTTTTGCGCCTTGATTTCTTCAGTAAGAGACAACTTGAGATCGACTACAGCCGTGGAACCTGGGTGGCCCTTCTGTCTGTGTTTCAAACGAAACGCTTTATCTTATCCCGATTTCAATAGAGTCAAGGCATCTTGTTGACCAATATCAAAGAGATCATCCAACTTTTCAACAAACTGTTTAAATTTGTTCTTGGCCGTTTCCGATATTTTCTTCCGGTGTTTTTGAGGAGTTCTCCACTCGGCGTGAAGTTTTTCCAGCTTAGTAATTGCATCTTGATTATGTTTAGTCGGGATTCGAGCTTTCTCCAAAAAAAATTAACACTTCTCGTATAATAAGTTTTGAAGATTCTCTTACACTTAATATCACAGTACGAAAATTATAAAATAAAGCACACAAAACATGACGATTTGAGGGTAGTTTACAACCTATGATGTGGGGAATGGGACAGACAGCCCATAAGAAATATTTTATCATTGGTCCGGCTTTGTACACCTGATGTGGATGTCATTTCAGAGTCCAATAGGTAAATAACAGTTAACTTGAAAAATAAACAAAATATATTATAAACTTTAATTTTAATAAAATATTTTCAAATGTCTTTTGAAATAATACTGTAATAGTTATAAAATAAAAAATTAACAAAGAAACGTTAAAATATATTCGCTAGATAATTGTTCGATCTAACCAACTCAAAGGCACTTTTGAAACTAATCTGAATAAATAAAAGGTCGGTTGTACGCTGAAGTAAAATCTCCATCCCTGAAATATAAATTAGATGCACCCCCCATTTTACCTGTCAAACTGGTCTTTCTTTGGTAAACTAGTGTGAAAATTCCCATATAATAAAAGACTAAATTTGAACTAAAGGATCTTTATTTTTGAAAATAGAGTTCCAAAATACTTTTTACCAAAAAATCTGTTAATTCCGGAACACATTATTTAAAAACCCCTAAAATTCTTAGAATACTCCCAAACTGGCTCCTACCAGGTACCAGGTCACGTTTTTGGGGTCAAAGGCTGTTGTAACTCGGTTTGACTTAAAATAACAACAATATAAATGTAACTATAAATTTTGAAGAACAACATTAGCTTTCTTTTGAGATATTAAGCGTGCTTTTATTATATACCGTTCTCGAGTTATGGCTCCATATGTCAGCATTTTGGCCAAAAATTTTGATTTTTTTCAAACTTTGAGCGACTAGTGGCACGTGTTAACGTTGTTTAATCGAGCTCATATTTCGGCTATCTCAATATCTGGAAAGGGGAATCCGACATCGATTTTTTTCGATTTTTTTTACTAATACTCATTATATGGTAACCCAAACAAAAAATCGCAATTCTTGTTGAAATCACATAATTTCATCTCATGTTCATGATTCGTGTCTTATTTTATTCATAAGATATGTTAATTTACGATTAGAAAAATATACTTTAACGAAAATCTAGTTTAGTTTTTTTTTTTTTTTGATTTTGGTCGTTTTTTAAGTGCATTTTGTATTGGACCCTCCGAATGGATTAGAGATAGAGGGAAGTAAGTTGGAAAATATATTGGGATAGAGAAATAAACATGTGTCGAACCTATATTTGACCCCACCCCCCTAGGAGGTACCATGGGTCGGTCATACAGTTAACTCCTCTAAGGGCACCCTGGGGGCAGTTAGTGCGGTGGAAGCAAATTTTATAAAAATTTAATTATGTTTGAAAAAAAATTGGGAGGGAAAAATTAGTAGGGGTCCGTCATATATTTCAACCCTCTATGGGTGACTCCACGACAGTTATGGTGCATGTTGTGGATTCTTTCCCCTTCACCTCCACCTTTGACCCCGATGCGCAGCCGTTTGTGTCCCCCTCACCCATTTTTTGGCTCATGAATATTTTTCCCCAACTTCACAAAACTAGGGAGTGACTCGCATCCAAATCAAGGATCTCCATACAACACTATCCCACCCCTATTATACAACCAGGGCTGGATTATCCATAAGGCATTTTAGGCAACTGCCTAGGGACCCCGCAGCGAGAGAAAAAGGTAATTTGTTTCATCGAGTGAACATTTAATTTGAAGATGTGTATCCTCGATGACAATATCATAGGCTTTTTCTTTTTTTGTTAAATTACATTGTCATATTTCAAATTATATGTAGAATGATATTCGATTTTATCGGGGCGAGTTTAACGTAAATGGCCAACACAAGCAAGAGCAGCCGTTTTAAGAGAAAGCGTTTTAAAAATTCTACATTGTGAATGCACAGGTAGAAGTCAAAGGGACAAAATGGCGGACGAATCCGTAAAGAAACCAGTACAGAAATTTCAGTCGGGTTAACCGACATAAACATACCTTCACCCGATACCATCCATTGCGACAGAGTTCTATTGAATATTGGTAAATGTGCCAACGTGTCCTAAGTGATTATGGGGAGTTTTCGTGACTACCAGCCAATTGTCCGTCTACTATTTATATGCGAGGTACAAAAATGGGCATGGCGAAGTTGTTCATCTGTTTTGACACAGTATTACACAAAATATTGAGCAGTACCAAATTTTGTTAAGATCAGTTGTGCTATACCGAAGACATCGAGTCGGCCAGCCGGAAAGCCGTCCAACTTTTGTATGTGTGTATTTGTATGCAACGCGAGCTGCAACTGAGCGGTATACGGAGAAAAGAAAGGAGGTAAACCGTCTCTTTAGGCGTCAGAAGATAGCGCGAGAGTGAGAAAATTGAGACATACGGAAGGAAGAACGAAGCCCGAAAATTCTACCAAAAAATTAAAAACGCAACTAATGGACATGGTTCACGGCCCCCTTTCTATAAAGACAGGGACGGAAATCTCGTCGCAGATGTGCAGAGCATGTTGGGAATATGGAGAGAGCATTTCTCCGCGCTACTAGTACCTGAGATATCCAGTGACGATGGGACAATCGATCACAATATGGACGACGACGTCGATTGCCCCCCTCCTAACCAAGACGAGGTCAGAACAGCTATTGCCCGGCTTAAGAACAACAAAGCCGCAGGAGCCGATGGATTACCGGCGGAGCTGTTTAAGGCTGGCGATTGGAGTCTCAGTGTACTATGTCCCATATTTAAAAAAGGTGACCCGAGTATCTGTGCCAACTACCGTGGAATAAGCCTTTTATCCATAGCATATAAGGTTCTATCAAGTATAATGTGCGAAAGACTAAAACCAATTATCGCTGACCTGATTGGACCATACCAGTGTGGCTTTAGGCCTGGAAAATTGATAACTGACCAGATTTTCACGCTACGCCAAATCCTGGAGAAGACACACGAAAAACAAATCGACACCTATCATCTATTTATCGATTATAAAGCGGCCTTCGATAGTCCGATACGGGAGAAACTCTATGAAGCAATGTCTGAGCTTGGTATTCCTGCAAAACTCATACGCCTTTGCAGGATGACCTTGACGAACACCAAATCCGCAGTGAAAGTTGGTAAAGATCTTACCGAACCTTTCGAAACTAAGCGAGGCCTCAGGCAAGGCGACACCCTATCGTGCGATCTCTTTAACATCTTAATGGAGATCATTATGAGAAAAGCTGTAGTCAACTTGAATAAAACCATCAGCAGCAAAAGTCACATGCTGCTCGCGTATGCTGATGATATAGATATCATTGGGCGCACAATTAGCGAAGTTACTGCAGTTTTTTCGAGAATTGAGAGGGAGTCAGAAAAAGTGGGTCTGAGGGTAAATGAGGACAAGACAAAATTAATGGTTTCAACGAACAGGGCCTCCACGCGATTAGACCAAAGCGTGAACGTTGATATCCATTATAACTTCGAGGTAGTGGACGAATTTATATACCTCGGATCTGCCGTGACCAAAACCAACATCGTCAGCCTTGAGATCAAGCGGAAAATTGTGCTTGCGAATAGATGTTATTTTGGGCTAAGCAAGCACTTTAGAGATAAAGCCCTCTCTGGAGTAACAAAAGTCCAGCTGTACCAGACTCTCATTCAACCTGTCCTGCTTTATGGCGCAGAATCCTGGGTCCTATCGCAAGCAGACAAAACATCTGTAGGAGTCTTCGAGAGAAAAATACTTCGAAAAATTTATGGCCCTATAGTGCACAACGGCGAGTATCGGCGACGCATGAATCATGAGCTGTATGAGCTTTATCCTGACATTGACACAGTTAAGCGATTCAAGATAACGCGATTGCGCTGGCCAAGCCATGTCAGTAGAATGGATGAAGACGAACCAGCACGAAGGGTTTTCGAAACCGAACTCGAAGGAAGACGAAAAATAGGAAGACCAAGACTCCGCTGGAGGGATCAGGTTGACGAATCCCTGCGTACACTTGGTATTGACAACTGGAGAAATAGAGCAAAAGATCGAACTGGTTGGCGAAATATGTTACGTTCGGTTTGTAAGGTCCCTGACCCCCCGGGATTGTCCGAAACCGGATAAGTAAGTAAGTAAGTTACAACGGGACTTTTTCTCCCGATTTCAGGACAGCATTTTGACATCCCTAATAATAAATTAATAGGGAATTTTGTCAATTCTTTAAATAGTCAACCTATTTCTCATATTTCATGAATTAAATTTTTGATTTTACCCCTGAGAAGTTACTTTGTTAGCCAAAGTAGCCGGAATGTCAAATTTTCTGTCCGAAACAATTGTTTTCGTACGAAATTACTTTAGAATAACAACCCTGTAATTGTTTTTGTACACGAAATTTCCGCAAATTGGTGAGAACCAGACAAATAAAAAGTGCACTGTTTCTTGAAGCTGACGGAAATACGCTTAGGTGTGTAGGAAACTAAAAATGTGATATTGTCCTGTATTCAGTTCTTGCGAAATTTTCGTAAGAAATTTTTTCATTTATCTCTAAACGGAAAATTTTCTTGCGGGGAGTTACCACATACCTCTGATTTACCTTGCAAATATTTCATTAATCATTCATCTTTGCACTGCATTTTATTTTTAACGCATGTGGTATTGGTTGGTTGGTTGAAAAGGCTGCAAGACAGCACGCTGTCTAGCACATTTATTTAGGCTAAATAAGCCCATTGTGATACCTGTAGTTTCCTCCATAGCAACTAGTAGTCTAGCCAATTTTCCCTTTCAATAAATTTGTCTATAAGACCTACAGGAGTATCCTGTAGGGCTACGGTGCTAACTAGATGTGTTCCGAATATCCTACTTTTCAGTCCTGCCAGGGCAGGGCAATCCAAGAGAAGGTGTTTCGTCATTTCCTCGTCCTCTTCCATGTAGATGTTACAGAGAGTGGAGTTTCTATGTCCCAATCTTAGGGCGTGTTATCCTACAAGACAATGCCCCGTAAGTGTTCCTATCATTGTGGATAACCTGCCTCTCGGCAAGTTAAGTAGTTGCCTAGTCCTCTTCCTGTCCACCTGTGGCCAGAGGACCCTGGCTTGTTTCCAAGTTGAAGTAAGTGTCCACTTGTCCTTGAACATATTATCGGCCCACTGCCTGATCTGCAAACGGCGGGTAGAGATTGGCATACCAACACCTTCTTCTGCCGGAAGAACCTGTGCCGCAGTGCCCTGTCTATCTAACGCATCCGCTACGCAATTGCCTGGAATGTCGCTGTGTCCCGGTACCCAGATGAGCCTGAAAATACTCTGCCATCACCCTAAGTGATGAATGGCATTCTTTCACCGTCAGGGACTTAGCAAAGATGGCCTCCAGGGATTTTATGGCAGCCTGGCTGTCTGTAGATATATATTCTCCGGAGGGTTGTGACACTACTTGTCCTACAGACTTGGAGTCCTCACATACGCCCTTATCCCACTCCAAGATGTTTACCTGTGCAGGAGTGAGTGCAGAGAGTTGACTAACCAATCTAGTGGCCAGTCGAAGATCAGCTCTCTACTTCCGGGAGGGGCAGAGATTTTTAGTTTTCCCCGTAGTTGGGGAAGGTTGACCACCGCCCGAGTTATTCGCAGTTGCTGAGGCCCCCTTGCGTGTGACCGCAGAAGACTTACGAGCACTAATGCTCGAGGAAGAGCCCGTAGGCTCGGGGGAAGTCACAGGTTTTCCTGTGGCCGGTAAACTTTTCAATATTAATCTTCATGTTGATTGGGCCTCAACTTGTAGCCGCTATCTACGTCCGTAAACATGCAATGTGTTCAAAAAGAAGGGCCCCGTGGTTGTCTATGAAGCAGGGAGTTCCACGCGAGGGTTGACACTCCGCCTTATGGGACAGAGTGTTCAGAGTCAGGCCGAACCAAAGAGCGAGTCATCTCAATCTCACCATTACCACCAACTTAACGGTGACGGATTTCGAACGTACTACAAGACTTACCAGGTTTTAAGGAGGCGGAGACGAACGGTACCTTAACCACGAGCCATTTCGACAGAGTGTCACCTCTGCCTACTCAGGTCGCAGAGCACAGGACGACAGCTCGAGAGCAGAAGATCAAATAGTTACGAAAATCGTGAACCAGGGTCTTCGCTGAGTCTGTGCCAAAGAGAAAGAAGATCATTTAGAGTTACCCATGTTGCACCGCGAGGAGGCAATCTTCACTGCAACATGTGGTATTACTTTTGTTTAATAAAATAATCAAAATGTCAATATTCTGGTCCCAGACAATTATCAAACAATTGTTTTCGTACGAAATAAGTTTAGCGTAACAACCCTGTACTTGATTTTGCCTTCGAAATTTTCGCAAAGACCTGAGTACCAAGCAAATGAAAAGTGAGCGAAATTTTCATTCATGGAATTTCCGTTATTTTTTATACACGTGCTGCTTATGGCAACGAAAATTTCATAAAAACTGAATACCGGGCTTATACCGATAAACATGCTGCCAAATATCCAGATAAATCGATGGGAGAAACTTGTGCCGCTAAATTAAAAAATTTGGAAAAATGTTGAGAAAATTGTACTATACGGCACTTGACATAATTTTTCAAGAAACAAGTACCAAAACGAAAAAATTTATGCCAAAACGGCACAAATTATGCCAACATAGTAACACTGGTGATTGGAGAACACCTCCGTTTGAAAACGGTGATTTGTTTCTGTTTTCGGTTTGGTTACGTTACGTCTAACTGGGGTGATAGTTTCCCTTTAGATCAATACATTTACTCCATGGTTTTTCAACTTTTGTATTCCTTCCAAATAATAGGTTTTCTCAAGGTCCACAAAATAGGCATTTGTTTCAGTGCTGACTTCTTCATTTGGCACAAGTCTCTTACCGCCGAGGCATTTCTTCAGGTTTCAAAATAGAAAACAGTCTCTGGGGGATAAATACGTCCGAAAAAACTCGACTCGCGATCCGAATCTGCAATAACTCGTTTGTTTTAAACCTCAAAATCTGAGCTAAAAAGATTTGAACTTGTTAAAATGATTTTTATCAAAGATTGTTATTTTACAGCTCGCAAGCGACGGCTGTATCGCGGGCGAACCGAACTTTTTTTGGGAGCGAGCGAATAAGAGAAAGGATCTTTTGTTGCAAAAAAATGAAGTAAAACTGACTGTGGTCAGTTTGATTTAATTTTGACGATGGATAAATACAAAGTCGGGTCGCCAAAGTTATGAATATGAAAAATATATTTCTTATGACTAAAATAGCAAAATTTCCTAAACGAAAATTTACAAGGCATATAATATTTCATTGTGAGATTCCCAAAAATATCATGGACACTAATTATCACATTGTTTATCATCATTATCATGCAACATAATGTTGATCTTGTTTAAAAATATAAAAACTTACGAATTCGTAAATAAAATCAGAATAAGCAATCAGAAATTATACAAGAGCTTGTAGGGATGAAAATAACTTAAAGATTTGGGCTCGCGATCCCATATTTTCGCGCTGGCTCGCGAGCGAGTCGTATGTTGCGATCTTTAATTTTTAAACTCGCTCGCGATTTCTGTCTGTTACCATCGTGAGGGAGGTATATTTTCAGATCTTTAAATCTTAAACTCACTCGCGAGTTTTGCTTTTTAAAATCGCGATCGGAGTGAAGTAAAATCGTGAGCGAGTTAAAAATTGCGCTCGCTCGCGATTTATTCAAAGTGCGCTCTCCGTACTATGTATCTTCTTTGACAAATCAGCATTTAACCCTTTGACGATCGTACATTTTTGGCCGAAGCGATTTAAGTTGTTTCGATATTTTCGTGATCTATGACAATTTTTGTTGTTTATTTTTCGGTACTTTTTTCCATATTAGCTAAAAGCCACACATACTTGCCAAACATAAGTATGTTCGGTCCATGTAAGAATGGTGAAAATCGAACCTGCATTTCTTTAAAGTTAAGGTATGGACTCAAAACATAACTGACATTACCCCCAAGCGCGTTCCCTTTTTCGACCAGTTGAACCCATTTGTAGTAAGACCACTTTTAGACACACTTTGATGGCTCATAAGGGTCAAATCGGTTCAGTTAGAGAATTAACATCTACTATACTATTGTTACCCCTACCATCTTCTATAAATCTCCCACAGATACATGTGCTCTATATCCTACCTGTACAATTATAGGGTTAAAGAGGTTTAAATTATGGGAAAATTTTTAAAAATTTGGTTGAAAATTGTTAATGTCACAAAACTTTCAATTGATCAGATGTCTTTATTGTAATTATAATTAAAATTTGTATTATTTATTTATTCCCATGTTTGGATTTATACGTGGCGATTTGAAAGCTCCGCGACTTTTTTAACTTTCCTCGTAGTTAACTAAAAATCAACACTGCTCCTGGCAACTACCATCTCTTATTAGACTAATGTAATTTTTAAACTAGCTGTGTCAGTTAGTTTGTGTTTGACAGCCACTAAAAGCACACAACCTCGTGAAGTTCATGCATTATTTATTGCGTAAAAACCCCCCAAGGAAAGGCTTTATACACGCTGAAAAATTAGTCGTTTTCGTTGTTTGGATACAAGTACAACGTGCTTGTAACTAGTATCAAATAATGTATACTTGTGTCCAAACACATTTTGTTTGCCATTCAATATTACATGTTGGAGGCCCAACGATTAATATGATTAATATTTGTTTCAGTGACCCTAATGAGGCTTTGTTTTTTGAAAACTGCTGACAACAATAACGTGACAGTCAACAAAAAAGCAGCAGATATTCTATTCATGAAAACAATGTTTGCAAACATGTACGTGGTTCCTGCAATATGGTGCTGGGGCCGTTATTTTTCAGCGTGTAAATACTTCATAAAACATAAAACAATTTCAATGGATTAAAAGTGGTTTACTGAAGTGGTTACCGTTTTGGTCGTACCAGCACAAGTGCCGCCGAACGTTCAAGCCTCTCAAAAGAGGTCGTCACAGCAGACAACGTCGATACATATATGGAAAGATATTGGACGATCGTCGAATGAAAGTATGTGAGACGGCTGATGCATCTCAACTGAGTGGATAGATCTCCTTTTACATGAATCATGAATTTTTGGGCATGAAAGGGCATTCCGCGCGGTGGGTGCCGCGATTACTCATACTCGACTGCAAGCACAACCGTGTAACCACTTCAAATGAATGTTTGGCGATGTTCAACCAAAATCCAAAGGAGTTTCTGGCCCGTGGACGAAACATGAATACATTACAACTAGTGTATTCAAAAAACCGAGTTTTCAAAAATTTCGGTTTCTTCGATTATTCCGTTTTTCGTGAAACCGGTTTTATAATCGGTTTTTATGACAAAACGTTAAACTATGCGTTTTACAAACATTGTTTATTTTTAATCTAATCTTTTTGAATTTGGGATCGACTACTGAGTACATAGCCATGAAAAACCTTGTCAAAATACCGTTGGAACCAGTGTAAAACTGCAGGTCCAAATCAGAGTCTGTAAGTCTAATCCTTCGTGGGATGTAATGGGAAACTTAAATGTGGGGCATATAAAAATTGGAACTTAATTTCGCTTCTAAAAAATAATACAGATACAGTCCCTCATTCGACCAACCCCATTATGCAGTACATTTTATATTGTTTGCGCCTCTATTTCGTGTTTTAAGGCCTCTATGCATTCGGTATTTTATATTATATTTCACGGCGCTCTAGGGATAATAGTCCAACTGGATAAAATCGCAGCTATGATGCGCCCAATGGACTTCCGAGTTTTGGCTGATTATGCGATTTTCGAACACAGTGCGCACATATCGATTGCAACGTTGGCTGTGTGGCATGTAGCGTCATACTGTTGAAACAGTACGTCGTCCATTTCTTGGAACAAATGCCGCTCAGCATAGCACGGTAACGCTCGCCATTGACGGTAACAGGGGCTCCTTTCTCATTTTCGAACAAAAATGGACCTATGATGCCGTCATGCCAAAAACCGCACCAAACTGTCACTAGTTGTGGATGCATCGGCTTCTCCTCGACGACGCGTGGATTGTCCGAGCCCCAAATGTGTCAATTTTGATTCCGGTAAAAATGCTCGCCTTAAGCCAAGCGATCTTCATCACAGTCAGCGCAGCGAAAACGCATTGTATGGTGGATTGATTGGAATTTATAAGCCTACATACCGAGGTATTTATGCAAATTTCTGCGCAACGGATTGAGAGAAATGTTCAATTGCTGAGAACGGTGGCTAGTTGATGTTAATGGCTGTTCGAGACACCTTCAGCTACAGCGACAATGTTTTCCGCTGAATGCAATGGACGAGCATGTACACGAGTTCTTTTGTCCAATAACAACCCTGATTGACGAACTCGCTTCACAAATTGATCCATAAACTGCGTTGATAGCACTCTATTTTACAGTTTGGTTTGAGGCCTCAGCACTTTAGAAAGAAATGTTCAATATTCCACAATTTTTTTCAAGCGTCGCATACCATTTCTTAAATTTGTAACCTGTGACTAATAATCTGTCACTTCGTAAATGTCAAATTGGCCATTTTCTTCGTTATAACGGGGGATTCAATTTCCAAATCTCACATGCCCCACTCGTTCTTTAGGTTTAAAGACACCGGTTCTTCGAATATAGCAATTTTTAAAAAATCAGCGTACAGTTAACCGGCCGGGATTCGTTTAACCGGTTTCGGTTTTGAATACCTAAATCAGTCAAAGCAGTGAACTTCTCCGTGTGCACGTGTACCAAAGAAGGCCAAGATGGGACTGTCGGCCAAGACGGTTATGGCGACAGTGTTTAGGGATGCATGAGGTGTCATTCACATCGATTACCTTGAAATGGGTAAAACGATCACGGGCGAATATTATTCACAGCTGTTGGATAGACTCTGCATTGATTTGAAGCAAAACTTACCGCGTTTGGCAAACAATAAAGTGCTCTTCCACCGTGACTGTGCACTAGCACAAAACGTCTTGAATGGGCATTCAAGACATTTGCTTTTTTTTCCAAACATGATCCGTAGCGAAGTTGCGATCACCAAGTACTTCGGGGTACTGTCGACAAAGCATTCGGTTACGTCTGTATGTGGGTGTGACGCAATACGATGTGAAGCGAAGCAAAAGTCGTAGTGTTGTCTTTCTGTGCTGTACAGCTTCACTCACACGAATGCTTTTTCAAAACACTAAAGTATTTGGTTGCCGCAACTTCGCTGCAGTACATGTCTTGAAAAAAAGCAAATGTCTTGAATGACTATTAAAAACATCTTGTGCAGATGTCTATTAAGTACCGACGAACAGGTGTGTAGTCGCCATGGCAAAATACCATAAATTGAACTTTACGGTGCTACCAAATCCACCATATTTTCCTGATTTAGTCCCCAAGATATATTTCCAAAGCTGAAGAAATGGCTCGGCGGTGAGATATAATACAGTACTGGTAGCACATTTGTATGATCGGTCATTTACTCTTTCTTACTCTTTGCCAGTACTCTTTCTGTTTTAAACGTCTTAAATTTCTCTGTTGGATTGTATTTGCCAAGAAATTGAACTGATTATTTACTAAGCGATAATTTGAATATTATAATTTTGGATACATCAACTGATTTTTTGAACAAAATCAAATCAAAGATCTTGGGAAAGAGGCAACATAAGGGAATGTAGAGATCAGAGCTGTTGTGAAGATACCACAATGAATACATTATAACCCAGATATCCAGTTCCACTATATATGTGTGTAGTTGGGAAAACGAGACTATTCCTTCGAATCATTTATCACAAAATTCCCATGATATCAATCAATACGTTTCCTAGACTATCGACGACATCACACTGACCTTGGCGAAACTGCGAGTCATCGAAAACATGTCAACAATAATAATGACACAAACTGTCCAGTTTTCGTCATTAATATTCCGTCACAAAAGTCCCCCACTGAGTGCGTGTATGTGCGAATGTAAGCGTGTTTATATATGGACCGAACAAACAAGCCATCATCATTTGTCTCAACTGCCGACCTTGCTGAGCCCGCTTCCTCCTGCTGCACAGGCCGTGTTTTCAATTTAACCAAACAGTCGGGAATCTTATGTCCTCCAGTCCCCTTACTGACGCATCATCTTTAAGAAATTATAGAACAAGATTTTCGCCCAACATTGTACATTACAAGTACATAAATGTGTACATAATACCGTAAAAAATTTACGACGTACTATGTGTGTGAAGTAACTTCCTTTGGAACCACGAAGCGTAGGTATTTGCAAACCCACACCCACTCCCTGGGGTCCCACCAACACATTGATAATTCCCATTTAACTCTCAGCGGCAGAGGACTGTGGAGGCTTTCAGACCCACGGATGGGACACTAAGAATGAACGTGCGTTTACGTAAATGATAGAATTTAAAGGAAGCCGTTTCAATTTGTCGGCCTCCAAACATTACTGGCCCACACTCGAGGGACGGACATATTTGCTCATCCGCTCCGTAGTTCCGCTTCTTGTTTTATTCCATTTTGATTACATTGTTTCCAATGCATTAGCCACACCATCTAACAAAACATCCGCCATCTACGATACATCCACCCGCGGAACAGGATGAGCATTTGATTTTAATAAACTCGGGGTTCGGGCACTATTTGACTGTGTGTGTGTGCACGTGTGAGAGTGTGTGCGTCAGTCTATGGCCTTTGCCGGATTTTGTGTTTATCTTTTTTTGCTCGTCTTGCCTTTTTTATGTTTCCTTGGCTTTGGCTTTATCCCTTAGCCGTATTTAACTTATAGACTTTATGGCGCTGTACTATACCGAGTGTTTTGCCTCTTTGTTTTGTTTTGTGTCGGTCTTTATTTTTCATCACATCCTCGAAATTTGGAACATTTTCAAGTCATTCATTGGTTTATTTGGTCAACTTCATATGGATGATGTTATGTCACTAACACCGGTCGGTTGGTTGGTCGCAACTTCTGTCCAAACGAACGACCTACAGGCCAAACGTCATCATCTTTGCTGGTGAAACGTCACCCGTTCTGACCGTCCCCCACTCCAACGGATGTTACAGCTTGTTTACTTTACATGGGCAATTCTCGTAACAATAAAATCCAATCCGTATTCTGGGATCGGCTTTTTCGCCTTCGTCGGCACATTAAATCATTACGAGTAGGACCTATATTACAACAAAGTCGCAAGGATATGTCTGCGGCTATGGATATGCATGTGTATGTGTGTGTGTGTGTATACGTTAATGTGTGCGTGTTTAAAGTATTCATGCGATAAATGAAATGCGAAAGAAATTGATGTCCATCACGACCGTGTCCACTAAAAGTGGAAATAATGATGGCTCCATCATTGATTCGATGACAGTTTAATTGCCCCTAGAGTGAGATGCATCGGAAGGGATACCCTACGCAGTTTAAACTCAATTATTCCAATTGTTCATATGCTTGTAACAATGGTTGTGTACATGTACCAGAGTATGGAGAGCGTTTTTGTCTGCTCTCCCGTACGTCACGATTTCAATTCAGTTCGATCGGAAGTTTAAAACTTTAACTCGCGAGTTAAATGTGAAATGTAAAGAGCAAAAAATAGAGCACGCACGAGATTTCAAAATTCAAAAATCCCGTATCAGTTTTAAATCTAAAAAGTGAAAAATTCGGAGCACTCCCGTCGTCTCCGTGTAGATACCCCCGCACGTTCTACCAACCGATATGGTCCTCAAACTTCTGGGGAAACAAAACGCTGGATATAATACCTGTCTGGGATGTGTTACCACCATTGCTGATGATTGGTCATTCAGTTTGTATCTCCATTAAGAAATCTGTCCTTGGGCTTGGATGTTGTTCGGTTTCAGAGCTGTAAGGTTCCGACTCCACAAGCGTCTGTGTATGTTGTGTAGAATTAACCGTAAATTCCCAGTGGCGGAAATCAGGAGCTAGAAGTCCTGAAATCATGATCCAGAAGGCATTCTATAGAATACGGCAGGCCTACCCTACACATTACCTCCTCCTTTCTCTTTAACATTGCTTGAGATTGGGAGGCAAGGCCTTTCATCCCTCTCTACTAGAATGCCTTATGAAGGCCCTCAAAAAGAGTACTTTTAGAAGGACTTAAGTAAAAATACTTGCATGGTTTCATATTTCAGATTTATACTTTAACCAATTGTTATTCTTATAAATTGATTTTTTTTAATTCTGCAGCCACAGAAATCGAACACACGACCTTAGAACTTACAGTCGGACGCTTTATCTACTGGTCTATCGGATATTATGATTTTGCAATGACGAATTGCGAACATGTGGAGAGACAGGTTTTCATGAACAACAACGTCTTCTGGCAATCTTTTAAAAGGCCTGTGGAAACCTTTTCCGCATGCCTTATTCAGGGAAGGCCTCGCAAATTTCGCCGCTGGGTTGCTTCCAGTGATACCATAGAGCAATAGACAAGAGTTTATATCCCTCTCTTTACGTTCTCTCGCTGACAACGAGGTAATAGGCCATTTCACCGAGCTCTTGAATTTTACTCATTGGTTGGATATAAAATGGACGGAAATAAAAGAGAATGTATATTTTCGTTCGATTTCCTACTTTATAGTAGATCAGCAGTGCCATGGTTACCTCCTGGTGGTACAAAGCAATCATAGTGGAGCAGCTTCCATGACACAGCTGATCGACTATCAAGTTCGAAATTGATGGAAAACAGAGTAGATAGATGAGAGAGCAATAAGCAACCAGAAGCAAACCATGAAGCAAAAACAGTTTAAATAGTGTTTGATTAATTCTGGTTGCATCGAACGAAAATACACATTCTCTTTTATATCTGTCCGTTTTATGTCCAATCGAAGAGTAGCATGAAATGTAACGTAAAGAGAGAGATGGCGACTCGTATGTATTGATTTATGCTTCCGCTCACAACTTGCCATCATTCACAAGCAACAACATCGGCATTGCCCTAGTCCAAGAACCTTGGATTGATCGGGATAATAACGTAAAGGCCCATGTCAACATCTTCGCGTTTAACTCGTCTGAGCCTGCATTGCAGCTGGGAAAGGTGTTAAACACATTTTACTTTTAATTGTAATACTGGTGATGTGGTCACGTCATACACAGTGGTTAAATTGGAATCAAACTTTATGATGTCTCTGTGTGTCTGCCGTTTGAGGGGTATGATCTGTATGAACCTCCTACAAAGGAGTGCCAGTTTATATTCGGTTATGATGTCAATGCTCATTACACTCAATGGGGCAGTAGGGACATCAATGGGAGATCCGCAATTCGGATCTGTAGCATAAGGAGTAAGGATACTTTTCGTAATAGATCCGGAGATATTGTCATAGAGAACATAGTCCACTGAGGAGTCCCTCTTTAAAGAATTTACCCGTACCAAAAGAGTAGGTACTCCTTTTATGATCACAGTACGAATACATTTACGATTGATGGGGAACAAAAGCGCTTTAGGAAACCAATAGGAACTACTGGCTCAAATGTCATGACCTTGTACAAAGTAAATGGAAAGTATACAATATTACCAATCTTCTGTACAAATACTTTACTGACTTGTGCTTCATAACCTACACTGGCAACCAGGTTAGTGGACGAAGGAACAGGAGAAGTTGTGGAAGAAACACTGAATTGGACCAGAACTGGTCTACGTATAAGTCCCGCTTCAATGAGTATAAAAAGGGCATCAAAGCAAGCCAGTTTGATCAGCTTATGTGAGTCTTTCGTCGTGTTGTATATTAAGGACCCCAGGTACTTGGTACAACTAGGCAAAGGCATGGGTCACATACTGGCTCGGAAGCTGAAACACATGAGGGCCTTATATCAAATCCGATACTGCACGTAGGCCAGGTTATTCAGTGTTTGATATCACACACTTGGGTGTGATTGATGACATGTTCGATGAGATAAAGTTGATTTTGGCTATACATAGTTTTAAGCCCTATAAATCACCAGGTTCGGATGGAATCTTCACGGATATGCCGCTAGAGTGTGCCAACTGTATCACACCGCAGAGTGGGGGACGATTGTACAAAATATCAATAATATTAGGAATTCTAAACTGAGTGTACTAGACATTTGTAGGGGAGGAGTCAAACTTTCAATATCTTTTATTTAGGGGCACCCTGTTGCAACCATATAATGGGATGCAGGGTGTCGAAGTGACCTTCAACATTTCAAGGCCTGTAACTTCTAAACGTTTTAGTCGATTTGAAAGAATTTTTTATTCTGAGAATCTATTAAATAAGGCAAACATGCATACTAGTGTGTGTTATCTTGTACTATTAGAAAGAATGTATTTGGAATCAAAAATGTCAATGTTTGCATTGCATTGCAACTTCCCAAACCGCAAGATGCAACCGAAAAAAATTCAACATTTTCCAAGAAATATGCCATCATCCCTTCGTCGGTTTTTATTTACAGAAGGGGCTTCTTCTTGCAATATTGACTCGAATCATTACCTGGTTGCTACGAAAGTTCGTACAAGACTGAACTGGGCGACAAACGTACGAAACCGACACGAGAAAAGATGAATAGTGACAAACTGATAATACCAGAGATATCAAGCGCCTAGGACCGAAGTTAGCTATCAAAATCTAAAAAAAAAAATAAATGGTTTCCCATTACATCCCATGAAGGGACTGGGGAGAACTTCTCACAATCACTGAGCTGTGCGCTTTCCAGTTTTCACTCACTGATTGGGACCTACAGTTTTACACCGATTAATTTGAGAAGCTTTTTCATGGCTAGATACTCGATAGTGTCGCCGTCACTATGCGAGGTGACCGCCGCCGAAAGAAAATTTGAAGGTGGTCAGAGCCGGGTTCGAACCCAGGATCTCATGTACAAGCGCCGCGCACACTAACCATTGCACCACCGACGGCCACGCTATCAAAATCTACGGAAAGTTAAACCATGGCACGATGACGAATGTCGCATTGCAACGGATGAAAAAGAAGCTGCACGTATGGCAACGAAACAGTCAGTTACAACCCGTGCTGCCACTGAGCGGTACAAAAGATTGTGGAGGGAGAAAAACCAACTGTTTAGTCAGAAAACGTGGCAGTGGGTGCAGAGTGAGTGAAAATTTTTCCAGAGGATAAGAAGGTCGAAAATCTGACCGAATAATGGGCAGCCCTACTGATAGGTAAGCAGTGTGTGCTTAAAATGTGGAGAAAACACGTCTCAGAACTGCTCTACTCAGAATCTTTCAGTGAAGATCAGGATACATTGATTGTGGAGAACGGTATAGATTGTCCCCACCCAGCCAAGACGAGATTAGAACGGCAATTTCCGGACTTAATAGTAATACTGCGGCGGATGCGGATGAGCTACCCACTGAGCTTTTTAAGGCCTGTTTGCCCAAATGCATCAAATTATGTGAAGTATATGGTTTGGGGAATCTATGCCTGACGATTGGAGTCATTGTGTACTATGTTTTGTATTGAAAAAAATGTATCCGTATGAATGTTCAAACTATCGCGGTCTTAGTTTTTTACCCGTGACGTATAAGGTAGTTTTTTACCCATGACGTAAAGCAAATTTTGTAAACCTAATTGGACCTTCTCATTGTGGTTTTAGACCAGGGAGGTCACGACTGACCAACTATTCGTACTACTTCAAATCCTGATCCTACCATCCAATCTACTACGCCAAATCCTGAAACTACTTCAATCCAACCATCTTTTTGTCGATTACAAAGCTGCTTTCAATCGCCCCATACGGTGAAATTTGTACGAAGCTATGTCTGAACTTGGGATACCGGCAAAATTAATTCACCACTGCAGAATGACGCTGACCAATACTAACTCAGCAGTGAAAGTATCGAAAGATCTCACCTAACCATTCTGTGCCAGGCGATTACTTAGAAAAGACGATACACTTTCGTCCCCTCTCTTTAACATCTTAATGGAGATAATAATGAAAAGAGATGCATAATGACTGTACACGACCATCAACTTAGAAGCCATAATATGGCATTTAATATGACCATTGTATTATGTTACTCCTTGGACGAAATTTGCGAGAGGTTACTGAAGTATTTGCCAGAATTGAAGAGAAATCGACGAAGTTGGGTCTTGTTGTTAGTGAGGGCAAGACAAAATTGATGGTGTCGACGACTAGACAACCTTCTCGACTGGGTCGACACTTGTTTATTTGTCCTTTAGATTAATGTCCTTTAGAAACGCCCTCTCTCGACAAACTAAAGTCCACATACACCAGACTCCCAATTTACTAAAGAATGTACTAATATTTAATGTACTGAGGCTGACATCGTGTACCATTCATAATTTTGGAAAAATATTTCGGCAGTTTTAATGCAATGAGCACGAAATTTATGAGCATCAATTTCAAATTCAGCCGAAAGAGTTATTAAAATTGTATGTAAATAATTTAAAAAATTTACATTTAAACCATGGTTTAAAATTGCTGACTGATTTTCATTGCTAAACTGATTTACTGACTGTGACCGCGAAAATGATCCGAAGAAACTGAAATAAAAACACACGCACACAAAATGAGTTTTTTTACATCGACTGCGTCTGCTGCGCACACACAATTTCTTACCGATAGAATCAGTCATTTGTTCTGATAGCAAAATCAACTGCCAATGCAAACGCTGAAATCAGCACAGAACAGTGTTGAACTTGGTGAATTATTTTCATTGCTTAACTGATTTACTGACTGTGACTGCAAAAATGATCCAGACAAACCGAAATGAAACCGCAGACACATTTTTCCAAACGAAGTTGTATGAAAGCTTCAAAACGAACTCCATAGAAGCTTTTATTCGCTCAATAAATTAAACGTCATAGGTACGATGGAAAGTAAACATTGGATGGTGGAAAATATGGGTTAATAATACCAGATAGTGGCAATAGTATACAGCGATCAACAAGGGAACAACAACCGAATTTCGTGTTTTTGTGGCAAACTAGTTGTGTTAAATACAATACAAATGTATACCAACGATAAAAGTCAACAAAAAAGTGCAAAATGCATTTAAATTGGTCAGTTCTACGCCAAAACGACAGGAAAAAGTTAAGTGAACATATTTTGTAACTCCACCTGGTGTAAGGTAATTTTAAATTTAATTGCTCTCATTTCCACAAATCTACGATGAAGAGTGTGAAATGAAACGTCAGATGAGAGAATAAGTTTATCTATGTATGTATTATTCTATGTTTCAAAGTATCTGGCTGCGGTCGAACCAGTACAGAAATTTCAGTCGGGTGAACCGACTACCCTCACCCGAAGTCATCCATTGCCACCGAGATCGAATGTATCAATATTCAATAGAAGAGTGGCATGGCGCTAAATATTATCCAATACACAACTTTATTATGAGCCTAGATCAGTGGTCACCGTCCATAGCCCCCAGGGGCCGAACACGATCGGCTTTTTACACGTACACAACACGAACACAACACGAACGTCAACAAAAAGCATATCAAAGAGCGTATGAGAGAAGAAAATTTCATTCAGTAGCACATTAGCTTTCAACGAAGAATGGTCATGTCGCTTTGTTCTGGATTCAGTACAAATACACCAATACATTCACATTTGATTAGCATTCTCTTTTTGGTGACCACTGGCCTAGATGATCTTTAATCTTCAATTTGTAGGAAAACATTGCCGAGAATGGAATTTGCTTAAGATCGCTTGTAGTCTACAAGAGTTATCGTGTCGACCAACCTGTCATCCGCCCACCTTTTGTGTGCATTTGAGTAAATTTTGTCTAGTACCAAACTCCATAATGATTGCATCGGTTTTGCGGGACTTATCTTGCCGAATCAACCTTGTCTTAATCGGTGACTGACGTTTGATGACACGAAGCCTATAACCTAACTTCGTTAAGATTGGAAATCTTTCACGTGACAGCTCATTGACAACCCGGACGACCACCAAGATTTAGTATGGGACGTACCAGAATGGGCGTGACAAGACGACTCATTTTCCATAAAAGAGTGGCATTTGCCTAAATTTTGTCTAGTACCAAATTTCATAAAGATTGGTTCTGTTTTGCGGGAGGTATCCATTGTCTTACTTGGTGACTCGCGTTTGATGACATGAAGCATGTAACCTAATTTCATTAAGATCGGAAGTGTTTCACGCTACTTATCACATTGGCAACCCGGAGGACTACCAAGCTTTTGTATGGGAGGTACCAGAATGGGCTTGGCAACCTCGCCAATTTTCTCCAGTTAAGTAGACATGTACAAATTTTGAACCAATGTTTGAGTTGAAGTTAATCACATTTACCAGAGAAAAGCTTTAGGATAAATATGATTTTGTATTAAATGTATCGATTTGTATGGGAGGTACGAAAAGGGGCGTGGTCAAAACGCCCATTTTCATCCCCAACCTAAGTTTGAACAAATAATGGTCCCTAACAAAATTTCACTTTGATCGATTAATATTTACGGCAGTTATCGTGTTGACCAACCCGACAGACGGACATGGCTCAATGGTCTTAAAAAGTCCCAAAACTAATTTCATCCAACGATACTGAGGGTCTAATATGGCTCCTACTATGTGTTAAATTTTTGCCCGTATTAAATGATATATAGCCCCATCCTATGGGTGAGGGTATAAAAATGGGAGAATCAAAGTTCCTGATAGTTCTAAAATCTTTTGCACCGGCATGACAGATAGTGCACCACTGCTGGGTACTTTTGGTTTTGGTCAACACATTTAAGACTCTTCCATCAATTAATGTCATATATAAATTGTATTTCACAGTAATTTTTTTCCATTTCTTAATGTGTATTGTAGGGGGTTCAGAGTCTCAATTTGATTATTTATGATACTTTGATTTCAACCGGTCTGCATTTCAACTTGCTTTCATAAACTTTGTCATAAGTCGGATAAATGTTGCTATTGTGACTCATGTTTAATTGACGCATACTTAAGTTCTGCCTTTTAGTTAATCCGTTTTCTACTAAATACCTTAAGGCTTCTTCAGGTGAAACTGCAGGGGCTTCTTTACGGTTATTACTAAGAACTTTTCGAATTTCAGATGATCGAGATGGAGAAATTGTTACCTGGTCTAAGACAAATTTCAAATCGGTGGCGTGGGATTTTCTTGTAGATATATCGGCGGCATGACTTAATAAATTTGTGTTATCTTATTTCTTTCGCTAATCTTAGTATAAGTACTTTTAAGTCGTCCGATTGTGTTAATTTGTTTGGGTATAACAAAAACTATTTCGCGTGCTAACCAGTCCTCACATTTTCTGAACACTCTTGCGTACCTCAGATGTTTATCTTATTTTAGTTTAGTGTAATTACATTTGTTACGAACATTATCATATATTAATTTGTTCAATTCATTGTCAACTTCACCTGGAATCTTCCTCTTTAAGTAGTTCGAAACAGCTTTTATATCCTTGTTGTTTCCCAACAGAAATTTAATCATTTCAAAGTTTTTGAACTTGACTGTTTCTGAAAAAGTATTAAATTATCGGAAGTTCGCACTTGTTCGCAACCAATTTTAGCGTGACATAACACCTAAGACTCCCACGAAGAATTACATGTATGGCTCTTAGAGGTGTTCTTATTTGTATGGCGAAATTTCAAAGTGTTCTGAATTCATTTCGCCGGGCAGATTTTTGTTCCTTTATATTAAAAAATGATATAACTTAAATATTGAACGAATGCGATAACTTTTAGTGGACCCGGAAACGACTTCAATATGCCTCTATGCGAATAATTTGAAAATTTTTTTCGAAAAATGTTTTTATAATTTTGGTAAACATAAAAAAATCAAAATGAAGTAGGGAATAGGTTTCTGGATATATACACCTTGATATTATGGATGTATTATTAGATCCGATTTTTTATACGATGGATATTTGTGTCTATATGCCTCAACAACCTGGAGCAGCAGTTGTTTTTCCTCTTCATCATTTGTTAATATTCTATTAAAATCTTGAATGAATTTAACTCCTCTCTCTGCTGTATCATTTACAACAAATAAATCCTTACAGAATGTCCAGCCTTCCTCAAATTCAAACGACGTTTCCCAAGTTGAAGGATCAAACTCTAGAAATTCCAGGGATAAATTAAATCGTCTGAAGAAACACTTTGTTTTCTCTGATACAAAATCACTTATGGAGTATCTTTCGAAGTCTTTTAAGTTGAAATAGGATCGCCCATTTTTTAATTTCACCGTTGGTTCTTTTAATTTAAGTTTTTCAACCATGTTACGTTTTTCTTCAAAAGATATATTTGAATCGAAAAAGGCTAGAGCTATTGTTTCCTCAGAAATATACCATAAATGGTGGCTAAATTTTTTAAGTATTACTGCTGAGATTTCTGGGCTGGTTTCAGAATACTTTATAGCACCTTGAATGAAGGTCAAATCTTGAAGCGCTGCGTCTATGGCATTCGTACATCTGAACCAGGCTTTAATATAAAGTTTTACTAGAAAAATACATATATCACGTAATCCATTTGATTCATTTTTCGTAAGTGAGAATTGGTCACGGAATAGAAATAGTTTTAAAGAATATATTGCTTTTGACATCCATCGTGCATGACTAGTTGGACCTGGCGTTCGAAAATTATACCGTTCTGCGCCAAGGAAGATTAAGACCAACTGTAACAGTTCTGTATAGTCGTCTCGATTTTGAGATTTAGTCAGTTGATCAAAACAAAACTTTAAACAATTTTCACGTGCAGATGGACTTATTTGTAGACAAACAGTTGTATCTTCATTGCCACTTCTGAATAATTCTTTCTTAAAACCTGGCCATGATTTTGCAAATCTTTCAAATATTGAAACTTCTGGAGCAGAGGTTGAATATAATTTGGTTTCGAAAACGCTGCGCAATATAATCTCATACACATGGTGGCGGCAAGGTAGGTTGATTACACTACGTCCAATTTTTTTTCCAACAGAACAGCATCGCCTGTGTTGATACCAGTATTTGTAGACGTTGTATCGTATGAGAAGCCGCTTACTTGATCAACAATATTCCATTTAACTAGAACTTCATAAACTGCGTCTGCAATATTTTTGCCAGTTGAAGATTCCAGTTTCGGTGCACCAAGAAACTTTGATGTGCCGTTGTAGCTAACCAAAATTGCAATCCGCTCAACTTTTGTGGATCCAATCAAATCTTTCATAAACTTTCCGTCGAAATGAGCTACCAGTGAACCAATTTTACTAAACTATAAATAGTAATGAGATTCTGCTAAAAATCCTTTTTTTGAAACATTTTTAAAAATCAACTTACATTGTCTTTAAATCCAGTCGTAATTTCATTAGATTCTTTTATACGATTTTCTTGGCGTAAACGATGAATAGTTGAACGATTAATGACAAGGTCCTCTACATGATGTCCTAATTCCTCTGCTGCTGCTATAAATATGTGAACTGCCATTCCATCAGACACTTTGGCATTGTCTAGCGCTGCTACTAACCGAGCTGTAATAAAACTTTTGCGACCCCGTTTTTGGCCTAACACAGAGTTTGAGCTTAGGTTTTCCTTGTCAATAGATGTGTCGTTAACCGGTAAGTTGACAACACTATCTTCATCAGACCACTCCATAAGTTGAGAAACGTCTATAGAAAACTGGACGGTCAAATCTAAAATGTATTAATATACAAAACATACCTGCTTGACTCGATTTTTCTTCTTCGTACTTCCTTTTTCGCGCAGCTTTTTTATCTTTTCGTTCCTGTGCTTTTCTTTCTCGGTCCCATAAAGCCATATCCACGCCAGCCATGCAACCAGGGCGTCCTTTTTGTCTTTGCATTTCTAGAAACTGCCTATCTTAACAATAACAATTTGGACTAGTGCATCGGCGGTGGCAATATCAAATAACTCATCCAGATGTTCAACAAATGTTTCAACGGCTTGTTTTTGGGCATTTGATCTTTTCCCAGAGCTTGTTTTTTGAAAATTTTTCCACTTTTCATATAATTTTAGTAATTTTTCAATACACTTATGCCCTTCTCGAATCGGTATACGTGCTTGATGCCAAAATATTTGAACTGCATCGATTGCCAATTTTGCACTTTGCTTTGCTGAAAGATTTACAAAACGCATATTGTAGAATATGACTTGCAAGACCTGACGATTTGACGGAAGCTTTGCGCCAGTAATTTGGTGAGAAACATTCCCTATTAAGTCGATTTTCTGTAAATTTTCAATGGATTTGCGTGTTGTAACGATTGAAGTACTTGGTGCTTCTTCAGTAGTAGATTTCGATGATATTTTGGACATATTAATTGTTATACATGTATACTGAAAACACCACTTGAATTACAAATTAATTAATTTCACTGTTTAGAATACACTCCGATCAACACTCACATTACAAATGAAAAAATCAACTGAACTACGGATTTTTCAACAATGACATTTGCCGTTTTCCTGATAATGTTAGGAAATGTCCCGTTATCACCAGCAGGGGCTGATCTATTTTTTTGAGGGGGAGGGGGTCGCAGGATTGAAAAAAAAATCAAAAATAAAAAAACTAACCAAATAATCAAAGCAAACTGGGCTGTTTTTTGCGGGGGGGGAGGGTTATGAACCCCCTGACCCCCTCTGGATCCGCGCCTGATCATCAGCGTCTCTCGTTGAGAAATAGATAATTTCCAGGAAAAGTCTACGCAAACAGTAGTGTTCTAAACAATACATTCTTTTTCGAATCGCATATACTTTTAAAGCTTCAATAATAACTACTATAGTTGGTAGAGTGATAAAGTGGATTGCGGTTTAGGTTAGCCAAAAAATAGCCACCTATATTTTTTAACTTAAAAAAGGTCTATTTTATGGAGTGGACTTTTTGCATAGCAGAAAACATTTATTTTGGCTTATAATTGATATTTCACATACCTCATTTGGGGTAACGTGGCACATTTTATATTTGAAAAATTCCAATATTTGATGTCGTTTCCGGGTCCACTAAAACATATCGGATTTACTCCAGATTTGTTTTATTCACCATTTTAATATAAAAGGAACAAGAATCTGCCCGGCGGTTTATAAAAATCCGATATTTCAAAATAAGAACATTGGCTCTCCATTAACAATTTTCAACAATGTAAGTTCTACTCCACAAAAAAACTATAAAACTATTCACAATTTTACAAGCGATTACAATCACATTAAAATATGTTCATAATGTCTGAAAGTACACACCTCCTGTATTACAGTTCATATTCACACAGTTTTTAACTCCAAATATATTTTGAAAAAGAAAACTTCCAATTTAATAACAAAATTATTGTTTCACAACTGATATTACGTAGTATAAAAAAAAATTAATGTGAGTCCGATCACAGGGGAGATGTGTCAACATCTAGTAATGAAGTTTTTTTTTAAGTTGGAAGTACTTATGCTCTTAGTATATGTTTCTAATTAATCAATTAAAAGTATCAAAACTTTCAATATTGTAAATAAAATGAAATTTAATTTGCATTACCAGTAAAATCATAGGGCCGTATTCATAATAATCAGTAATCGGGCATTACTGATTACTGAAAATTCAATGCACCTCATCGTAATCATGTAGGCACTTTATAAAAATTGCTGAAAAAATTTTAGTAATAATTATTTTTACTGAAATTTTAGTAGTACTGCAAAGTGCCCATGTATGGTAAATCCCTTAAGTACAAATAGTAAATATTGGCTTATGGTAACTAAAATAAGATACATATATAAATTTTTGACTCGATTGTATTTAAAAATCTATGGAAAACTGCATCTATAGTAGTGGAATTGTAAGTTGTGGGGATTTGTGGAGAATTGCTCATATGCAAGTGAAAAACGTCAAATAAGAATTTTGATAAAGCTTGCGACTGTGGGTTTGCAAAATTTGTATTAAAATCACCACCCATAATAATTGGCATGAGATGGAGATTGTTACCCAATTGTCGTGCACCAGCTTCAGTGTAAGGCAACAGTACGTAATGAAGATATGTTATAATCTTAATTTATATTGGAATCTAATAGAAATGTTGTTAGAATTAACATTACCTCCGTTCAGCTTTGATACACTTTGTGTGGTTTTATGTTCTGAGTTATAATTTTTTTGGTGTTTGGTAAGATATTTTATTATTTTGTATTTGTTGCGGTTGACAAGTTATTAATCAGCTGTTTACTGAAATGTAATGCATGTAGTTATTTTACAGCAATGGTTTTCGAAAATTAGTAGCTACTATTGCACACTAGATGGTGCTTATATGCAGCTGTTAAGTATGAATGACAATCTCAAAGACGAAGAAGACTTAAGGTTCGTTCTCAATGATAGCAACAAATTCAACAGGCGTTCACAATGCAAGCAACAAATTTGTTCGAATAAGTTCGAAAAAACAGCTGACTGGCAACATTGTTTAATTTATACAGCAGTATACATATTTGGGGATTGAAAACCATGGAGAATTGCAATACAAACGCAAAAGCAAACAGTAAAAAATAGAAAAATTAAATGTGAGACACGGACCTCAGATTTGTACCACTACCCGGAGCAAAAAGTATTAAGTGTTTTTCTTTAGAAAACTTTTCAAATTTTTCTATAGAAGAGTTTTACAATTTTTCTTTAGAAAAGTTTTAAAATTTTTCTATAGAAATGTTTTAAAATTTTTCTATAGAAATGTTTTAAAATTTTTCTATAGAAAAATTGTAAAATTTTATAGAAATCTTTTAAAATTTTTCTATAGAATTGTTTTAAAATTATTCTATAGAAATTTTTTGAAAGTTTTCTATAGAAATGTTCTCAAATTTTTCTATAGAAAGGTTTTAAAATTTTTCTATAGAAATTTTTTAAAATTTTTCTTTAGAAAAATTTCAAATTGTTTTATAGAAACGTTTTCAAATTTTTCTATAGAAATTTTCTCAAATTTTTCTACAGAAAATTCTCAAATTTTTCTACATGTTTCTATAGAAATGTTTTAAAATTTTTCTTTAGAAAATTTAAATTTTTCTATAGAAATGTTTTAAAATTTTTCTATAGAAAAATTGTAAAATTTTATAGAAATCTTTTAAAATTTTTCTATAGAATTGTTTTAAAATTATTCTATAGAAATTTTTTGAAATTTTTCTATAGAAATGTTCTCAATTTTTTCAATAGAAAAATTTTAAAATTTTTCTATAGAAATGTTTTAAAATTTTTCTTTAGAAAAGTTTTAAAAGAGTTCTATAGTAATGTTTTGAAACTTTTCTATAGAAATCTTCTCAAATTTTTCTATAGAAATGTTCTCAAATTTTTCTATAAAGAAGTTTTAAAATTGTTCTCTAGAAAAGTTTTAAATTTTTCTATAGAAATATTTTAAAATTTTTCTATACAAATATTTTTAAATTTTTCTTTAGAAATGTTTTCAAATTTTTCTATAGAAATGTTTAGAAACTTATGTTCCATAATATGTCATGGCTTTGGACGGTTTCGATTAACCTGAAAATGTCAGCTTTTTTTAAACTTTTTTCTTTTGTTTATTAATAAAATTGGCACAAACTACACTTACTATAAACAACTACACATTTCACATTTGCATCAGCTGATTTGTTCGAAAGCCAGCGACAGTGTTGTATTCTTGGTAATAAAAAATTATAATTATATGTGAAATTATTGTTACTGGCAGATTCTACAGATAATATTATTTATTAAAATGTTTGTTTTGATACAAAATGTTTACATTTTCATTCATACTTTCAAGTTTTAAAACAAAATTCGAAGAAGTAAAGCGCCCCTAGCGGTCAGTAGTATAAACTGATTCGAACAAATTCCAATTTAAAGTAGAAGTAGAACCTACTTCTATGACAAATTTGAATTCCAATTTCACGAAAAACATGAGAGGCATTATATGCAATACTGTGAGTGGGAACGAGAAGGCTTGAATTACAAATTCGTTGCTGTCATTGTGAACGCTACTTTATAGTTTGACAAGTTTAGTTTTTAGTTTTCCTTATTTTGCTTTGATTTAGTAAATTTCTTATTAAAAGTGCAAAAAATCTTTTTAAAAGTTATTAAAATTAAATGTTTTTGTATTCATTTTATTTATTTGTTTTCATTTGCCTACGATAACATAATGTACGACAATTAGAGCAAATTAGTAGCTACTATTGCACACTAGATGGTGTTGAGTATATTGTATGGTGTTGAGTACGCTTACGATTGGTTAACGATTACATCGCACATATTACTCTAAATTTGTGATTGTATTGTGAAAAAGATTTTTACCCCCAGCGTATAGCGATTTACCCCCAGCGATTTTTACCAACAGCATTTTACACATAAACAGGGTTACCGACTGTCATAATAATTTTAAAAATCTTAAATTTAAAAGTTGACTTTATGCCGCAAAATTTGTGCATTGTTGCGAACGTCTAACTTTGTAGTTGTTTAATTTTTGCTTTCTCTTTGTTTCGTTATACGTGTATCAGAGTTGCCATCTAGTTTTTGGACTTGATATCAAATGGACAATAAGTTCATACGTTGTTGGTAATATTCCCGATTTTGGAATTCTGTTTCCACCACTTGTTTCTAATTTATTCCGATTGTATTCCGATTTATTTATCATGATTTGCATGAACAAAGAGTGTCAGGTTAGATCGGATACTGATACATACTTTGATTTCATGCTGGTTGTGTGATGGCATGGTACATGGTAAATGTGTTGACCTTTATGCAAGAGAGACAGACAATCTTGGTGATGATAAGGGTCTTCGTTGGTGCTGCCTGGATTGTAGAAAATTAGATGTGGAGCTACACAGATTTTTCAGGTGCATGAAGTCCGAATTTTCTGATATGGAAAAGGAGCTTTCGGCTTTACCTGATAGATTTTCTAACTTTATTGGGATGTTCAATAAGTATAAGGGATTGGAAAAGACAGCAGGTTCACCAAAAGCCTCCTCGCCGAAAAGGAAGAAGACGGAAAGTAGTCCCCTCCGCTGTTGGTAATTCCTTCCTCGCCGAATTTAATGGATGTTAATTCTCCAGCTCCGAGTTCAAGTGCAGTGAAATCTTCTGCCCCTTCTTATTTTGCTGGAGTTGTTTCTATAGCTTCCACGGATAAGTTATCAGCTCCGGGTGATAATGCCGCCCCGAGGTCAGGTCCGGGGCCGAGAACATTGACTTTTGTACTGGCAAACAAAATAAATTTTGAATATAGACTTGCCCCCGACACGAGCGACGAGGATATACGACTTTACATATCGTCTAATAATAATTCTAATGCTTCCATACAGTTCTTCAAGCTGAAATGAAAATATTCCGAACTTGGTCTTCTTTCAAAACTATTGCATCGGATTACCTATTTGTCAAACTGGTGGATTCGGAATTTTGGCCTCACAGAACGTTCGTAAGGGAATTTGAGTATCGGGTTAATGGTACACGTGATAATTTTGCTAGATTACCGTCTGGAAATAGGGGAGCTTCAAAAACTAACTGGGTGTTTGAATATGTCGTATCAAAATGTTCGCGGGTTGAATACTAAATTGTCAAGATTATTTGTTGATAGCATTGATTTTGAGTTCAATGCATTTTCGGAGACATGGCTCAAACCTAATGTTTTTAATTCTGCTTTCAAGTATATCAAGAGCATATTGACGTTATTGCAGAAGTTCTATCGTTAGCCAGTAGAAAGGATCGTATTTTAGTATTGGGTGACTTTAACTTGGCGTCTGTGACATGGGTGTCTTTACCCGATACCAATTCTCTGACTCCATTGACACAATGTGATTGGTCATCTGATTTTGCTGCGAATATATCCGAACTTGGCTTGATTGAATTGAACGACATTCCCAATTCTATGAATCGAGTCCTTGATCTAGTTTTAGTGGCTGATTCTAAGAACTTTGATTTTTCTTGAATTGATTCGTTAATTTCCCCGGAGGATAGTTACCATCCAACGCTGGGAATTAATTATATATAAGATTCCATGCTGGTTGGTTGCAATCGTTCTTCGTTATATGTTGGCCTACGATTTTCGAGTGCGAACTTTATTCTTTTGAATAACCTTATCTCTGATACTGAGTATTATAGTACATGTCGGTGTGATAATGCTTTTCAATTTGAGATCGCCCTGGATGAATTCTATATTACACAGTGCAACACGAAAAAATATAACCATATACGGACACCACTACGTGATAAAAGACCAAACGTACTTTTTATAAAATAATTAAATAAATCTGCATTTATACCGAAAGATTAACGTGCTGTTTGTAGAACATATTAAAAAATTTGTCAATCTTTTCATTTAATTTTTAAATTTTTTAAATAATTTCGATCAGCTGAGTTTGACAATGTCGGCCCTTGATATACTATAAACTAAATTCCTACTGCTTGTACCTTACTTATTTCAAAGAGTATGGAATTTTACTCCGTTTCTCTGCTCTCTCTCTCTCCCTCTTACTCTCTTCGTTGAATATTTCAATACACGAGCAGTTTTTTGATGATGTTATATCACGTATATATATATAACTTTAGAAATTGTTTAAAAAAAATTACGTAAAGTATGAAATAATCATGGTTTGGCGCGAGAGAGATATGCGTTTCAGTGTATCGCGTCGACTTTTTGGTTCTTTTTTCTACGATGGTTGCCAAATGGCGCACCTTTTTTCTTCTCTGCCTTTTGTTCCTCTTGCCATTTGTTGCACAAACACGATCTAGAATTAGACGACCAGAAGATGTGTGCGATTTGGCAACCCTGGCAAAAGAGAACCAAAAAGCGCTAGAAATTCACTCAAAGGTATTTATCTCACGCGTCATATCTTGATTGTTTCCTACTTTTTACATAGTTTATGTAATTTTACTTTAACATGGTTGGAATTTGTATAGTTACTGATACTGTTCGATTTCGATGAATTTTCACACATATATTCTAGTCACTGTTACCGTTACAAGGACGTTTATTTTAGGTCGAATCTCTCCACGGTTCATGTTTTATAGCTGTGTAAAATTGGTCATGTGCACCATTTTGGTGAAGACATACCTGTGTTAATGTTAGAATAACATTTGATTGCGATATTAGATTTGCCACTTCTATTTTTATTCCTAAACAGAGGGTTGAAACCTATCAGGCGATACCTTGATCGCTACAATCTTATATCGCATTCAAAAGTTATTCTAACATTACACAAAAAAGCTGCAGATGACCAACTTTACACAGCTATATAACATGAGCCATGGGGAGTTTCGACCTAAACTAAAGCCTAAAATAAGTCATTGAAACGGCAGCAACGAGTAGAATATATGTATGAAATTTAATCGAAATCGAAGAGTATCAAGTTTCAAAAGTATGGCTTTTTGGTCGATTTTTACGCTAATATACAATTTTCAAATGAAAAATCGCGAGCTCGATTTTGATTTTAGAACCATCGTTTCTTGGGAACATTTTCTTATAATTAGTTTTTCAAGTTTTTTGGTCCCATACAATTTGACCCACCCTACTGTTTAAGTTGTTAAATTAATAGTTACCACCCTTTTCTTTCATGAGTAATATACGTATTATTTGCACATACGTGGAGATAACTTAACAATTTTTGAATTCGCAAATTTCATATATTTTTCCTTGTATAACCACAAAATTGTTTATACGATGTTATAACGCGTTTTAGTTTTTGTTTTTATGGAAATACAATTATAAAACTCCTAAATATTTTATAATCTATAAGAGGTAGCAACCTGGGGACTAGACAGATTGATAGATCTTGAAAAATTACCTTAGAAAGTTGGAAGGTTTACTCACACGAGAACATGCAACATATATTGTCCGTGGAAAAAACCGGATTTGTCAAATTTAAGCCATAGATATGAAGCGACTGCCCTTGCGCTTTATTAATGGTCATCGCAAATGGGAACCGTCTCGGAAACTGCAATCTTTTGAAATTGATGGGCATATCTGTAGGTATCATGGGAATGCGTGGAATCAGGACGTCGGTTCCTTTATAATTTCCAGTGATTATAGTAGCCTCTCTAAGTTTATTCCTGATTTTTTAAAAATATTCATTATTGGGAAAACGATATTGAGGATGCTCTCGAAACTGACCTCAATGATATTCATATTCATTCGTACCTGTGGTCACTTTTTTAGCTTATGTACCGAACCTCACATTCGTACACTGACTGTATCAAACAATTGTCCGTCCGTACACCAGCCAGTTGTGAACATATTTTAATGTATCTTAACAGATATACATATGACCGATTTGATTCAAATATTTTCTTTTAAATCGGCCATATATTTTTTGCGATACATTGAAATATGTCCACAAGTGCCTGGTGTACGGACAATTGTTCGATATATGTATGTAGTATATGTAATAGTCAAATATTGACGTGTGTGAGCGGCGTGTCGTCCCTTTGTGGCAACTTTCTTCCAAATAGCCTGTTCGTATCTGTAGGCCAACTGTAACATACTGTGAAATTGACAGGACGATCAAACTATTATTATGACTGGTATAACGCTTTCTTTTAAAAGGGTCGTGGCACATCCCATTTCCACACTGGCAATAATTCATACTGTACAACAACATATATAACAAATTGTATCTTCATACCTCTGATAGGTCATGAGATATAGGCATTTTAAATTTGAAGTTGTATGGGCGGTGCCACGCCCCTTTAACCAATCCTTTCCAAGTATCGCCAAGGACTATCAGCAGGTCATCGGTACCTTATTGTGAAACTTTCATAGCAATCGGTCTATTAGAAAAGCCATCAGAGCAATTTTTTTTAAAGGGGGCGTGGCACCGCCCTAAACCCTGACTGTAATTCGTACTGTACGAACAGCTTATGTACCAAATATCATATTCATATCTCTAATAGTTCATGAGGTACAGCCGTACAAAGTTTCAAGATGTATGCCACGCCCACTATTGTGATCCGAATTTGCATCCACACAAATTTTCAAGGCGATTGGTGAAACAGTCCCCCAGATATTGCGATTTCAAAAATAGAGTCCAATAGGTGGGGCCACGCCCACTTGATATATCAAAAATTCAAGTACCCTATTTTCACCACCGACCACACAGCTACTTTCGCTGAAAATTTCAAAAAGATCAGTCCAACCGTTTTCGAGGTTATACGGTACTAAAAAATTCAAACAAACACATCTGATTTTTGTAATACATACTATTACTTAAATTAATCATTACCATTGAAAAAGGTCTTCAAAACTCATAATATAATCATTAATATATAATTTTTATAATAAAACTCATAATGATTATGGTCCCTGACTTCAGTGGATGAAGGAACAACAGACGACGATGGTTTCAGAGATAAGAGAATACTGCCCAAATTATCCAAGTTAGGAGTTACTGGCACAACTAAATTACGCCACTAGAAGCTTTTTTCCGTCTTGTAGAGGACGAGATATCTTCAGGCCATTTAGAAGTATCAAACATATCCTCGAACGATTTATGTTAACGATTTAAGTTTCAAAATCAGGATTTTAAGTTTGAAATCCATTCTTCGCCTCCTTAAATAGCTCAGCTCCAGCGAAGTCCGCTTTCTTAGCCGTAATTCTATCATACTTCACATGGGCATGACTATCTATCGCAAAGCCAACATTGAAGAAATCAAACCTCATATATGACTCTGACTGTACAAATCCTAAATCCTAAAAGTATGCAAAATAATACTGGGTTGTATACAGGGTTATAGCATAATACGGTTAAAAAAAATTTTCATTTAGCCCCCATCCCGTAACGTGCGATAAGGAACTTCGTTCCAAAAATATGCTAAATGCTTTTTAGCACTTTTTTGGGCAATTGTTGCCAACTTTTGACTTTTTTCGCATAATTTTTTTTTGTCGAAAATTAGTTTTCTATAATGTAATAATGGCTGTTTTTCGGAACTGAACTCTGAAATAATGCTTATTTTCAACCAAGAATTATAACAAATGTAAAATGATCAATGGTAAATATGTACGTGAGTTGCCTTTTAAAGAATCCCTTGCTGCAAAAGTATGTTGCTCCATACTTTTTATTAGCAATTTCATTAATTTGGATGTTCGGAGAACATGACTCTAAAAGTAAAAATAAACTTGTCTATTTGTGAATTTGCCTTTAGGATCATTACTGGTCCAAATCGATTAGACGGTTCAACCGGTTTTTGTCGGAATAATAGAGAATTCAGTTAAACACATGCCTAACTTCTGTGCCTGAATTGATTTAGCCGACAAACCTTCAAGTACCGTGCCAAATTTGCCCATATTCAATAGCAGAGTGACATGTGCAAAATATTATCATATTAGCAATTTAGGATGTGTTGTTTTTGGGGTATTTATTATGACTTCCAGCCAATTGTCCGCTCTTGAATGGGATGTACCTTAAGGAGTGAGGTCATACAGCTGATTTAATTAGTGATGCCAATAATTTTACAATTTATATCGATAAGTCATCACGAGTATTTTAGAATGCATCGAAATGCATCTTCATATTCTGAGATTCTCTTTTCCAAGTCGGCAATATGTTCTTGGGCTTGCCTCGATATTATGCTTTGTGTGCCAAGTACCTCAGAATTTAAAGTCGTCCATTCGCCGATTGTATCGCTATTTTCGCTACAGGTGCTTGTACTGTCGTTGGAGCATTTCCTGAACTTACTTAAACGGGGAATATCTTCAATAGCGGAGTCTCCCCTACGTTTCGTTACGGTAGTTGGAGTATGAATGCCATCTGCATTTTGAGGTGACTTCTTTGCCTTGCATTTGTGTGCATGTATAGCGTGACTTGGAGATTCTGATTCGGCGATTAGTTCATCGCTTTTATCACATATGTCACAGTCCGCAATATGAAGAGATGCAAACTTTTCGACCAAAAGTAAAACTTCCTCGTCGTCTAGAGCCTTGGCATAGGTTTCGTAACACTGCCCCAAGCAACCTCATCTTGAGTAATACATTGAAAATTAAAGGAGTACTCGTGAGTACGATCAAATTGTGAACTTTCGTAGTACATGTGGTCCGCCTGAGTCATATTTATATTAACAAATTTATCATTTAAATCATTAGGATTAGTTTGATCATACTACACCATTTCCCTTTCTCAATGAGATATTCTATATCAGGCATAAACCATTCTCTACCTCTTGTGCTAGCTCTTCTAGTTTTTAAGATAACAGTCCTGTCAAATAATAAATTAATGTTATTCTCAAGGAATGCCAGCTGCTCATCAATGGACATGATGTGGTATGTAATATTCCAATCGATTTTAAAAAATTCTTCGCATATTAAATTATAATCAATATTTCTGAAGTCACGATATTTTATTTTTTCAGTTGTCGTAAGCATTTATATGAGATCATGCTTAGAAAAATATGATGCAGATATTTGATCATAAAAAATGTTACGAGCTTCACTAGAGACAAAGAAAATATCAATCAATGAAGAACTTGTTGAAGTAAAATGAGTCGGAGTACATGTATTGACTGGACATACTCCGAGTGTCAGCATGCTATCAGGTATATCAGACTTTTGCAAGATATTCGAGTTAAAATCGCCAGCGATCACAATTTTAGTAAAAGATGTTGAAATGGCTTCTAATTTCTCAACAAATGGTTCGAAGTTAATGTTTCTATTTGGCCGATACACACTACCAAATAAAAGTTTATCAATTTTACTAATTAGTTCTACAAAAATATACTGGACCATATCATTAATATCGGATTTACAATTCACCTTACACGAAATACCGTGCTTAACGTATATTGCAACACCACCACCAAGAGTCATTCTATATACTCTGAACACTTTGTAACCATGAGGTGATATAAATGAATCACTTAAATGAGAATTAAGCCATGTCTCTGATATGGAGATTGAATCAACGGATGAATTTTCAAAAATTTACCGAAACTCATCTAATTTATTCCTCAAACTTTGTGCGTTTCTATGACAAATGTTCAATTCATTTTTCTGTTTAGTAACAATTTTTACTATATTATCCTGTGAAGGGAATGATATATTCTGGAAAACTGCCAAACCAACAACGGGAGATAAACCAAGGGCAGAACGTAGTGCTGGATCTTGTGGAAAAATATTTAGATGCTGGCCGTACTATATACGCGGATAATTTCTTTACCACTCTTGACTTGGCGCGTATTTTGTTGAGGAGGAAGACCGCATATGTTGGTACAGTGCGCTACAACAAAACATTCATTCCACAGGAGTTCAAGAAGAACCCGAAGCGCACCATCAATAGTACATTATTTGGGTTCAACGAAGGGGAAATAGCGTTATGCTCATACGTGCCGAAAAAAAATAAGGTGGTGAACGTGCTCTCCACAATGCACTACACCTGCCTCGTTGACGAGCAAACCGAGAAGCGGAATTCCTATGCCATATTAGATTACAACGCCAACAAATGCGGCGTTGATACCATGGATCAAATGCTAGGCACTTACAGCTGCAAAAGAGCAACACAACGATGGCCGTTGACCATGTTTTATAATATGCCGGACGTCGCTGCATTGGCTGCTTTTACGATTTACAACGAAATGAAGCCTATAAAAAGGAGTGACAGACGGCGGTCGTTCTTGTTACTGCTAACGAAACAATTGGCCACACCAAATATCGAAGAACGTGCCCTGAAAAACCATATAACCTCATATCCAAGGATACGCAATGCGATGGAAGCATTCGATGTCAGGGTAAGAAAAACATCTTCAAATTCAAGAATAGAATATATATTTATTTGTTTTTTATTTTTCTTTTCATTTCAGGTATTACCAAGACCGATGGAAGGCAATGCACCGTTTTGCTGCTACGACAAGTAGACCGTCATGTCGCCTTTGCCGTTCTGAGTACGGGCGGCAGCGGAAAACGCGGGCATACTGCTTCGGCTGCGGCAACGCTGTTTGCGGAGAACATAGCTGCGGCAACGCTGTAACACTTGCGCACACGACGGGGGACAAGAAGTACACGATCAACAACAATAATTTTCTTAAGAAAATTCAAGCAAAAAAAAAAATTAAAAAAATTATTTTTGTATGTAGAATTTAGTTATAAACAATAAAAACAAAAAAAATCAAAAAAAAATTTTTTATATGAAAAAAACATGATTTACAAAAAAGGTCCGTAGGGACCTTTTCACACGGCCGTGAAGTTCAGAACTGTCACACATCGGAGGGTTAAACTGGCTGTCGAGGAAAAATGTGAGTCTATCCCCGCCCCAAGAGCTCCGAAATTAAGGACAAACCAATTAGTGGAAATCTCATCATAAATTTATTAAAAATAAAATTATTAGTTATAAATTTGTAAGGCTTTTTTAATTTAATTGTATTAGTTTTATTTATATCTCAAAGGAAAGGAGTTACAAGTAAAATTTGTTTTATCAAAATGTAACTAAATAAATATTTTAAAACTGGTGTCAGTTTTGTCTAGAATAAAATCCTTGTAGATTACTATCTAAGGATGGACCATTTTCAGCCGGCCACAGATAACTGACTGGCGAGCTGGCAGGAGAATATACCCCTGTAAAATATGCATTGACCGCCATATTTTCCTGTTTCGGTTTGTAGGCGCCTGTTAGAGTTGCAGCACCTTCTCCCAAACTTACGCGCAGATTGTCTATTTCATTTTGCACAGCCTGAATTTCATCTAATTTTTTCTTGAACATTTGACGGGCGTTTTCTCGTATTCCTTCAGCCTCTGCCTCCAAATCAGAATACTGTTGTTCTAGCATGTATTCTTCTGCTATAGGCAAAAGTCGTCCATCATAAGGGAAATTGCCTTCTTCATCTTCCAGTACAAGTTCTAAAAGTTCACCAATTTGTTTGTCGTTCTCTTGCTGTTCATCTAGGTAACTCTGCCATTCTTCTTCGAAAGGGGTACATTCCTCAATCTGTTTGCTTTGCCAATAATCCTCACTGTCTTCATAGTCCAATTGTTCTTGGCTCGTTTCAAGCTCTGTGAAAAGTTCTTCATGTGTGGTCGTTGAGAAAGATGGACTTAGAGATTGTTGAGCTCGCTTAACTTGTTGTATTTGCTCTTCATATTCTGAGATTCTCTTTTCCAAGTCGGCAATATGTTCTTTGGCTTGCCTCGATATTATGATTTGTGTGCCAAGTACCTCAGAATTTAAAGTCGTCCATTCGCCGATTATATCGCTATTTTCGCTACAGGTGCCTGTACTGTCGTTGGAGCATTTCCTGAACTTACTTAAACGTGGACTCCAGTCAATCAGGCAGTCTCCCCTACGTTTCATTACGGTAGTTGGAGTATGAATGCCATCTGCATTTTGAGGTGACTTCTTTGCCTTGCATTTTTGTGCATGTATAGCGTGACTTGGAGATTCTGCTTCGGCGATTAGTTGTTCATCGTTTTTATCACATATGTCACAGACCGCAATATGAAGAGATGCTAACTTTTCGACCAAAAGTAAAATTTCCTCGTCGTCTAGAGCCTTGTCATAGGTTTCGTAACACTGTTCCAAATGCTGCGATTCATCCTTTTCTGTTGATTTGCATTGAGATGCCATGTTTTTCTCCAATAACTCCGTATATTGTTCTTGCATTTTATGCAATCTTCGTTCTATTTCTAATTTAATTGATTCTTCAGGATCTGATGATTCGGTTGAACAGTCACTGATTGGTTCCTGGTTATCGGTGATGATTAATGCTCGTTCTATTGAGAAAAATAAATAATTAAATTCATTAATAAGTCACACTTGCTTCAGGCAGTTGCGTGCAATTCTTACCTAGATATCTAGCTAATTGGTCGATAGTAGGATCGTGGCATTCATTAGCGTTTTTGCAGAAGAATGTAGTTTCCGTCTTGTTATTATGTAATTAATGTAAACGATTTTTGTAAGAACTTTAAATTATATCTTTGACAATCACTGTTCACTGTCGCAGAAACTACTGATGATATACTTCCACTCAAAGGCGATATTTATACCAAAAATATTTCCAAATAGCACAATCCCTTTCAGCAACAGGTAGGGAAGATGCAATTACCTGCCGTCATGTCTTCCCAGAACTGAAACTTGAAGGTCTTGAAAGTGCGTTTACCACATGATTATCTGAGTGGCAGTTGCATGTGCGCGGTGAACACTATTATTTAAGCCCACACGCCAATATGTCTGGTGTGTATATTGGTACGAATACAGGTAGGGGAAAAAACGAATCTTCAAGAACTCGCTCGTTTTATAAATCGAAATCCGAGTGTGAAATATGCGAATTGGCGAACACGATTTTTATTTTTTCAGGTCGCTACCTAAATTTCCTTCATTGCGCTCACACGCTCGTGAGCGAAACATATTTTGAGTGCGAGCGAGGTAGTAGATATTCGGTTGCACCAATATTGCAGCAAAATTCACTGCAATTGTCAATGCAATTTAAAGCCTCGTATTCAGTTCTTGCAGAATTTTGACATTTAAGAATTTTGACATTTGTTGTAGAATTTTCATAAAAATTTTTGTCATTTATCTCTAAACGAAAAATTTTGTTACAGCGAGTTACTCTGTTTATATCTCTGGTTTACCTTGCAAATATTTCATTAATAATTATTTTTGTTTACTAAAATAATCGAAATGTCGAAAATCCGGTCCCAAACAATTACACAATAATTGTTTTTCTACGAAATAACTTCGGCGTAACAACCCTGTTCTTGATTTTGCCTACTAAATTTTCTCAAAGAAATTTGGAATATATTGAACGACAATGGATTAAGTGATGGAAATGAAGGGGTTGTTGATTTTGATGTTGGACAGTTAAGTCGTATGTTTTTGTCTAATCAGTCGCCCGCCAACCAGAGTTATCCGAATATCCCTGAGGATGCGTATGATGGATTTTCCTTTCATGCAGTTGATTATATTGAAGTCGTTAATGCTTTCAACATGATCAAGGCAACAGCAGTGGGATGCGATGGCTTGAAATTGAAATTGTTACGATTAGTTTTTCCATTTGTTGGGAATTATATATGGCATATAGTTAATAACTAAAATATTAACTACATCTGTATTCCATAGTGCTTGGAAGATAGCGAAAGTTATCCCAATTCGCAAAAAGGGTAATCTGAATTCAATGGAGAATATCCGTCCTATTTCTATAATGCCAATACTGTCGAAAATGGTTGAGAACATAATGAAAATTCAGATTATAGATCATTTGGAGTGGCATTCTCTACTACATGGATATCAGTCGAGATTTAGAAGTAATCGAAGAACAACGTCGTTGATGATAGGCCTGACAGATAAGGTAAGAGAACATATTGTTTGAATTTGACATGAATGCGTTTGACAAGATTGATCACACGATACTTGTGGAGAAATTGCATTTTTTGTTCGGGTTTACTTCCGCTGCATGTAGATTAATGTATTCGTATTTGTTTGGTAGGAAACAATATGTTTATTGTAATAATAATGCTTCAAGTATTTGTCCAGTGAGAAGTGGGGTACCCCAGGGTTCGGTTTTGGGACCGCTGCTTTTATTTATGTATGTAAATGGCGTGTTTGATCGTATTATTAGCTGTAACTGTCTCACATTTGCTTTTGCAGATGATTTGCAAATTGTGTTTAAGGGCAATTTTGACTTTTTAGATGTTCTACAGAACACTATTTATTGGTTACCTGGATGAATGAAAATGTTCTCAGTATTAATAGCAATAAGACAAAGGCTATGCTATTTGGGGGTTTGAAAAGTGATCAAGTTAATATTTCCATCCATGGCTGTAAGATCGATGTTGTGGACAGCTTACACTGTCTTGGTATAATTATTGATAGCAGGCTCACATTTGAATTGCATGTGAACGCTATAACTTCTAAAGTAAATTACATTCTTTATCTATTCATATTCATATCTACCCCTAAATATCAAAAGACAAGTAGTTCATGCACTTATAATGCCGATTTTGATGTGTAAACATCTGTGCGCTGGGGGTAAAAATCTTTTTCACAATACAATCACAAATTTAGAGTAAGATGTGCGATGTAATCGTTAACCAATCGTAAAGCGTTATCAAATCGGTGTGAGCTATGTATGAGTGTATTAGTGTAATCATACGCTGCATACAATATACTCAACACCATCTAGTGTGCAATAGTAGCTACTAATTGTCGTACATTATGTTATCGTAGGCAAATGAAAACAAATAAATAAAATGAATACAAAAACATTTAATTTTAATAACTTTTAAAAAGATTTTTTGGCCTTTTAATAAGAAATTTACTAAAACAAAGCAAAATAAGGAAAACTAAAAACTAAACTTGTCAAATATAAGGAAAACTAAACTTGTCAAACTAGAAGTCTTCTTCGTCTTTGAGATTGTCATTCCCCTTCAGAAGAAATGAGTAGCGCAGCAGTAGTCTTGCAGTACTCGCAAAGCGATTAGGACTACTCTCACTTCATTTCCCCGTTAATGCTTTCAAGTGACGATTTTAACATTGGGTTGTCATACGAAAACAATCAGTCGCCTTGTGAATAGTCTCGCAGTACAGACATTGCGATGCCTTAGGGATGAGTGTCGCGGTGGTAGAGTGTTCGCCTAGTAAACAGGAGGTCGCGGGTTCGAATCCCGCTGGAGGCAATTTTTTGTTGTTTTTTTTAGAAAAAGTAATAAAAAAACGTATTTTTTAATTCTTGTTGTTTTTATTTATGTTAAATACTTAACATACATATAAAAAAATTAAAAAAAGGTATTTCATTGGGGTTTAAAAAAATTAAGATATATCATATGTACATAATTAATATTGTTGCAAACAAACTAACAAAAAAACTTAAATTAATAATTCAAGTTGTTTTATAAATTGAAATTACTTACATAATACATTAAGTTAAATTAAAATAAATAATTATTGTCATTTATTGACAATGTTACCAACGTCTGTATATGTTAACAGAGTTGCCAGCTGAAAAACCAAGTACTGCTTTTGCGTGTAGTCTTGCTGTACTCGCCGCCGCTCTATAAATCGTAGCCATTGCGACTACTGACTTTGACAATAGTGCAGGACCACTCACCAGGCCGTCAATACCTCTACCATCTTCTGCAGGGTCATACTTAACAGCTGCATATAAGCACCATCTAGTGTGCAATAGTAGCTACTAATTTTCGAAAACCATTGCTGTAAAATAACTACATGCATTACATTTCAGTAAACAGCTGATTAATAACTTGTCAACCGCAACAAATACAAAATAATAAAATATTTTACAAAACACCAAAAAAATTATAACTCAGAACATAAAACAACACAAAGTGTATCAAAGCTGAATGGAGGTAATGTTAATTCTAACAACATTTCTATTAGATTCCAATATAAATTAAGATTATAACATATCTTCATTACGTACTGTTGCCTTACACTGAAGCTGGTGCACGACAATTGGGTAACAATCTCCATCTCATGCCAATTATTATGGGTGGTGATTTTAATACAAATTTTGCAAACCCACAGTCGCAAGCTTTATCAAAATTTTTATTTGACGTTTTTCACTTGCATATGAGCAATTCTCCACAAATCCCCACAACTTACAATTCCACTACTATAGATGCAGTTTTCCATAGATTTTTAAATACAATCGAGTCAAAAATTTATATATGTATCTTATTTTAGTTACCATAAGCCAATATTTACTATTTGTACTTAAGGGATTTACCATACATGGGCACTTTGCAGTACTACTAAAATTTCAGTAAAAATAATTGTTTAACTAGTAAATTTTTACTTATTACTAAAATTTTTTCAGCAATTTTTATAAAGTGCCTACATGATTACGATGAGGTGCATTGAATTTTCAGTCATCAGTAATGCCCGATTACTGATTATTATGAATACGGCCCTATGATTTTACTGGTAATGCAAATTAAATTTCATTTTATTTACAATATTGAAAGTTTTGATACTTTTAATTGATTAATTAGAAACATATACTAAGAGCATAAGTACTTCCAACTTAAAAAAAAACTTCATTACTAGATGTTGACACATCTCCCCTGTGATCGGACTCACATTAATTTTTTTTTATATGGTATGGAGGTACATTCTGGGACTTTGGGTTATATAGTTATAAGGTATATATATTCAGTAAGAATGCACCAGCACATTGCTTCTTATGTCAAAGACTTTCTAGGTGCATTTGCATTTTCAAGACTTTCTAGGTGTACTGCATTTTTATAAGATTATTGTTAGAGAAACTCCTTCATTCTTAGTGGAATTATTTGAGTTGGAAGGTCGACGAGGAATGTACAAATTATTATTCCTAGAATGTCTTCTCCATTGGAACGCTCTTTTCATGTTAGGGTAGCAAGATTTTAGCCTTAAAACTTTTAATCATTCGTTAGATACATTTAAAAAAAGACTTTACCAGCATATGCAAACACATGAATTGTAGTGTTGTAACTTCAGTGTTTTAATATGTGTCCAATTATTTTTTGCATGTTTCAGAACACTTCACGCCATAATCTTGTAGTTATATTAACTTTGGCTAATATAAGCTAATGCTCCATGTCACAACTCAAGCGCTTAACAAGTGAAAATTCGTATTGTCACTTGTTCTTTAAATGTCAAGGGTATTCTTATTTAATACTACTTAAACTTTTTATTTGGGATAGAGAATCTGTTATCAATATTATCAATTATTATCTATATTAATTGTTTTATAATCAATCGGATATCTATATTCTTTGTTTGATTAAATTCTGTGTTTATCATTATTTTTAGTTTTTATTATTTATATTACTATTACATATTTCATGTTAGTTTATATACATCAACTTTATTTTAATTTTGCTAAATTTGTATTTGAGTAGAAATGTGTTGCAGAAATTTTATATCCAAATAAGGCCTTATTCGCTCGGTTATTGAACTGTATAAAATAAAAATAAAATAAATAAAATAAAGAGGAATAAGGAACAAAATTGCATTTTCTACTATTCTTTTTTTTTACTTTTTTTTAAAGCACCACACAGTGCCTCGTACCCATACAAGAACAAATTGAAATAAAAAACAAATGCTGCAATTGTTTTCACAAATATTACAAATGTTTTGACAAATACTCCAAGTATTTTTTACCTACTCGGGTTACTTTACTTTTTTGTAGCTTACATTTGTTGTCTTTACTTTGTACAAATATAAGTAATTACAAATACATTTGTTTTATTTGATTTTGATTTAATTTATTTGTTTTCGTTTTACTTACTTACTTGCTTATCCGGTCACGAACAACCCCGGAGGGTCAGGGACCTTACAAAACGAAGATAACTTATTTCGCTTTATTTTTCCAGTTGGCAATACCAAGTGTACGCAGGGATTCGTCAACTTGATCCCTCCAGCGGAATCTTGGTCTTCCTATTTTTCGTCTTCCTTCGAGTTCGGTTTCGAAAACCCTTCGTGCTGGTTCGTCTTCATCCATTCTACTGACATGGCCCAGCCAGCGCAATCGCGTTATTTTGATCCGCTTAACTTTGTCAATGTCAGGATAAACCTCATACAGCTCATGAGTCGCTGATACACCGGAACTTGCCATGGTGATTGTCTTTATTGTCCAAAATATAAATAACAGGAAAATTATGAAAAGATAAAGCAACATAATCGACGTGAACTGTTAAAATCTGCCTGTCCCTATTAAAAATCCCCTTTTGTATTAAGCGCGATTTAGCACTTTTGGGATTTTTCTGGCCGTTTTCGTTATTTGGCTCGTTTTAGCACTTTTTAGGTACTTCGACGGCGCGTTTCGTTCCTGCAGAGTTGGCATTTGAATGCTATTGAATATTAACTTGGTAAACAGGTGTAATTTATTTTCCAGATCGATAGCAGATATTTTTATGTAAATTAAAAACAGAATGACATTACGATTTTTCTCGAGGAACAAATATTTAGATTTAATGTTTCGCTCCGGCTTTAAATTTTTAAATTCCGAAAGCCCAGTTTTTTTTACAGTTAGTTTTGGTTGGCATCCCTACAGAATATTCAAATTACATAAAGTTGCTGCAAACTGTTTTGGCATTCCACTCCATGAGTAGATTTTCTTCTCTAATTAAAATGGTTGGCCGTCGGTGGTGCCCTGGTAGTGTGCGCGGCTCTTGTTAATGAGGACGTGGGTTCGATCCCTTTTGACATTTCACGCTCCATTTTTAGCATTTTTTGTGGATAAATTGAATTTTTTATAATGTATATTTGTTTTTCGGAACTGAACTCTGAAATAATGCTTATTTCCAACCAGGAATTGTAACATATATAGAATTATCACGGGTGTCGATATTAAATATGTATGTGTAGGCATTTAAAAAACCCGTTACTGCAAAAGTATGTTGGTCCAGATTTCTTGTTAATTTCATTAATTTTGATGTACGGATAACATGACTTTAAAAAACAAAAATAAATTTGTCGGATTGTGAATTTTGCCTCAAGTTTAGTACTGGTCCAATTGGAATAGACCATTCAACCGTCTAAATCAATTTCAAAAACGAAAACAGCATTTATTAAAGCGGTTACTTGGTGAACCGCTTTAGAGTTTATATGGTTGAATATTTCAAATTTGAATACGGCTTTTTAATTTTAGCCTTGATGATAATATTTTCTAATTTAAATATGGTTTTTCTATATGAAATTTTATAAAAAATATGCCACTTAATCTAAATTATTAATTTTACGTATGAATTTAAAAGTTGTATTTTTCAAAATTTGATAAAAAGAATTTATTTTAAATAAATATAATTTTTTATTTGAATTTGAATTTTTATGACCGATTTTTCTTAGTTTTTTGGTTAATATAACTACTGTGCCTGAATTGATACCATCGGTCGATCATCAATCGTATATATACAAACTCAATTCTGCAATTCACATGTGCGAATTAGTATCGATCGAAGATCCCTAAGTATCAACATCACTGAAAGGCCTATAATTCCAACAACAAGAACAGACAGAATTTTTCCACCATGTTCTTCTTGTCCTCATGCGTTCTCGCATTGTTGCAGTGCTTTTGAGGTCGGTTTTTTAATCAATATCACAGAGTTGTATTTTTCCGTGGTATAACATTTTTTTTGAAGACCCTGCTAGTGTCGGTGTCGTTTATTTGAATTAGAATTTTTATGACTGATTTTTGTTAGTTTTTTGATTAATGTATGAGGAATTCATACTACAAGCTTACAAGTCATGAACATTTTTCTAATTGAAAAATGGTTGGTTTTTGTTGGAAATAATAGACAATTCAGTTCAACACATACTCACTGGCATGACTAGTTTCGAACTCCGTGACAAGTTCATCATCAGATGCCTAACTACTGTGCCTGAATTGATACCATCGGTTGATCATCAATCGTATATATACGAGTAAAAACTTCCAACAACTCAAAAATCCAGACAGAATTTTTCCACCATGTTCTTCTTTCCTCATGCGTTCTCGCATTGTTGCATTAATTTTAAAATAAAGATAAAATTTGAGCACGTGTTTAAAATTTGAATAATCATAGTATTATTCTATTTTTCGTTTTCTATTCGACCTTTTTGAATAGTTAGATCTTAATTTTTATTTTTAGGCTCGAGCCTAATTATTTAAAAATTAAGATCTAATCATAGTATTATCCGATACCGTTTATATAAGCCAATTCCAGAAACGAAATTTAAGAAAAAAATTAACGTACTGAAACGATAATGGTTGCTAAACCGCCCAGCTTTTGTATGGGAGGGCGTAGTGACCTCGCCAATTGTATCCCGTTAAGTACAAATTTGCAGATTATTAGGCAATATCTGATTTAAAGCCAATCACATCCACTAAATACTACATATATCGATTTGTATGGGATGTACCAGAAGGAGTGTGGTTCATTTGCAATCCCTAACTATGTTTGGTTAAATAATTGCCAATGACAAAATTTCATTGTGATCGTTAAAGGGGTTTACGGCAGTTACCGTGTTGACGAACTAGCCAGACGGGTTTGGTCCATAGATACCTTCCATCTAATATGACTCATTCTATGCGTTTCACTTTTCCGTATCTAATGACGTATGCCCCATCCCTATGCGTGAGGGTGCTCGAATAAATATGGTCTACGGAATTGTGTTTTTTTATCGAATATAAAGTGTAAAGTGCCGCAGTACTTAAATTTTTGATTGTTTCAATTTTAGCGCTTTTTTTTTGCAAATTGCACTTTCGTTTTCTTTGATAGCTTCTGACAACAAGCAGTAGGAATTTTGTTTTTATAACAAGCGCCGACCTTGTCAAACTCAGCTGATCGAAATTATTTAAAAATTAAATGAAAAGATTGACAAACCGTACCGAGATTAAATAAATTTTTTTTAATACATATGTTCTACAAACATCACGTTAATCTTTCGGTGTAAATACAGATTTATTTAATTATTTTATAAAAAGTACTTTTACGTCGAAAAAAGTACTTCCGAAGAATACAAAAGCACATGTGTCATTATTTTCTTGCTCAATACTTTTTGTTTTATTCCCACAAAAGTCAAAGAATGCAAAGCAACAGACACTTGTATATACATACATACATTGTTATATTCGTACATACGCTACACAAGTTCACAAACTTGTCGTTGCTCTCTTGCCATCTCATTTTTATATACGTATAATACGTAATTACTCTCTTTGCTCTGAGAGTGCTCCGCACCCACATTTTATTGGACTTACCTTTCACTATAATAAAAAAAACCACAACAACAACTACTACTACTACCCTGCAAACATTTTTGAAATTTTTTGGCGATGATTTGTTTGGCGATGATTACGCGGTCCTTCTCAGGGAATAAAAATCGCCAATCATCGCCTACGCCTTACAACTAAGCGATGAATATGCGAGCGTACACAAGCAAGTCAAATTTTTTTCTAAAAACACTTAAATCTGAAAACAATTTTGATGACGCTTACGATGTGAATCGCGCGCCATCGCCTACGCCTTGAAACTAAGCGATGAATATGTGAGCGCACAGAAGTAGCGGGAAATCTTCCTCACAATAGTTTTTTTGCATTTTTTATCGTTTTGAGTTGAGTCATCAGTGTTTTTTCATAAGTTTCGATGGAATTTTTTTTTGTCTTGTTGTTTTGTTAAGGTAACGGGAAAATGAATATTTGGTTTCAAGGGCAATTAGCAAAATTATCATTTAGTAAGTGACAGTGATCTGTGAAGGGTGTGTAAAAAATTAATAAAAATGTTGTCAAACAAGGCTTTACGGTTGAAAAGTAAGAGGGAAGCATCCAAATTAATAGCGAAAAATTCAAACTTAAATGAAATAGAAACAACTAGTGCAGAGGCCGCGCCAATTGATATTTTAGAAAATAGTTCTACCCAAACAGTGCATTGTTTGGTGAACGTTGAAAATGTGGTTGAATCAAATGTGAACGTTGTTGAAGAAAATGTGTTGCCGACTGAGGAAAACTCAGAAAGTGGTTTTGATTGCAACGTAAATACAGAAGATGATGAGATTACGGAAAATAATATAAGCCTTTTATGTGATTTAAATAAATTAAGAAAGAGACTTTCATGTTGGTCCATAAAACATAATATTAGCAACGTTGCTGTTAACGAAATGTTAAAAATTTTAAGAGACTGCAACATAAGTGTCCCTAAAGACGTGAGAACTTTAAAAAGAACGCCAAAAGATGTTGTTGCACGACCTATGGGATCTGGAAAGTATTTTCATTATAGCATCACAGATGCTCTAACCGACTTCTTACGTGCGAATGATTTTACTCTGCAAACAATTGCGCTGGATTTTAATATTGACGGTTTGCCTTTGTGTAAAAGTTCAAGCAAACAAGTGTGGCCGATTGTGTGTAGTGTTGTTGATACTACTGATGTCCTCTTAATTGGTGCCTATGAAGGATATACAAAGCATAAATGTGCAAGAGAGTATCTATCAGAGTTTGTTTCTGAGTTAAAAAATTTGGTAGAGGAAGGATTTTGTTATGAAAACAAAATGTTTTCAATAAAAATAAGGTGTTTTATAATGGATGCACCAGCAAGATCATTCATTATTGGCACAAAAGGCCACACTGGTTACTATTCCTGCACACGCTGCACGCAAAAGGGCGAAATGATTAAAAATCGGGTAGTTTTCCCGCAAACGCAGGACTTTAATATGAGAACAAACGAATCATTTAGGAATCGTGCTCAGCAAGCACATCATAACATAAAAAGCTCTACAATAATTGAAAACCTTGAAATAGACATGGTACAGCAAATTGCATTAGACTACATGCACGTTGTATGTCTCGGTGTAACCCGAACTTTATTAAATGCATGGATAAAGAAAAAGGGGGAACAATATTCACTTGTGTCGTGGAAAATAGAAATGCTTTCCAATTCTTTAGTTGGCCTTAAAACGTGTATTCCTTGTGAATTTAATAGAAAACCTCGTGCACTTACTGAACTTGACCGATTTAAAGCCACAGAACTCAGACAATTCCTTCTATACACGGGTCCGTTTATATTAAGAAATATCTTATCTCCCGAGAGATATCACCATTTTCTGCATTTATCTCTTGCAATAAGAATTTTATTGGATAGTGAAGACTGCTCGGTTAACAATGAGTGTGCTCAACATTTACTTCATTACTTCGTGCAAAAAATACCAGACTTTTACGACGTAGCCTATTTAACATGTAATTTTCATTGCTTGCTACATCTTCACGAGGATGCGAAACTATATGGATCCCTAGAGGGTATAAGCGCTTTTAAGTATGAAAACCACTTGCAAAAAATAAAGAAAAGTGTAAAAAAAGCAACCATGTAGCATCTCAGTTGTATAACAGACAAGTCGAGAAAAGATTAATTTTGGATTCGGATCATACAGCAACAAATTCTATATTTTCTTTTGGTAAAATTGTTAACGGATGTGTTGAAAGTGTAAAGCTTGAGCATTTCTCTCTTACTTTGAAAAAACCAAATAATTTTTGTCTTGTTGGCAACAATATTGTTCAAATATGTAAAATCATAAAAAAAATCCATGCCCTTCTTCGAAGGTCACGTTATAAAAAATCTTCAACCTTTCTTTCACGAACCAATATCCTCAGATACATTTAATATTTGTTTGTTTGTCAGATACATTTAATATTCAACTAGGCGAGCCTAAAAATTTTGATTTTCTTTCAATAAAAAAAAAATTATTTGTCTCGAGGACTCAACAAATAATTCATTCTTTTTTATACCATTAATTCACTAAATAAATCAAAAATGTCCAAACAAATATCTTATAAAACGAATACCGGTAAGATTTGTCAAACATTACAATCATTTTCTTTAATAATCAATCTATAATTATTTGCAGAAGCTTCTACATCCGAAACCATAAACTCAGCAAATACTGATTTGGAAAACAAATTAAAAAACAAAGAATCACAAAACATTAACTCTGGTAAGATCGCAGTGCAATTATTTATAATACACACTTTTACACCTACAATAATATTAAAGATTTATTTCCTTATTTTTATTTTAATTCTTTTTTACAGGTACATCTAAAGAATCGAGCAGAAAAAACAAAGATCGCAAATCCGAACCACTCAATGCAGTTTTGCTAGAGCTCCATGCCTTACGGGAGCAAGTATCCCAGCAGAGCAGTTCGATAACATCACTAAAAGAGCTAGTAACTACATTGACTGGGGAAGTTGTGGCTAGCCGAAATGAGGTTCGGGAATTAAAAAAAACTAAACATCCCAGTGGAACAAGGACATATTTCAGAAAAAATGCCTTTTACTTCTCTCGACGAGTTTCGTAGTTTTGATATGGAATTAACGGAAAATAGCGACAGGGTTGAGGAGTTTGTAAGTTGAAATATTTTTCCATATGTAATGTATAGATGGAAACAGTGTAAATATTTTACAAATGCTTGTACTATTTACAGAAACGAATCATTAGAAGAGTTGGGGGCGCTGATGCTCCTAGTTTTGTCACAGCTGCCATTAAACGGGTAATGACAGACGACTTGGCGGTCAAATGTTCTTGGAAAGGGACGAAAACAAAGCATAGCATTGAAAATATGTATTTCATATCCCTTCCCAGAGGTTTGTATTTTATACGATTTTATAACATAAAATATATTTAAACAACTTTTCTTAAATTTTACAGAAGTATGGCAACAAAAGTTTAATGGCGCCGACGATTCCATTGTTCTGCAGCAACATTTCGTGCATGCTAACGATCGCCTCGCAAAACGAAATGACCAACCCAATTCTAACCAGAAATAAATAATTTTTTTAATAATTATTTGTATTTTTAATAGTTATAGTTCTTTATATTTTTTAATGTAACTGAAATATGAATTAATGAAGTGCATTTAAAATTGTTGTTAAAATGAATGAATACTCTGTCATCCTTATTTTCATCCCATTACAGAAACCCTGCAAACCCTGCCAATGAATCGCGCGCGAATCGTCGTGGAGTTGTGTAGAATCGTGGTAATACATCGCGTGCGATCATTCAATTATGGTTAGGCGACTCGCGGGCGATTCGCTAAATGCGATTCGCTAATTGCGATTCTCGGGCGATTCGCTAAATGCGACTCGCGGGCAAATCGCTAAATGCGACTCGCGGGCGATTCGCTAAATGCGATTCGCTAAATGCGACTCGCGGGCAAATCGCTAAATGCGACTCGCGGGCGATTCGCTAAATGTGACTCGCGGGCGATTCGTTAAATGCGACTCGCGGGCAAATCGCTAAATGCGACTCGCGGCTGATTCGCGGGCGATTCGCCACACGCGAATCGCGACAGGCGATCGATATGGCGAATCGCCTAACCATAATTTAATGATCGCACGCGATGTATCGCCGCGATATTACACAACTCTTCGGCGATTCGCGCGTGATCAATAGGCGATGGAAAATGTTTGCAGGGTACTGATATATTGGTGATTTATTTGTGCTTGCTGTGTCGTGGAGTGTTTGGGTACCTAAAATAAAAACTGTTAAGGGAATGCAAATAGTGGAGAGTGTGAGTGTAAATTGTCTTTGGGGAGGCTATATAAGCTTCGGCCCGGCCGAACTTAACACCGTTTCTACTTGTTTTTGTTTACACCGGGCAATGCTGAACATCAAATGACTCGCTTTTTTTGGCCATAGCAACAACAACGAAACAACCAAACACATAACTCACAAGTACTTTGTACGAAGTAGCTGACGTATTAGTATGTCACCATAAGGTCGACTGCGCAAGCGTGGCTATGCTTTATATCTCCGTTCAACAACAGCAACAGACACATGTACATACATACGTTATTATGTTAATACATACGCTATAGACACAATTTCGTTTGCCTCACCCCTGCCACACCACTCTTTCATTGCTCTCTTGCTCGCTCATTTTTGTTTAACACGTCATTATTCTCTTTCGCAGTCGCAGAAAATGTGGTTTTAGCAGCAGCAGATTTTGACTTTGATAGATTTAGTCCCTATACGCCGCTATAGATGTTAACACATCAAAAAGTCCTCTCGAAAATTATCAAATATCTTCATTGCTATGAGTCTGCTCAACGAAGAGCGAGTTGTTTGCGATTAGTTCGTTAATAATATCTCTTCATTTACCTGACTCTTGTGTACGGTTGTGTTGGTCCAGAATGCGTACAACAAGTGTAGAGTCGATAGTTTGGGACGCTCTTTGATCGCTAAGCCAGGGGCAGTGTTGCCAGTTTAGCACTTTAAGTGCAATTCTGGCTCTATTTTTTTGGGTGTTTGCACTTGTTTTGTGAAAAAATATGCTAAATGCTTTTTAGCACTTTTTTGGGCAATTGTTGCCAACTTTTTTCGCTTCATTTTTTTTCGGAACCGAACTCTGAAATAATGCAATGTAAAATTATCAATGGTAAATTTCTACGTGAGTTGCCTTTTAAAGAATCCTTTACTGCAAAAGTATGTTGGTCCATACTTTTTATTAGCAATTTCATTAATTTGGATGCACGGAGAACATGACTCTAAAAACCAAAAATAAACTTGTCGATTTGTGATAAACTTGTCGATCGCTTTTGATATTTTATGGTTGAGTATTCCAAATTTCAGTATAACTTCTTAATTTTAGTCTTAAATGATATACATTTTACAATTTTATTATGGTTTTCGTATATGAAATTTTATACAAAAATGTGCAATTTAATCTAAATTATTAATTTTGCATATGAATTTAAAAGTCGTATTTTTCAAAATTTGACAAAAAAAATTATTTGAAACAAATAGAATTTTAAAATAAGAATAACATTTGAGTACGAGTTTAAAATTTGAATACACATAATATAATATACGAGTACATATAAAAAAGGAAATTTAAAAAACCTAACTCGAAACAAGTACAGAAATTTCAGTCAGGTAAACCGACCATTAAAAAAGGTTTATATTTTCAGTTAATGTATGAGAAGTTCATACTACAAGCTTACACCGTCAGGAAATGTCCGCTCAACATTTGAATGGGATGTACCTGAAGTAGTGGGGTCACCTGAAGTAGTGGGGACACCTGAAGTAGTGGGGTCATACATTTAATTAGTGATGCCAATAATTTTACAATTTATATCGATAAGTCATCACGAGTATTTTAGAATGCATCGAAAAAAGAGTGTCGAAAGTGAAACGTTGCCTTCGTCGACGTGAAGCGCGTATTTAGGAATCGACCTGAAGAATTAATTTTGTGATATTTTCAGATGTTTTTTCGATTATTTTTTTGGTTTGCAAATTTTCAATATTTTTATTTTGAACTGGCTGTCGAGCAACAATGTGAGTCTATCCCCGCCCCAAGAGCTCCGAAATTAAGGACAAAACAGTTAGTGGAAATCGCATCTTTAATTTATTAAAAATAAAATTATTGGTTATAAATTTGTAAGGTTTTTTTAATTTAATTGTATTAGTTTTATTTATATCTCAAAGGAAAGGAGTTACAAGTAAAATTTTTTTATCAAAATATAACTAAATAAATATTTTAAAACTGGTGTCAGTTTTGTCTAGAATAAAATCCTTGTAGATTACTATCTAAGGATGGACCATTTCAGCCGGCCACAGATAACTGACTGGCGAGCTGGCAGGAGAATATACCCCTGTAAAATATGCATTGACCGCCATATTTTCCTGTTTCGGTTCGTAAGCGCCTGTTAGAGTTGCAGCACCTTCTCCCAAACTCACGCGCAGATTGTCTATTTCAGTTTGCACAGCCTGAATTTCATCTAATTTTTTCTTGAACATTTTACGGGCGTTTTCTCGTATTCCTTCAGCCTCTGCCTCCAAATCAGAATACTGTTGTTCTAGCATGTATTCTTCTGCTATAGGCAAAAGTCGTCCATCATAAGGGAAATTGCCTTCTTCATCTTCCAGTACAAGTTCTAAAAGTTCACCAATTTGTTTGTCGTTCTCTTGCTGTTCTTCTAGGTAACTCTGGCATTCTTCTTCGAAAGGGGTATATTCCTCAATCTGTTTGCTTTGCCAATAATCCTCACTGTCTTCATAGTCCAATTGTTCTTGGCTCGTTTCAAGCTCTGTGAAAAGTTCTTCATGTGTGGTCGTTGAGAAAGATGGACTTAGAGATTGTTGAGCTCGCTTAACTTGTTGTATTTGCTCTTCATATTCTGAGATTCTCTTTTCCAAGTCGGCAATATGTTCTTTGGCTTGCCTCGATATTATGCTTTGTGTGCCAAGTACCTCAGAATTTAAAGTCGTCCATTCGCCGATTATATCGCTATTTTCGCTACAGGTGCCTGTACTGTCGTTGGAGCATTTCCTGAACTTGCTTAAACGTGGACTCTCGTTAATCAGGGAGTCTCTCCTACGTTTCATTACGGTAGTTGGAGTATGAATGCCATCTGCATTTTGAGGTGACTTGTTTGCCTTGCATTTTTGTGCATGTATAGCGTGACTTGGAGATTCTGATTCAGCGATTAGTTCATCGTTTTTATCACATATGTCACAGTCCGCAATATGAAGAGATGCAAACTTTTCGACCAAAAGTAAAATTTCCTCGTCGTCTAGAGCCTTGTCATAGGTTTCGTAACACTGTTCCAAATGCTGCGATTCATCCTTTTCTGTTGATTTGCATTGAGATGCCATGTTTTTCTCCAATAACTCCGTATATTGTTTTTGCATTTTATGCAATCTACGTTTAGAGTTTAATTCTATTTCTTCTTGATTCTATTTCTAATTTAATTGATTCTCCAGGATCTGATGATTCGGTTGAACTGTCACTGATTGGTTCCTGGTTATCGGTGATGATTAATGCTCGTTCTATTGAGAAAAATAAATAAATTCATTAATAAGTCACACTTGCTTTAGGCAGTTGCGTGCAAATCTTACCTAGATATCTAGCTAATTGGTCGATAGTAGGATCGTGGCATTCATTCGCGTTTTTGCAGAAGAATGTAGTTTCCGTTTTGTTATTATGTAATTAATGTAAACGATTTTTGTAAGAACTTTAAATAATATCTTTGACAATCACTGTTCACTGTCGCAGAAACTACTGATGATATACTTCCACTCAAAGGCGATATTTATACCAAAAATATTTCCAAATAGCACAATCCCTTTCAGCAACAGGTAGGGAAGATGCAATTACCTGCCGTCATGACTTCCCAGAACTGAAACTTGAAGGTCTTGAAAGTGCGTTTACCACTTGATTACCTGAGTGGCAGTTGCATGTGCGCGGTGAACACTATTATTTAAGCCCACACGCCAATATGTCTGGTGTGTATATTGGTACGAATACAGGTAGGGAAAAAAACGAATCTTCAAGAACTCGCTCGTTTTATAACTCGAAATCCGAGTGTGAAATATGCGAATTGGCGAACACGATTTTTATTTTTTCAGGTCGCTACCTAAATTTGCTCCAAATTCCGAAAAATAAATCATAACAAATAACAATTTCCTAAAATTGATCATATCAATTCGTAAATATGATCATAAAAGTTTCGGGTCCGCCCTCGGGCGTGATACAACAAATTCCAGTAGTAGCAGTAGGTGTAATTGTGGGCAACCGCAATAGACATTTGGTGTTTGTTTCATGAATCTACCTGTTAAATTCAACACAAATATATACGAACACTGTTGGTCGAAGAGAGTGTGCGTTGTATTCGTCTGCCTTCTAGTTGCAATAGTGCATTGGTCACGTGAGGAGAACATCGGAGTACTCAGCAAATGAACAGTGAGAGAAATTTTAGGTATTTTTTACACACAGATTTTTTATGCTAATAAAATTTGCGTAAGTACTGAATACGAGGCAAATCACGCTGATTTTGACAGTTGATAAATGCAAAATTGAGTCGCGTAAATTATGGAAATGAAAAATATGTTCCTTATGACGAAAATAACAAAATTTGCTGAAAGGAAAATTTGCAAACAATATAGAAACCAATTATCAACCACATTTTTTCCCATCATTATCATGCAACATAATGTTGATCTTGTTTACCAAATTTCCGAAAAATAAATCATAACAAATCACAATTTCCCAAAACTGATCATAACAATTCGTAAATATGATCATAAATGTTGCGGGTCGCCCTCGGGCGTGATACAACAAATTCAGTTAGTAGCAGTAGGTGTAATTGTGGGCAACCGCAATAGACATTTTTTATTTCATGAATCTACCTGTAACAAAATTTTTCGTTTAGAGAAAATGACAAAAAGAACTGAATACGGACGGGGCTTAAATGTCTAAAATCTGGAAGAATACGAGGCTTTAAATGGCATTGGCCATTGCAATCAATTTTGCTGCAATATTGGTGCAACCGAATATCTACTACCTCGCTCGCACTCAAAATATGTTTCGCTCACGAGCGTGTGAGCGCAATGAAGCAAATTTAGGTAGCGACCTGAAAAAATAAAAATAGTGTTCGCCAATTCGCATATTTCACACTCGGATTTCGAGTTATAAAACGAGCGAGTTCTTGAAGATTCGTTTCGCGCGTCAAGTTTTTCCCTACCTGAATTCGTACCAATAGACACACCTGACATATTTGCGTGAGGGCTCATACGAAATTTATTGTATTTGTTTCTCAACCCTTGAATGCTTTATAGTATTTGTTGAGAGCAATAGCATAAAGCAAATGATCAAATTATTTTCGAATGTCTTGACGTATTTATAATAGAGTTGGCAAATCTCGTTCAGTTAAGAGATCGAACGAACTAGGTCATTTGTTAAAAGTGAACTAGGTCGTCCACCTCGTTCACTCGTTCAATTAGTTTACCTCGTTCATACGTTGACACCCCACCCCGTTCACATAGTTCAATCGTTCATAAGTAGTGTTGCTCATTTCTTTTGTTAAATAAACTCAAAGTTGAAGATATGTTAATGAAAGTTTTTAGACACATTATACAAATGTAATTTTTTTTATTTGTGTGTATGTTAGGGTTCAATTTAAAAGTAATTTTATAATTTTTTTTTCAATTAGAATATTTTATTTTGGAATGAAAAATAAAAGTTTAGGAATTTTTTGGTTTATTAAATATGTGTGTCTTTTATTATTATTTTTCCTGTTATCAATGTTTTTCCTTGTTTTGTTTCTCAATTAAATTTTTTTTTTAAATTTTTTTAACTCACAATTTATTTATTTATTATATTACCATATTTTTTTTCTATATACTATTGAAGTCCTGTAGTTTAATTTTTAAATCTTGCTGCATAGGACAAACAAATAAAGTAACATATAAAAAATTCAAAATTAAATGTCAATGTATCACATTTCTTATTTCATTAGTTTAGTTTACTTTCAGTTTATAACACTTTCGCTGGCTTAAAGAGTTATAAAAATATAAAAAAATAAGGCAATTCATTGAAAAATAAAAAAAACAAATAGATACAAATTCACATGTATCATAAAACTAATATTTACAGAAATCAAGGCAATTCATTAAAAATAAAAAAACAAAAACATACAAATTCACATGCAACATAAGGCTAATATTTACAGAGACCTAATATTTACAAATTGTGGTGCAAAAAAACCAATGGTGAAACCTTCTCTGGCTTGAGGAGAGTACGTCTATCATTTACGATGAGACCAGCTGCAGAAAAGATTCTCTCGCAAGGCACTGAAGTGGCTGGAATGCAGAGTCTTTTGAGGACATATTGAAAAACTCGCGGATACAAACATTTTCTTTCTCGCCACCATTCGAGTGGATCACATTTTCTGTTTATATATTCTTCTCTAATGTTCTTATCCAACTCTCGAATGGCAGCGGCAGTATTATTCTCCGGTTCTGCAGTTTTTGAGAATTCCTGATCGAATTGATTCCATATGGAATATATCATTTCAATATCCTGGCTTTCCACAGTTTCGATTTGAGAAGACTTCTGCAACAGCTGGCAATACAATTGATGCAATCCTTGACCTCAAACTAGATAAAGCCTTTTGGTATAAAACCTCACTAAACCGCTTATTGCATTCAGTTTTCAAAGTCTGTATCATCAGAGATATGGCATCGTTGTTTGACGATTTATCCTCCAAAAACTTTTGTAGTGCTGACGACAAAAACAAGACTTTCGAAAGCGTGACATTTTTTTCTCCACATATCTCTTTAGTCACTTCAAAAAATGGAAGAAGACAAGACATGGCTTCTTCAATTATTGTCCATTCAAGAAGAGTCATGTCTATGTTGAGGTGGAGAAGCGAATATGTTGCTGTTATCGGGTCCTTCAGCTTCAGAAATCGTTCGAGCATTTCGTATGTGGAGTTCCACCTCGTTGGCACGTCTTGCTTCAGTTTGAGTTCCGGGAAGCCCATTTGTTTCTGCATATTAATAAGTTTTTTCGAAGCAACTGGACTTCGCCGAAAGTGTTCCACAATTTTCTTCACTTTGGCAAGAGTGGGGTCGATCACTTTAATGCCCTTCATCACTATAAGGTTAAGTGTTAAGTTAAGTATTTCTAGCTGGTAGTTTATACCCAGGACAATGTGATACCATTTCTAAAAGTTTTTTGAACTCCGGTTCTTCTACTAACCGTAACGCATGATGACCTTTGACAATCATGCGAAGTACCTGCTTGTCGATCTTCTCCACTTTTTTTATTGGTGGTGGCCGGTGACAGAACTCCGTTATATTTCTTTGCACACGTGGAACTGCAGCCATTCCTTCAGGTACTTGCGCCACACCTTCTGCGGGTACCAACTCATTAGCTTCTGCTGGCTGTCTTTGGGGGTCTATTTGTGCGAACGGGTGTTTCGCTTTCAAATGCCGTTTTAAATTATTCACAGACCCCCCAGATATACTCAGGATACTGCTACAGTACCTGGGCTTATTTTTCTTCCGCTAATTTTTACACTTTAACGTCTTTAATTTAAATGATATCGTTCAGTAAAATTGATCAACCCAGGACTAATTATATTGACCAACCCTGAATTAATTTCTATACTGTTCAGGAATAAATTTGTCAACACTAGGCTTGTGTCGAACTCGTTCACTAGTTCTCGAACTCGTTCATTTAAGGTGCCCGGTCGTAACAATAACGAACATTCTCGCCGTATCGAACATGTGCATTATGTTAATGAGGGTGATGTCTGGTCACCCTACCCACTACCCAACTCTAGTCAACACTGAACGAGTTTAATAAAAATGAGTTTGACGTCGTTCAATGAACGACACTGATTCACATAGAAAATAGTTTGGCCTCGTTCAGTGAACGACAATAATAATCATTGAACGAACTCGTTCGTTCGTTCAGTTGACTGAACCGTTCAATTGAACTAGGTCGTTCATGAACGACACAAGTCTAATTTATAATATGTACTCTTGCTAAGGCCCATGTTCAAAATTGTGAACAGATCTATTTAATTGTTGTTGTTTATAATATGTATGTGTACACACTTGATCGAAATTTAAAAATACCTTATTAATGAGATTTCCAGTTTTTATACGTTTTTAAATTTGATGACATGGCATTGTTAAAAAAACCAGGCTTGACACGCGCTGAATCCGGTTAATTTATAACCGGAATATTCAGAAAAGCAGAAGGACGGTTAATCGGATTCCGTCTAAACTATCCTGCCGGAAAACTTTTGACACCAGAAAAATCCTGATACTAAGCATAAATATAGTTGGGTGAGCTGCATTTGGGAATAAACCCAAATTTGCATACTACCTTTCTTTGGGACAAAGAATTTCACACTTCTTTCAATATTTCTCAAATAGTATCAATTAAATTCAATAACACATATATTGGGCAGTAATATACATATAATTATATACATAACGGGTTTTTCAATAAGAGCGATACAAAAGTTTGTTTTAAATAAAACAAATCCGGTTTTAGATACCAATGAAATTCTTTATTCCTGTGAAAGTACGTTCCACCAGTACGTGGCCACCACGGGCACGCTTACAGAAGTCCAGACGCTGAACAAAATTTTCGACGGTTTGCAAGCATAAATCGGCCGATACTGCTGCAATTTCACGTTCGATATTCGTACGAAGTTCATCAATCGTCGCTGGCTTGTTGGCATAGACCATAGACTTGACGCAGCCCTACAGGAAATAATCTAATGGCAGTGGCTACAACGTACTTTTTTTTTTATCTCAAACCAAAGTTTTATGAAATCAGCATAACAGAAGTAGCAATTCTAATCGAATGTGTAAGGCAGTCATAGGGAAATACTTAAGAGTTTCCATTGCTTTCATGACGACGAGGTAGTAGGCCATTTCATAGAGTTTTATTTGCTGCTGTAATTTTACACTTTCGTTGGACATATAACGGACAGAAATCAAAGGGAATGCGTATTTTCGTTGTTCGAACTGCAGAAAATTCTAGTTAACAATGTTGTTCAGTTTTATTTTACACTATTAACTTGGTAAACAGGTGTATTTTATTTTCCAGATCGATAGCGGATGTTTTTATGTAAATTAAAACAGAATGAGATTACGATTTTTCTCAAGGAAAAAATATTTCGATTTTTAAATTCCGAAAGCCCAGTTTTTTTACAGTTAGTTTTGGTTGGCATCCCTAGTGTCCTGATTCTTCTACACATTCTATTACTAATTGTTTGTCGGTACTTATTTGATTACAAAGTGACATTTGGATACAAAATTATTCATATAGAGAAATGCCAATAATAAAATAAAAATTTGAATGATCCTATCTCATGTTATTGTAATTTATTTAAGGAAATTTTGAATATCCAAGTACACTCCTGGCTGTTAATCGATACCTGTAACTTTTTAACAATAAAAATCGGTAGTTAAATTAGTTTGCATTGAAATTTTACGAATTGTGGCAATTTAACTGCATACTTTTATCGCTAAAGCGTACAGAATATTCAAATTTCAGATTTGCTGCAAACTGTTACGCTGTGATCAAAATTATTTGAATTTGAGCCGAAAATTCAGCCGCCGCCTGTCAAAATCCACCGCCGAAAGCCCTCAGAATTCCAAGCCGGCGCCACCGATATTTTTGGATCGGCTTGGTTCTCTGGTCGCGAATTGTAGCTGTTAAATTCGTCTTTTATACGATGACTTACAACCCTGGGACATTGTGTTTTTTCTCTTTTGGTAAAGCTTCGTAAATTCATGTGCGTTCAGACGACGACTCACTGTATACAACTATACGTGACTCTTTGTGCCTTCTTTTTTCTATTCGTATTAATCTCAAATTCAACTTTTTAAAAAATTAATGAACAATGGCTGATAAAATTGCAATTGTATTGTTTTAATTCATTAAGAAATTGCTTCGAAACAATTGTTCATCACTTTTTGTATACTGTTGATTTACGACATGTCAAAACACAAAAGAGGTGAAAGAGAAATATCAAAATGTCCCCTGAATTTCCAATTTGTAACTCTTATGCTTCCCCTCTTTCTTCTCTTCACCCCTCACCCAGAAGCATCATAAGCCGTGATTCGTGTCCCTGGGTCGTAAGTCATCGTATAAAAGACGAAACCGTTGTGAGCTATTATTTATATATTTTCATTTCTTTTCGATGCCTCTCTATACGTTCAGTTAATCGAGTTCGACTTGCTGTTGAATTTTACTCTTTGCTTTGACATAAAATGGGCAGAAATTAAAGGGAATGCGTACTTTCGTTCGATGCAATCATCGTAAAACACAGTTTTGCTGTCATTAGTATCAATGAAAAACTATTTGATAAATAAGTAAGGTAAACTCGTTAGAACCGCTAATTTGAGCTTTTTTTTCTTGTTAGGTGCTAGGGATATGATGTAGAATGATAGACCAAAGAAGACAAGACCGTGCAGCAAGCTAAGTTTAAAAGTGTTTGGTTGATACTAATGACAACTAAATTATATTTTATGTTGTTTGCATCGAACGAAAATACGCATTCCCTTTTATTTCTGTTCGTATTGGTGCAACCAAAGAGTAAATTACAACAGCAACTCGAACTCAATGAAATGGCCTACTACCTCGTCGTCATCAAGAGAACGCGAAGAGAGGCATAGCGGCTCTTCTATGTCTCTATTGCCCAAGGCAATATGTATGTATTTAGTGCAAATGTATGATTGCTGAAAAACACTTCTCAATACGCAACAAACTATTCTGGATCACAAAAACGTATGAAAGCCTTTCTACGTAATGCGGTTAGTACAACCAGAGACAACAGAAACAGAAAACAAAACTGTCTGGCAAAGCTGGTACTCGTCAAATCTGCACTACAAACATCGTTTTCTTCGGGTGCACATCTGGAAGGATATTCCAACAGACGATGAAACAAGTTGCGTGTGAGATGTCACCGAATTCTTTGTTTTATTTGAAAACATTATGTGGGGAATATGCCGTCATTCAAACGGCCGCCGCGGCTTCGGTGTATATCAGCCTAAATTTGAATGATGAGGCGGGCTATGTTGTCTGCGACTTAAGGAAACCCCACAAGAAAATGTCTAAGTGGGTCAAATCGCGCGGTGTTTGTTGCCAGTTCCCGTCGCCTCTGCGTGAGATAATTGTTAAATCGGTCATGCAGAATGCCCGTTGTGGCATCGGCTGCGTAGCACGTAGCGACGTCCTGATGGAATCACAGATCGGTGACACTCTCCGTTGACGGATCTAATCCAATAGCATTCTGTACAAGCATTGCCACTTGATATTGATTGGCATCGTCCTAAATCCGGCAATGCTTTTTCCGGCAAAAATGGGTGTCGTCGCGCACAGCGTTGCCAGAATTTGATAATAAAGTATTATCGCACGTGCACTTGCCATGGTGATTGTCTCTACTGTCCGAAATAGAAATAACAAAAAAATTAACAGATAACCGCCGTGGACTGTTAAAATCTGTATGTTCCTATTGGAAGACGCCTTATTTATTAAACACGATTTAGCACTATTGGGATTTTCTGTCCGTTTTCGTTATTTGGCGCGTTTTAGCACTTTTTAGGTACATCGACGGAGCGTTTCGTTCCTGCAGAGTTGGCATCACTGTATATTTTGACAGATTATGGACACCAAACAAAAACTGTTTTTGCTGCCTAAAATTACAACAATTCCTACTGCGTTTACCTTACTTATTTTACCATGGGCTTGAGTTTATACGAGAGAGGCGAAGAGAATAGAGACTCTTCCCCCTCTCTCTAATAAACTCTAGAATTGCGCAAGTAAAATTGCCGTGTGTGAGTCCCGAATTAGTTTGCTGCATGATTTGCTTCAAGTTTCTCTCGCCCATAGACTAATACATACATAGATACTTTTATTCTCTCATCTGACGTGCCATTTCACACTCTTCGTCGTAGGTTTGTGGAAATGAGAGAAATTAAATTTAAAATTAACTTACACCAGGTGGAGTTACAAAATATGTTCACTTAACTTTTTCATGTCGTTTTGGTGTAGAACTGAAAAATTTAAATGTATTTTGCACTTTTTTTTTACTTTTATCGTTGGTATACATTTGTATTGTATTTAACACAACTAGTTTGTCACAAAAACAGTAAATTCAGTTGTCGTACCTTTGGTGAACGTTTGCCCTATCTGGTATTATTGAACCCATGTTTTCCACCATTCTATGTTTACTTTCCACCGTACCTATGACGTTTAATTTATTGAGAGAATAAAAGTATCTATGTATGTATTAGTCTATGCTCTCGTCTATCCACTCTGTTTTCTATCAATTTCCTATTACATAGTCGATCAGCTGTCTCATGGATACCCCCTGGTTCTTTACACAATTTAAACTCGCCCACTAGTTTTACTCATGATATATTTTTTGACAAGCGAGCCGAAGAAGAAAGCTCCGCCGTACAGTTATTGCCTTAATATCAGTTGCATGTGCGTAAGCATGTAAACTCTCTTTTGTTGTATTAGTTTAGTAAACATTACATTTAATGTGAGAACACGATTGAGTTGTGCACGTCCTGTTTCACAGTTCATGATTGTGCCAGGTGAATTCTATGGCACAGCTGATCGAAAAGGTACTAGGGAAATGATGGAGAATGAGAGACCAAAGAAGACAGGAACTAATTTTAAATAGTGTTTATTGATACTAATGCCAGCTAAATTATGTTTTATGTTGTTTGCATTGAACGAAAATACGCATTCCCTTTTATTTCTCTCCGTTTTATGTCCAACGAAAGTGTAAAATTGGTAAAATACAGCAGCAAATAAAATTCTATGAAATGTCTTACTACCTCGCCGTCATGAAGAGGCATCGAAGAGAGTAGTGGAAACTCGTAGATTACGCTTGTCAGGCTTACATTACATTCTGCGTTTTGACTTGCAACCACCCCTTCAGTTTTTGACGTTTAGTCTTTTAATCCTCTTAAAAATATGTAAAAATTCTAATTAAATTTATTAAAAAAGGACATTCACTGTATGGAATTCATTGTCTTACATTCGTAAAAGTGGTGTAATATATGTACCGATCGATTACACCTTTTCACTTCGACATGACAATTAATATGAAACAAAATGGCAGAAATACGAAAGTGAAGAGAGAGAAACGTCAAAACTCCCCACAAACTCTACCCCGCCAGCAACGCCACACCTCTGACCCAAAAAACGCGGTAGGCGCGCGTCGAACACGCGCGTGAAAGCCATAGTGTAATGCAGATCTTACTCTATGAATCAGGGATGATATTTGTAGTGGGTAAGGACTTTTTTACCTCCTTTCGATTTCAAAAAAAAAAAGCTTGAAAAAACATGCTAAATTCTTTTTAGTACTGTTTTGGACAATTTTTGCAAGCTTTTGACTTTCGAGCTCCATTTTTAGCATTTTTTGTGCATAAATTGGTATTTTTTTAATGTAGATTTGTTTTTCGGAACTGAACTCTGAAATAATACTTATTTCCAACCAGGAATTGTAACATATATAGAATTATCACGGGTGTCGATATTAAATATGTATGTGTAGGCATTTAAAAAACAAAAGTATGTTGGTCCAGATTTCTTGTTAATTTCATTAATTTTGATGTACGGATAACATGACTTTAAAAAACAAAAATAAATTTGCCGGATTGTGAATTTTGCCTCAAGTTTAGTACTGGTCCAATTGGAATAGACCATTCAACCGTCTAAATCAATTTCAAAAACGAAAACAGCATTTATTAAAGCGGTTACTTGGTGAACCGCTTTAGAGTTTATATGGTTGAATATTTCAAATTTGAATACGGCTTTTTAATTTTAGTCTTGATGATAATATTTTCTAATTTAAATACGGTTTTTCTATATGAAATTTTATAAAAAATATGCCACTTAATCTAAATTATTAATTTTTCGTATGAATTTAAAAGTTGTATTTTTCAAAATTTGATAAAAAGAATTTATTTTAAATATAATTTTTTATTCGAATTTGAATTTTTATGACCGATTTTTCTTAGTTTTTTGGTTAATATAACTACTGTGCCTGAATTGATACCATCGGTCGATCATCAATCGTATATATACAAACTCAATTCTGCAATTCACATGTGCGAATTAGTATCGATCGAAGATCCCTAAGTATCAACATCACTGAAAGGCCTATAATTCCAACAACAAGAACAGACAGAATTTTTCCACCATGTTCTTCTTGTCCTCATGCGTTCTCGCATTGTTGCAGTGCTTTTGAGGTCGGTTTTTTAATCAATATCACAGAGTTGTATTTTTCCGTGGTATAACATTTTTTTTGAAGACCCTGCTAGTGTCGGTGTCGTTTATTTGAATTAGAATTTTTATGACTGATTTTTGTTTGTTTTTGGTTAATGTATGAGGAATTCATACTACAAGCTTACAAGTCATGAACATTTTTCTAATTGAAAAATGGTTGGTTTTTGTTGGAAATAATAGACAATTCAGTTCAACACATACTCACTGGCATGACTAGTTTCGAACTCCGTGACAAGTTCATCATCAGATGCCTAACTACTGTGCCTGAATTGATACCATCGGTTGATCATCAATCGTATATATACGAGTAAAAACTTCCAACAACTCAAAAATCCAGACAGAATTTTTCCACCATGTTCTTCTTGTCCTCATGCGTTCTCGCATTGTTGCATTAATTTTAAAATAAAGATAAAATTTGAGCACGTGTTTAAAATTTGAATAATCATAGTATTATTCTATTTTTCGTTTTCTATTCGAACTTTTTGAATAGTTAGATCATGATACAAATACAAGGTAGTAGCGTCAGCCCATATGATTTTCTTTGTTTACATTTCATCGTACCCAGTAAATGTCAAAGTTGTTTGTGTGAGTGCGTTCTCGTTTGATTTCATCTATCTATGTTCACAATTGCACATGTATGTGTATATGTTTATCAGCTGATTTTGACATTAACTGGGTATGGAAATTACAACAATGCTAATTTTAATTTAATCAATATCTGATTTGAAGCCAATCACATCCACTAAATACTAAATATATCGATTTGTATGGGATGTACCAGAAGGAGTGTGGTTCATTTGCAATCCCTAACTAAGTTTGGTTAAATAATTGCCAATGACAAAATTTCATTGTGATCGTTAAAGGGGTTTACGGCAGTTACCGTGTTGACGAACTAGCCAGACGGGGTTGGTCCATAGATACCTTCCATCTAATATGACTCATTCTATGCGTTTCACTTTTCCGTATCTAATGACGTATGCCCCATCCCTACGCGTGAGGGTGCTCGAATAAATATGGTCTACGCAATTGTGTTTTTTTTTATCGAATATAAAGTGTAAAGTGCCGCAGTACTTAAATTTGTGATTGTTTAAATTTTAGCACTTTTTTTTGCAAATTCCACTTTCGTTTTCATGTTTTTTTGATAGCATCTGGCAACAAGCAGTAGGAATTTTGTTTTTCTATCAAGGGCCGACCTTTTCAAACTCAGCTGATCGAAATTATTTAAAAATTAGATGAAAAGATTGACAACCCGTACGCAGATTAAATAAATTTTGATCAATATGTTCTACAAACAGCACGTTAATCTTTCGGTGTAAATACAGATTTATTTAATTATTTTATAAAAAGTACTTTTCCATTATCAATTTCATACTTTTTATTATCAATTTCATTAATTTGGATGTCGATTTGTGAATTTGCCTCCAGGATCATTACTGCTCAAAATCGATTAGACGGTTCAAGGGGTTACTTGGTTAATCGACCATGTATGAGAAGTTCATACGACTAATTGAAAAATGGTTGGTTTTTGTCGGAATAATAAATAGAGAATTCAGTTAAATACATGCCTAACTTCTGTGCCTGAATTGCTTTAGCCGACAAACCTTCAAGTACCGTGCCAAATTTGCCCATATTCAATAGCAGAGTGACATGTGCAAAATATTATCATATTAGCAATTTAGGATGTGTTGTTTTTGGGGTATTTATCATGACTTCCAGCCAATTGTCCGCTCAACATTTGAATGGGATGTACCTTAAGGTGTAAGGTCATACAACTGATTTAATTAGTGATGCCAATAATTTTACAATTTATATCGATTTACAATTTATATAGTATTTTAGAATGCATCGAAAACAGAGTGTCGAAAGTGAAACGTTGCCTTCGTCGAGGTGAAGCGCGTATTTAGGAATTGAACTGAAGAATTAATTTTGAGATGTTTTTTTCGATTTTTTTTTTGTTTACAAATTTTCAATATTTTTATTTTGAACTGGCTGTCGAGCAAAAATGTGAGTCTATCCCCGCCCCAAGAGCTCCGAAATTAAGGACAAACCAATTAGTGGAAATCGCATCTTTAATTTATTAAAAAATAAAATTATTAGTTATAAATTTGTAAGGTTTTTTTTAATTTAATTGTATTAGTTTTATTTATATATCAAAGGAAAGGAGTTACAAGTAAAATTTTTTTTTATCAAAATATAACTAAATAAATATTTTAAAACTGGTGTCAGTTTTGTCTAGAATAAAATCCTTGTAGATTACTATCTAAGGATGGACCATTTCAGCCGGCCACAGATAACTGACTGGCGAGCTGGCAGGAGAATATACCCCTGTAAAATATGCATTGACCGCCATATTTTCCTGTTTCGGTTCGTAAGCGCCTGTTAGAGTTGCAGCACCTTCTCCCAAACTCACGCGCAGATTGTCTATTTCATTTTGCACAGCCTGAATTTCATCTAATTTTTTCTTGAACATTTTACGGGCGTTTTCTCGTATTCCTTCAGCCTCTGCCTCCAAATCAGAATACTGTTGTTCTAGCATGTATTCTTCTGCTATAGGCAAAAGTCGTCCATCATAAGGGAAATTGCCTTCTTCATCTTCCAGTACAAGTTCTAAAAGTTCACCAATTTGTTTGTCGTTCTCTTGCTGTTCTTCTAGGTAACTCTGCCATTCTTCTTCGAAAGGGGTACATTCCTCAATCTGTTTGCTTTGCCAATAATCCTCACTGTCTTCATAGTCCAATTGTTCTTGGCTCGTTTCAAGCTCTGTGAAAAGTTCTTCATGTGTGGTCGTTGAGAAAGATGGACTTAGAGATTGTTGAGCTCGCTTAACTTGTTGTATTTGCTCTTCATATTCTGAGATTCTCTTTTCCAAGTCGGCAATATGTTCTTTGGCTTGCCTCGATATTATGCTTTGTGTGCCAAGTACCTCAGAATTTAAAGTCGTCCATTCGCCGATTATATCGCTATTTTCGCTACAGGTGCCTGTACTGTCGTTGGAGCATTTCCTGAACTTGCTTAAACGTGGACTCTCGTCAATCAGGGAGTCTCCCCTACGTTTCATTACGGTAGTTGGAGTATGAATGCCATCTGCATTTTGAGGTGACTTCTTTGCCTTGCATTTTTGTGCATGTATAGCGTGACTTGGAGATTCTGCTTCGGCGATTAGTTGTTCATCGTTTTTATCACACATGTCACAGTCCGCAATATGAAGAGATGCAAACTTTTCGACCAAAAGTAAAATTTCCTCGTCGTCTAGAGCCTTGTCATAGGTTTCGTAACACTGTTCCAAATGCTGCGATTCATCCTTTTCTGTTGATTTGCATTGAGATGCCATGTTTTTCTCCAATAGCTCCGTATATTGTTTTTGCATTTTATGCAATCTACGCTTAGAGTGGCTACAATTTCTTCTTGATTCTATTTCTAATTTAATTGATTCTTCAGGATCTGATGATTCGGTTGAACTGTCACTGATTGGTTCCTGGTTATCGGGGATGATTAATGCTCGTTCTATTGAGAAAAATAAATAAATTCATTAATAAGTCACACTTGCTTCAGGCAGTTGCGTGTAAATCTTACCTAGATATCTAGCTAATTGGTCGATAGTAGGATCGTGGCATTCATTCGCGTTTTTGCAGAAGAATGTAGTTTCCGTCTTGTTATTATGTAATTAATGTAAACGATTTTTGTAAGAACTTTAAATAATATCTTTGACAATCACTGTTCACTGTCGCAGAAACTACTGATGATATACTTCAACTCAAAGGCGATATTTATACCAAAAATATTTCCAAATAGCACAATCCCTTTCAGCAACAGGTAGGGAAGATGCATGACTTCCCAGAACTGAAACTTGAAGGTATTGAAAGTGCGTTTACCACTTGATTACCTGAGTGGCAGTTGCATGTGCGCGGGGAACACTATTATTTAAGCCCACACGCCAATATGTCTGGTGTGTATATTGGTACGAATACAGGTAGGGGAAAAAACGAATCTTCAAGGACTCGCTCTCGTCCCAAACAATTACCCAATAATTGTTTTTCTACGAAATAACTTCGGCGTAACAACCCTGTTCTTGATTTTGCCTATGAAATTTTCTCAAAGAGCTGAGTACCAAGCAAATGAAATGAGAGCTAAATTTTCGGTTCATGAAATTTTCGTCATTTTTTATACACGTGGCAACGAAAATTTCATTAAATCTGAATATTGGGCTGTTGCAAAAAGTTGCCGCCTCTTTTTGATTTACCTTTCAAATATTTCATGAAATTGTGGTCTCCATTTGATTTTCAACGCGTGTAGATTTTGCTTACGAAATGTTCGCGAACATCGGAGTACTCAGCAAATGAACAGTGAGAGAAATTTTCGGTATTTTGTACACACGGATTTTTTATGCTAATAAAAATTGCGTAAGTACTGAATACGAGGCAAAACACGCTGATTTTGACAGTTGATAAATGCAAAATTGAATCGCGTAAATTATGGAAATGAAAAATATGTTCCTTATGACGAAAACAACAAAATTTGCTGAAAGGAAAATTTGCAAACAATATAGAAACTAATTATCTACCACATTTTTTCCCATCATTATCATGCAACATAATGTTGATCTTGTTTACCAAGTTTCCGAAAAATAAATCATAACAAATCACAATTTCCCAAAACTGATCATAACAATTCGTAAATATGATCATAAATGTTGCGGGTCGCCCTCGGGCGTGATACAACAAATTCAGGTAGTAGCAGTAGGTGTAATTGTGGGCAACCGCAATAGACATTCGATTTTTATTTCATGAATCTACCTGTCAAATTCGATACAAATATATTCGAACACTGTTGGTCGAAGAGAGTGTGCGTGGCTTATAGTGGCTGACGGGAGATTTGTATTCGTCTGCCTTTCAGTTGCAATCATGCATTGGACACGTGAGGAAGGGTCATTTTGTGTTGAAGCGTATTTTCAAATGCGCACGTATTTTTCAAATGCGCACTCGATCATTGCAGTGCAGCGTGCTTTTCGTTTACAAACAAAACGTATGGTACTAGAGTGAAACAAACCCCAGAGAACTCTGCATTCGGACCGCGTCACTGTGTGGTGCGCCATATAACGAGTAGGCATCATTGGCCCTTACTTTTTCCAGGATAACCGTCTTGACGTAACTGTGAACTCCGAACGGTACTTGACTATGATACAGGATTTTTTTCAGGTGGCTCTTGAGGCAATGCAATTTGAGGATACATGGTTCCTTACGCCGACAACTTCTCAAATCTAAAATGTTTTCAAACTGAAAAAAATGAAATTTGTTAGGAAAGATACCATCATTCTTTCAATAGTTTCTCAAATTTTTTGTAAGAAAGACACAAAATGTTGTATTTTTTTAAGCACGGGCCTTGCCAAAGGTGTTAAATGCAATTTCAAATTTTTAGGGCATTCAACCTAGGGCAAGCCTTGGCAGAAAATTAAAGATTTTTGAACAAAATTTGAAAATTTTGAGTTTGGTAAAAGTCTCGCTTGTTGATTTTCATAATTTTTTAAACCAAATTCTAGACTGAAATGAGGTTAACTACAAGGCAGTAAAAATGTTTCATCGCACGCATAATCTTGATCAGTAAAGCTGAATTTTAAAAAAAAACTTGAAGTTTCATAACGGACTTTTTTGGGAGTAAAAATCTTTCTCAAGTATAATTATAATATAATACAAAATTGCGGTATTACGTTGTTAAATACTTCAAATCGAATTTGCACGGAATTAAAAAATATATCTTTTTTTTCAATTTTTTTTGTAATTTTTCCATGCAGTGCTGTGGAGTGCTCGGAGTCGGCGATATGTGCCTGGAGTCAGAATTGCCACCTATAAAAATTTGTTCGGGCAGAAACTATTTATTTTATTTACTTTGGTTTTCAAATAAAACACAAACTTATTTAGGTCTAATATTTCATCTTTAAAAAATTTAAACTTTGAGAGATTGTCGTTACCGACCGATTTGAAAGACTTTAACAGTTTGCTCAACCTAATACTGTTTGAAGTTTAGTCAATGTAGCATTTTGACTCAAAATTACCAAGATATTGCCAAAAGACTAAACAATGACAGTCCAAAAATTGATATGTTAAACTTTTGATTTCAACTAACTATCATTGTAACGGTCAGACTCCGAGTGTTTTTTGTTTGTGCTGCTTAGTAGAATCTTAAAAACAAAAAATCTGGTTACAAGTTTCACCGTCTGTAGCAAACCGTGCGTTGAAAGAAGGTGCATTTAGATACAATATTCTGAAGGCCTGACTTCTCCCCTATAAATACCAATCTGACCGATAATTTAGAATTTCTGAAATTACTACCACTTTATTTTGCAATTGGTCCCATTGTCCGTGTGGCAGAATACTAATGGAAATAAGAGGCAAACTTCTTTAAGATAAAGGTGACTGTACAAAAAGGCTTAGTTCATTTGCTAAATTTATTAAAAACGACACTTAATTTAACTAAGGCATTTACATTTAAGTGTAGTAGTGTCTAATTCCTGAATATGATCCCAATTAACGTATTTAAGAACTTACTTTTTACGAACACTGTTTTGTATAGTATTTCATATTGGTTTGAATATAAAGCAAGTGGTTCATGTCAAAACCCTGTTTTATTTTTGTGAGTAATTTTTGCGTGATTGTCGTGAATCACGCGTGAATGTGAGTAGGTTCAAATTCTGCTCACGTGAACGTGAGTACTGACAAAATCTCCGTGCGTGAGCGTGAGTCAAAACTGACTCACGTGCCCATCTCTAGTAGCGATATTTCACACTCGGATTTCGAGTTATAAAACGAACGAGTTCTTGAAGATTCGTTTCGCGCGTCAAGTTTTTCCCTACCTGTATTCGTACCAATAGACACACCAGACATATTGGGGTGTGGGCTTAAATATCTGAAATATCAACTACAGTTAATTGAGAGAATTTGTATTTACATTGTTTTATTCTCTCATCTACTCAAGTTTGCTTAGACCCCTTTCACACTCGGCAAGTTACTTGCGCAAGTCTCTTGCCCAAGTCTTGGTTTGTTGATGACAGAGGTAAGGTCGGGATAGGGGAATAAATTTTGAGTACAGACTTGCTTGTACTCGGAAAGTTGAAAAACTGACTTGCGCAAGTAACTTGCCGAGTGTGAAAGGGGTCTTACTGCATGTCGATCTCATACAATATTTATTGTACAGTGAGTCTCAATATAAATTATACACGTCTCTTTTTCAAACATTTATTGTTCTTGGTTTTAACTCTTAGTTTTTTTTAAGGTTCCAACAACAATATAAGTTTAGCACCAAAAACAAAACGCACTTGATATTTATCGCGTCAATATGAAGTGTACAGGCGAGTTCTTGTTTAAAGTGCAGCAGAGAGCAAAATATTTAACCGTTATATTTTGTTATTTTTTCAATTTGTCATTTGGCTTTATTTTAAGAATCATTCTTGATCTCTATTCACACGTGCTGACAACCACAGGTTTTTTTGTGCAAATATTTTTTTCCTAAAATGGGTAAGCAAACTTCAGTGGATACGCGTGAACTTGTGATAAAACTACGCAAGGAAGGAAAAACGTTCAGAGAAATTGGCGAATTAATCAACAGAAATCACAACACCGTAAAAAAATTATCGACAAGTACAATAACACTGGAAAATTACAGAATATTTACCATCCACGTAGACCGCGACGGCTTAATAAGACCCAAATACGAAGTATTGTACGGACGGTTAAGGCGAACCCCTTTGAAAGCGCTGTTAAAATAGCAAAAAAAAACGTTTCGGATTCATCAGGAGTAAGTGTAAGTGCCAGTACAGACGCAGAGCACTGCATGAAAATGGCATCTATGGGCGAATACCAAGAAAGAATACATTTATAACAAATAACAACCAAAAGCGACGCCTTGAATATGCAAAAAAATACGAAAGAAATGATTTTTCTTTTTGCAGCAATGTGCTTTTCAGTGGCGAAAGCAAATTCGAAATATTCGGCAAAAAAAAGAAGCTGTAGAGCATGGTGGTGGCTTGGTAATATTGTGGGGTTGTATGGCCGCGAGTGGAGTTGGAAACTTAGTGTTCATAGAGGGGACAATGAACAAGGACGATTACCTTAAGATTTTAAGGGATAATTTGGCACCTAGTGTTAAAAAGTTAGGCTTGGGTCATTCTTGGGTCTTCCAACAAGACAATGATCCAAAGCATACGGCTAAACTCGTGAAGGAATGGTTGCTGTACCGCACTCCAAAGCAGCTCGATCATCCCCCTCAGTCCCCTGATCGGAACCCTATAGAACATTTGTGCGAACATCTTGACCAACAAATTCCGAAAAAGAACCATTACCAGTAAAAAAAAGATATGCTAAAATCAATTTTGGTCGAGGAGAGGCAAAATATTTCATCTGAAGTTACTACTAACCTTGTGAATTCTATGCCTAGACGTTTACAGGCCGAAATAAAAGCAAAAGGAAAGCAGACACAATACTGAGATATTTTTTTTATAAAATATATATTTTTGTATACTTAATATTGACGCTTTAAATATGCAGTCCTTTTTGTTTTTACTGTTGAACAAAATATGTTGTAATTTTATTTTCATTCTTTTTTAACTTTGAGACTATTTAATATTGTTTTAAAATGAGTGTTATATTTGATGAGTGTTATATGAAAATGAGTGTTATATTATATGAGTTAAATATTTGTAAAATAAATATCACAATTAAAAATAAAACTTGTATAATTTATACTGGTGCTCATTGTATTTGTTTCTCAACCCTTGAATGCTTTATAGCAATAGCATAAAGCAAATGATCAAATTATTTTCGAATGTCTAGACGTATTTATAATATGTATGTACTCTTGCTAAGGCCTAGTACATACGTAGGCAATAACAACACTTTCCATTTCTCTCCTTGGCTACCGATTTAGTGTGTGTGTTGGCTACCGATTTAGTTTTCCCGTAATTCTCGATGTTATTTAAATAATTATACATAACTGTTTTGCCCTATATATTTTAGCAGCAATTTCAACGGCATTAAATCCTTTAGATTCTAAAATAAGAATTTTTCCTTTCCGGACCTTTCCGCGACACATGTTCAAAATTGTTAACAGATCTATTTAATTGTTGTTGTTTATAATATGTATGTGTACACACTTGATCGAAATTTAAAAATACCTTATTAATGAGATTTCCAGTTTATATACGTTTTTAAATTAGATGACATGGCATTTGGCATTCTTTTATTTCAGGACTTATATTTATTAAAAAAACGAGGCTTGACACGCGCTGAATCCGGTTAATTTATAACCGGAATATTCAGAAAAGCAGAAGGACGGTTAATCGGATTCCGTCTAAACCATCGGTCTAAACTATCCTGCCGGAAAACTTTTGACACCAGAAAAATCCTGATACTAAGCATAAATATAGTTGGGAGAGCTGCATTTTGGGAATAAACCCAAATTTGCTTACTACCTTTCTTTGGGACAAAGAATTTCACACTTTTTTCAATATTTCTCAAATAGTATCAATTAAATTCAGTGACACATATATTGGGCAGTAATATATAATTATATACATACTTCGAATTGAATTTGCATAAGAATTTCCAACTCTATCTACCTTTCTAGTTTCTAGAAAAATCAGATAGAATTCTTGAAGCATTGTCCTCTTTTTTTTTTTTTTGTTTTTTTTTAATGTTTATTTATTTGTAAATATTATGTTTAAACTATAATAAACACTAGTTAACAATAACAATTTTATTATATACAATGTCTCTTAATCGAGCACTCTAGTATTATCAATATGATAAAGATTGTTTTTCACAATATACAAACTATTTTTTCTTCTTATTCAAGATTAAGAATATATAATAATTGTTTGCAATGAAATTTTTTTTAAAAACATTGCTTTTATGATTTTTTTTTGGTAAGAGGGCTTGTGTCAAGAGGTAAAAACGAGAAAAAAAATATAATTAATTATCAATATATCCACCAAAATTTTTTGTTTTTAGTTTGTTGTAAATATCTCAGATCTTTTCTCGATATGCTTGTGCTATATCTGATATTTAAGTGATCCATGTTGCAATTGACAGCTTTTATATTGGCTCGTCTATAGTTGTGATAAAAGACTGGAATACCATTTTCGATTTGAATAATTCTTTTGTTATCGAGATAGACAAAAGCCTCAGGTGGAACAAACCCCTTATCTAGGCAATCAATTATATATCCTTGATCAGTATAATAAGGCGCCATTATATAATTATTTTCATAACATTGTATACATTTTAATATATTATTTCTTATTAGATGTATTATAAAATTGTCTATTCTTATTATATTGGCACTATTGTACAATTTCTTATTAGATATGTATTTGGTATAATTACTTTGCGATGACCTATAAATTGATGTGCAAGCTCTTAAACATTTTCTTTCAAAAACTCTAATTTTTTCCATATTTGAAGGTGATATGTTGAACCAAATTGGACAACCATATGTTAATACCGGTCTAATTAGGGACTGGTACATTATTATTTTAACTCTAGGTTTTATAAATTTGGAATGAAACAATGGTCGGTATTTATAGAACGCTTTTCTAGCTTTTGTAAGAATTTCTTTGACGTGTTGATTAAAATACAAAAATTTGTCTAGGTATAGACCAAAATATTTTACAACCTCCTTATTGGGAATGTTGCAATTTGCCAAGCTTGATTTGATTCCAAACTTCTTCCAATTTCTTCTTATATTATTATTGCATTTGTCAACTGTCGGTCTGAAAAGTATTGTCTCACATTTTTGTGCGTTGATTTTCATATTCCAATTGATTGTATACTGTTCAACTAAATTGTAGGTTTTTTGAAGATTAATATTAATTTTGTCGATTTTATCGTCCGCATGATATATGATTATGTCATCTGCAAACGAGATTATATTATCTACACTGTTTAATAGATCTATTATGTACAAATTAAAAAGGATTGGAGAATTTACAGTTCCCTGTTGTAGTCCGTTATCTATCTTAAACGATTTTGAACTTTTAATTTTCTGATTACAAACCATAAAGATTTTATCACTTATCATATTATATATTAATATAATTTGATTTAGTGGAAATTTAAACTGAAATAATTTATACACTAGGCCTGGAATCCATACACTATCAAAGGCCTTTTCCATATCAATAAGGCACGCACCTGTACATAACTTTTTGTGCCAGTTCCAATTAATGTCAGAAGTAAATTTATGTATGGCATTAACTGTCGAATGTTTGAATTTGAAACCAAACTGCTTATCACATATAATATTGTTATCATTACAAAATTTTGTTATATTGTTGTTGATGCAGGCTTCGAATATTTTGCTAATATTAGGCAATAGACTTATAGGCCGTAGATTTTCAGGATTATTCGGATCTTTATCCTTCTTAGGTAAGATCACAATCTTTGCCGTTTTCCACTTATTTGGGAAGTATGAATTATTGAGCATATTATTGAACAATTTACAATAATCATCAATCATTACTTGAGGAATGTTCCTTAGTACTATATTGGGTATGTTGTCAGTTCCCGAAGATAGTTTATTCCTTAAATTGTAGAAAATGTAATACAGATTCTCTTTCGTTACGAAAAAATCTGAAAATTGTGCTTCATTTACATAATCTGATAAACTTGTTTCACTGAAGTTAATTAAAGTTGATTTATTGCTTTCGAATAGTGTTTTTATTTCTAAGAAATTATTAAAAATTTCATTAACTTGTACATGTATAAGATTTTCCTGATTTATTTCCTTTTCGGCATGTACTGACTCTAAAAATGCCCCTATTGTATCTAACATTTGAACTGGTTCCTCTATAACGTAATTATTTGAATCGTGTTTGCTTAAATTTTGCGGATTTATACCAGCATTGGTTAGATAAAATTCAACTTGCACTGGAATTTTTATTTGCTGAAGATTTAAAGGTGTAAATTTTTTAAAGTTTTTCTTTATTTGCCCAAACATATTTTGTGAATCTTTAGGGTCCATATTTGTTAGCCTTTCCTGAATGCGACGATTAATAATTATTACAATATTTTCCTTTATAAGTTTTTTGACCATTTTTAGTTTAGCTTTTTCCATATTTATAGCGTCTTCAGTAAGTGTACGTTCTAGCCTATTGTGTTTCTTGAATCAAAATGAACGAAGGGGTTTGAATTCGGTATAACTTTTTATTTAAGACATATTTATTACATTTTTTTTTTACTACAATATATAAATGGGGAATATTTTTAGTTTAGTTATGAAAACTAATATCTAGCAAGTGGTGGCCCTTTTTTGCTTCGCATATTCGTGCTCTTTCCAACACATTTTCCATCACTTTTCGCAAAACTTCAGGTGTTATGTTGCTTATTTCGTCGCGTATATTGCTTTTTAATTGCTGGATGGTTCTAGGCTTATTAATGTAGACTTTTCCTTTCAAATAAACCCAAAGAAAAAAGTCTGGAGCGGTTAAATCCGCTGAACCCGGAAGCCAATTAAAATCACTTGTACGCGAAATAATTCGTTCACCAAAGATGTCCCGTAAAAGAGCCATTGTGTCCCTTGCAGTGTGGGCTGTGGCTCCATCTTGTTGGAACCATACTTGCGGATGGTTTTCCACGGCTGGCCTTAAAAAATTGTCCAACATTGTCCGATATCTGACACCATTGACGGAAACGGCGACCCCGTGTTCATTTTCAAAAAAAATAAGGACCAATTATCCTTTCCGATGAAACACCGCACCAAACCGTACACTTAGGTGGATGTATTTCTCTCTGTTGAACTACTCTCGGTTTTTCCGTAGCCCATATCCTGCAGTTTTGCTTATTAACGAACCCACTTAATTGGAAATGGGCTTCGTCGCTCATATTTAAATTATGAACAAAATTATGATTTTCTTAAGTGAGTGAAGTTATAAACGTTTATAACTAGCAAAGACACAAACCATTTTGCTTATTGTGAATGGTTAGGATGAAATTAATTTGTAACCTGCTGCGAAAATTTAGCTTTTCCCAGAAAATATTGAAGCAACCACAACAAAATTTTGCACACGACATGGAAAAACCCCTGATCTATCCAGAAATGGTGCAACCCAGAAGATTCTTTATTCTAGGACATTGTCACAAGGCTGTGAATATTGGAGTGGTTGAGTGGGCATATCCGGAAAACGGCGGGGGTGGCATCAATCATGGGGATAACATAAGTAGTCTGGGAGCCCCGGTATCCAACCCTGTCCCCACTTTTTTCAGATTCGATTTCAGAGTGGGCGTATCCGTAGGGAGAAAATTCAGATTTCATATGGAAAATTCTGGAGAGGGCGAGGGGGCATATCGGAAATTCGGCGAGGGTGGCATCAATCATGGGGATACCATAAGTAGTCTGGGAGCCCCGGTATCCAACCCTGTCCCCAGTTTTTTCCAATTCGATTTCAGAGTGGGCGTATCTGTAGTTAAAAAATTCAGTTTTCATATGGAAAATTCTGGAGCGGATGAGTGGACATATCGGAAAAACGGCGGGGGTGGCATCGATCATGGGGATATCATAAGTCGCCTGGGAGCCCCGGTTTCCAACCTTGTCCCCACTTTTTACAGATTCGATTTCAGAGTGGGTGTATCCGTAGGGAAAAAATTCAGATTTAATATAGAAAATTCTGCAGAGGACGAGTGGACATATCTAAAAACCGGCGGGGGTGGCATCGATGGTGGAGATAGCATACGGAAAATTCTGGATCGGATGAGTGGACATATCGGAAAACCGGAGGGGTGGAATCAATCATGAGGACATCGTAAGTAGTCAAGGGAGCCAGAGTATCCAACCCTGTCCCCACTTTTTACAGATTCGATTTCAGAGTGGGGGTATCCGTAGGGAGAAAATTCAGATTTCATATAGAAAATTCTGGAGAGGACGAGTGGGCATATCGCAAAAACGGCAGGGGTGAAATCAATCATGGGGATACCATAAGTAGTCAGGGAGCGAGGGTATCCAACCCTGTCCCCACTTTTTTCAGATTCGATTTCAGAGTGGGCGTATCCGTAGTGAATAAATGCAGTTTTCATATGGAAAATACTGGAGAGGACGAATGGGCATATCGGAAAAATGGCGGGGGTGGCATCAATCATGGGGATATCATAAGTAGTCTGGGAGCTCCGGTATCCAACCCTGGGCCCACTTTTTCCAGTTTCGATTTCAGAGTTGGCGTAGCCGTAGATAATGGAAAATATTGTTATCATTGTCAAATTCAGGAGAGGATGAGTGGACATATCTGCAAAATCGTAGGGGTGGCATCGTTCATGGGAATACCATAAGTAGTAAATAGTTAAATTCCTAAAACAAAAAATACCCACAACTCGTAAGTGATGCGTCAAACCGTAAAATCACATTTTTGACCTTCGATGAAGGCGCTGGCCACGTAATTTTTTAATCTTTTTCAATGGTACGCAACCTATACACTAAATGAAACACCCACAAATATTCGGAACAGATCCGAAAAACGACGTACAGTAAAAAAACAAAAATGATCCTTCTACATTGGGTAAATTAAAAAGTTCGAAAAACTGTACCTTATTGTGGTTCTGCTTACATACATGAAACTGTATACTTGTCTTTTTTTAATTTCAAAACATTGTGCAAAAACTGAACAAAATTTAATATTTAGAAATGGTATTGGCAAAATACACACAATTATTTATAGAAACACTCACATGTACTTACTCACTCCTTTTTTTCAGAAAAAAGTGCTAGGAGCCTTTTAGCTCTATTTGTAAATAATTGCCTCATATTTATGGCAATATGTTATTTTATTTTATGTTTATGTATTATGTTATGTAATGTATTTTTATCGTTATTAAATAATACAGCATTATGTTTTTGTTTAAGGCCTTAAGATTTCAGCTGAAGAGCTGGGAAATTTTTCGATATTCCTCAATAAATCCTAAGCAGTTTGTAATTTTGCTTTGCAATCTGAGACTATATTGTAACTCTTTCCTTATACAATAATTCTTTGTAACGTCTCTCAAACAAAATATTAATTATTAACTTTTTCCCAAATGTAGTCCAAAATTCCAAAATTAAGTCCAATTTCACCGAAGTCCTTCTTCTTGAAGTACCAATGGCAAAGTAATTACATATCTGAACCGTATGTTTTGTATTGGTTAGACTAAACACTTTTTCCAACACATATTGAAGCCTCAGGAATAGATAATATTACTTGAGCGATTTTAAAAATATTAACGAAAAAAGTGGTTGTTTGTACCAAAACATTCTTGAATGCACCATTGTACCAAAAAAGTTTCAATTGCACCAAAAGTGGTTCATTGCACCACATTTCCCATCACAAGTTTCAATTACACTAAACGTTAACATATCTACATACAAATATTCATTGTTGGAATGTATACACACAAATAGATAAGTTGTGTTCTTCCCCAAATTGCAAACTTTAAATAAAATATTGATGGCATAGAACGAACATGTAGTGTCAATAAATACTAAACTTATACACGAAAAGTTATGTGACTCTGTGGTCTAGAGTGCTAAGGGGCAAGCAGAATGCGTGCACTTTTTTTATGCACGAGGTTCGAACCCCGCTGCGGATTGATATTTATTATATTTTTTTTATTAAACCGAGAAATTCTAATACAGTGCATACTTAAGTATATTTTATTTAGATTATAAATAATATTTATGAATTTAGTTAAAATGTTTGTAGCATTATTCAATTAAGCAATTCGTCTGAGATTCATCAGAATATCCTCGAAAACTCCACTTTTATTCATTAAAAAATATGTCCACTCGTCCATTGATGCCACCCTCGCCGAATTTCAGATATGCCCACTCGTCCTCTCCAGAATTTTCCATATGAAATCTGAATTTTCTCCCTACGGATACGCCCACTCTGAAATCGAATCTGAAAAAAGTGGGGACAGGGTTGGATACCGGGGCTCCCAGACTACTTATGGTATCCCCATGATTGATGCCACCCCCGCCGTTTTCCGGATATGCCCACTCAACCACTCCAATATTCACAGCCTTGTGACAATGTCCTAGAATAAAGAATCGTCTGGGTTGCACCATTTCTGGATAGATCAGGGGTTTTTCCATGTCGTGTGCAAATTTTGTTGTGGTTGCTTCAATATTTTCCGGGAAAAGCTAAATTTTCGCAGCAGGTTACAAATTAATTTCATCCTAACCATTCACAATAAGCAAAATGGTTTGTGTCTTTGCTAGTTATAAACGTTTATAACTTCACTCACTTTTTTTTATTATCAATTCCATTAATTTGGATGTACGGAGAACATGACTCTAAAAACCAAAAATAAACTTGTCGATTTGTGAATTTGCCTCCAGGATCATTACTGCTCAAAATCGATTAGACGGTTCAAGGGGTTACTTGGTTAATCGACCATGTATGAGAAGTTCATACGACTAATTGAAAAATGGTTGGTTTTTGTCGGAATAATAAATAGAGAATTCAGTTAAATACTTGCCTAACTTCTGTGCCTGAATTGATTTAGCCGACAAACCTTCAAGTACCGTGCCAAATTTGCCCATATTCAATAGCAGAGTGACATGTGCAAAATATTATCATATTAGCAATTTAGGATGTGTTGTTTTTGGGGTATTTATCATGACTTCCAGCCAATTGTCCGCTCAACATTTGAATGGGGTGTACCTTAAGGAGTGAGGTCATACAGCTGATTTAATTAGTGATGCCAATAATTTTACAATTTATATCGATAAGTCATCACGAATGCATCGAAAGTTTAGAATGCATCGAAAACAGAGTGTCGAAAGTGAAACGTTGCCTTCGTCGAGGTGAAGCGCGTATTTAGGAATTGAACTGAAGAATTAATTTTGAGATGTTTTTTTCGATTATTTTTTGTTTGCAAATTTTCAATATTTTTATTTTGAACTGGCTGTCGAGCAAAAATGTGAGTCTATCCCCGTCCCAAGAGCTCCGAAATTAAGGACAAACCAATTAGTGGAAATCGCATCTTTAATTTATTAAAAAATAAAATTATTAGTTATAAATTTGTAAGGTTTTTTTTAATTTAATTGTACTAGTTTTATTTATGTATCAAAGGAAAGGAGTTACAAGTAAAATTTTTTTTTATCAAAATATAACTAAATAAATATTTTAAAAGTGGTGTAAGTTTTGTGTAGAATAAAATCCTTGTAGATTACTATCTAAGGATGGACCATTTTCAGCCGGCCACAGATAACTGACTGGCGAGCTGGCAGGAGAATATACCCCAGTAAAATATGCATTGACCGCCATATTTTCCTGTTTCGGTTCGTAAGCGCCTGTTAGAGTTGCAGCACCTTCTCCCAAACTCACGCGCAGATTGTCTATTTCAGTTTGCACAGCCTGAATTTCATCTAATTTTTTCTTGAACATTTTACGGGCGTTTTCTCGTATTCCTTCAGCCTCGGCCTCCAAATCAGAATACTGTTGTTCTAGCATGTATTCTTCTGCTATAGGCAAAAGTCGTCCATCATAAGGGAAATTGCCTTCTTCATCTTCCAGTACAAGTTCTAAAAGTTCACCAATTTGTTTGTCGTTCTCTTGCTGTTCTTCTAGGTAACTCTGCCATTCTTCTTCGAAAGGGGTACATTCCTCAATCTGTTTGCTTTGCCAATAATCCTCACTGTCTTCATAGTCCAATTGTTCTTGGCTCGTTTCAAGCTCTGTGAAAAGTTCTTCATGTGTGGTCGTTGAGAAAGATGAGATTCTCTTTTCCAAGTCGTCAATATGTTCTTTGGCTTGCCTCGATATTATGATTTGTGTGCCAAGTACCTCAGAATTTAAAGTCGTCCATTCGCCGATTATATCGCTATTTTCGCTACAGGTGCCTGTACTGTCGTTGGAGCATTTCCTGAACTTACTTAAACGTGGACTCCAGTCAATCAGGCAGTCTCCCCTACGTTTCATTACGGTAGTTGGAGTATGAATGCCATCTGCATTTTGAGGTGACTTCTTTGCCTTGCATTTTTGTGCATGTATAGCGTGACTTGGAGATTCTGCTTCGGCGATTAGTTGTTCATCGTTTTTATCACATATGTCACAGACCGCAATATGAAGAGATGCAAACTTATATTGTTTGTTTTATATTGTTTTTGCATTTTATGCAATCTACGTTTAGAGTGGCTACAATTTCTTCTTGATTCTATTTCTAATTTAATTGATTCTTCAGGATCTGATGATTCGGTTGAACTGTCACTGATTGGTTCCTGGTTATCGGTGATGATTAATGCTCGTTCTATTGAGAAAAATAAATAAATTCATTAATAAGTCACAATTGCTTCAGGCAGTTGCGTGCAAATCTTACTTAGATATCTATCTAGCTAATTGGTCGATAGTAGGATCGTGGCATTCATTCGCGTTTTTGCAGAAGAATGTAGTTTCCGTCTTGTTATTATGTAATTAATGTAAACGATTTTTGTAAGAACTTTAAATAATATCTTTGACAATCACTGTTCACTGTCGCAGAAACTACTGATGATATACTTCCACTCAAAGGCGATATTTATACCAAAAATATTTCCAAATAGCACAATCCCTTTCAGCAACAGGTAGGGAAGATGCAATTACCTGCCGTCATGTCTTCCCAGAACTGAAACTTGAAGGTCTTGAAAGTGCGTTTACCACATGATTATCTGAGTGGCAGTTGCATGTGCGCGGTGAACACTATTATTTAAGCCCACACGCCAATATGTCTGGTGTGTATATTGGTACGAATACAGGTAGGGGAAAAAACGAATCTTCAAGAACTCGCTCGTTTTATAACTCGAAATCCGAGTGTGAAATATGCGAATTGGCGAACACGATTTTTATTTTTTCAGGTCGCTACCTAAATTTCCTTCATTGCGCTCACACGCTCGTGAGCGAAACATATTTTGAGTGCGAGCGAGGTAGTAGATATTCGGTTGCACCAATATTGCAGCAAAATTCACTGCAATTGTCAATGCAATTTAAAGCCTCGTATTCAGTTCTTGCAGAATTTTGACATTTAAGAATTTTGACATTTGTTGTAGAATTTTCATAAAAATTTTTGTCATTTATCTCTAAACGAAAAATTTTGTTACAGCGAGTTACTCTGTTTATATCTCTGGTTTACCTTGCAAATATTTCATTAATAATTATTTTTGTTTACTAAAATAATCGAAATGTCGAAAATCCGGTCCCAAACAATTACACAATAATTGTTTTTCTACGAAATAACTTCGGCGTAACAACCCTGTTCTTGATTTTGCCTACTAAATTTTCTCAAAGAATCTGGAATATATTGAACGACAATGGATTAAGTGATGGAAATGAAGGGGTTGTTGATTTTGATGTTGGACAGTTAAGTCGTATGTTTTTGTCTAATCAGTCGCCCGCCAACCAGAGTTATCCGAATATCCCTGAGGATGCGTATGATGGATTTTCCTTTCATGCAGTTGATTATATTGAAGTCGTTAATGCTTTCAACATGATCAAGGCAACAGCAGTGGGATGCGATGGCTTGAAATTGAAATTGTTACGATTAGTTTTTCCATTTGTTGGGAATTATATACGGCATATAGTTAATAACTAAAATATTAACTACATCTGTATTCCCTAGTGCTTGGAAGATAGCGAAAGTTATCCCAATTCGCAAAAAGGGTAATCTGAATTCAATGGAGAATATCCATCCTATTTCTATAATGCCAATACTGTCGAAAATGGTTGAGAACATAATGAAAATTCAGATTATAGATCATTTGGAGTGGCATTCTCTACTACATGGATATCAGTCGAGATTTAGAAGTAATCGAAGAACAACGTCGTTGATGATAGGCCTGACAGATAAGGTAAGAGAACATATTGTTTGAATTTGACATGAATGCGTTTGACAAGATTGATCACACGATACTTGTGGAGAAATTGCATTTTTTGTTCGGGTTTACTTCCGCTGCATGTAGATTAATGTATTCGTATTTGTTTGGTAGGAAACAATATGTTTATTGTAATAATAATGCTTCAAGTATTTGTCCAGTGAGAAGTGGGGTACCCCAGGGTTCGGTTTTGGGACCGCTGCTTTTATTTATGTATGTAAATGGCGTGTTTGATCGTATTATTAGCTGTAACTGTCTCACATTTGCTTTTGCAGATGATTTGCAAATTGTGTTTAAGGGCAATTTTGACTTTTTAGATGTTCTACAGAACACTATTTATTGGTTACCTGGATGAATGAAAATGTTCTCAGTATTAATAGCAATAAGACAAAGGCTATGCTATTTGGGGGTTTGAAAAGTGATCAAGTTAATATTTCCATCCATGGCTGTAAGATCGATGTTGTGGACAGCTTACACTGTCTTGGTATAATTATTGATAGCAGGCTCACATTTGAATTGCATGTGAACGCTATAACTTCTAAAGTAAATTACATTCTTTATCTATTCATATTCATATCTACCCCTAAATATCAAAAGACAAGTAGTTCATGCACTTATAATGCCGATTTTGATGTGTAAACATCTGTGCGCTGGGGGTAAAAATCTTTTTCACAATACAATCACAAATTTAGAGTAAGATGTGCGATGTAATCGTTAACCAATCGTAAAGCGTTATCAAATCGGTGTGAGCTATGTATGAGTGTATTAGTGTAATCATACGCTGCATACAATATACTCAACACCATCTAGTGTGGAATAGTAGCTACTAATTTTCGCTAATTGTCGTACATTATGTTATCGTAGGCAAATGAAAACAAATAAATAAAATGAATACAAAAACATTTAATTTTAATAACTTTTAAAAAGATTTTTTGGCCTTTTACTAAGAAATTTACTAAAACAAAGCAAAATAAGGAAAACTAAAAACTAAACTTGTCAAACTATAAGTCTTCTTCGTCTTTGAGATTGTCATTCATACTTATCAGGTGCATATAAGCACCATCTAGTGTGCAATAGTAGCTACTAATTTTCGAAAACCATTGCTGTAAAATAACTACATGCATTACATTTCAGTAAACAGCTGATTAATAACTTGTCAACCGCAACAAATACAAAATAATAAAATATTTTACAAAACACCAAAAAAATTATAACTCAGAACATAAAACAACACAAAGTGTATCAAAGCTGAATGGAGGTAATGTTAATTCTAACAACATTTCTATTAGATTCCAATATAAATTAAGATTATAACATATCTTCATTACGTACTGTTGCCTTACACTGAAGCTGGTGCACGACAATTGGGTAACAATCTCCATCTCATGCCAATTATTATGGGTGGTGATTTTAATACAAATTTTGCAAACCCACAGTCGCAAGCTTTATCAAAATTTTTATTTGACGTTTTTCACTTGCATATGAGCAATTCTCCACAAATCCCCACAACTTACAATTCCACTACTATAGATGCAGTTTTCCATAGATTTTTAAATACAATCGAGTCAAAAATTTATATATGTATCTTATTTTAGTTACCATAAGCCAATATTTACTATTTGTACTTAAGGGATTTACCATACATGGGCACTTTGCAGTACTACTAAAATTTCAGTAAAAATAATTGTTTAACTAGTAAATTTTTACTTATTACTAAAATTTTATCAGCAATTTTTATAAAGTGCCTACATGATTACGATGAGGTGCATTGAATTTTCAGTCATCAGTAATGCCCGATTACTGATTATTATGAATACGGCCCTATGATTTTACTGGTAATGCAAATTAAATTTCATTTTATTTACAATATTGAAAGTTTTGATACTTTTAATTGATTAATTAGAAACATATACTAAGAGCATAAGTACTTCCAACTTAAAAAAAAACTTCATTACTAGATGTTGACACATCTCCCCTGTGATCGGACTCACATTAATTTTTTTTTATATGGTATGGAGGTACATTCTGGGACTTTGGGTTATATAGTTATAAGGTATATATATTCAGTAAGAATGCACCAGCACATTGCTTCTTATGTCAAAGACTTTCTAGGTGCATTTGCATTTTCAAGACTTTCTAGGTGTACTGCATTTTTATAAGATTATTGTTAGAGAAACTCCTTCATTCTTAGTGGAATTATTTGAGTTGGAAGGTCGACGAGGAATGTACAAATTATTATTCCTAGAATGTCTTCTCCATTGGAACGCTCTTTTCATGTTAGGGTAGCAAGATTTTAGCCTTAAAACTTTTAATCATTCGTTAGATACATTTAAAAAAAGACTTTACCAGCATATGCAAACACATGAATTGTAGTGTTGTAACTTCAGTGTTTTAATATGTGTCCAATTATTTTTTGCATGTTTCAGAACACTTCACGCCATAATCTTTTAGTTATATTAACTTTGGCTAATATAAGCTAATGCTCCATGTCACAACTCAAGCGCTTAACAAGTGAAAATTCGTATTGTCACTTGTTCTTTAAATGTCAAGGGTATTCTTATTTAATACTACTTAAACTTTTTATTTGGGATAGAGAATCTGTTATCAATATTATCAATTATTATCTATATTAATTGTTTTATAATCAATCGGATATCTATATTCTTTGTTTGATTAAATTCTGTGTTTATCATTATTTTTAGTTTTTATTATTTATATTACTATTACATATTTCATGTTAGTTTATATACATCAACTTTATTTTAATTTTGCTAAATTTGTATTTGAGTAGAAATGTGTTGCAGAAATTTTATATCCAAATGAGGCCTTATTCGCTCGGTTATTGAACTGTATAAAATAAAAATAAAATAAAGAGGTATAAGGAACAAAATTGCATTTTCTACTATTCTTTTTTTTTACTTTTTTTTAAAGCACCACACAGTGCCTCGTACCCATACAAGAACAAATTGAAATAAAAAACAAATGCTGCAATTGTTTTCACAAATATTACAAATGTTTTGACAAATACTCCAAGTATTTTTTACCTACTCGGGTTACTTTACTTTTTTGTAGCTTACATTTGTTGTCTTTACTTTGTACAAATATAAGTAATTACAAATACATTTGTTTTATTTGATTTTGATTTAATTTATTTGTTTTCGTTTTACTTACTTACTTGCTTATCCGGTCACGAACAACCCCGGAGGGTCAGGGACCTTACAAAACGAAGATAACTTATTTCGCTTTATTTTTCCAGTTGGCAATACCAAGTGTACGCAGAGATTCGTCAACTTGATCCCTCCAGCGGAATCTTGGTCTTCCTATTTTTCGTCTTCCTTCGAGTTCGGTTTCGAAAACCCTTCGTGCTGGTTCGTCTTCATCCATTCTACTGACATGGCCCAGCCAGCGCAATCGCGTTATTTTGATCCGCTTAACTTTGTCAATGTCAGGATAAACCTCATACAGCTCATGAGTCGCTGATACACCGGAACTTGCCATGGTGATTGTCTTTATTGTCCAAAATATAAATAACAGGAAAATTATGAAAAGATAAAGCAACATAATCGACGTGAACTGTTAAAATCTGCCTGTCCCTATTAAAAATCCCCTTTTGTATTAAGCGCGATTTAGCACTTTTGGGATTTTTCTGGCCGTTTTCGTTATTTGGCTCGTTTTAGCACTTTTTAGGTACTTCGACGGCGCGTTTCGTTCCTGCAGAGTTGGCATTTGAATGCTATTGAATATTAACTTGGTAAACAGGTGTAATTTATTTTCCAGATCGATAGCAGATATTTTTATGTAAATTAAAAACAGAATGAGATTACGATTTTTCTCGAGGAACAAATATTTAGATTTAATGTTTCGCTCCGGCTTTAAATTTTTAAATTCCGAAAGCCCAGTTTTTTTTACAGTTAGTTTTGGTTGGCATCCCTACAGAATATTCAAATTACATAAAGTTGCTGCAAACTGTTTTGGCATTCCACTCCATGAGTAGATTTTCTTCTCTAATTAAAATGGTTGGCCGTCGGTGGTGCCCTGGTAGTGTGCGCGGCTCTTGTTAATGAGGACGTGGGTTCGATCCCTTTTGACATTTCACGCTCCATTTTTAGCATTTTTTGTGGATAAATTGAATTTTTTATAATGTATATTTGTTTTTCGGAACTGAACTCTGAAATAATGCTTATTTCCAACCAGGAATTGTAACATATATAGAATTATCACGGGTGTCGATATTAAATATGTATGTGTAGGCATTTAAAAAACCCGTTACTGCAAAAGTATGTTGGTCCAGATTTCTTGTTAATTTCATTAATTTTGATGTACGGATAACATGACTTTAAAAAACAAAAATAAATTTGTCGGATTGTGAATTTTGCCTCAAGTTTAGTACTGGTCCAATTGGAATAGACCATTCAACCGTCTAAATCAATTTCAAAAACGAAAACAGCATTTATTAAAGCGGTTACTTGGTGAACCGCTTTAGAGTTTATATGGTTGAATATTTCAAATTTGAATACGGCTTTTTAATTTTAGCCTTGATGATAATATTTTCTAATTTAAATATGGTTTTTCTATATGAAATTTTATAAAAAATATGCCACTTAATCTAAATTATTAATTTTACGTATGAATTTAAAAGTTGTATTTTTCAAAATTTGATAAAAAGAATTTATTTTAAATAAATATAATTTTTTATTTGAATTTGAATTTTTATGACCGATTTTTCTTAGTTTTTTGGTTAATATAACTACTGTGCCTGAATTGGTACTATCGGTCGATCATCAATCGTATATATACAAACTCAATTCTGCAATTCACATGTGCGAATTAGTATCGATCGAAGATCCCTAAGTATCAACATCACTGAAAGGCCTATAATTCCAACAACAAGAACAGACAGAATTTTTCCACCATGTTCTTCTTGTCCTCATGCGTTCTCGCATTGTTGCAGTGCCTTTGAGGTCGGTTTTTTAATCAATATCACAGAGTTGTATTTTTCCGTGGTATAACATTTTTTTTGAAGACGTTGATTTGAATTGTCGTTGATTTGAATTTGAATTTTTATCACTGATTTTTGTTAGTTTTTTGATTAATGTATGAGGAATTCATACTACAAGCTTACAAGTCATGAACATTTTTCTAATTGAAAAATGGTTGGTTTTTGTTGGAAATAATAGACAATTCAGTTCAACACATACTCACTGGCATGACTAGTTTCGAACTCCGTGACAAGTTCATCATCAGATGCCTAACTACTGTGCCTGAATTGACACCATCGGTTGATCATCAATCGTATATATACGAGTAAAAACTTCCAACAACTCAAAAATCAAGACAGAATTTTTCCACCATGTCCTTCATGTCCTCATGCGTTCTCGCATTGTTGCATTAATTTTAAAATAAAGATAAAATTTGAGCACGTGTTTAAAATTTGAATAATCATAGTATTATTCTATTTTCCGTTTTCTATTCGACCTTTTTGAATAGTTAGATCTTAATTTTTATTTTTAGGCTCGAGCCTAATTATTTAAAAATTAAGATCTAATCATAGTATTATCCGATACCGTTTATATAAGCCAATTCCAGAAACGAAAGTTAAGAAAAAAATTAACGTACTGAAACGATAATGGTTGCTAAACCGCCCAGCTTTTGTATGGGAGGGCGTAGTGACCTCGCCAATTGTATCCCGTTAAGTACAAATTTGCAGATTATTAGGCAATATCTGATTTAAAGCCAATCACATCCACTAAATACTACATATATCGATTTGTATGGGATGTACCAGAAGGAGTGTGGTTCATTTGCAATCCCTAACTATGTTTGGTTAAATAATTGCCAGACGGGTTTGGTCCATAGATACCTTCCATCTAATATGACTCATTCTATGCGTTTCACTTTTCCGTATCTAATGACGTATGCCCCATCCCTATGCGTGAGGGTGCTCGAATAAATATGGTCTACGGAATTGTGTTTTTTTATCGAATATAAAGTGTAAAGTGCCGCAGTACTTAAATTTTTGATTGTTTCAATTTTAGCGCTTTTTTTTGCAAATTGCACTTTCGTTTTCTTTGATAGCTTCTGACAACAAGCAGTAGGAATTTTGTTTTTATAACAAGCGCCGACCTTGTCAAACTCAGCTGATCGAAATTATTTAAAAATTAAATGAAAAGATTGACAAACCGTACCGAGATTAAATAAATTTTTTTTAATACATATGTTCTACAAACATCACGTTAATCTTTCGGTGTAAATACAGATTTATTTAATTATTTTATAAAAAGTACTTTTACGTCGAAAAAAGTACTTCCGAAGAATACAAAAGCACATGTGTCATTATTTTCTTGCTCAATACTTTTTGTTTTATTCCCACAAAAGTCAAAGAATGCAAAGCAACAGACACTTGTATATACATACATACATTGTTATATTCGTACATACGCTACACAAGTTCACAAACTTGTCGTTGCTCTCTTGCCATCTCATTTTTATATACGTATAATACGTAATTACTCTCTTTGCTCTGAGAGTGCTCCGCACCCACATTTTATTGGACTTACCTTTCGCTATAATAAAAAAAACCACAACACCAACAACAACTACTACTACTACCCTGCAAACATTTTTGAAATTTTTTGGCGATGATTTGTTTGGCGATGATTACGCGATCCTTCTCAGGGAATAAAAATCGCCAATCATCGCCTACGCCTTACAACTAAGCGATGAATATGCGAGCGTACACAAGCAAGTCAAATTTTTTTCTAAAAACACTTAAATCTGAAAACAATTTTGATGACGCTTACGATGTGAATCGCGCGCCATCGCCTACGCCTTGAAACTAAGCGATGAATATGTGAGCGGGAAATCTTCCTCACAATAGTTTTTTTTTTTGCATTTTTTATCGTTTTGAGTTGAGTCATCAGTGTTTTTTCATAAATTTCGATGGAATTTTTTTTTGTCTTGTTGTTTTGTTAAGGTAACGGGAAAATGAATATTTGGTTTCAAGGGCAATTAGCAAAATTATCTTTTAGTAAGTGACAGTGATCTGTGAAGGGTGTGTAAAAAATTAATAAAAATGTTGTCAAACAAGGCTTTACGGTTGAAAAGTAAGAGGGAAGCATCCAAATTAATAGCGAAAAATTCAAACTTAAATGAAATAGAAACAACTAGTGCAGAGGCCGCGCCAATTGATATTTTAGAAAATAGTTCTACCCAAACAGTGCATTGTTTGGTGAACGTTGAAAATGTGGTTGAATCAAATGTGAACGTTGTTGAAGAAAATGTGTTGCCCACTGAGGAAAACTCAGAAAGTGGTTTTGATTGCAACGTAAATACAGAAGATGATGAGATTACGGAAAATAATATAAGCCTTTTATGTGATTTAAATAAATTAAGAAAGAGACTTTCATGTTGGTCCATAAAACATAATATTAGCAACGTTGCTGTTAACGAAATGTTAAAAATTTTAAGAGACTGCAACATAAGTGTCCCTAAAGACGTGAGAACTTTAAAAAGAACGCCAAAAGATGTTGTTGCACGACCTATGGGATCTGGAAAGTATTTTCATTATAGCATCACAGATGCTCTAACCGACTTCTTACGTGCGAATGATTTTACTCTGCAAACAATTGCGCTGGATTTTAATATTGACGGTTTGCCTTTGTGTAAAAGTTCAAGCAAACAAGTGTGGCCGATTGTGTGTAGTGTTGTTGATACTACTGATGTCCTCTTAATTGGTGCCTATGAAGGATATACAAAGCATAAATGTGCAAGAGAGTATCTATCAGAGTTTGTTTCTGAGTTAAAAAATTTGGTAGAGGAAGGATTTTGTTATGAAAACAAAATGTTTTCAATAAAAATAAGGTGTTTTATAATGGATGAACCAGCAAGATTATTCATTATTGGCACAAAAGGCCACACTGGTTACTATTCCTGCACACGCTGCACGCAAAAGGGCGAAATGATTAAAAATCGGGTAGTTTTCCCGCAAACGCAGGACTTTAATATGAGAACAAACGAATCATTTAGGAATCAGCAAGCACATCATAACATAAAAAGCTCTACAATAATTGAAAACCTTGAAATAGACATGGTACAGCAAATTGCATTAGACTACATGCACGTTGTATGTCTCGGTGTAACCCGAACTTTATTAAATGCATGGATAAAGAAAAAGGGGGAACAATATTCACTTGTGTCGTGGAAAATAGAAATGCTTTCCAATTCTTTAGTTGGCCTTAAAACGTGTATTCCTTGTGAATTTAATAGAAAACCTCGTGCACTTACTGAACTTGACCGATTTAAAGCCACAGAACTCAGACAATTCCTTCTATACACGGGTCCGTTTATATTAAAAAATATCTTGTCTCCCGAGAGATATCACCATTTTCTGCATTTATCTCTTGCAATAAGAATTTTATTGGATAGTGAAGACTGCTCGGTTAACAATGAGTGTGCTCAACATTTACTTCATTACTTCGTGCAAAAAATACCAGACTTTTACGACGTAGCCTATTTAACATGTAATTTTCATTGCTTGCTACATCTTCACGAGGATGCGAAACTATATGGATCCCTAGAGGGTATAAGCGCTTTTAAGTATGAAAACCACTTGCAAAAAATAAAGAAAAGTGTAAAAAAAGCAACCATGTAGCATCTCAGTTGTATAACAGACAAGTCGAGAAAAGATTAATTTTGGATTCGGATCATACAGCAACAAGTTCTATATTTTCGTTTGGTAAAATTGTTAACGGATGTGTTGAAAGTGTAAAGCTTGAGCATTTCTCTCTTACTTTGAAAAAACCAAATAATTTTTGTCTTGTTGGCAACAATATTGTTCAAATATGTAAAATCATAAAAAAAAATCCATGCCCTTCTTCGAAGGTCACGTTATAAAAAATCTTCAACCTTTCTTTCACGAACCAATATCCTCAGATACATTTAATATTTGTTGGGCAAGCGAACTTCAACTAGGCGAGCCTAAAAATTTTGATTTTCTTTCAATAAAAAAAAATTATTTCACTAAATAAATCAAAAATGTCCAAACAAATATCTTATAAAACGAATACCGGTAAGATTTGTCAAACATTACAATCATTTTCTTTAATAATCAATCTATAATTATTTGCAGAAGCTTCTACATCCGAAACCATAAACTCAGCAAATACTGATTTGGAAAACAAATTAAAAAACAAAGAATCACAAAACATTAACTCTGGTAAGATCGCAGTGCAATTATTTATAATACACACTTTTACACCTACAATAATATTAAAGATTTATTTCCTTATTTTTATTTTAATTCTTTTTTACAGGTACATCTAAAGAATCGAGCAGAAAAAACAAAGATCGCACATCCGAACCACTCAATGCAGTTTTGCTAGAGCTCCATGCCTTACGGGAGCAAGTATACCAGCAGAGCAGTTCGATAACATCACTAAAAGAGCTAGTAACTACATTGACTGGGGAAGTTGTGGCTAGCCGAAATGAGGTTCGGGAATTAAAAAAACTAAACATCCCAGTGGAACAAGGACATATTTCAGAAAAAATGCCTTTTACTTCTCTCGACGAGTTTCGTAGTTTTGATATGGAATTAACGGAAAATAGCGACAGGGTTGAGGAGTTTGTAAGTTGAAATATTTTTCCATATGTAATGTATAGATGGAAACAGTGTAAATATTTTACAAATGCTTGTACTATTTACAGAAACGAATCATTAGAAGAGTTGGGGGCGCTGATGCTCCTAGTTTTGTCACAGCTGCCATTAAACGGGTAATGACAGATGACTTGGCGGTCAAATGTTCTTGGAAAGGGACGAAAACAAAGCATAGCATTGAAAATATGTATTTCATATCCCTTCCCAGAGGTTTGTATTTTATACGATTTTATAACATAAAATATATTTAAACAACTTTTCTTAAATTTTACAGAAGTATGGCAACAAAAGTTTAATGGCGCCGACGATTCCATTGTCAACCACGTTCTGCAGCAACATTTCGTGTATGCTAACGATCGCCTCGCAAAACGAAAGGACCAACCCAATTCTAACCAGAAATAAATAATTTTTTTAATAATTATTTGTATTTTTAATAGTTATAGTTCTTTATATTTTTTAATGTAACTGAAATATGAATTAATGAAGTGCATTTAAAATTGTTGTTAAAATGAATGAATACTCTGTCATCCTTATTTTCATCCCATTACAGAAACCCTGCAAACCCTGCCAATGAATCGCGCGCGAATCGTCGTGGAGTTGTGTAGAATCGCGTGCGATCATTCAATTATGGTTAGGCGACTCGCGGGCGATTCGCTAAATGCGATTCGCTAATTGCGATTCTCGGGCGATTCACTAAATGCGACTCGCGGGCAAATCGCTAAATGCGACTCGCGGGCGATTCGCTAAATGCGACTCGCGGGCGATTCGCTAAATGCGACTCGCGGCAAATCGCTAAATGCGACTCGCGGGCGATTCGCTAAATGTGACTGGCGGGCGATTCGTTAAATGCGACTCGCGGGCGATTCGCTAAATGCGACTCGCGGGCGATTCGCTAAATGCGATTCGCGGGCGATACGCCACACGCGAATCGCGACAGGCACACAGGCGATCGATATGGCGAATCGCCTAACCATAGTTTAATGATCGCACGCGATGTATCGCCGCGATATTACACAACTCTTCGGCGATTCGCGCGCGATCAATAGGCGATGGAAAATGTTTGCAGGGTACTGATATGTTGGTGATTTATTTGTGCTTGCTGTGTCGTGGAGTGTTTGGGTACCTAAAATAAAAACTGTTAAGGGAATGCAAATAGTGGAGAGTGTGAGTGTAAATTGTCATTGCGGAGGCTATATAAGCTTCGGCCCGGCCGAACTTAACACCGTTTCTACTTGTTTTTGTTTACACCGGGCAATGCTGAACATCAAATGACTCGCTTTTTTTGGCCATAGCAACAACAACGAAACAACCAAACACATAACTCACAAGTACTTTGTACGAAGTAGCTGACGTATTAGTATGTCACCATAAGGTCGACTGCGCAAGCCCATGCGCTTGCAAATGAAATTTTGCGTGGCTATGCTTTATATCTCCGTTCAACAACAGCAACAGACACATGTACATACATACGTTATTATGTTAATACATACGCTATAGACACAATTTCGTTTGCCTCACCCCTGCCACACCACACTTTCATTGCTCTCTTGCTCGCTCATTTTTGTTTACCACGTCATTATTCTCTTTCGCAGTCGCAGAAAATGTGGTTTTAGCAGCAGCAGATTTTGACTTTGATAGATTTAGTCCCTATACGCCGCTATAGATGTTAACACATCAAAAAGTCCTCTCGAAAATTATCAAATATCTTCATTGCTATGAGTCTGCTCAACGAAGAGCGAGTTGTTTGCGATTAGTTCGTTAATAATATCTCTTCATTTACCTGACTCTTGTGTACGGTTGTGTTGGTCCAGAATGCGTACAACAAGTGTAGAGTCGATAGTTTGGGACGCTCTTTGATCGCTGAGCCAGGGGCAGTGTTGCCAGTTTAGCACTTTAAGTGCAATTCTGGCTCTATTTTTTTGGGTGTTTGCACTTGTTTTGTGAAAAAATATGCTAAATGCTTTTTAGCACTTTTTTGGGCAATTGTTGCCAACTTTTTTCGCTTCATTTTTTTTCGGAACCGAACTCTGAAATAATGCAATGTAAAATTATCAATGGTAAATTTCTACGTGAGTTGCCTTTTAAAGAATCCTTTACTGCAAAAGTATGTTGGTCCATACTTTTTATTAGCAATTTCATTAATTTGGATGCACGGAGAACATGACTCTAAAAACCAAAAATAAACTTGTCGATTTGTGATAAACTTGTCGATCGCTTTTGATATTTTATGGTTGAGTATTCCAAATTTCAGTATAACTTCTTAATTTTAGTCTTAAATGATATACATTTTACAATTTTATTAAGGTTTTCGTATATGAAATTTTATACAAAAATGTGCAATTTAATCTAAATTATTAATTTTGCATATGAATTTAAAAGTCGTATTTTTCAAAATTTGACAAAAAAAATTATTTGAAACAAATAGAATTTTAAAATAAGAATAACATTTGAGTACGAGTTTAAAATTTGAATACACATAATATAATATACGAGTACATATAAAAAAGGAAATTTAAAAAACCTAACTCGAAACAAGTACAGAAATTGCAGTCGGGTAAACCGACCATTAAAAAAGGTTTATATTTTCAGTTAATGTATGAGAAGTTCATACTACAAGCTTACACCGTCAGGAAATGTCCGCTCAACATTTGAATGGGATGTACCTGAAGTAGTGGGGTCACCTGAAGTAGTGGGGACACCTGAAGTAGTGGGGTCATACATTTAATTAGTGATGCCAATAATTTTACAATTTATATCGATAAGTCATCACGAATGCATCGAAAGTTTAGAATGCATCGAAAAAAGAGTGTCGAAAGTGAAACGTTGCCTTCGTCGACGTGAAGCGCGTATTTAGGAATCGACCTGAAGAATTAATTTTGTGATATTTTCAGATGTTTTTTCGATTATTTTTTTGGTTTGCAAATTTTCAATATTTTTATTTTGAACTGGCTGTCGAGCAACAATGTGAGTCTATCCCCGCCCCAAGAGCTCCGAAATTAAGGACAAAACAGTTAGTGGAAATCGCATCTTTAATTTATTAAAAATAAAATTATTGGTTATAAATTTGTAAGGTTTTTTTAATTTAATTGTATTAGTTTTATTTATATCTCAAAGGAAAGGAGTTACAAGTAAAATTTTTTTATCAAAATATAACTAAATAAATATTTTAAAACTGGTGTCAGTTTTGTCTAGAATAAAATCCTTGTAGATTACTATCTAAGGATGGACCATTTCAGCCGGCCACAGATAACTGACTGGCGAGCTGGCAGGAGAATATACCCCTGTAAAATATGCATTGACCGCCATATTTTCCTGTTTCGGTTCGTAAGCGCCTGTTAGAGTTGCAGCACCTTCTCCCAAACTCACGCGCAGATTGTCTATTTCATTTTGCACAGCCTGAATTTCATCTAATTTTTTCTTGAACATTTTACGGGCGTTTTCTCGTATTCCTTCAGCCTCTGCCTCCAAATCAGAATACTGTTGTTCTAGCATGTATTCTTCTGCTATAGGCAAAAATCGTCCATCATAAGGGAAATTGCCTTCTTTATCTTCCAGTACAAGTTCTAAAAGTTCACCAATTTGTTTGTCGTTCTCTTGCTGTTCTTCTAGGTAACTCTGCCATTCTTCTTCGAAAGGGGTACATTCCTCAAGCTGTTTGCTTTGCCAATAATCCTCACTGTCTTCATAGTCCAATTGTTCTTGGCTCGTTTCAAGCTCTGTGAAAAGTTCTTCATGTGTGGTCGTTGAGAAAGATGGACTTAGAGATTGTTGAGCTCGCTTAACTTGTTGTATTTGCTCTTCATATTCTGAGATTCTCTTTTCCAAGTCGGCAATATGTTCTTTGGCTTGCCTCGATATTATGCTTTGTGTGCCAAGTACCTCAGAATTTAAAGTCGTCCATTCGCCGATTATATCGCTATTTTCGCTACAGGTGCCTGTACTGTCGTTGGAGCATTTCCTGAACTTGCTTAAACGTGAACTCTCGTCAATCAGGGAGTCTCCCCTACGTTTCATTACGGTAGTTGGAGTATGAATGCCATCTGCATTTTGAGGTGACTTGTTTGCCTTGCATTTTTGTGCATGTATAGCGTGACTTGGAGATTCTGCTTCGGCGATTAGTTGTTCATCGTTTTTATCACATATGTCACAGTCCGCAATATGAAGAGATGCAAACTTTTCGACCAAAAGTAAAATTTCCTCGTCGTCTAGAGCCTTGTCATAGGTTTCGTAACACTGTTCCAAATGCTGCGATTCATCCTTTTCTGTTGATTTGCATTGAGATGCCATGTTTTCTCCAATAACTCCGTATATTGTTTTTGCATTTTATGCAATCTACGTTTAGAGTGGCTACAATTTCTTCTTGATTCTATTTCTAATTTAATTGATTCTTCAGGATCTGATGATTCGGTTGATCTGTCACTGATTGGTTCCTGGTTATCGGTGATGATTAATGCTCGTTCTATTGAGAAAAATAAATAAATTCATTAATAAGTCACACTTGCTTCAGGCAGTTGCGTGCAAATCTTACCTAGATATTTAGCTAATTGGTCGATAGTAGGATCGTGGCATTCATTCGCGTTTTTGCAGAAGAATGTAGTTTCCGTCTTGTTATTATGTAATTAATGTAAACGATTTTTGTAAGAACTTTAAATAATATCTTTGACAATCACTGTTCACTGTCGCAGAAACTACTGATGATATACTTCCACTCAAAGGCGATATTTATACCAAAAATATTTCCAAATAGCACAATCCCTTTCAGCAACAGGTAGGGAAGATGCAATTACCTGCCGTCATGACTTCCCAGAACTGAAACTTGAAGGTCTTGAAAGTGCGTTTACCACTTGATTACCTGAGTGGCAGTTGCATGTGCGTGGTGAACACTATTGTTTAAGCCCACACGCCAATATGTCTGGTGTGTATATTGGTACGAATACAGGTAGGGAAAAAAACGAATCTTCAAGAACTCGCTCGTTTTATAACTCGAAATCCGAGTGTGAAATATGCGAATTGGCGAACACGATTTTTATTTTTTCAGGTCGCTACCTAAATTTGCTCCAAATTTTCGAAGAATAAATCATAACAAATAACAATTTCCTAAAATTGATCATATCAATTCGTAAATATGATCATAAAAGTTTCGGGTCCGCCCTCGGGCGTGATACAACAAATTCCAGTAGTAGCAGTAGGTGTAATTGTGGGCAACCGCAATAGACATTTGGTGTTTGTTTCATGAATCTACCTGTTAAATTCAACACAAATATATACGAACACTGTTGGTCGAAGAGAGTGTGCGTTGTATTCGTCTGCCTTCTAGTTGCAATAGTGCATTGGTCACGTGAGGAGAACATCGGAGTACTCAGCAAATGAACAGTGAGAGAAATTTTCGGTATTTTTTACACACAGATTTTTTATGCTAATAAAATTTGCGTAAGTACTGAATACGAGGCAAAACACGCTGATTTTGACAGTTGATAAATGCAAAATTGAGTCGCGTAAATCATGGAAATGAAAAATATGTTCCTTATGACGAAAATAACAAAATTTGCTGAAAGGAAAATTTGCAAACAATATAGAAGCCAATTATCTACCACATTTTTTCCCATCATTATCATGCAACATAATGTTGATCTTGTTTACCAAATTTCCGAAAAATAAATCATAACAAATCACAATTTCCCAAAACTGATCATAACAATTCGTAAATATGATCATGAAAGTTTCGAGTCCGCCCTCGGGCGTTATACAACAAATTCAGTTAGTAGCAGTAGGTGTAATTGTGGGCAACCGCAATAGACATTTTTTATTTCATGAATCTACCTGTAACAAAATTTTTCGTTTAGAGAAAATGACAAAAAGAACTGAATACGGACGGGGCTTAAATGTCTAAAATCTGGAAGAATACGAGGCTTTAAATGGCATTGGCCATTGCAATCAATTTTACTGCAATATTGGTGCAACCGAATATCTACTACCTCGCTCGCACTCAAAATATGTTTCGCTCACGAGCGTGTGAGCGCAATGAAGCAAATTTAGGTAGCGACCTGAAAAAATAAAAATCGTGTTCGCCAATTCGCATATTTCACACTCGGATTTCGAGTTATAAAACGAGCGAGTTCTTGAAGATTCGTTTCGCGCGTCAAGTTTTTCCCTACCTGAATTCGTACCAATAGACACACCTGACATATTTGCGTGAGGGCTCATACGAAATTTATTGTATTTGTTTCTCAACCCTTGAATGCTTTATAGTATTTGTTGAGAGCAATAGCATAAAGCAAATGATCAAATTATTTTCGAATGTCTTGACGTATTTATAATAGAGTTGGCAAATCTCGTTCAGTTAAGAGATCGAACGAACTAGGTCATTTGTTAAAAGTGAACTAGGTCGTCCACCTCGTTCACTCGTTCAATTAGTTTACCTCGTTCATACGTTGACACCCCACCCCGTTCACATAGTTCAATCGTTCATAAGTAGTGTTTTTTCAATTAGAATATTTTATTTTGGAATGAAAAATAAAAGTTTAGGAATTTTTTGGTTTATTAAATATGTGTATCTTTTTATTATTATTTTTCCTGTTATCAATGTTTTTCCTTGTTTTGTTTCTCAATTAAATTTTTTTTTTAAATTTTTTTAACTCACAATTTATTTATTTATTATATTACCATATTTTTTTTCTATATACTATTGAAGTCCTGTAGTTTAATTTTTAAATCTTGCTGCATAGGACAAACAAATAAAGTAACATATAAAAAATTCAAAATTAAATGTGATACATTGACATGTGATACATTGACATTTCTTATTTCATTAGTTTAGTTTACTTTCAGTTTATAACACTTTCGCTGGCTTAAAGAGTTATAAAAATATAAAAAAATAAGGCAATTCATTAAAAAATAAAAAAAACAAATACATACAAATTCACATGTATCATAAAACTAATATTTACAGAAATCAAGGCAATTCATTAAAAATAAAAAAACAAAAACATACAAATTCACATGCAACATAAAGCTAATATTTACAGAGACCTAATATTTACAAATTGTGGTGCAAAAAAACCAATTGTGAAACCTTCTCTGGCTTGAGGAGAGTACGTCTATCAGTTACGATGAGACCAGCTGCAGAAAAGATTCTCTCGCAAGGCACTGAAGTGGCTGGAATGCAGAGTCTTTTGAGGACATATTGAAAAACTCGCGGATACAAACATTTTCTTTCTCGCCACCATTCGAGTGGATCACATTTTCTGTTTATATATTCTTCTCTAATGTACTTATCCAACTCTCGAATGGCAGCGGCAGTATTATTCTCCGGTTCTGCAGTTTTTGAGAATTCCTGATCGAATTGATTCCATATGGAATATATCATTTCAATATCCTGGCTTTCCACAGTTTCGATTTGAGAAGACTCTTCTGCAATCCTTGACCTCAAACTAGATAAAGCCTTTTGGTATAAAACCTCACTTTTAAACGACTTTCTTTTAAATCGGGGATCAAGAATTGCGCAATCCGTATAAAGCGGGTTTGCTTCAATATCTCTAAACCGCTTATTGCATTCAGTTTTCAAAGTCTGTATCATCAGAGATATGGCATCGTTGTTTGACGATTTATCCTCCAAAAACTTTTGTAGTGCTGACGACAAAAACAAGACTTTCGAAAGCGTGACATTTTTTTCTCCACATATCTCTTTAGTCACTTCAAAAAATGGAAGAAGACAAGACATGGCTTCTTCAATTATTGTCCATTCAAGAAGAGTCATGTCTATGTTGAGGTGGAGAAGCGAATATGTTGCTGTTATCGGGTCCTTCAGCTTCAGAAATCGTTCGAGCATTTCGTATGTGGAGTTCCACCTCGTTGGCACGTCTTGCTTCAGTTTGAGTTCCGGGAAGCCCATTTGTTTCTGCATATTAATAAGTTTTTTCGAAGCAACTGGACTTCGCCGAAAGTGTTCCACAATTTTCTTCACTTTGGCAAGAGTGGGGTCGATCACTTTAATGCCCTTCATCACTATAAGGTTAAGTGTTAAGTTAAGTATTTCTAGCTGGTAGTTTATACCCAGGACAATGCGATACCATTTCTAAAAGTTTTTTGAACTCCGGTTCTTCTACTAACCGTAACGCATGATGACCTTTGACAATCATGCGAAGTACCTGCTTGTCGATCTTCTCCACTTTTTTTTTATTGGTGGTGCCCGGTGACAGAACTCCGTTATATTTCTTTGCACACGTGGAACTGCAGCCATTCCTTCAGGTACTTGCGCCACACCTTCTGCGGGTACCAACTCATTAGCTTCTGCTGGCTGTCTTTGGGGGTCTATTTGTGCGAACGGGTGTTTCGCTTTCAAATGCCGTTTTAAATTATTCACAGACCCCCCAGATATACTCAGGATACTGCTACAGTACTTGCATTTGGCTTTTTGTCCCCCACATTCAACGAAATGTGACCACAATGGGCTTATTTTTCTTCCGCTAATTTTTACACTTTAACGTCTTTAATTTAAATGATATCGTTCAGTAAAATTGATCAACCCTGGACTATTGACCAACCTGAATTAATTTATATACTGTTCAGGAATAAATTTGTCAACACTAGGCTTGTGTCGAACTCGTTCACTAGTTCTCGAACTCGTTCATTTAAGGTGCCCGATCGTAACAATAACGAACATTCTCGCCGTATCGAACATGTGCATTATGTTAATGAGGGTGATGTCTGGTCACCCTACCCACTACCCAACTCTAGTCAACACTGAACGAGTTTAATAAAAATGAGTTTGACGTCGTTCAATGAACGACACTGATTCACATAGAAAATAGTTTGGCCTCGTTCAGTGAACGACAATAATAATCATTGAACGAACTCGTTCGTTCGTTCAGTTGACTGAACCGTTCAATTGAACTAGGTCGTTCATGAACGACACAAGTCTAATTTATAATATGTACTCTTGCTAAGGCCTAGTACATACGCTGGCAATAACACTACTTTCCATTTCTCTCCTTGGCTACCGATTTAGTGTTCCCGTAATTCTCGATGTTATTTAAATAATTATACATAACTATTTTGCCCTATATATTTTAGCAGCAATTTCAACGGCATTAAATCCTTTAGATTCTAAAATAAGAATTTTTCCTTTCCGGACCTTTTCGCGACCCATGTTCAAAATTTGTGAACAGATCTATTTAATTGTGGTTGTTTATAATATGTATGTGTACACACTTGATCGAAATTTAAAAATACCTTATTAATGAGATTTCCAGTTTTTATACGTTTTTAAATTTGATGACATGGCATTGTTAAAAAAACCAGGCTTGACACGCGCTGAATCCGGTTAATTTATAACCGGAATATTCAGAAAAGCAGAAGGACGGTTAATCGGATTCCGTCTAAACTATCCTGCCGGAAAACTTTTGACACCAGAAAAATCCTGATACTAAGCATAAATATAGTTGGGTGAGCTGCATTTGGGAATAAACCCAAATTTGCATACTACCTTTCTTTGGGACAAAGAATTTCACACTTCTTTCAATATTTCTCAAATAGTATCAATTAAATTCAATAACACATATATTGGGCAGTAATATACATATAATTATATACATAACGGGTTTTTCAATAAGAGCGATACAAAAGTTTGTTTTAAATAAAACAAATCCGGTTTTAGATACCAATGAAATTCTTTATTCCTGTGAAAGTACGTTCCACCAGTACGTGGCCACCACGGGCACGCTTACAGAAGTCCAGACGCTGAACAAAATTTTCGACGGTTTGCAAGCATAAATCGGCCGATACTGCTGCAATTTCACGTTCGATATTCGTACGAAGTTCATCAATCGTCGCTGGCTTGTTGGCATAGACCATAGACTTGACGTAGCCCTACAGGAAATAATCTAATGGCAGTGGCTACAACGTACTTTTTTTTTTATCTCAAACCAAAGTTTTATGAAATCAGCATAACAGAAGTAGCAATTCTAATCGAATGTGTAAGGCAGTCATAGGGAAATACTTAAGAGTTTCCATTGCTTTCATGACGACGAGGTAGTAGGCCATTTCATTGAGTTCGAGTTGCTGTTGTAATTTACTCTTTGGTTGGACCAATACGATCAGAAATAAAAGGGAATGCGTATTTTCGTTCGATGCAAACAACATTAAACATAATTTAGTTGTCATTAGTATCAACCAAACACTTTTAAACTTAGTTTGCTGCATGGTCTATAATCTGTATGTCTTCTTTGGTCTATCATTCTACATCATATCCCTTGATTGTCATGTCGAAGTGAAAAGGTGTAATCGATCGGTACATATATTACACCACTTTTACGAATGTAAGACAATGAATTCCATACAGTGAATTTCCTTTTTTAATAAATTTAATTAGAATAATATTTTTAAGAGGATTAAAAGATTAAACGTTAAAAACTGAAGGGGTGGTTGCAAGTCAAAACGCAGAATGTAATGTAAGCCTGACAAGCGTAATCCACGAGTTTCCACTACTCTCTTCGATGCCTCTTCATGGCGGCGAGGTAGTAAGACATTTCATAGAATTTTATTTGCTGCTGTATTTTACCAATTTTACACTTTCGTTGGACATAAAACGGAGAGAAATAAAAGGGAATGCGTATTTTCGTTCAATGCAAGCAACATAAAACATAATTTAGCTGGCATTAGTATCAATAAACACTATTTAAAATTAGTTCCTGTCTTCTTTGGTCTCTCATTCTCCATCATTTCCCTAGTACCTTTTCGATCAGCTGTGCCATAGAATTCACCTGGCACAATCATGAACTGTGAAAAAGTGTGAGTCCCGAATTAGTTTGCTGCATGATTTGCATGGTACAAAGAAATGGTAGAAGCACTAGCCCAGCTGATTTTAACTTTTTTCTGCACTGAGTGTGAGTAAGTTTTTCTCTTATGTCAAAGTTTGTTTACATTTGTTTGTCTGCAACCCCCGTTCGCCAGCAACTGCTGTTTTTGAATTATTTCTCTGCAAAAATTACATAGAAACGTTTTAATTTTCACACTTAAACACTTTCAATATATCAAATAACACTCAATCATTTTCTAAATGGCACTTTTTGCAAATTTGTTCACATTTTCATCATTTTTCTATCAGCTGACTTGACACAACACAAAGAACTGAGCAAAAACAAAATGCCTGTTGTTTTTGGCTTGTTGTATTTGTTGTCGTACTGCATCTACCATTATATTTCTACCATGATGATTTGCTTCAAGTTTCTCTCGCCCATAGACTAATACATACATAGATACTTTTATTCTCTCAACTGACGTGTCATTTCACACTCTTCGTCGTAGGTTTGTGGAAATGAGAGAAATTAAATTTAAAATTAACTTACACCAGGTGGAGTTACAAAATATGTTCACTTAACTTTTTCATGTCGTTTTGGTGTAGAACTGAAAAATTTAAATGTATTTTGCACTTTTTTTTTTACTTTTATCGTTGGTATACATTTGTATTGTATTTAACACAACTAGTTTGTCACAAAAACAGTAAATTCAGTTGTCGTACCTTTGGTGAACGTTTGCCCTATCTGGTATTATTGAACCCATGTTTTCCACCATTCTATGTTTACTTTCCACCGTACTCATAGGTCATTTAATTTATTGAGAGAATAAAAGTATCTATGTATGTATTAGTCTATGCTCTCGTCTATCCACTCTGTTTTCTATCAATTTCCTATTACTCATGATATATTTTTTGACAAGCGAGCCGAAGAAGAAAGCTCCGCCGTACAGTTATTGCCTTAATATCAGTTGCATGTGCGTAAGCATGTAAACTCTCTTTTGTTGTATTAGTTTAGTAAACATTACATTTAATGTGAGAACACGATTGAGTTGTGCACGTCCTGTTTCACAGTTCATGATTGTGCCAGGTGAATTCTATGGCACAGCTGATCGAAAAGGTACTAGGGAAATGATGGAGAATGAGAGACCAAAGAAGACAGGAACTAATTTTAAATAGTGTTTATTGACACTAATGACAGCTAAATTATGTTTTATGTTGCTTGCATTGAACGAAAATACGCATTCCCTTTTATTTCTCTCCGTTTTATGTCCAACGAAAGTGTAAAATTGGTAAAATACAGCAGCAAATAAAATTCTATGAAATGTCTTACTACCTCGCCGTCATGAAGAGGCATCGAAGAGAGTAGTGGAAACTCTTAGATTACGCTTGTCAGGCTTACATTACACTCTGCGTTTTGACTTGCAACCACCCCTTCAGTTTTTAACGTTTAATCTTTTAATCCTCTTAAAAATATGTAAAAATTCTAATTAAATTTATTAAAAAAGGAAATTCACTGTATGGAATTCATTGTCTTACATTCGTAAAAGTGGTGTAATATATGTACCGATCGATTACACCTTTTCACTTCGACATGACAATCAATATGAAACAAAATGGCAGAAATACGAAAGTGAAGAGAGAGAAACGTCAAAACTCCCCACAAACTCTACCCCGCCAGCAACGCCACACCTCTGACCCAAAAAACGCGGTAGGCGCGCGTCGAACACGCGCGTGAAAGCCATAGTGTAATGCGGATCTTACTCTATGAATCAGGGATGATATTTGTAGTGGGTAAGGACTTTTTTACCTCCTTTCGATTTCAAAAAAAAAAACTTGAAACAAATTGGTATTTTTTTAATGTAGATTTGTTTTTCGGAACTGAACTCTGAAATAATACTTATTTCCAACCAGGAATTGTAACATACATATATAGAATTATCACGGGTGTCGATATTAAATATTTATGTGTAGGCTTTTAACAAATCCGTTACTGCAAAAGTATGTTGGTCCAGATTTCTTGTTAATTTCATTAATTTTGATGTACGGATAACATGACTTTAAAAAACAAAAATAAATTTGTCGGATTGTGAATTTTGCCTAAGTTTAGTACTGGTCCAATTGGAATAGACCATTCAACCATCTAAATCAATTTCAAAAACGAAAACAGCATTTATTAAAGCGGTTACTTGGTGAACCGCTTTAGAGTTTATATGGTTGAATATTTCAAATTTGAATACGGCTTTTTAATTTTAGCCTTGATGATAATATTTTCTAATTTAAATATGGTTTTTCTATATGAAATTTTATAAAAAATATGCCACTTAATCTAAATTATTAATTTTACGTATGAATTTAAAAGTTGTATTTTTCAAAATTTGATAAAAAGAATTTATTTTAAATATAATTTTTTATTTGAATTTGAATTTTTATGACCGATTTTTCTTAGTTTTTTGGTTAATATAACTACTGTGCCTGAATTGATACCATCGGTCGATCATCAATCGTATATATACAAACTCAATTCTGCAATTCACATGTGCGAATTAGTATCGATCGAAGATCCCTAAGTATCAACATCACTGAAAGGCCTATAATTCCAACAACAAGAACAGACAGAATTTTTCCACCATGTTCTTCTTGTCCTCATGCGTTCTCGCATTGTTGCAGTGCTTTTGAGGTCGGGTTTTTAATCAATATCACAGAGTTGTATTTTTCCGTGGTATAACATTTTTTTTGAAGACCCTGCTAGTGTCGGTGTCGTTTATTTGAATTAGAATTTTTATGACTGATTTTTGTTAGTTTTTGGTTAATGTATGTATGAGGAATTCATACTACAAGCTTCTATCTATGTTCACAATTGCACATGTATGTGTATATTTTTATCAGCTGATTTTGGCAATAACTGGGTATGGAAATTACAACAATGCTAATTTTAATTTAATCAATATCTGATTTGAAGCCAATCACATCCACTAAATACTAAATATATCGATTTGTATGGGATGTACCAGAAGGAGTGTGGTTCATTTGCAATCCCTAACTAAGTTTGGTTAAATAATTGCCAATGACAAAATTTCATTGTGATCGTTAAAGGGGTTTACGGCAGTTACCGTGTTGACGAACTAGCCAGACGGGGTTGGTCCATAGATACCTTCCATCTAATATGACTCATTCTATGCGTTTCACTTTTCCGTATCTATGCGTGAGGGTGCTCGAATAAATATGGTCTACGCAATTGTGTTTTTTTTTATCGAATATAAAGTGTAAAGTGCCGCAGTACTTAAATTTGTGATTGTTTAAATTTTAGCACTTTTTTTTGCAAATTGCACTTTCGTTTTCATGTTTTTTTATAGCATCTGGCAACAAGCAGTAGGAATTTTGTTTTTCTATCAAGGGCCGACCTTTTCAAACTCAGCTGATCGAAATTATTTAAAAATTAGATGAAAAGATTGACAACCCGTACGCAGATTAAATAAATTTTGATCAATATGTTCTACAAACAGCACGTTAATCTTTCGGTGTAAATACAGATTTATTTAATTATTTTATAAAAAGTACTTTTCCATTATCAATTTCATACTTTTTATTATCAATTTCATTAATTTGGATGTACGGAGAACATGACTCTAAAAACCAAAAATAAACTTGTCGATTTGTGAATTTGCCTCCAGGATCATTACTGCTCAAAATCGATTAGACGGTTCAAGGGGTTACTTGGTTAATCGACCATGTATGAGAAGTTCATACGACTAATTGAAAAATGGTTGGTTTTTGTCGGAATAATAAATAGAGAATTCAGTTAAATACATGCCTAACTTCTGTGCCTGAATTGCTTTAGCCGACAAACCTTCAAGTACCGTGCCAAATTTGCCCATATTCAATAGCAGAGTGACATGTGCAAAATATTATCATATTAGCAATTTAGGATGTGTTGTTTTTGGGGTATTTATCATGACTTCCAGCCAATTGTCCGCTCAACATTTGAATGGGATGTACCTTAAGGTGTAAGGTCATACAACTGATTTAATTAGTGATGCCAATAATTTTACAATTTATATCGATTTACAATTTATATAGTATTTTAGAATGCATCGAAAACAGAGTGTCGAAAGTGAAACGTTGCCTTCGTCGAGGTGAAGCGCGTATTTAGGAATTGAACTGAAGAATTAATTTTGAGATGTTTTTTTCGATTTTTTTTTTGTTTGCAAATTTTCAATATTTTTATTTTGAACTGGCTGTCGAGCAAAAATGTGAGTCTATCCCCGCCCCAAGAGCTCCGAAATTAAGGACAAACCAATTAGTGGAAATCGCATCTTTAATTTATTAAAAAATAAAATTATTAGTTATAAATTTGTAAGGTTTTTTTTAATTTAATTGTATTAGTTTTATTTATATATCAAAGGAAAGGAGTTACAAGTAAAATTTTTTTTTATCAAAATATAACTAAATAAATATTTTAAAAGTGGTGTAAGTTTTGTGTAGAATAAAATCCTTGTAGATTACTATCTAAGGATGGACCATTTCAGCCGGCCACAGATAACTGACTGGCGAGCTGGCAGGAGAATATACCCCTGTAAAATATGCATTGACCGCCATATTTTCCTGTTTCGGTTCGTAAGCGCCTGTTAGAGTTGCAGCACCTTCTCCCAAACTCACGCGCAGATTGTCTATTTCATTTTGCACAGCCTGAATTTCATCTAATTTTTTCTTGAACATTTTACGGGCGTTTTCTCGTATTCCTTCAGCCTCTGCCTCCAAATCAGAATACTGTTGTTCTAGCATGTATTCTTCTGCTATAGGCAAAAGTCGTCCATCATAAGGGAAATTGCCTTCTTCATCTTCCAGTACAAGTTCTAAAAGTTCACCAATTTGTTTGTCGTTCTCTTGCTGTTCTTCTAGGTAACTCTGCCATTCTTCTTCGAAAGGGGTACATTCCTCAATCTGTTTGCTTTGCCAATAATCCTCACTGTCTTCATAGTCCAATTGTTCTTGGCTCGTTTCAAGCTCTGTGAAAAGTTCTTCATGTGTGGTCGTTGAGAAAGATGGACTTAGAGATTGTTGAGCTCGCTTAACTTGTTGTATTTGCTCTTCATATTCTGAGATTCTCTTTTCCAAGTCGGCAATATGTTCTTTGGCTTGCCTCGATATTATGCTTTGTGTGCCAAGTACCTCAGAATTTAAAGTCGTCCATTCGCCGATTATATCGCTATTTTCGCTACAGGTGCCTGTACTGTCGTTGGAGCATTTCCTGAACTTGCTTAAACGTGGACTCTCGTCAATCAGGGAGTCTCCCCTACGTTTCATTACGGTAGTTGGAGTATGAATGCCATCTGCATTTTGAGGTGACTTCTTTGCCTTGCATTTTTGTGCATGTATAGCGTGACTTGGAGATTCTGCTTCGGCGATTAGTTGTTCATCGTTTTTATCACACATGTCACAGTCCGCAATATGAAGAGATGCAAACTTTTCGACCAAAAGTAAAATTTCCTCGTCGTCTAGAGCCTTGTCATAGGTTTCGTAACACTGTTCCAAATGCTGCGATTCATCCTTTTCTGTTGATTTGCATTGAGATGCCATGTTTTTCTCCAATAGCTCCGTATATTGTTTTTGCATTTTATGCAATCTACGCTTAGAGTGGCTACAATTTCTTCTTGATTCTATTTCTAATTTAATTGATTCTTCAGGATCTGATGATTCGGTTGAACTGTCACTGATTGGTTCCTGGTTATCGGTGATGATTAATGCTCGTTCTATTGAGAAAAATAAATAAATTCATTAATAAGTCACACTTGCTTCAGGCAGTTGCGTGCAAATCTTACCTAGATATCTAGCTAATTGGTCGATAGTAGGATCGTGGCATTCATTCGCGTTTTTGCAGAAGAATGTAGTTTCCGTCTTGTTATTATGTAATTAATGTAAACGATTTTTGTAAGAACTTTAAATAATATCTTTGACAATCACTGTTCACTGTCGCAGAAACTACTGATGATATACTTCCACTCAAAGGCGATATTTATACCAAAAATATTTCCAAATAGCACAATCCCTTTCAGCAACAGGACTTCCCAGAACTGAAACTTGAGGGTATTGAAAGTGCGTTTACCACTTGATTACCTGAGTGGCAGTTGCATGTGCGCGGGGAACACTATTATTTAAGCCCACACGCCAATATGTCTGGTGTGTATATTGGTACGAATACAGGTAGGGGAAAAAACGAATCTTCAAGGACTCGCTCTCGTCCCAAACAATTACCCAATAATTGTTTTTCTACGAAATAACTTCGGCGTAACAACCCTGTTCTTGATTTTGCCTACGAAATTTTCTCAAAGAGCTGAGTACCAAGCAAATGAAATGAGAGCTAAATTTTCGGTTCATGAAATTTTCGTCATTTTTTATACACGTGGCAACGAAAATTTCATTAAATCTGAATATTGGGCTGTTGCAAAAAGTTGCCGCCTCTTTTTGATTTACCTTTCAAATATTTCATGAAATTGTGGTCTCCATTTGATTTTCAACGCGTGTAGATTTTGCTTACGAAATGTTCGCGAACATCGGAGTACTCAGCAAATGAACAGTGAGAGAAATTTTCGGTATTTTGTACACACGGATTTTTTATGCTAATAAAAATTGCGTAAGTACTGAATACGAGGCAAAACACGCTGATTTTGACAGTTGATAAATGCAAAATTGAATCGCGTAAATTATGGAAATGAAAAATATGTTCCTTATGACGAAAACAACAAAATTTGCTGAAAGGAAAATTTGCAAACAATATAGAAACCAATTATCTACCACATTTTTTCCCATCATTATCATGCAACATAATGTTGATCTTGTTTACCAAATTTCCGAAAAATAAATCATAACAAATCACAATTTCCCAAAACTGATCATAACAATTCGTAAATATGATCATAAATGTTGCGGGTCGCCCTCGGGCGTGATACAACAAATTCAGGTAGTAGCAGTAGGTGTAATTGTGGGCAACCGCAATAGACATTCGATTTTTATTTCATGAATCTACCTGTCAAATTCGATACAAATATATTCGAACACTGTTGGTCGAAGAGAGTGTGCGTGGCTTATAGTGGCTGACGGGAGATTTGTATTCGTCTGCCTTTCAGTTGCAATCATGCATTGGACACGTGAGGAAGGGTCATTTTGTGTTGAAGCGTATTTTCAAATGCGCACGTATTTTTCAAATGCGCACTCGATCATTGCAGTGCAGCGTGCTTTTCGTTTACAAACAAAACGTATGGTACTAGAGTGAAACAAACCCCAGAGAACTCTGCATTCGGACCGCGTCACTGTGTGGTGCGCCATATAACGAGTAGGCATCATTGGCCCTTACTTTTTCCAGGATAACCGTCTTGACGTAACTGTGAACTCCGAACGGTACTTGACTATGATACAGGATTTTTTTCAGGTGGCTCTTGAGGCAATGCAATTTGAGGATACATGGTTCCAACAGGATGGTTTCGTAGGCAAAATCAAGTACAGGGTTGTTACGCCGACAACTTCTCAAATCTAAAATGTTTTCAAACTGAAAAAAATGAAATTTGTTAGGAAAGATACCATCATTCTTTCAATAGTTTCTCAAATTTTTTGTAAGAAAGACACAAAATGTTGTATTTTTTTAAACACGGGCCTTGCCAAAGGTGTTAAATGCAATTTCAAATTTTTAGGGCATTCAACCTAGGGCAAGCCTTGGCAGAAAATTAAAGATTTTTGAACAAAATTTGAAAATTTTGAGTTTGGTAAAAGTCTCGCTTGTTGATTTTCATAATTTTTTAAACCAAATTCTAGACTGAAATGAGGTTAACTACAAGGCAGTAAAAATGTTTCATCGCACGCATAATCTTGATCAGTAAAGCTGAATTTTAAAAAAAAACTTGAAGTTTCATAACGGACTTTTTTGGGAGTAAAAATCTTTCTCAAGTAATATTAGTTTCATTATATTATAATTATAATATAATACAAAATTGCGGTATTACGTTGTTAAATACTTCAAATCGAATTTGCACGGAATTAAAAAATATATCTTTTTTTTCAATTTTTTTTGTAATTTTTCCATGCAGTGCTGTGGAGTGCTCGGAGTCGGCGATATGTGCCTGGAGTCAGAATTGCCACCTATAAAAATTTGTTCGGGCAGAAACTATTTATTTTATTTACTTTGGTTTTCAAATAAAACACAAACTTATTTAGGTCTAATATTTCATCTTTAAAAAATTTAAACTTTGAGAGATTGTCGTTACCGACCGATTTGAAAGACTTTAACAGTTTGCTCAACCTAATACTGTTTGAAGTTTAGTCAATGTAGCATTTTGACTCAAAATTACCAAGATATTGCCAAAAGACTAAACAATGACAGTCCAAAAATTGATATGTTAAACTTTTGATTTCAACTAACTATCATTGTAACGGTCAGACTCCGAGTGTTTTTTGTTTGTGCTGCTTAGTAGAATCTTAAAAACAAAAAATCTGGTTACAAGTTTCACCGTCTGTAGCAAACCGTGCGTTGAAAGAAGGTGCATTTAGATACAATATTCTGAAGGCCTGACTTCTCCCCTATAAATACCAATCTGACCGATAATTTAGAATTTCTGAAATTACTACCACTTTATTTTGCAATTGGTCCCATTGTCCGTGTGGCAGAATACTAATGGAAATAAGAGGCAAACTTCTTTAAGATAAAGGTGACTGTACAAAAAGGCTTAGTTCATTTGCTAAATTTATTAAAAACGACACTTAATTTAACTAAGGCATTTACATTTAAGTGTAGTAGTGTCTAATTCCTGAATATGATCCCAATTAACGTATTTAAGAACTTACTTTTTACGAACAGTGTTTTGTATAGTATTTCATATTGGTTTGAATATAAAGCAAGTGGTTCATGTCAAAACCCTGTTTTATTTTTGTGAGTAATTTTTGCGTGATTGTCGTGAATCACGCGTGAATGTGAGTAGGTTCAAATTCTGCTCACGTGAACGTGAGTACTGACAAAATCTCCGTGCGTGAGCGTGAGTCAAAACTGACTCACGTGCCCATCTCTAGTAGCGATATTTCACACTCGGATTTCGAGTTATAAAACGAACGAGTTCTTGAAGATTCGTTTCGCGCGTCAAGTTTTTCCCTACCTGTATTCGTACCAATAGACACACCAGACATATTGGGGTGTGGGCTTAAATATCTGAAATATCAACTACAGTTAATTGAGAGAATTTGTATTTACATTGTTTTATTCTCTCATCTACTCAAGTTTGCTTAGACCCCTTTCACACTCGGCAAGTTACTTGCGCAAGTCTCTTGCCCAAGTCTTGGTTTGTTGATGACAGAGGTAAGGTCGGGATAGGGGAATAAATGTTGAGTACAGACTTGCTTGTACTCGGAAAGTTGAAAAACTGACTTGCGCAAGTAACTTGCCGAGTGTGAAAGGGGTCTTACTGCATGTCGATCTCATACAATATTTATTGTACAGTGAGTCTCAATATAAATTATACACGTCTCTTTTTCAAACATTTATTGTTCTTGGTTTTAACTCTTAGTTTTTTTTAAGGTTGCTCTTTTTTCAAACAATATTTAATACTCTCCAAGTTAAAAAAACTAACGCAAAATTCCAACAACAATATAAGTTTAGCACCAAAAACAAAACGCACTTGATATTTATCGCGTCAATATGAAGTGTACAGGCGAGTTCTTGTTTAAAGTGCAGCAGAGAGCAAAATATTTAACCGTTATATTTTGTTATTTTTTCAATTTGTCATTTGGCTTTATTTTAAGAATCATTCTTGATCTCTATTCACACGTGCTGACAACCACAGGTTTTTTTGTGCAAATATTTTTTTCCTAAAATGGGTAAGCAAACTTCAGTGGATACGCGTGAACTTGTGATAAAACTACGCAAGGAAGGAAAAACGTTCAGAGAAATTGGCGAATTAATCAACAGAAATCACAACACCGTAAAAAAATTATCGACAAGTACAATAACACTGGAAAATTACAGAATATTGACCATCCACGTAGACCGCGACGGCTTAATAAGACCCAAATACGAAGTATTGTACGGACGGTTAAGGCGAACCCCTTTGAAAGCGCTGTTAAAATAGCAAAAAAGACGTTTCGGATTCATCAGGAGTAAGTGTAAGTGCCAGTACAGACGCAGAGCACTGCATGAAAATGGCATCTATGGGCGAATACCAAGAAAGAATACATTTATAACAAATAACAACCAAAAGCGACGCCTTGAATATGCAAAAAAATACGAAAGAAATGATTTTTCTTTTTGCAGCAATGTGCTTTTCAGTGGCGAAAGCAAATTCGAAATATTCGGCAAAAAAAAGAAGCTGTAGAGCATGGTGGTGGCTTGGTAATATTGTGGGGTTGTATGGCCGCGAGTGGAGTTGGAAACTTAGTGTTCATAGAGGGGACAATGAACAAGGACGATTACCTTAAGATTTTAAGGGATAATTTGGCACCTAGTGTTAAAAAGTTAGGCTTGGGTCATTCTTGGGTCTTCCAACAAGACAATGATCCAAAGCATACGGCTAAACTCGTGAAGGAATGGTTGCTGTACCGCACTCCAAAGCAGCTCGATCATCCCCCTCAGTCCCCTGATCGGAACCCTATAGAACATTTGTGCGAACATCTTGACCAACAAATTCCGAAAAAGAACCATTACCAGTAAAAAAAGATATGCTAAAATCAATTTTGGTCGAGGAGAGGCAAAATATTTCATCTGAAGTTACTACTAACCTTGTGAATTCTATGCCTAGACGTTTACAGGCCGAAATAAAAGCAAAAGGAAAGCAGACACAATACTGAGATATTTTTTTTATAAAATACATATTTTTGTATACTTAATATTGACGCTTTAAATATGCAGTCCTTTTTGTTTTTAATGTTGAACAAAATATGTTGTAATTTTATTTTCATTCTTTTTTAACTTTGCGACTATTTAATATTGTTTTAAAATGAGTGTTATATTTGATGAGTGTTATATGAAAATGAGTGTTATATTATATGAGTTAAATATTTGTAAAATAAATATCACAATTAAAAATAAAACTTGTATAATTTATACTGGTGCTCATTGTATTTGTTTCTCAACCCTTGAATGCTTTATAGCAATAGCATAAAGCAAATGATCAAATTATTTTCGAATGTCTAGACGTATTTATAATATGTATGTACTCTTGCTAAGGCCTAGTACATACGTAGGCAATAACACCACTTTCCATTTCTCTCCTTGGCTACCGATTTAGTGTGTGTGTTGGCTACCGATTTAGTTTTCCCGTAATTCTCGATGTTATTTAAATAATTATACATAACTGTTTTGCCCTATATATTTTAGCAGCAATTTCAACGGCATTAAATCCTTTAGATTCTAAAATAAGAATTTTTCCTTTCCGGACCTTTCCGCGACACATGTTCAAAATTGTTAACAGATCTATTTAATTGTTGTTGTTTATAATATGTATGTGTACACACTTGATCGAAATTTAAAAATACCTTATTAATGAGATTTCCAGTTTATATACGTTTTTAAATTAGATGACATGGCATTTGGCATTCTTTTATTTCAGGACTTATATTTATTAAAAAAACGAGGCTTGACACGCGCTGAATCCGGTTAATTTATAACCGGAATATTCAAAAAAGCAGAAGGACGGTTATTCGGATTCCGTCTAAACCATCGGTCTAAACTATCCTGCCGGAAAACTTTTGACACCAGAATAATCCTGATACTAAGCATAAATATAGTTGGGAGAGCTGCATTTTGGGAATAAACCCAAATTTGCTTACTACCTTTCTTTGGGACAAAGAATTTCACACTTTTTTCAATATTTCTCAAATAGTATCAATTAAATTCAGTGACACATATATTGGGCAGTAATATATAATTATATACATACTTCGAATTGAATTTGCATAAGAATTTCCAACTCTATCTACCTTTCTAGTTTCTAGAAAAATCAGATAGAATTCTTGAAGCATTGTCCTCTTTTTTTTTTTTTTGTTTTTTTTTAATGTTTATTTATTTGTAAATATTATGTTTAAACTATAATAAACACTAGTTAACAATAACAATTTTATTATATACAATGTCTCTTAATCGAGCACTCTAGTATTATCAATATGATAAAGATTGTTTTTCACAATATACAAACTATTTTTTCTTCTTATTCAAGATTAAGAATATATAATAATTGTTTGCAATGAAATTTTTTTTAAAAACATTGCTTTTATGATTTTTTTTTGGTAAGAGGGCTTGTGTCAAGAGGTAAAAACGAGAAAAAAAATATAATTAATTATCAATATATCCACCAAAATTTTTTGTTTTTAGTTTGTTGTAAATATCTCAGATCTTTTCTCGATATGCTTGTGCTATATCTGATATTTAAGTGATCCATGTTGCAATTGACAGCTTTTATATTGGCTCATCTATAGTTGTGATAAAAGACTGGAATACCATTTTCGATTTGAATAATTCTTTTGTTATCGAGATAGACAAAAGCCTCAGGTGGAACAAACCCCTTATCTAGGCAATCAATTATATATCCTTGATCAGTATAATAAGGCGCCATTATATAATTATTTTCATAACATTGTATACATTTTAATATATTATTTCTTATTAGATGTATTATAAAATTGTCTATTCTTATTATATTGGCACTATTGTACAATTTCTTATTAGATATGTATTTGGTATAATTACTTTGCGATGACCTATTTTCTTTCAAAAACTCTAATTTTTTCCATATTTGAAGGTGATATGTTGAACCAAATTGGACAACCATATGTTAATACCGGTCTAATTAGGGACTGGTACATTATTATTTTAACTCTAGGTTTTATAAATTTGGAATGAAACAATGGTCGGTATTTATAGAACGCTTTTCTAGCTTTTGTTAGAATTTCTTTGACGTGTTGATTAAAATACAAAAATTTGTCTAGGTATAGACCAAAATATTTTACAACCTCCTTATTGGGAATGTTGCAATTTGCCAAGCTTGATTTGATTCCAAACTTCTTCCAATTTCTTCTTATATTATTATTGCATTTGTCAACTGTCGGTCTGAAAAGTATTGTCTCACATTTTTGTGCGTTGATTTTCATATTCCAATTGATTGTATACTGTTCAACTAAATTGTAGGTTTTTTGAAGATTAATATTAATTTTGTCGATTTTATCGTCCGCATGATATATGATTATGTCATCTGCAAACGAGATTATATTATCTACACTGTTTAATAGATCTATTATGTACAAATTAAAAAGGATTGGAGAATTTACAGTTCCCTGTTGTAGTCCGTTATCTATCTTAAACGATTTTGAACTTTTAATTTTCTGATTACAAACCATAAAGATTTTATCACTTATCATATTATATATTAATATAATTTGATTTAGTGGAAATTTAAACTGAAATAATTTATACACTAGGCCTGGAATCCATACACTATCAAAGGCCTTTTCCATATCAATAAGGCACGCACCTGTACATAACTTTTTGTGCCAGTTCCAATTAATGTCAGAAGTAAATTTATGTATGGCATTAACTGTCGAATGTTTGAATTTGAAACCAAACTGCTTATCACATATAATATTGTTATCATTACAAAATTTTGTTATATTGTTGTTGATGCAGGCTTCGAATATTTTGCTAATATTAGGCAATAGACTTATAGGCCGTAGATTTTCAGGATTATTCGGATCTTTATCCTTCTTAGGTAAGATCACAATCTTTGCCGTTTTCCACTTATTTGGGAAGTATGAATTATTGAGCATATTATTGAACAATTTACAATAATCATCAATCATTACTTGAGGAATGTTCCTTAGTACTATATTGGGTATGTTGTCAGTTCCCGAAGATAGTTTATTCCTTAAATTGTAGAAAATGTAATACAGATTCTCTTTCGTTACGAAAAAATCTGAAAATTGTGCTTCATTTACATAATCTGATAAACTTGTTTCACTGAAGTTAATTAAAGTTGATTTATTGCTTTCGAATAGTGTTTTTATTTCCAAGAAATTATTAAAAATTTCATTAACTTGTACATGTATAAGATTTTCCTGATTTATTTCCTTTTCGGCATGTACTGACTCTAAAAATGCCCCTATTGTATCTAACATTTGAACTGGTTCCTCTATAACGTAATTATTTGAATCGTGTTTGCTTAAATTTTGCGGATTTATACCAGCATTGGTTAGATAAAATTCAGCTTGCACTGGAATTTTTATTTGCTGAAGATTTAAAGGTGTAAATTTTTTCTTTATTTGCCCAAACATATTTTGTGAATCTTTAGGGTCCATATTTGTTAGCCTTTCCTGAATGCGACGATTAATAATTATTACAATATTTTCCTTTATAAGTTTTTTGACCATTTTTAGTTTAGCTTTTGCCATATTTATAGCGTCTTCAGTAAGTGTACGTTCTAGCCTATTGTGTTTCTTGAATCAAAATGAACGAAGGGGTTTGAATTCGGTATAACTTTTTATTTAAGACATATTTATTACATTTTTTTTTTTACTACAATATATAAATGGGGAATATTTTTAGTTTAGTTATGAAAACTAATATCTAGCAAGTGGTGGCCCTTTTTTGCTTCGCATATTCGTGCTCTTTCCAACACATTTTCCATCACTTTTCGCAAAACTTCAGGCGTTATGTTGCTTATTTCGTCGCGTATATTGCTTTTTAATTGCTGGATGGTTCTAGGCTTATTAATGTAGACTTTTCCTTTCAAATAAACCCAAAGAAAAAAGTCTGGAGCGGTTAAATCCGCTGAACCCGGAAGCCAATTAAAATCACTTGTACGCGAAATAATTCGTTCACCAAAGATGTCCCGTAAAAGAGCCATTGTGTCCCTTGCAGTGTGGGCTGTGGCTCCATCTTGTTGGAACCATACTTGCGGATGGTTTTCCACGGCTGGCCTTAAAAAATTGTCCAACATTGTCCGATATCTGACACCATTGACGGAAACGGCGACCCCGTGTTCATTTTCAAAAAAAATAAGGACCAATTATCCTTTCCGATGAAACACCGCACCAAACCGTACACTTAGGTGGATGTATTTCTCTCTGTTGAACTACTCTCGGTTTTTCCGTAGCCCATATCCTGCAGTTTTGCTTATTAACGAACCCACTTAATTGGAAATGGGCTTCGTCGCTCATATTTAAATTATGAACAAAATTATGATTTTCTTAAGTGAGTGAAGTTATAAACGTTTATAACTAGCAAAGACACAAACCATTTTGCTTATTGTGAATGGTTAGGATGAAATTAATTTGTAACCTGCTGCGAAAATTTAGCTTTTCCCAGAAAATATTGAAGCAACCACAACAAAATTTGTACACGACATGGAAAAACCCCTGATCTATCCAGAAATGGTGCAACCCAGAAGATTCTTTATTCTAGGACATTGTCACAAGGCTGTGAATATTGGAGTGGTTGAGTGGGCATATCCGGAAAACGGCGGGGGTGGCATCAATCATGGGGATACCATAAGTAGTCTGGGAGCCCCGGTATCCAACCCTGTCCCCACTTTTTTCAGATTCGATTTCAGAGTGGGCGTATCCGTAGGGAGAAAATTCAGATTTCATATGGAAAATTCTGGAGAGGGCGAGGGGGCATATCGGAAATTCGGCGAGGGTGGCATCAATCATGGGGATACCATAAGTAGTCTGGGAGCCCCGGTATCCAACCCTGTCCCCAGTTTTTTCCAATTCGATTTCAGAGTGGGCGTATCTGTAGTTAAAAAATTCAGTTTTCATATGGAAAATTCTGGAGCGGATGAGTGGACATATCGGAAAAACGGCGGGGGTGGCATCGATCATGGGGATATCATAAGTCGCCTGGGAGCCCCGGTTTCCAACCTTGTCCCCACTTTTTACAGATTCGATTTCAGAGTGGGTGTATCCGTAGGGAAAAAATTCAGATTTAATATAGAAAATTCTGCAGAGGACGAGTGGACATATCTAAAAACCGGCGGGGGTGGCATCGATGGTGGAGATAGCATACGGAAAATTCATATGGAAAATTCTGGATCGGATGAGTGGACATATCGGAAAACCGGAGGGGTGGAATCAATCATGAGGACATCGTAAGTAGTCAGGGAGCCAGAGTATCCAACCCTGTCCCCACTTTTTACAGATTCGATTTCAGAGTGGGGGTATCCGTAGGGAGAAAATTCAGATTTCATATAGAAAATTCTGGAGAGGACGAGTGGGCATATCGCAAAAACGGCGGGGGTGGCAACAATCATGGGGATATCATAAGTAGTCAGGGAGCCAGGGTATCCAACCCGGTCCCCACTTTTTTCAGATTCGATTTCAGAGTGGGCGTATCTGTAGTGAAAAAATTCAGTTTTCATATGGAAAATTCTGGAGCGGATGAGTGGGCATATCGAAAAAATGGCGGGCGTGGCATCAATCATGGGGATATCATAAGTAGTCTGGGAGCTCCGGTATCCAACCCTGTCCCTACTTTTTCCAGTTTCGATTTCAGAGTTGGCGTAGCCGTAATGGAAAATATTGTTATCATTGTCAAATTCTGGAGAGGATGAGTGGACATATCTGAAAAACCATAGGGGTGGCATCGTTCATGGGGATACCATAAGTAGTCTGGGAGCCCCGGTATCCAACCCTGTCCCCACTTTTTACAGATTCGATTTCAGAGTCGGTGTATGCGTTGGGAGAAAATTCAGATTTCATATGGAAAATTCTGGAGAGGACGAGTGGGCATATCGGAAAAACGGCGGGGGTGGCATCAATCATGGGGATACCATAAGTAGTCAGGGAGCCAGGGTATCCAACCCTGTCCCCACTTTTTTCAGATTCGATTTCAGAGTGGGCGTATCTGTAGTGAAAAAATTCAGTTTTCATATGGAAAATTCTGGAGCGGATGAGTGGGCATATCGGAAAAACGGCGGGGGTGGCATCAATCATGGGGATATCATAAGTAGTCTGGGAGCCCCGGTATCCAACCCTGTCCCCACTTTTTTCAGATTCGATTTCAGAGTTGGCGTACCTGTAGTGAAAAAATTCAGTTTTCATATGGAAAATTCTGGAGAGGACGAGTGGGCATATCGCAAAAACGGCAGGGGTGAAATCAATCAGGGGGATACCATAAGTAGTCAGGGAGCGAGGGTATCCAACCCTGTCCCCACTTTTTTCAGATTCGATTTCAGAGTGGGCGTATCCGTAGTGAATAAATGCAGTTTTCATATGGAAAATACTGGAGAGGACGAATGGGCATATCGGAAAAATGGCGGGGGTGGCATCAATCATGGGGATATCATAAGTAGTCTGGGAGCTCCGGTATCCAACCCTGGGCCCACTTTTTCCAGTTTCGATTTCAGAGTTGGCGTAGCCGTAGATAATGGAAAATATTGTTATCATTGTCAAATTCAGGAGAGGATGAGTGGACATATCTGCAAAATCGTAGGGGTGGCATCGTTCATGGGAATACCATAAGTAGTAAATAGTTAAATTCCTAAAACAAAAAATACCCACAACTCGTAAGTGATGCGTCAAACCGTAAAATCACATTTTTGACCTTCGATGAAGGCGCTGGCCACGTAATTTTTTAATCTTTTTCAATGGTACGCAACCTATACACTAAATGAAACACCCACAAATATTCGGAACAGATCCGAAAAACGACGTACAGTAAAAAAACAAAAATGATCCTTCTACATTGGGTAAATTAAAAAGTTCGAAAAACTGTACCTTATTGTGGTTCTGCTTACATACATGAAACTGTATACTTGTCTTTTTTTAATTTCAAAACATTGTGCAAAAACTGAACAAAATTTAATATTTAGAAATGGTATTGGCAAAATACACACAATTATTTATAGAAACACTCACATGTACTTACTCACTCCTTTTTTTCAGAAAAAAGTGCTAGGAGCCTTTTAGCTCTATTTGTAAATAATTGCCTCATATTTATGGCAATATGTTATTTTATTTTATGTTTATGTATTATGTTATGTAATGTATTTTTATCGTTATTAAATAATACAGCATTATGTTTTTGTTTAAGGCCTTAAGATTTCAGCTGAAGAGCTGGGAAATTTTTCGATATTCCTCAATAAATCCTAAGCAGTTTGTAATTTTGCTTTGCAATCTGAGACTATATTGTAACTCTTTCCTTATACAATAATTCTTTGTAACGTCTCTCAAACAAAATATTAATTATTAACTTTTTCCCAAATGTAGTCCAAAATTCCAAAATTAAGTCCAATTTCACCGAAGTCCTTCTTCTTGAAGTACCAATGGCAAAGTAATTACATATCTGAACCGTATGTTTTGTATTGGTTAGACTAAACACTTTTTCCAACACATATTGAAGCCTCAGGAATAGATAATATTACTTGAGCGATTTTAAAAATATTAACGAAAAAAGTGGTTGTTTGTACCAAAACATTCTTGAATGCACCATTGTACCAAAAAAGTTTCAATTGCACCAAAAGTGGTTCATTGCACCACATTTCCCATCACAAGTTTCAATTACACTAAACGTTAACATATCTACATACAAATATTCATTGTTGGAATGTATACACACAAATAGATAAGTTGTGTTCTTCCCCGAATTGCAAACTTTAAATAAAATATTGATGGCATAGAACGAACATGTAGTGTCAATAAATACTAAACTTATACACGAAAAGTTATGTGACTCTGTGGTCTAGAGTGCTAAGGGGCAAGCAGAATGCGTGCACTTTTTTTATGCACGAGGTTCGAACCCCGCTGCGGATTGATATTTATTATATTTTTTTTATTAAACCGAGAAATTCTAATACAGTGCATACTTAAGTATATTTTATTTAGATTATAAATAATATTTATAAATTTAGTTAAAATGTTTGTAGCATTATTCAATTAAGCAATTCGTCTGAGATTCATCAGAATATCCTCGAAAACTCCACTTTTATTCATAAAAAAATATGTCCACTCGTCCATTGATGCCACCCTCGCCGAATTTCAGATATGCCCACTCGTCCTCTCCAGAATTTTCCATATCAAATCTGAATTTTCTCCCTACGGATACGCCCACTCTGAAACCGAATCTGAAAAAAGTGGGGACAGGGTTGGATACCGGGGCTCCCAGACTACTTATGGTATCCCCATGATTGATGCCACCCCCGCCGTTTTCCGGATATGCCCACTCAACCACTCCAATATTCACAGCCTTGTGACAATGTCCTAGAATAAAGAATCGTCTGGGTTGCACCATTTCTGGATAGATCAGGGGTTTTTCCATGTCGTGTACAAATTTTGTTGTGGTTGCTTCAATATTTTCTGGGAAAAGCTAAATTTTCGCAGCAGGTTACAAATTAATTTCATCCTAACCATTCACAATAAGCAAAATGGTTTGTGTCTTTGCTAGTTATAAACGTTTATAACTTCACTCACTTTTTTTTATTATCAATTCCATTAATTTGGATGTACGGAGAACATGACTCTAAAAACCAAAAATAAACTTGTCGATTTGTGAATTTGCCTCCAGGATCATTACTGCTCAAAATCGATTAGACGGTTCAAGGGGTTACTTGGTTAATCGACCATGTATGAGAAGTTCATACGACTAATTGAAAAATGGTTGGTTTTTGTCGGAATAATAAATAGAGAATTCAGTTAAATACTTGCCTAACTTCTGTGCCTGAATTGATTTAGCCGACAAACCTTCAAGTACCGTGCCAAATTTGCCCATATTCAATAGCAGAGTGACATGTGCAAAATATTATCATATTAGCAATTTAGGATGTGTTGTTTTTGGGGTATTTATCATGACTTCCAGCCAATTGTCCGCTCAACATTTGAATGGGGTGTACCTTAAGGAGTGAGGTCATACAGCTGATTTAATTAGTGATGCCAATAATTTTACAATTTATATCGATAAGTCATCACGAATGCATCGAAAGTTTAGAATGCATCGAAAACAGAGTGTCGAAAGTGAAACGTTGCCTTCGTCGAGGTGAAGCGCGTATTTAGGAATTGAACTGAAGAATTAATTTTGAGATGTTTTTTTCGATTATTTTTTGTTTGCAAATTTTCAATATTTTTATTTTGAACTGGCTGTCGAGCAAAAATGTGAGTCTATCCCCGTCCCAAGAGCTCCGAAATTAAGGACAAACCAATTAGTGGAAATCGCATCTTTAATTTATTAAAAAATAAAATTATTAGTTATAAATTTGTAAGGTTTTTTTTAATTTAATTGTATTAGTTTTATTTATATATCAAAGGAAAGGAGTTACAAGTAAAATTTTTTTTTATCAAAATATAACTAAATAAATATTTTAAAAGTGGTGTAAGTTTTGTGTAGAATAAAATCCTTGTAGATTACTATCTAAGGATGGACCATTTTCACTAATTTTCGCTAATTGTCGTACATTATGTTATCGTAGGCAAATGAAAACAAATAAATAAAATGAATACAAAAACATTTAATTTTAATAACTTTTAAAAAGATTTTTTGGCCTTTTAATAAGAAATTTACTAAAACAAAGCAAAATAAGGAAAACTAAAAACTAAACTTGTCAAACTATAAGTCTTCTTCGTCTTTGAGATTGTCATTCATACTTAACAGGTGCATATAAGCACCATCTAGTGTGCAATAGTAGCTACTAATTTTCGAAAACCATTGCTGTAAAATAACTACATGCATTACATTTCAGTAAACAGCTGATTAATAACTTGTCAACCGCAACAAATACAAAATAATAAAATATTTTACAAAACACCAAAAAAATTATAACTCAGAACATAAAACAACACAAAGTGTATCAAAGCTGAATGGAGGTAATGTTAATTCTAACAACATTTCTATTAGATTCCAATATAAATTAAGATTATAACATATCTTCATTACGTACTGTTGCCTTACACTGAAGCTGGTGCACGACAATTGGGTAACAATCTCCATCTCATGCCAATTATTATGGGTGGTGATTTTAATACAAATTTTGCAAACCCACAGTCGCAAGCTTTATCAAAATTTTTATTTGACGTTTTTCACTTGCATATGAGCAATTCTCCACAAATCCCCACAACTTACAATTCCACTACTATAGATGCAGTTTTCCATAGATTTTTAAATACAATCGAGTCAAAAATTTATATATGTATCTTATTTTAGTTACCATAAGCCAATATTTACTATTTGTACTTAAGGGATTTACCATACATGGGCACTTTGCAGTACTACTAAAATTTCAGTAAAAATAATTGTTTAACTAGTAAATTTTTACTTATTACTAAAATTTGTTCAGCAATTTTTATAAAGTGCCTACATGATTACGATGAGGTGCATTGAATTTTCAGTAATCAGTAATGCCCGATTACTGATTATTATGAATACGGCCCTATGATTTTACTGGTAATGCAAATTAAATTTCATTTTATTTACAATATTGAAAGTTTTGATACTTTTAATTGATTAATTAGAAACATATACTAAGAGCATAAGTACTTCCAACTTAAAAAAAAATTTTCATTACTAGATGTTTACACATCTCCCCTGTGATCGGACTCACATTAATTTTTTTTTATATGGTATGGAGGTACATTCTGGGACTTTGGGTTATATAGTTATAAGGTATATATATTCAGTAAGAATGCACCAGCACATTGCTTCTTATGTCAAAGACTTTCTAGGTGCAATTGCATTTTCAAGACTTTCTAGGTGTACTGCATTTTTATAAGATTATTGTTAGAGAAACTCCTTCATTCTTAGTGGAATTATTTGAGTTGGAAGGTCGACGAGGAATGTACAAATTATTATTCCTAGAATGTCTTCTCCATTGGAACGCTCTTTTCATGTTAGGGTAGCAAGATTTTAGCCTTAAAACTTTTAATCATTCGTTAGATACATTTAAAAAAAGACTTTACCAGCATATGCAAACACATGAATTGTAGTGTTGTAACTTCAGTGTTTTAATATGTGTCCAATTATTTTTTGCATGTTTCAGAACACTTCACGCCATAATCTTTTAGTTATATTAACTTTGGCTAATATAAGCTAATGCTCCATGTCACAACTCAAGCGCTTAACAAGTGAAAATTCGTATTGTCACTTGTTCTTTAAATGTCAAGGGTATTCTTATTTAATACTACTTAAACTTTTTATTTGGGATAGAGAATCTGTTATCAATATTATCAATTATTATCTATATTAATTGTTTTATAATCAATCGGATATCTATATTCTTTGTTTGATTAAATTCTGTGTTTATCATTATTTTTAGTTTTTATTATTTATATTACTATTACATATTTCATGTTAGTTTATATACATCAACTTTATTTTAATTTTGCTAAATTTGTATTTGAGTAGAAATGTGTTGCAGAAATTTTATATCCAAATAAGGCCTTATTCGCTCGGTTATTGAACTGTATAAAATAAAAATAAAATAAATAAAATAAAGAGGAATAAGGAACAAAATTGCATTTTCTACTATTCTTTTTTTTTACTTTTTTTTAAAGCACCACACAGTGCCTCGTACCCATACAAGAACAAATTGAAATAAAAAACAAATGCTGCAATTGTTTTCACAAATATTACAAATGTTTTGACAAATACTCCAAGTATTTTTTACCTACTCGGGTTACTTTACTTTTTTGTAGCTTACATTTGTTGTCTTTACTTTGTACAAATATAAGTAATTACAAATACATTTGTTTTATTTGATTTTGATTTAATTTATTTGTTTTCGTTTTACTTACTTACTTGCTTATCCGGTCACGAACAACCCCGGAGGGTCAGGGACCTTACAAAACGAAGATAACTTATTTCGCTTTATTTTTCCAGTTGGCAATACCAAGTGTACGCAGGGATTCGTCAACTTGATCCCTCCAGCGGAATCTTGGTCTTCCTATTTTTCGTATTCCTTCGAGTTCGGTTTCGAAAACCCTTCGTGCTGGTTCGTCTTCATCCATTCTACTGACATGGCCCAGCCAGCGCAATCGCGTTATTTTGATCCGCTTAACTTTGTCAATGTCAGGATAAACCTCATACAGCTCATGAGTCGCTGATACACCGGAACTTGCCATGGTGATTGTCTTTATTGTCCAAAATATAAATAACAGGAAAATTATGAAAAGATAAAGCAACATAATCGACGTGAACTGTTAAAATCTGCCTGTCCCTATTAAAAATCCCCTTTTGTATTAAGCGCGATTTAGCACTTTTGGGATTTTTCTGGCCGTTTTCGTTATTTGGCTCGTTTTAGCACTTTTTAGGTACTTCGACGGCGCGTTTCGTTCCTGCAGAGTTGGCATTTGAATGCTATTGAATATTAACTTGGTAAACAGGTGTAATTTATTTTCCAGATCGATAGCAGATATTTTTATGTAAATTAAAAACAGAATGAGATTACGATTTTTCTCGAGGAACAAATATTTAGATTTAATGTTTCGCTCCGGCTTTAAATTTTTAAATTCCGAAAGCCCAGTTTTTTTTACAGTTAGTTTTGGTTGGCATCCCTACAGAATATTCAAATTACATAAAGTTGCTGCAAACTGTTTTGGCATTCCACTCCATGAGTAGATTTTCTTCTCTAATTAAAATGGTTGGCCGTCGGTGGTGCCCTGGTAGTGTGCGCGGCTCTTGTTAATGAGGACGTGGGTTCGATCCCTTTTGACATTTCACGCTCCATTTTTAGCATTTTTTGTGGATAAATTGAATTTTTTATAATGTATATTTGTTTTTCGGAACTGAACTCTGAAATAATGCTTATTTCCAACCAGGAATTGTAACATATATAGAATTATCACGGGTGTCGATATTAAATATGTATGTGTAGGCATTTAAAAAACCCGTTACTGCAAAAGTATGTTGGTCCAGATTTCTTGTTAATTTCATTAATTTTGATGTACGGATAACATGACTTTAAAAAACAAAAATAAATTTGTCGGATTGTGAATTTTGCCTCAAGTTTAGTACTGGTCCAATTGGAATAGACCATTCAACCGTCTAAATCAATTTCAAAAACGAAAACAGCATTTATTAAAGCGGTTACTTGGTGAACCGCTTTAGAGTTTATATGGTTGAATATTTCAAATTTGAATACGGCTTTTTAATTTTAGTCTTGATGATTATATTTTCTAATTTAAATACGGTTTTTCTATATGAAATTTTATAAAAAATATGCCACTTAATCTAAATTATTAATTTTACGTATGAATTTAAAAGTTGTATTTTTCAAAATTTGATAAAAAGAATTTATTTTAAATATAATTTTTTATTTGAATTTGAATTTTTATGACCGATTTTTCTTAGTTTTTTGGTTAATATAACTACTGTGCCTGAATTGATACCATCGGTCGATCATCAATCGTATATATACAAACTCAATTCTGCAATTCACATGTGCGAATTAGTATCGATCGAAGATCCCTAAGTATCAACATCACTGAAAGGCCTATAATTCCAACAACAAGAACAGACAGAATTTTTCCACCATGTTCTTCTTGTCCTCATGCGTTCTCGCATTGTTGCAGTGCTTTTGAGGTCGGTTTTTTAATCAATATCACAGAGTTGTATTTTTCCGTGGTATAACATTTTTTTTGAAGACCCTGCTAGTGTCGGTGTCGTTTATTTGAATTAGAATTTTTATGACTGATTTTTGTTAGTTTTTGGTTAATGTATGTATGAGGAATTCATACTACAAGCTTACAAGTCATGAACATTTTTCTAATTGAAAAATGGTTGGTTTTTGTTGGAAATAATAGACAATTCAGTTCAACACATACTCACTGGCATGACTAGTTTCGAACTCCGTGACAAGTTCATCATCAGATGCCTAACTACTGTGCCTGAATTGATACCATCGGTTGATCATCAATCGTATATATACGAGTAAAAACTTCCAACAACTCAAAAATCCAGACAGAATTTTTCCACCATGTTCTTCTTTCCTCATGCGTTCTCGCATTGTTGCATTAATTTTAAAATAAAGATAAAATTTGAGCACGTGTTTAAAATTTGAATAATCATAGTATTATTCTATTTTCCGTTTTCTATTCGACCTTTTTGAATAGTTAGATCTTAATTTTTATTTTTAGGCTCGAGCCTAATTATTTAAAAATTAAGATCTAATCATAGTATTATCCGATACCGTTTATATAAGCCAATTCCAGAAACGAAAGTTAAGAAAAAAATTAACGTACTGAAACGATAATGGTTGCTAAACCGCCCAGCTTTTGTATGGGAGGGCGTAGTGACCTCGCCAATTGTATCCCGTTAAGTACAAATTTGCAGATTATTAGGCAATATCTGATTTAAAGCCAATCACATCCACTAAATACTACATATATCGATTTGTATGGGATGTACCAGAAGGAGTGTGGTTCATTTGCAATCCCTAACTATGTTTGGTTAAATAATTGCCAGACGGGTTTGGTCCATAGATACCTTCCATCTAATATGACTCATTCTATGCGTTTCACTTTTCCGTATCTAATGACGTATGCCCCATCCCTATGCGTGAGGGTGCTCGAATAAATATGGTCTACGGAATTGTGTTTTTTTATCGAATATAAAGTGTAAAGTGCCGCAGTACTTAAATTTTTGATTGTTTCAATTTTAGCGCTTTTTTTTGCAAATTGCACTTTCGTTTTCTTTGATAGCTTCTGACAACAGGCAGTAGGAATTTTGTTTTTATAACAAGCGCCGACCTTGTCAAACTCAGCTGATCGAAATTATTTAAAAATTAAATGAAAAGATTGACAAACCGTACCGAGATTAAATAAATTTTTTTTAATACATATGTTCTACAAACATCACGTTAATCTTTCGGTGTAAATACAGATTTATTTAATTATTTTATAAAAAGTACTTTTACGTCGAAAAAAGTACTTCCGAAGAATACAAAAGCACATGTGTCATTATTTTCTTGCTCAATACTTTTTGTTTTATTCCCACAAAAGTCAAAGAATGCAAAGCAACAGACACTTGTATATACATACATACATTGTTATATTCGTACATACGCTACACAAGTTCACAAACTTGTCGTTGCTCTCTTGCCATCTCATTTTTATATACGTATAATACGTAATTACTCTCTTTGCTCTGAGAGTGCTCCGCACCCACATTTTATTGGACTTACCTTTCACTATAATAAAAAAAACCACAACAACAACTACTACTACTACCCTGCAAACATTTTTGAAATTTTTTGGCGATGATTACGCGATCCTTCTCAGGGAATAAAAATCGCCAATCATCGCCTACGCCTTACAACTAAGCGATGAATATGCGAGCGTACACAAGCAAGTCAAATTTTTTTCTAAAAACACTTAAATCTGAAAACAATTTTGATGACGCTTACGATGTGAATCGCGCGCCATCGCCTACGCCTTGAAACTAAGCGATGAATATGTGAGCGGGAAATCTTCCTCACAATAGTTTTTTTTTTTGCATTTTTTATCGTTTTGAGTTGAGTCATCAGTGTTTTTTCATAAATTTCGATGGAATTTTTTTTTGTCTTGTTGTTTTGTTAAGGTAACGGGAAAATGAATATTTGGTTTCAAGGGCAATTAGCAAAATTATCTTTTAGTAAGTGACAGTGATCTGTGAAGGGTGTGTAAAAAATTAATAAAAATGTTGTCAAACAAGGCTTTACGGTTGAAAAGTAAGAGGGAAGCATCCAAATTAATAGCGAAAAATTCAAACTTAAATGAAATAGAAACAACTAGTGCAGAGGCCGCGCCAATTGATATTTTAGAAAATAGTTCTACCCAAACAGTGCATTGTTTGGTGAACGTTGAAAATGTGGTTGAATCAAATGTGAACGTTGTTGAAGAAAATGTGTTGCCGACTGAGGAAAACTCAGAAAGTGGTTTTGATTGCAACGTAAATACAGAAGATGATGAGATTACGGAAAATAATATAAGCCTTTTATGTGATTTAAATAAATTAAGAAAGAGACTTTCATGTTGGTCCATAAAACATAATCCATAAAACATAAACATAACAACATAATAATTGGTGCCTATGAAGGATATACAAAGCATAAATGTGCAAGAGAGTATCTATCAGAGTTTGTTTCTGAGTTAAAAAATTTGGTAGAGGAAGGATTTTGTTATGAAAACAAAATGTTTTCAATAAAAATAAGGTGTTTTATAATGGATGAACCAGCAAGATTATTCATTATTGGCACAAAAGGCCACACTGGTTACTATTCCTGCACACGCTGCACGCAAAAGGGCGAAATGATTAAAAATCGGGTAGTTTTCCCGCAAACGCAGGACTTTAATATGAGAACAAACGAATCATTTAGGAATCAGCAAGCACATCATAACATAAAAAGCTCTACAATAATTGAAAACCTTGAAATAGACATGGTACAGCAAATTGCATTAGACTACATGCACGTTGTATGTCTCGGTGTAACCCGAACTTTATTAAATGCATGGATAAAGAAAAAGGGGGAACAATATTCACTTGTGTCGTGGAAAATAGAAATGCTTTCCAATTCTTTAGTTGGCCTTAAAACGTGTATTCCTTGTGAATTTAATAGAAAACCTCGTGCACTTACTGAACTTGACCGATTTAAAGCCACAGAACTCAGACAATTCCTTCTATACACGGGTCCGTTTATATTAAAAAATATCTTGTCTCCCGAGAGATATCACCATTTTCTGCATTTATCTCTTGCAATAAGAATTTTATTGGATAGTGAAGACTGCTCGGTTAACAATGAGTGTGCTCAACATTTACTTCATTACTTCGTGCAAAAAATACCAGACTTTTACGACGTAGCCTATTTAACATGTAATTTTCATTGCTTGCTACATCTTCACGAGGATGCGAAACTATATGGATCCCTAGAGGGTATAAGCGCTTTTAAGTATGAAAACCACTTGCAAAAAATAAAGAAAAGTGTAAAAAAAGCAACCATGTAGCATCTCAGTTGTATAACAGACAAGTCGAGAAAAGATTAATTTTGGATTCGGATCATACAGCAACAAGTTCTATATTTTCGTTTGGTAAAATTGTTAACGGATGTGTTGAAAGTGTAAAGCTTGAGCATTTCTCTCTTACTTTGAAAAAACCAAATAATTTTTGTCTTGTTGGCAACAATATTGTTCAAATATGTAAAATCATAAAAAAAAATCCATGCCCTTCTTCGAAGGTCACGTTATAAAAAATCTTCAACCTTTCTTTCACGAACCAATATCCTCAGATACATTTAATATTTGTTGGGCAAGCGAACTTCAACTAGGCGAGCCTAAAAATTTTGATTTTCTTTCAATAAAAAAAAATTATTTGTCTCGAGGACTCAACAAATAATTCATTCTTTTTTATACCATTAATTCACTAAATAAATCAAAAATGTCCAAACAAATATCTTATAAAACGAATACCGGTAAGATTTGTCAAACATTACAATCATTTTCTTTAATAATCAATCTATAATTATTTGCAGAAGCTTCTACATCCGAAACCATAAACTCAGCAAATACTGATTTGGAAAACAAATTAAAAAACAAAGAATCACAAAACATTAACTCTGGTAAGATCGCAGTGCAATTATTTATAATACACACTTTTACACCTACAATAATATTAAAGATTTATTTCCTTATTTTTATTTTAATTCTTTTTTACAGGTACATCTAAAGAATCGAGCAGAAAAAACAAAGATCGCAAATCCGAACCACTCAATGCAGTTTTGCTAGAGCTCCATGCCTTACGGGAGCAAGTATCCCAGCAGAGCAGTTCGATAACATCACTAAAAGAGCTAGTAACTACATTGACTGGGGAAGTTGTGGCTAGCCGAAATGAGGTTCGGGAATTAAAAAAACTAAACATCCCAGTGGAACAAGGACATATTTCAGAAAAAATGCCTTTTACTTCTCTCGACGAGTTTCGTAGTTTTGATATGGAATTAACGGAAAATAGCGACAGGGTTGAGGAGTTTGTAAGTTGAAATATTTTTCCATATGTAATGTATAGATGGAAACAGTGTAAATATTTTACAAATGCTTGTACTATTTACAGAAACGAATCATTAGAAGAGTTGGGGGCGCTGATGCTCCTAGTTTTGTCACAGCTGCCATTAAACGGGTAATGACAGATGACTTGGCGGTCAAATGTTCTTGGAAAGGGACGAAAACAAAGCATAGCATTGAAAATATGTATTTCATATCCCTTCCCAGAGGTTTGTATTTTATACGATTTTATAACATAAAATATATTTAAACAACTTTTCTTAAATTTTACAGAAGTATGGCAACAAAAGTTTAATGACGCCGACGATTCCATTGTCAACCACGTTCTGTAGCAACATTTCGTGCATGCTAACGATCGCCTCGCAAAACGAAAGGACCAACCCAATTCTAACCAGAAATAAATAATTTTTTTAATAATTATTTGTATTTTTAATAGTTATAGTTCTTTATATTTTTTAATGTAACTGAAATATGAATTAATGAAGTGCATTTAAAATTGTTGTTAAAATGAATGAATACTCTGTCATCCTTATTTTCATCCCATTACAGAAACCCTGCAAACCCTGCCAATGAATCGCGCGCGAATCGTCGTGGAGTTGTGTAGAATCGCGGTAATACATCGCGTGCGATCATTCAATTATGGTTAGGCGACTCGCGGGCGATTCGCTAAATGCGATTCGCTAATTGCGATTCTCAGGCGATTTGCTAAATGCGACTCGCGGGCAAATCGCTAAATACGACTCGCGGGCGATTCTCTAAATGCGACTCGCGGGCAAATCGCTAAATGCGACTCGCGGGCGATTCGCTAAATGTGACTCGCGGGCGATTCGTTAAATGCGACTCGCGGGCAAATCGCTAAATGCGACTCGCGGCTGATTCGCGGGCGATTCGCCACACGCGAATCGCGACAGGCGATCGATATGGCAAATCGCCTAACCATAATTTAATGATCGCACGCGATGTATCGCCGCGATATTACACAACTCTTCGGCGATTCGCGCGCGATCAATAGGCGATGGAAAATGTTTGCAGGGTACTGATATGTTGGTGATTTATTTGTGCTTGCTGTGTCGTGGAGTGTTTGGGTACCTAAAATAAAAACTGTTAAGGGAATGCAAATAGTGTAGAGTGTGAGTGTAAATTGTCATTGGGGAGGCTATATAAGCTTCGGCCCGACCGAACTTAACACCGTTTCTACTTGTTTTTGTTTACACCGGGCAATGCTGAACATCAAATGACTCGCTTTTTTTGGCCATAGCAACAACAACGAAACAACCAAACACATAACTCACAAGTACTTTGTACGAAGTAGCTGACGTATTAGTATGTCACCATAAGGTCGACTGCGCAAGCCCATGCGCTTGCAAATGAAATTTTGCGTGGCTATGCTTTATATCTCCGTTCAACAACAGCAACAGACACATGTACATACATACGTTATTATGTTAATACATACGCTATAGACACAATTTCGTTTGCCTCACCCCTGCCACACCACACTTTCATTGCTCTCTTGCTCGCTCATTTTTGTTTAACACGTCATTATTCTCTTTCGCAGTCGCAGAAAATGTGGTTTTAGCAGCAGCAGATTTTGACTTTGATAGATTTAGTCCCTATACGCCGCTATAGATGTTAACACATCAAAAAGTCCTCTCGAAAATTATCAAATATCTTCATTGCTATGAGTCTGCTCAACGAAGAGCGAGTTGTTTGCGATTAGTTCGTTAATAATATCTCTTCATTAATTTTGTGATATTTTCGGATGTTTTTTCGATTATTTTTTTGGTTTGCAAAATTTTCAATATTTTTATTTTGAACTGGCTGTCGAGCAACAATGTGAGTCTATCCCCGCCCCAAGAGCTCCGAAATTAAGGACAAACCAATTAGTGGAAATCGCATCTTTAATTTATTAAAAAATAAAATTATTAGTTATAAATTTGTAAGGTTTTTTTTTAATTTAATTGTATTAGTTTTATTTATATATCAAAGGAAAGGAGTTACAAGTAAAAATTTTTTATCAAAATATAACTAAATAAATATTTTAAAACTGGTGTCAGTTTTGTCTAGAATAAAATCCTTGTAGATTACTATCTAAGGATGGACCATTTCAGCCGGCCACAGATAACTGACTGGCGAGCTGGCAGGAGAATATACCCCTGTAAAATATGCATTGACCGCCATATTTTCCTGTTTCGGTTCGTAAGCGCCTGTTAGAGTTGCAGCACCTTCTCCCAAACTCACGCGCAGATTGTCTATTTCAGTTTGCACAGCCTGAATTTCATCTAATTTTTTCTTGAACATTTTACGGGCGTTTTCTCGTATTCCTTCAGCCTCTGCCTCCAAATCAGAATACTGTTGTTCTAGCATGTATTCTTCTGCTATAGGCAAAAGTCGTCCATCATAAGGGAAATTGCCTTCTTTATCTTCCAGTACAAGTTCTAAAAGTTCACCAATTTGTTTGTCGTTCTCTTGCTGTTCTTCTAGGTAACTCTGCCATTCTTCTTCGAAAGGGCTGGCAATACAATTGATGCAATCCTTGACCTCAAACTAGATAAAGCCTTTTGGTATAAAACCTCACTTTTAAACGACTTTCTTTTAAATCGGGGATCAAGAATTGCGCAATCCGTATAAAGCGGGTTTGCTTCCATATCTCTAAACCGCTTATTGCATTCAGTTTTCAAAGTCTGTATCATCAGAGATATGGCATCGTTGTTTGACGATTTATCCTCCAAAAACTTTGGTAGTGCTGACGACAAAAACAAGACTTTCGAAAGCGTGACATTTTTTTCTCCACATATCTCTTTAGTCACTTCAAAAAATGGAAGAAGACAAGACATGGCTTCTTCAATTATTGTCCATTCAAGAAGAGTCATGTCTATGTTGAGGTGGAGAAGCGAATATGTTGCTGTTATCGGGTCCTTCAGCTTCAGAAATCGTTCGAGCATTTCGTATGTGGAGTTCCACCTCGTTGGCACGTCTTGCTTCAGTTTGAGTTCCGGGAAGCCCATTTGTTTCTGCATATTAATAAGTTTTTTCGAAGCAACTGGACTTCGCCGAAAGTGTTCCACAATTTTCTTCACTTTGGCAAGAGTGGGGTCGATCACTTTAATGCCCTTCATCACTATAAGGTTAAGTGTTAAGTTAAGTATTTCTAGCTGGTAGTTTATACCCAGGACAATGCGATACCATTTCTAAAAGTTTTTTGAACTCCGGTTCTTCTACTAACCGTAACGCATGATGACCTTTGACAATCATGCGAAGTACCTGCTTGTCGATCTTCTCCACTTTTTTTTTATTGGTGGTGCCCGGTGACAGAACTCCGTTATATTTCTTTGCACACGTGGAACTGCAGCCATTCCTTCAGGTACTTGCGCCACACCTTCTGCGGGTACCAACTCATTAGCTTCTGCTGGCTGTCTTTGGGGGTCTATTTGTGCGAACGGGTGTTTCGCTTTCAAATGCCGTTTTAAATTATTCACAGACCCCCCAGATATACTCAGGATACTGCTACAGTACCTGGGCTTATTTTTCTTCCGCTAATTTTTACACTTTAACGTCTTTAATTTAAATGATATCGTTCAGTAAAATTGATCAACCCTGGACTAATTATATTGACCAACCCTGAATTAATTTCTATACTGTTCAGGAATAAATTTGTCAACACTAGGCTTGTGTCGAACTCGTTCACTAGTTCTCGAACTCGTTCATTTAAGGTGCCCGGTCGTAACAATAACGAACATTCTCGCCGTATCGAACATGTGCATTATGTTAATGAGGGTGATGTCTGGTCACCCTACCCACTACCCAACTCTAGTCAACACTGAACGAGTTTAATAAAAATGAGTTTGACGTCGTTCAATGAACGACACTGATTCACATAGAAAATAGTTTGGCCTCGTTCAGTGAACGACAATAATAATCATTGAACGAACTCGTTCGTTCGTTCAGTTGACTGAACCGTTCAATTGAACTAGGTCGTTCATGAACGACACAAGTCTAATTTATAATATGTACTCTTGCTAAGGCCTAGTACATACGCTGGCAATAACACTACTTTCCATTTCTCTCCTTGGCTACCGATTTAGTGTTCCCGTAATTCTCGATGTTATTTAAATAATTATACATAACTATTTTGCCCTATATATTTTAGCAGCAATTTCAACGCCATGAAATCCTTTAGATTCTAAAATAAGAATTTTTCCTTTCCGGACCTTTTCGCGACCCATGTTCAAAATTTGTGAACAGATCTATTTAATTGTGGTTGTTTATAATATGTATGTGTACACACTTGATCGAAATTTAAAAATACCTTATTAATGAGATTTCCAGTTTTTATACGTTTTTAAATTTGATGACATGGCATTGTTAAAAAAACCAGGCTTGACACGCGCTGAATCCGGTTAATTTATAACCGGAATATTCAGAAAAGCAGAAGGACGGTTAATCGGATTCCGTCTAAACTATCCTGCCGGAAAACTTTTGACACCAGAAAAATCCTGATACTAAGCATAAATATAGTTGGGTGAGCTGCATTTGGGAATAAACCCAAATTTGCATACTACCTTTCTTTGGGACAAAGAATTTCACACTTCTTTCAATATTTCTCAAATAGTATCAATTAAATTCAATAACACATATATTGGGCAGTAATATACATATAATTATATACATAACGGGTTTTTCAATAAGAGCGATACAAAAGTTTGTTTTAAATAAAACAAATCCGGTTTTAGATACCAATGAAATTCTTTATTCCTGTGAAAGTACGTTCCACCAGTACGTGGCCACCACGGGCACGCTTACAGAAGTCCAGACGCTGAACAAAATTTTCGACGGTTTGCAAGCATAAATCGGCCGATACTGCTGCAATTTCACGTTCGATATTCGTACGAAGTTCATCAATCGTCGCTGGCTTGTTGGCATAGACCATAGACTTGACGTAGCCCTACAGGAAATAATCTAATGGCAGTGGCTACAACGTACTTTTTTTTTTATCTCAAACCAAAGTTTTATGAAATCAGCATAACAGAAGTAGCAATTCTAATCGAATGTGTAAGGCAGTCATAGGGAAATACTTAAGAGTTTCCATTGCTTTCATGACGACGAGGTAGTAGGCCATTTCATAGAGTTTTATTTGCTGCTATATTTTACCAATTTTACACTTTCGTTGGACATATAACGGACAGAAATCAAAGGGAATGCGTATTTTCGTTGTTCGAACTGCAGAAAATTCTAGTTAACAATGTTGTTCAGTTTTATTTTACACTATTAACTTGGTAAACAGGTGTATTTTATTTTCCAGATCGATAGCGGATGTTTTTATGTAAATTAAAACAGAATGAGATTACGATTTTTCTCAAGGAAAAAATATTTCGATTTTTAAATTCCGAAAGCCCAGTTTTTTTACAGTTAGTTTTGGTTGGCATCCCTAGTGTCCTGATTCTTCTACACATTCTATTACTAATTGTTTGTCGGTACTTATTTGATTACAAAGTGACATTTGGATACAAAATTATTCATATAGAGAAATGCCAATAATAAAATAAAAATTTGAATGATCCTATCTCATGTTATTGTAATTTATTTAAGGAAATTTTAAATATCCAAGTACACTCCTGGCTGTTAATCGATACCTGTAACTTTTTAACAATAAAAATCGGTAGTTAAATTAGTTTGCATTGAAATTTTACGAATTGTGGCAATTTAACTGCATACTTTTATCGCTAAAGCGTACAGAATATTCAAATTTCAAATTTGCTGCAAACTGTTACGCTGTGATCAAAATTATTTGAATTTGAGCCGAAAATTCAGCCGCCGCCTGTCAAAATCCACCGCCGAAAGCCCTCAGAATTCCAAGCCGGCGCCACCGATATTTTTGGATCGGCTTGGTTCTCTGGTCGCGAATTGTAGCTGTTAAATTCGTCTTTTATACGATGACTTACAACCCTGGGACATTGTGTTTTTTCTCTTTTGGTAAAGCTTCGTAAATTCATGTGCGTTCAGACGACGACTCACTGTATACAACTATACGTGACTCTTTGTGCCTTCTTTTTTCTATTCGTATTAATCTCAAATTCAACTTTTTAAAAAATTAATGAACAATGGCTGATAAAATTGCAATTGTATTGTTTTAATTCATTAAGAAATTGCTTCGAAACAATTGTTCATCACTTTTTGTATACTGTTGATTTACGACATGTCAAAACACAAAAGAGGTGAAAGAGAAATATCAAAATGTCCCCTGAATTTCCAATTTGTAACTCTTATGCTTCCCCTCTTTCTTCTCTTCACCCCTCACCCAGAAGCATCATAAGCCGTGATTCGTGTCCCTGGGTCGTAAGTCATCGTATAAAAGACGAAACCGTTGTGAGCTATTATTTATATATTTTCATTTCTTTTCGATGCCTCTCTATACGTTCAGTTAATCGAGTTCGACTTGCTGTTGAATTTTACTCTTTGCTTTGACATAAAATGGGCAGAAATTAAAGGGAATGCGTACTTTCGTTCGATGCAATCATCGTAAAACACAGTTTTGCTGTCATTAGTATCAATGAAAAACTATTTAAACTTGAACCTGATAAAATAAGTAAGGTAAACTCGTTAGAACCGCTAATTTGAGCTTTTTTTTCTTGTTAGGTGCTAGGGATATGATGTAGAATGATAGACCAAAGAAGACATACAGATTATAGACCGTGCAGCAAGCTAAGTTTAAAAGTGTTTGGTTGATACTAATGACAACTAAATTATATTTTATGTTGTTTGCATCGAACGAAAATACGCATTCCCTTTTATTTCTGTTCGTATTGGTGCAACCAAAGAGTAAATTACAACAGCAACTCGAACTCAATGAAATGGCCTACTACCTCGTCGTCATCAAGAGAACGCGAAGAGAGGCATAGCGGCTCTTCTATTTCTCTATTGCCCAAGGCAATATGTATGTATTTAGTGCAAATGTATGATTGCTGAAAAACACTTCTCAATACGCAACAAACTATTCTGGATCACAAAAACGTATGAAAGCCTTTCTACGTAATGCGGTTAGTACAACCAGAGACAACAGAAACAGAAAACAAAACTGTCTGGCAAAGCTGGTACTCGTCAAATCTGCACTACAAACATCGTTTTCTTCGGGTGCACGATGAAACAAGTTGCGTGTGAGATGTCACCGAATTCTTTGTTTTATTTGAAAACATTATGTGGGGAATATGCCGTCATTCAAACGACCGCCGCGGCTTCGGTGTATATCAGCCTAAATTTGAATGATGAGGCGGGCTATGTTGTCTGCGACTTAAGGAAACCCCACAAGAAAATGTCTAAGTGGGTCAAATCGCGCGGTGTTTGTTGCCAGTTCCCGTCGCCTCTGCGTGAGATAATTGTTAAATCGGTCATGCAGAATGCCCGTTGTGGCATCGGCTGCGTAGCACGTAGCGACGTCCTTATGGAATCACAGATCGGTGACACTCTCCGTTGACGGATCTAATCCAATAGCATTCTGTACAAGCATTGCCACTTGATATTGATTGGCATCGTCCTAAATCCGGCAATGCTTTTTCCGGCAAAAATGGGTGTCGTCGCGCACAGCGTTGCCAGAATTTGATAATAAAGTATTATCGCACGTGCACTTGCCATGGTGATTGTCTCTACTGTCCGAAATAGAAATAACAAAAAAATTAACAGATAACCGCCGTGGACTGTTAAAATCTGTATGTTCCTATTGGAAGACGCCTTATTTATTAAACACGATTTAGCACTATTGGGATTTTCTGTCCGTTTTCGTTATTTGGCGCGTTTTAGCACTTTTTAGGTACATCGACGGAGCGTTTCGTTCCTGCAGAGTTGGCATCACTGTATATTTTGACAGATTATGGACACCAAACAAAAACTGTTTTTGCTGCCTAAAATTACAACAATTCCTACTGCGTTTACCTTACTTATTTTACCATGGGCTTGAGTTTATACGAGAGAGGCGAAGAGAATAGAGAGTCTTCCCCCTCTCTCTAATAAACTCTAGAATTGCGCAAGTAAAATTGCCGTGTGTGAGTCCCGAATTAGTTTGCTGCATGATTTGCTTCAAGTTTCTCTCGCCCATAGACTAATACATACATAGATACTTTTATTCTCTCATCTGACGTGCCATTTCACACTCTTCGTCGTAGGTTTGTGGAAATGAGAGAAATTAAATTTAAAATTAACTTACACCAGGTGGAGTTACAAAATATGTTCACTTAACTTTTTCATGTCGTTTTGGTGTAGAACTGAAAAATTTAAATGTATTTTGCACTTTTTTTTTACTTTTATCGTTGGTATACATTTGTATTGTATTTAACACAACTAGTTTGTCACAAAAACAGTAAATTCAGTTGTCGTACCTTTGGTGAACGTTTGCCCTATCTGGTATTATTGAACCCATGTTTTCCACCATTCTATGTTTACTTTCCACCGTACCTATGACGTTTAATTTATTGAGAGAATAAAAGTATCTATGTATGTATTAGTCTATGCTCTCGTCTATCCACTCTGTTTTCTATCAATTTCCTATTACATAGTCGATCAGCTGTCTCATGGATACCCCCTGGTTCTTTACACAATTTAAACTCGCCCACTAGTTTTACTCATGATATATTTTTTGACAAGCGAGCCGAAGAAGAAAGCTCCGCCGCACAGTTATTGCCTTAATATCAGTTGCATGTGCGTAAGCATGTAAACTCTCTTTTGTTGTATTAGTTTAGTAAACATTACATTTAATGTGAGAACACGATTGAGTTGTGCACGTCCTGTTTCACAGTTCATGATTGTGCCAGGTGAATTCTATGGCACAGCTGATCGAAAAGGTACTAGGGAAATGATGGAGAATGAGAGACCAAAGAAGACAGGAACTAATTTTAAATAGTGTTTATTGATACTAATGCCAGCTAAATTATGTTTTATGTTGTTTGCATTGAACGAAAATACGCATTCCCTTTTATTTCTCTCCGTTTTATGTCCAACGAAAGTGTAAAATTGGTAAAATACAGCAGCAAATAAAATTCTATGAAATGTCTTACTACCTCGCCGTCATGAAGAGGCATCGAAGAGAGTAGTGGAAACTCGTAGATTACGCTTGTCAGGCTTTCATTACATTCTGCGTTTTGACTTGCAACCACCCCTTCAGTTTTTAACGTTTAATCTTTTAATCCTCTTAAAAATATGTAAAAATTCTAATTAAATTTATTAAAAAAGGACATTCACTGTATGGAATTCATTGTCTTACATTCGTAAAAGTGGTGTAATATATGTACCGATCGATTACACCTTTTCACTTCGACATGACAATTAATATGAAACAAAATGGCAGAAATACGAAAGTGAAGAGAGAGAAACGTCAAAACTCCCCACAAACTCTACCCCGCCAGCAACGCCACACCTCTGACCCAAAAAACGCGGTAGGCGCGCGTCGAACACGCGCGTGAAAGCCATAGTGTAATGCAGATCTTACTCTATGAATCAGGGATGATATTTGTAGTGGGTAAGGACTTTTTTACCTCCTTTCGATTTCAAAAAAAAAACTTGAAACAAATTGGTATTTTTTTAATGTAGATTTGTTTTTCGGAACTGAACTCTGAAATAATACTTATTTCCAACCAGGAATTGTAACATATATAGAATTATCACGGGTGTCGATATTAAATATGTATGTGTAGGCATTTAAAAAACCCGTTACTGCAAAAGTATGTTGGTCCAGATTTCTTGTTAATTTCATTAATTTTGATGTACGGATAACATGACTTTAAAAAACAAAAATAAATTTGTCGGATTGTGAATTTTGCCTCAAGTTTAGTACTGGTCCAATTGGAATAGACCATTCAACCGTCTAAATCAATTTCAAAAACGAAAACAGCATTTATTAAAGCGGTTACTTGGTGAACCGCTTTAGAGTTTATATGGTTGAATATTTCAAATTTGAATACGGCTTTTTAATTTTAGTCTTGATGATAATATTTTCTAATTTAAATACGGTTTTTCTATATGAAATTTTATAAAAAATATGCCACTTAATCTAAATTATTAATTTTACGTATGAATTTAAAAGTTGTATTTTTCAAAATTTGATAAAAAGAATTTATTTTAAATATAATTTTTTATTTGAATTTGAATTTTTATGACCGATTTTTCTTAGTTTTTTGGTTAATATAACTACTGTGCCTGAATTGATACCATCGGTCGATCATCAATCGTATATATACAAACTCAATTCTGCAATTCACATGTGCGAATTAGTATCGATCGAAGATCCCTAAGTATCAACATCACTGAAAGGCCTATAATTCCAACAACAAGAACAGACAGAATTTTTCCACCATGTTCTTCTTGTCCTCATGCGTTCTCGCATTGTTGCAGTGCTTTTGAGGTCGGTTTTTTAATCAATATCACAGAGTTGTATTTTTCCGTGGTATAACATTTTTTTTGAAGACCCTGCTAGTGTCGGTGTCGTTTATTTGAATTAGAATTTTTATGACTGATTTTTGTTAGTTTTTGGTTAATGTCTGAGGAATTCATACTACAAGCTTACAAGTCATGAACATTTTTCTAATTGAAAAATGGTTGGTTTTTGTTGGAAATAATAGACAATTCAGTTCAACACATACTCACTGGCATGACTAGTTTCGAACTCCGTGACAAGTTCATCATCAGATGCCTAACTACTGTGCCTGAATTGATACCATCGGTTGATCATCAATCGTATATATACGAGTTCAATTCAATTCAATTCAAAAAATATTTATTAATCCAAATAATACAATTGAATCTTACAAAGACATGATACAAAATTGTGAGTTTTATCATTTTGATATTTCAGCAACTGAAACTTAGTATATGTATATTTACATTTGATGGAATTTTTCTTTATATTTTGATTTGTTTTTATTTATTATGCTTTTAAGGCAAAAAGATCAAAAACCTTATCTGATATACTTAAAGCTAGGATTCAAACATAGGGTACAAAATATTAATGATAGGGTCATTATTTATTAAAATAATTTTCTATTTATTAATATTATGGGTTTGGTAAATTTCTGGGGTTTAGTTATGATAGTTGGTTACACTCTCTTAGAATCTCATAAGGAGAGTCTGCAACTTTTTGAAAATAGTTTGCATTCAACCGATTTATGAAATCGCCGATGAGTTCATATCCAGTCTCTTCGTGAAGCATTATTGTGGGGTAACGCCAGTGTTTTCTATTTATCAACTTAAGACATTTGTTTTGGATGATTTGTAGTCGTTTGGTGTGAGACTTTGCTGCTTTATACCATATTGGCGATGCGTATGATATTATTGGTCGAATAATACATTTGTATAATAGGTTCTTATTGTGGTGTGTAAGGACAGAACGTTTATTAAGCAAAGGCCACAGTGCCCTTAGTGATTTTACAGCCTTTTCGCGTGAAAATTCAATATGTGCCCTGAACGTTAACTTTTTGTCTAAAATGACACCGAGGTATTTGACTTCATTGTTGATATGTAAGGAGCTGGTTCCGAAATACAACGGCCTCAGTGGTGCCCTCTTGGGTGATTTATTCCAAGGGAATATAATGCTTTGCGTCTTTTGCTCGTTAATCTTTATTTTCCACTTTCGGAAATAACTGTTGCACGCCACAAGGCTGCGTTCCATCTTCTTGAGGAGAGCCTGGGTTAATTTACTCGATGTTATAAGGGCTGTATCAACAGCGTACAGTGCAATGTCTATGTCGTTTGGAGGTTTAAAGTCAGAAATATAAATTGAATACAAAATAGGGGACAGAATAGAACCCTGGGGAAGTCCTGCTGGCAGGATTTTAAATGAAGATAAACTATTGTTTACTGATACTGCAAATGTTCTATTGTTCAGAAAATCCGCTATAATGTTGCAGATGTATGTTGGGGCATTTGCGGCCATTAATTTGTAAAGAAGACCGTTATGCCAGACGGTGTCAAATGCTTTCTCGATATCCAGCAGTACTAACCCTGTGGACTTTTTGTGCCGTTTGTTTTTAATAATAATGTTGTTGATTCTGCTCACTTGGTGGACTGTATTGTGGCCTGGTTTGAAGCCGAATTGTTTTTGGCATATAATGTTTTGGTCTGATGTGAAGTCCCTTAGCCTGGTGTAGATAACCTTTTCATATATCTTTCCCAGGTTGCTCAAGAGACTGATGGGTCTGTAACTGGAAGGAATATCCGCAGGTTTGTTTGGTTTTTGTATGGGAATAACTTTGGCTTTTTTAAAGGCTTTTGGGAAGTAGTTTAAGAGGATGCAACTGTTAAAAATGCATGTAATTAGTTGTACTGCTTTGATGGGAAGATTTTTTAAGAGAATGTTGGGTACACCATCGAATCCAGGAGCTTTTGTCGTCTTTAACGTTGTTAATAGAGATGAGATTTCAGGTGATGTAGTTAAAATGCTTCCGTCTGCGCTAGGAGGTTCGCTGTTTAGATTTGAAACAGCCGAGTTCACTAGCGAATCGATGGAGTGCTTATAATCTGCGGTCAAGGTGTTTGATTTAGCAAATGAGTTCGCTAGTATCTCTGCTTTTTCAATGTCCGTTATGATTTTTGAGCCATGTTGTTTCAGGTGAGATATGCTGCGTTTGCCTTTGTTTCGTAACGATCGACTTAACTTCCAAAATTTTTTGTCACCAGGTTTTAAGCTTTGTAAAAGATTGGTCCACTTGTTATTGATAACCTTTTTATTTAAAAAATTAACACAATTTTTATAAAAATTGTGTTGTTGTGAGCTGTTCGACCTCTGTTCCTTCCTTTTATATCTATTTCGCTGTCCAATAAGCTGGATAATATTGCCAGGTAGACAATTGTTTCTTGTCAGTGGAAATGTGTTATTTATTTTGGTAGAAATGTTTCGAGCGGATATAATGAGGTTTATAAAGGATTGAATTTCCCTTTCAATTGCCTCTTTTGATCTTAATTGTTCGGTTGAGGGATTGATGCTTCTGTTTAGTGTACTTCGATATAGCCCCCAGTTAGTATTTTTGTATGATATATAACCAGTGTATTATTCTATTTTTCGTTTTCTATTCGAAGTTTTTGAATAGTTAGATCATGATACAAATACAAGGTAGTAGCGTCAGCCCATATGATTTTCTTTGTTTACATTTCATCGTACCCAGTAAATGCCAAAGTTGTTTGTGTGAGTGCGTTCTCGTTTGATTTCATCTATCTATGTTCACAATTGCACATGTATGTGTATATTTTTATCAGCTGATTTTGACAATAACTGGGTATGGAAATTACAACAATGCTAATTTTAATTTAATCAATATCTGATTTGAAGCCAATCACATCCACTAAATACTAAATATATCGATTTGTATGGGATGTACCAGAAGGAGTGTGGTTCATTTGCAATCCCTAACTAAGTTTGGTTAAATAATTGCCAATGACAAAATTTCATTGTGATCGTTAAAGGGGTTTACGGCAGTTACCGTGTTGACGAACTAGCCAGACGGGGTTGGTCCATAGATACCTTCCATCTAATATGACTCATTCTATGCGTTTCACTTTTCCGTATCTAATGACGTATGCCCCATCCCTATGCGTGAGGGTGCTCGAATAAATATGGTCTACGCAATTGTGTTTTTTTTTTATCGAATATAAAGTGTAAAGTGCCGCAGTACTTAAATTTGTGATTGTTTAAATTTTAGCACTTTTTTTTGCAAATTGCACTTTCGTTTTCATGTTTTTTTGATAGCATCTGGCAACAAGCAGTAGGAATTTTGTTTTTCTATCAAGGGCCGACCTTGTCAAACTCAGCTGATCGAAATTATTTAAAAATTAGATGAAAAGATTGACAACCCGTACGCAGATTAAATAAATTTTGTTCAATATGTTCTGCAAACAGCACGTTAATCTTTCGGTGTAAATACAGATTTATTTAATTATTTTATAAAAAGTACTTTTCCATTATCAATTTGATACTTTTTATTATCAATTTCATTAATTTGGATGTACGGAGAACATGACTCTAAAAATCAAAAATAAACTTGTCGATTTGTGAATTTGCCTCCAGGATCATTACTGCTCAAAATCGATTAGACGGTTCAAGGGGTTACTTGGTTAATCGACCATGTATGAGAAGTTCATACTACAAGCTTACAACGTCAGGAACATTTTTCTAATTGAAAAATGGTTGGTTTTTGTCGGAATAATAAATAGAGAATTCAGTTAAATACATGCCTAACTTCTGTGCCTGAATTGATTTAGCCGACAAACCTTCAAGTACCGTGCCAAATTTGCCCATATTCAATAGCAGAGTGACATGTGCAAAATATTATCATATTAGCAATTTAGGATGTGTTGTTTTTGGGGTATTTATCATGACTTCCAGCCAATTGTCCGCTCAACATTTGAATGGGATGTACCTTAAGGAGTGAGGTCATACAGCTGATTTAATTAGTGATGCCAATAATTTTACAATTTATATCGATAAGTCATCACGAATGCATCGAAAGTTTAGAATGCATCGAAAACAGAGTGTCGAAAGTGAAACGTTGCCTTCGTCGAGGTGAAGCGCGTATTTAGGAATTGAACTGAAGAATTAATTTTGAGATGTTTTTTTCGATTTTTTTTTGTTTGCAAATTTTCAATATTTTTATTTTGAACTGGCTGTCGAGCAAAAATGTGAGTCTATCCCCGCCCCAAGAGCTCCGAAATTAAGGACAAACCAATTAGTGGAAATCGCATCTTTAATTTATTAAAAAATAAAATTATTAGTTATAAATTTGTAAGGATTTTTTTAATTTAATTGTATTAGTTTTATTTATATATCAAAGGAAAGGAGTTACAAGTAAAATTTTTTTTTATCAAAATATAACTAAATAAATATTTTAAAAGTGGTGTAAGTTTTGTGTAGAATAAAATCCTTGTAGATTACTATCTAAGGATGGACCATTTCAGCCGGCCACAGATAACTGACTGGCGAGCTGGCAGGAGAATATACCCCTGTAAAATATGCATTGACCGCCATATTTTCCTGTTTCGGTTCGTAAGCGCCTGTTAGAGTTGCAGCACCTTCTCCCAAACTCACGCGCAGATTGTCTATTTCATTTTGCACAGCCTGAATTTCATCTAATTTTTTCTTGAACATTTTACGGGCGTTTTCTCGTATTCCTTCAGCCTCTGCCTCCAAATCAGAATACTGTTGTTCTAGCATGTATTCTTCTGCTATAGGCAAAAGTCGTCCATCATAAGGGAAATTGCCTTCTTCATCTTCCAGTACAAGTTCTAAAAGTTCACCAATTTGTTTGTCGTTCTCTTGCTGTTCTTCTAGGTAACTCTGCCATTCTTCTTCGAAAGGGGTACATTCCTCAATCTGTTTGCTTTGCCAATAATCCTCACTGTCTTCATAGTCCAATTGTTCTTGGCTCGTTTCAAGCTCTGTGAAAAGTTCTTCATGTGTGGTCGTTGAGAAAGATGGACTTAGAGATTGTTGAGCTCGCTTAACTTGTTGTATTTGCTCTTCATATTCTGAGATTCTCTTTTCCAAGTCGGCAATATGTTCTTTGGCTTGCCTCGATATTATGCTTTGTGTGCCAAGTACCTCAGAATTTAAAGTCGTCCATTCGCCGATTATATCGCTATTTTCGCTACAGGTGCCTGTATTGTCGTTGGAGCATTTCCTGAACTTGCTTAAACGTGGACTCTCGTCAATCAGGGAGTCTCCCCTACGTTTCATTACGGTAGTTGGAGTATGAATGCCATCTGCATTTTGAGGTGACTTCTTTGCCTTGCATTTTTGTGCATGTATAGCGTGACTTGGAGATTCTGCTTCGGCGATTAGTTGTTCATCGTTTTTATCACATATGTCACAGTCCGCAATATGAAGAGATGCAAACTTTTCGACCAAAAGTAAAATTTCCTCGTCGTCTAGAGCCTTGTCATAGGTTTCGTAACACTGTTCCAAATGCTGCGATTCATCCTTTTCTGTTGATTTGCATTGAGATGCCATGTTTTTCTCCAATAACTCCGTATATTGTTTTTGCATTTTATGCAATCTACGTTTAGAGTGGCTACAATTTCTTCTTGATTCTATTTCTAATTTAATTGATTCTTCAGGATCTGATGATTCGGTTGATCTGTCACTGATTGGTTCCTGGTTATCGGTGATGATTAATGCTCGTTCTATTGAGAAAAATAAATAAATTCATTAATAAGTCACACTTGCTTCAGGCAGTTGCGTGCAAATCTTACCTAGATATCTAGCTAATTGGTCGATAGTAGGATCGTGGCATTCATTCGCGTTTTTGCAGAAGAATGTAGTTTCCGTCTTGTTATTATGTAATTAATGTAAACGATTTTTGTAAGAACTTTAAATAATATCTTTGACAATCACTGTTCACTGTCGCAGAAACTACTGATGATATATAGGCGATATTTATACCAAAAATATTTCCAAATAGCACAATCCCTTTCAGCAACAGGTAGGGAAGATGCAATTACCTGCCGTCATGACTTCCCAGAACTGAAACTTGAAGGTCTTGAAAGTGCGTTTACCACTTGATTACCTGAGTGGCAGTTGCATGTGCGCGGTGAACACTATTGTTTAAGCCCACACGCCAATATGTCTGGTGTGTATATTGGTACGAATACAGGTAGGGAAAAAAAACGAATCTTCAAGAACTCGCTCGTTTTATAACTCGAAATCCGAGTGTGAAATATGCGAATTGGCGAACACGATTTTTATTTTTTCAGGTCGCTACCTAAATTTGCTCCAAATTTTCGAAGAATAAATCATAACAAATAACAATTTCCTAAAATTGATCATATCAATTCGTAAATATGATCATAAAAGTTTCGGGTCCGCCCTCGGGCGTGATACAACAAATTCCAGTAGTAGCAGTAGGTGTAATTGTGGGCAACCGCAATAGATATTTGGTGTTTGTTTCATGAATCTACCTGTTAAATTCAACACAAATATATACGAACACTGTTGGTCGAAGAGAGTGTGCGTTGTATTCGTCTGCCTTCTAGTTGCAATAGTGCATTGGTCACGTGAGGAGAACATCGGAGTACTCAGCAAATGAACAGTGAGAGAAATTTTAGGTATTTTTTACACACAGATTTTTTATGCTAATAAAATTTGCGTAAGTACTGAATACGAGGCAAATCACGCTGATTTTGACAGTTGATAAATGCAAAATTGAGTCGCGTAAATTATGGAAATGAAAAATATGTTCCTTTTGACGAAAATAACAAAATTTGCTGAAAGGAAAATTTGCAAACAATATAGAAGCCAATTATCTACCACATTTTTTCCCATCATTATCATGCAACATAATGTTGATCTTGTTTACCAAATTTCCGAAAAATAAATCATAACAAATCACAATTTCCCAAAACTGATCATAACAATTCGTAAATATGATCATGAAAGTTTCGAGTCCGCCCTCGGGCGTTATACAACAAATTCAGTTAGTAGCAGTAGGTGTAATTGTGGGCAACCGCAATAGACATTTTTTATTTCATGAATCTACCTGTAACAAAATTTTTCGTTTAGAGAAAATGACAAAAAGAACTGAATACGGACGGGGCTTAAATGTCTAAAATCTGGAAGAATACGAGGCTTTAAATGGCATTGGCCATTGCAATCAATTTTGCTGCAATATTGGTGCAACCGAATATCTACTACCTCGCTCGCACTCAAAATATGTTTCGCTCACGAGCGTGTGAGCGCAATGAAGCAAATTTAGGTAGCGACCTGAAAAAATAAAAATCGTGTTCGCCAATTCGCATATTTCACACTCGGATTTCGAGTTATAAAACGAGCGAGTTCTTGGAGATTCGTTTCGCGCGTCAAGTTTTTCCCTACCTGAATTCGTACCAATAGACACACCTGACATATTTGCGTGAGGGCTCATACGAAATTCATTGTATTTGTTTCTCAACCCTTGAATGCTTTATAGTATTTGTTGAGAGCAATAGCATAAAGCAAATGATCAAATTATTTTCGAATGTCTTGACGTATTTATAATAGAGTTGGCAAATCTCGTTCAGTTAAGAGATCGAACGAACTAGGTCATTTGTTAAAAGTGAACTAGGTCGTTCACCTCGTTCAATTAGTTTACCTCGTTCATACGTTGACACCCCACCCCGTTCACATAGTTCAATCGTTCATAAGTAGTGTTGCTCATTTCTTTTGTTAAATAAACTCAAAGTTGAAGATATGTTAATGAAAGTTTTTAGACACATTATACAAATGTAATTTTTTTTATTTGTATGTATGTTAGGGTTCAATTTAAAAGTAATTTTATAATTTTTTTTTCAATTAGAATATTTTATTTTGGAATGAAAAATAAAAGTTTAGGAATTTTTTGGTTTATTAAATAAAATCTATGTGTATCTTTTTATTATTATTTTTCCTGTTATCAATGTTTTTCCTTGTTTTGTTTCTCAATTAAATTTTTTTTTTTAAATTTGTTTAACTCACAATTTATTTATTTATTATATTACCATATTTTTTTTTCTATATACTATTGAAGTCCTGTAGTTTAATTTTTAAATCTTGCTGCATAGGACAAACAAATAAAGTAACATATAAAAAATTCAAAATTAAATGTGATACATTGACATGTGATACATTGACATTTCTTATTTCATTAGTTTAGTTTACTTTCAGTTTATAACACTTTCGCTGGCTTAAAGAGTTATAAAAATATAAAAAAATAAGGCAATTCATTAAAAAATAAAAAAAACAAATACATACAAATTCACATGTATCATAAAACTAATATTTACAGAAATCAAGGCAATTCATTAAAAATAAAAAAACAAAAACATACAAATTCACATGCAACATAAAGCTAATATTTACAGAGACCTAATATTTACAAATTGTGGTGCAAAAAAACCAATTGTGAAACCTTCTCTGGCTTGAGGAGAGTACGTCTATCATTTACGATGAGACCAGCTGCAGAAAAGATTCTCTCGCAAGGCACTGAAGTGGCTGGAATGCAGTCTTTTGAGGACATATTGAAAAACTCGCGGATACAAACATTTTCTTTCTCGCCACCATTCGAGTGGATCACATTTTCTGTTTATATATTCTTCTCTAATGTACTTATCCAACTCTCGAAAGGCAGCGGCAGTATTATTCTCCGGTTCTGCAGTTTTTGAGAATTCCTGATCGAATTGATTCCATATGGAATATATCATTTCAATATCCTGGCTTTCCACAGTTTCGATTTGAGAAGACTTCTGCAACAGCTGGCAATACAATTGATGCAATCCTTGACCTCAAACTAGATAAAGCCTTTTGGTATAAAACCTCACTTTTAAACGACTTTCTTTTAAATCGGGGATCAAGAATTCTAATCCATATCTCTAAACCGCTTATTACATTCAGTTTTCAAAGTCTGTATCATCAGAGATATGGCATCGTTGTTTGACGATTTATCCTCCAAAAACTTTTGTAGTGCTGACGACAAAAACAAGACTTTCGAAAGCGTGACATTTTTTTCTCCACATATCTCTTTAGTCACTTCAAAAAATGGAAGAAGACAAGACATGGCTTCTTCAATTATTGTCCATTCAAGAAGAGTCATGTCTATGTTGAGGTGGAGAAGCGAATATGTTGCTGTTATCGGGTCCTTCAGCTTCAGAAATCGTTCGAGCATTTCGTATGTAGAGTTCCACCTCGTTGGCACGTCTTGCTTCAGTTTGAGTTCCGGGAAGCCCATTTTTTTCTGCATATTAATAAGTTTTTTCGAAGCAACTGGACTTCGCCGAAAGTGTTCCACAATTTTCTTCACTTTGGCAAGAGTGGGGTCGATCACTTTAATGCCCTTCATCACTATAAGGTTAAGTGTTAAGTTAAGTATTTCTAGCTGGTAGTTTATACCCAGGACAATGTGATACCACTTCTAAAAGTTTTTTGAACTCCGGTTCTTCTACTAACCGTAACGCATGATGACCTTTGACAATCATGCGAAGTACCTGCTTGTCGATCTTCTCCACTTTTTTTTATTGGTGGTGGCCGGTGACAGAACTCCGTTATATTTCTTTGCACACGTGGAACTGCAGCCATTCCTTCAGGTACTTGCGCCACACCTTCTGCGGGTACCAACTCATTAGCTTCTGCTGGCTGTCTTTGGGGGTCTATTTCAAATGCCGTTTTAAATTATTCACAGACCCCCCAGATATACTCACGATACTGCTACAGTACTTGCATTTGGCTTTTTAAGTTAAGTATTTCTAGCTGGTAGTTTATACCCAGGACAATGTGATACCATTTCTAAAAGTTTTTTGAACTCCGGTTCTTCTACTAACCGTAACGCATGATGACCTTTGACAATCATGCGAAGTACCTGCTTGTCGATCTTCTCCACTTTTTTTATTGGTGGTGGCCGGTGACAGAACTCCGTTATATTTCTTTGCACACGTGGAACTGCAGCCATTCCTTCAGGTACTTGCGCCACACCTTCTGCGGGTACCAACTCATTAGCTTCTGCTGGCTGTCTTTGGGGGTCTATTTGTGCGAACGGGTGTTTCGCTTTCAAATGCCGTTTTAAATTATTCACAGACCCCCCAGATATACTCACGATACTGCTACAGTACTTGCATTTGGCTTTTTGTCCCCCACATTCAACGAAATGTGACCACAATGGGCTTATTTTTCTTCCGCTAATTTTTACACTTTAACGTCTTTAATTTAAATGATATCGTTCAGTAAAATTGATGAACCCTGGACTAATTATATTGACCAACCCTGAATTAATTTCTATACTGTTCAGGAATAAATTTGTCAACACAAGGCTTGTGCCGAACTCGTTCACTAGTTCTCGAACTCGTTCATTTAAAGTGCCCGGTCGTAACAATAACGAACATTCTCGCCGTATCGAACATGTGCATTATGTTAATGAGGGTGATGTCTGGTCACCCTACCCACTACCCAACTCTAGTCAACACTGAACGAGTTTAATAAAAATGAGTTTGACGTCGTTCAATGAACGACACTGATTCACATAGAAAATAGTTTGGCCTCGTTCAGTGAACGACAATAATAATCATTGAACGAACTCGTTCGTTCGTTCAGTTGACTGAACCGTTCAATTGAACTAGGTCGTTCATGAACGACACAAGTCTAATTTATAATATGTACTCTTGCTAAGGCCTAGTACATACGCTGGCAATAACACTACTTTCCATTTCTCTCCTTGGCTACCGATTTAGTGTTCCCGTAATTCTCGATGTTATTTAAATAATTATACATAACTATTTTGCCCTATATATTTTAGCAGCAATTTCAACGCCATGAAATCCTTTAGATTCTAAAATAAGAATTTTTCCTTTCCGGACCTTTCGCGACCCATGTTCAAAATTTGTGAACAGATCTATTTAATTGTTGTTGTTTATAATATGTATGTGTACACACTTGATCGAAATTTAAAAATACCTTATTAATGAGATTTCCAGTTTTTATACGTTTTTAAATTTGATGACATGGCATTGTTAAAAAAACCAGGCTTGACACGCGCTGAATCCGGTTAATTTATAACCGGAATATTCAGAAAAGCAGAAGGACGGTTAATCGGATTCCGTCTAAACTATCCTGCCGGAAAACTTTTGACACCAGAAAAATCCTGATACTAAGCATAAATATAGTTGGGTGAGCTGAACCTGAACAAAATTTTCGACGGTTTGCAAGCATAAATCGGCCGATACTGCTGCAATTTCACGTTCGATATTCGTACGAAGTTCATCAATCGTCGCTGGCTTGTTGGCATAGACCATAGACTTGACGTAGCCCTACAGGAAATAATCTAATGGCAGTGGCTACAACGTACTTTTTTTTTTTATCTCAAACCAAAGTTTTATGAAATCAGCATAACAGAAGTAGCAATTCTAATCGAATGTGTAAGGCAGTCATAGGGAAATACTATTGCTTTCATGACGACGAGGTAGTAGGCCATTTCATAGAGTTTTATTTGCTGCTATATTTTACCAATTTTACACTTTCGTTGGACATATAACGGACAGAAATCAAAGGGAATGCGTATTTTCGTTGTTCGAACTGCAGAAAATTCTAGTTAACAATGTTGTTCAGTTTTATTTTACACTATTAACTTGGTAAACAGGTGTATTTTATTTTCCAGATCGATAGCGGATGTTTTTATGTAAATTAAAACAGAATGAGGTTACGATTTTTCTCAAGGAAAAAATATTTCGATTTTTAAATTCCGAAAGCCCAGTTTTTTTACAGTTAGTTTTGGTTGGCATCCCTAGTGTCCTGATTCTTCTACACATTCTATTACTAATTGTTTGTCGGTACTTATTTGATTACAAAGTGACATTTGGATACAAAATTATTCATATAGAGAAATGCCAATAATAAAATAAAAATTTGAATGATCCTATCTCATGTTATTGTAATTTATTTAAGGAAATTTTGAATATCCAAGTACACTCCTGGCTGTTAATCGATACCTGTAACTTTTTAACAATAAAAATCGGTAGTTAAATTAGTTTGCATTGAAATTTTACGAATTGTGGCAATTTAACTGCATACTTTTATCGCTAAAGCGTACAGAATATTCAAATTTCAGATTTGCTGCAAACTGTTACGCTGTGATCAAAATTATTTGAATTTGAGCCGAAAATTCAGCCGCCGCCTGTCAAAATCCACCGCCGAAAGCCCTCAGAATTCCAAGCCGGCGCCACCGATATTTTTGGATCGGCTTGGTTCTCTGGTCGCGAATTGTAGCTGTTCAATTCGTCTTTTATACGATGAATTACAACCCTGGGACATTGTGTTTTTTCTCTTTTGGTAAAGCTTCGTAAATTCATGTGCGTTCAGACGACGACGCACTGTATACAACTATACGTGACTCTTTGTGCCTTCTTTTTTCTATTCGTATTAATCTCAAATTCAACTTTTTAAAAAATTAATGAACAATGGCTGATAAAATTGCAATTGTATTGTTTTAATTCATTAAGAAATTGCTTCGAAACAATTGTTCATCACTTTTTGTATACTGTTGATTTACGACATGTCAAAACACAAAAGAGGTGAAAGAGAAATATCAAAATGTCCCCTGAATTTCCAATTTGTAACTCTTATGCTTCCCCTCTTTCTTCTCTTCACCCCTCACCCAGAAGCATCATAAGCCGTGATTCGTGTCCCTGGGTCGTAAGTCATCGTATAAAAGAGGAAACCGTTGTGAGCTATTATTTATATATTTTCATTTCTTTTCGATGCCTCTCTATACGTTCAGTTAATCGAGTTCGACTTTTACTCTTTGCTTTGACATAAAATGGGCAGAAATTAAAGGGAATGCGTACTTTCGTTCGATGCAATCATCGTAAAACACAGTTTTGCTGTCATTAGTATCAATGAAAAACTATTTAAACTTGAACCTGATAAAATAAGTAAGGTAAACTCGTTAGAACCGCTAATTTGAGCTTTTTTTTCTTGTTAGGTGCTAGGGATATGATGTAGAATGATAGACCAAAGAAGACATACAGATTATAGACCGTGCAGCAAGCTAAGTTTAAAAGTGTTTGGTTGATACTAATGACAACTAAATTATATTTTATGTTGTTTGCATCGAACGAAAATACGCATTCCCTTTTATTTCTGTTCGTATTGGTGCAACCAAAGAGTAAATTACAACAGCAACTCGAACTCAATGAAATGGCCTACTACCTCGTCGTCATCAAGAGAACGCGAAGAGAGGCATAGCGGCTCTTCTATTTCTCTATTGCCCAAGGCAATATGTATGTATTTAGTGCAAATGTATGATTGCTGAAAAACACTTCTCAATACGCAACAAACTATTCTGGATCACAAAAACGTATGAAAGCCTTTCTACGTAATGCGGTTAGTACAACCAGAGACAACAGAAACAGAAAACAAAACTGTCTGGCAAAGCTGGTACTCGTCAAATCTGCACTACAAACATCGTTTTCTTCGGGTGCACATCTGGAAGGATATTCCAACAGACGATGAAACAAGTTGCGTGTGAGATGTCACCGAATTCTTTGTTTTATTTGAAAACATTATGTGGGGAATATGCCGTCATTCAAACGACCGCCGCGGCTTCGGTGTATATCAGCCTAAATTTGAATGATGAGGCGGGCTATGTTGTCTGCGACTTAAGGAAACCCCACAAGAAAATGTCTAAGTGGGTCAAATCGCGCGGTGTTTGTTGCCAGTTCCCGTCGCCTCTGCGTGAGATAATTGTTAAATCGGTCATGCAGAATGCCCGTTGTGGCATCGGCTGCGTAGCACGTAGCGACGTCCTTATGGAATCACAGATCGGTGACACTCTCCGTTGACGGATCTAATCCAATAGCATTCTGTACAAGCATTGCCACTTGATATTGATTGGCATCGTCCTAAATCCGGCAATGCTTTTTCCGGCAAAAATGGGTGTCGTCGCGCACAGCGTTGCCAGAATTTGATAATAAAGTATTATCGCACGTGCACTTGCCATGGTGATTGTCTCTACTGTCCGAAATAGAAATAACAAAAAAATTAACAGATAACCGCCGTGGACTGTTAAAATCTGTATGTTCCTATTGGAAGACGCCTTATTTATTAAACACGATTTAGCACTATTGGGATTTTCTGTCCGTTTTCGTTATTTGGCGCGTTTTAGCACTTTTTAGGTACATCGACGGAGCGTTTCGTTCCTGCAGAGTTGGCATCACTGTATATTTTGACAGATTATGGACACCAAACAAAAACTGTTTTTGCTGCCTAAAATTACAACAATTCCTACTGCGTTTACCTTACTTATTTTACCATGGGCTTGAGTTTATACGAGAGAGGCGAAGAGAATAGAGAGTCTTCCCCCTCTCTCTAATAAACTCTAGAATTGCGCAAGTAAAATTGCCGTGTGTGAGTCCCGAATTAGTTTGCTGCATGATTTGCTTCAAGTTTCTCTCGCCCATAGACTAATACATACATAGATACTTTTATTCTCTCATCTGACGTGCCATTTCACACTCTTCGTCGTAGGTTTGTGGAAATGAGAGAAATTAAATTTAAAATTAACTTACACCAGGTGGAGTTACAAAATATGTTCACTTAACTTTTTCATGTCGTTTTGGTGTAGAACTGAAAAATTTAAATGTATTTTGCACTTTTTTTTTACTTTTATCGTTGGTATACATTTGTATTGTATTTAACACAACTAGTTTGTCACAAAAACAGTAAATTCAGTTGTCGTACCTTTGGTGAACGTTTGCCCTATCTGGTATTATTGAACCCATGTTTTCCACCATTCTATGTTTACTTTCCACCGTACCTATGACGTTTAATTTATTGAGAGAATAAAAGTATCTATGTATGTATTAGTCTATGCTCTCGTCTATCCACTCTGTTTTCTATCAATTTCCTATTACATAGTCGATCAGCTGTCTCATGGATACCCCCTGGTTCTTTACACAATTTAAACTCGCCCACTAGTTTTACTCATGATATATTTTTTGACAAGCGAGCCGAAGAAGAAAGCTCCGCCGCACAGTTATTGCCTTAATATCAGTTGCATGTGCGTAAGCATGTAAACTCTCTTTTGTTGTATTAGTTTAGTAAACATTACATTTAATGTGAGAACACGATTGAGTTGTGCACGTCCTGTTTCACAGTTCATGATTGTGCCAGGTGAATTCTATGGCACAGCTGATCGAAAAGGTACTAGGGAAATGATGGAGAATGAGAGACCAAAGAAGACAGGAACTAATTTTAAATAGTGTTTATTGATACTAATGCCAGCTAAATTATGTTTTATGTTGTTTGCATTGAACGAAAATACGCATTCCCTTTTATTTCTCTCCGTTTTATGTCCAACGAAAGTGTAAAATTGGTAAAATACAGCAGCAAATAAAATTCTATGAAATGTCTTACTACCTCGCCGTCATGAAGAGGCATCGAAGAGAGTAGTGGAAACTCGTAGATTACGCTTGTCAGGCTTTCATTACATTCTGCGTTTTGACTTGCAACCACCCCTTCAGTTTTTAACGTTTAATCTTTTAATCCTCTTAAAAATATGTAAAAATTCTAATTAAATTTATTAAAAAAGGACATTCACTGTATGGAATTCATTGTCTTACATTCGTAAAAGTGGTGTAATATATGTACCGATCGATTACACCTTTTCACTTCGACATGACAATTAATATGAAACAAAATGGCAGAAATACGAAAGTGAAGAGAGAGAAACGTCAAAACTCCCCACAAACTCTACCCCGCCAGCAACGCCACACCTCTGACCCAAAAAACGCGGTAGGCGCGCGTCGAACACGCGCGTGAAAGCCATAGTGTAATGCAGATCTTACTCTATGAATCAGGGATGATATTTGTAGTGGGTAAGGACTTTTTTACCTCCTTTCGATTTCAAAAAAAAAACTTGAAACAAATTGGTATTTTTTTAATGTAGATTTGTTTTTCGGAACTGAACTCTGAAATAATACTTATTTCCAACCAGGAATTGTAACATATATAGAATTATCACGGGTGTCGATATTAAATATGTATGTGTAGGCATTTAAAAAACCCGTTACTGCAAAAGTATGTTGGTCCAGATTTCTTGTTAATTTCATTAATTTTGATGTACGGATAACATGACTTTAAAAAACAAAAATAAATTTGTCGGATTGTGAATTTTGCCTCAAGTTTAGTACTGGTCCAATTGGAATAGACCATTCAACCGTCTAAATCAATTTCAAAAACGAAAACAGCATTTACTAAAGCGGTTACTTGGTGAACCGCTTTAGAGTTTATATGGTTGAATATTTCAAATTTGAATACGGCTTTTTAATTTTAGTCTTGATGATAATATTTTCTAATTTAAATACGGTTTTTCTATATGAAATTTTATAAAAAATATGCCACTTAATCTAAATTATTAATTTTACGTATGAATTTAAAAGTTGTATTTTTCAAAATTTGATAAAAAGAATTTATTTTAAATATAATTTTTTATTTGAATTTGAATTTTTATGACCGATTTTTCTTAGTTTTTTGGTTAATATAACTACTGTGCCTGAATTGATACCATCGGTCGATCATCAATCGTATATATACAAACTCAATTCTGCAATTCACATGTGCGAATTAGTATCGATCGAAGATCCCTAAGTATCAACATCACTGAAAGGCCTATAATTCCAACAACAAGAACAGACAGAATTTTTCCACCATGTTCTTCTTGTCCTCATGCGTTCTCGCATTGTTGCAGTGCTTTTGAGGTCGGTTTTTTAATCAATATCACAGAGTTGTATTTTTCCGTGGTATAAAATTTTTTTTGAAGACCCTGCTAGTGTCGGTGTCGTTTATTTGAATTAGAATTTTTATGACTGATTTTTGTTAGTTTTTGGTTAATGTCTGAGGAATTCATACTACAAGCTTACAAGTCATGAACATTTTTCTAATTGAAAAATGGTTGGTTTTTGTTGGAAATAATAGACAATTCAGTTCAACACATACTCACTGGCATGACTAGTTTCGAACTCCGTGACAAGTTCATCATCAGATGCCTAACTACTGTGCCTGAATTGATACCATCGGTTGATCATCAATCGTATATATACGAGTTCAATTCAATTCAATTCAAAAAATATTTATTAATCCAAATAATACAATTGAATCTTACAAAGACATGATACAAAATTGTGAGTTTTATCATTTTGATATTTCAGCAACTGAAACTTAGTATATGTATATTTACATTTGATGGAATTTTTCTTTATATTTTGATTTGTTTTTATTTATTATGCTTTTAAGGCAAAAAGATCAAAAACCTTATCTGATATACTTAAAGCTAGGATTCAAACATAGGGTACAAAATATTAATGATAGGGTCATTATTTATTAAAATAATTTTCTATTTATTAATATTATGGGTTTGGTAAATTTCTGGGGTTTAGTTATGATAGTTGGTTACACTCTCTTAGAATCTCATAAGGAGAGTCTGCAACTTTTTGAAAATAGTTTGCATTCAACCGATTTATGAAATCGCCGATGAGTTCATATCCAGTCTCTTCGTGAAGCATTATTGTGGGGTAACGCCAGTGTTTTCTATTTATCAACTTAAGACATTTGTTTTGGATGATTTGTAGTCGTTTGGTGTGAGACTTTGCTGCTTTATACCATATTGGCGATGCGTATGATATTATTGGTCGAATAATACATTTGTATAATAGGTTCTTATTGTGGTGTGTAAGGACAGAACGTTTATTAAGCAAAGGCCACAGTGCCCTTAGTGATTTTACAGCCTTTTCGCGTGAAAATTCAATATGTGCCCTGAACGTTAACTTTTTGTCTAAAATGACACCGAGGTATTTGACTTCATTGTTGATATGTAAGGAGCTGGTTCCGAAATACAACGGCCTCAGTGGTGCCCTCTTGGGTGATTTATTCCAAGGGAATATAATGCTTTGCGTCTTTTGCTCGTTAATCTTTATTTTCCACTTTCGGAAATAACTGTTGCACGCCACAAGGCTGCGTTCCATCTTCTTGAGGAGAGCCTGGGTTAATTTACTCGATGTTATAAGGGCTGTATCAACAGCGTACAGTGCAATGTCTATGTCGTTTGGAGGTTTAAAGTCAGAAATATAAATTGAATACAAAATAGGGGACAGAATAGAACCCTGGGGAAGTCCTGCTGGCAGGATTTTAAATGAAGATAAACTATTGTTTACTGATACTGCAAATGTTCTATTGTTCAGAAAATCCGCTATAATGTTGCAGATGTATGTTGGGGCATTTGCGGCCATTAATTTGTAAAGAAGACCGTTATGCCAGACGGTGTCAAATGCTTTCTCGATATCCAGCAGTACTAACCCTGTGGACTTTTTGTGCCGTTTGTTTTTAATAATAATGTTGTTGATTCTGCTCACTTGGTGGACTGTATTGTGGCCTGGTTTGAAGCCGAATTGTTTTTGGCATATAATGTTTTGGTCTGATGTGAAGTCCCTTAGCCTGGTGTAGATAACCTTTTCATATATCTTTCCCAGGTTGCTCAAGAGACTGATGGGTCGGTCTGTAACTGGAAGGAATATCCGCAGGTTTGTTTGGTTTTTGTATGGGAATAACTTTGGCTTTTTTAAAGGCTTTTGGGAAGTAGTTTAAGAGGATGCAACTGTTAAAAATGCATGTAATTAGTTGTACTGCTTTGATGGGAAGATTTTTTAAGAGAATGTTGGGTACACCATCGAATCCAGGAGCTTTTGTCGTCTTTAACGTTGTTAATAGAGATGAGATTTCAGGTGATGTAGTTAAAATGCTTCCGTCTGCGCTAGGAGGTTCGCTGTTTAGATTTGAAACAGCCGAGTTCACTAGCGAATCGATGGAGTGCTTATAATCTGCGGTCAAGGTGTTTGATTTAGCAAATGAGTTCGCTAGTATCTCTGCTTTTTCAATGTCCGTTATGATTTTTGAGCCATGTTGTTTCAGGTGAGATATGCTGCGTTTGCCTTTGTTTCGTAACGATCGACTTAACTTCCAAAATTTTTTGTCACCAGGTTTTAAGCTTTGTAAAAGATTGGTCCACTTGTTATTGATAACCTTTTTATTTAAAAAATTAACACAATTTTTATAAAAATTGTGTTGTTGTGAGCTGTTCGACCTCTGTTCCTTCCTTTTATATCTATTTCGCTGTCCAATAAGCTGGATAATATTGCCAGGTAGACAATTGTTTCTTGTCAGTGGAAATGTGTTATTTATTTTGGTAGAAATGTTTCGAGCGGATATAATGAGGTTTATAAAGGATTGAATTTCCCTTTCAATTGCCTCTTTTGATCTTAATTGTTCGGTTGAGGGATTGATGCTTCTGTTTAGTGTACTTCGATATAGCCCCCAGTTAGTATTTTTGTATGATATATAACCAGTGTATTATTCTATTTTTCGTTTTCTATTCGAAGTTTTTGAATAGTTAGATCATGATACAAATACAAGGTAGTAGCGTCAGCCCATATGATTTTCTTTGTTTACATTTCATCGTACCCAGTAAATGTCAAAGTTGTTTGTGTGAGTGCGTTCTCGTTTGATTTCATCTATCTATGTTCACAATTGCACATGTATGTGTATATTTTTATCAGCTGATTTTGACAATAACTGGGTATGGAAATTACAACAATGCTAATTTTAATTTAATCAATATCTGATTTGAAGCCAATCACATCCACTAAATACTAAATATATCGATTTGTATGGGATGTACCAGAAGGAGTGTGGTTCATTTGCAATCCCTAACTAAGTTTGGTTAAATAATTGCCAATGACAAAATTTCATTGTGATCGTTAAAGGGGTTTACGGCAGTTACCGTGTTGACGAACTAGCCAGACGGGGTTGGTCCATAGATACCTTCCATCTAATATGACTCATTCTATGCGTTTCACTTTTCCGTATCTAATGACGTATGCCCCATCCCTATGCGTGAGGATGCTCGAATAAATATGGTCTACGCAATTGTGTTTTTTTTTTATCGAATATAAAGTGTAAAGTGCCGCAGTACTTAAATTTGTGATTGTTTAAATTTTAGCACTTTTTTTTGCAAATTGCACTTTCGTTTTCATGTTTTTTTGATAGCATCTGGCAACAAGCAGTAGGAATTTTGTTTTTCTATCAAGGGCCGACCTTGTCAAACTCAGCTGATCGAAATTATTTAAAAATTAGATGAAAAGATTGACAACCCGTACGCAGATTAAATAAATTTTGTTCAATATGTTCTACAAACAGCACGTTAATCTTTCGGTGTAAATACAGATTTATTTAATTATTTTATAAAAAGTACTTTTCCATTATCAATTTGATACTTTTTATTATCAATTTCATTAATTTGGATGTACGGAGAACATGACTCTAAAAATCAAAAATAAACTTGTCGATTTGTGAATTTGCCTCCAGGATCATTACTGCTCAAAATCGATTAGACGGTTCAAGGGGTTACTTGGTTAATCGACCATGTATGAGAAGTTCATACTACAAGCTTACAACGTCAGGAACATTTTTCTAATTGAAAAATGGTTGGTTTTTGTCGGAATAATAAATAGAGAATTCAGTTAAATACATGCCTAACTTCTGTGCCTGAATTGATTTAGCCGACAAACCTTCAAGTACCGTGCCAAATTTGCCCATATTCAATAGCAGAGTGACATGTGCAAAATATTATCATATTAGCAATTTAGGATGTGTTGTTTTTGGGGTATTTATCATGACTTCCAGCCAATTGTCCGCTCAACATTTGAATGGGATGTACCTTAAGGAGTGAGGTCATACAGCTGATTTAATTAGTGATGCCAATAATTTTACAATTTATATCGATAAGTCATCACGAATGCATCGAAAGTTTAGAATGCATCGAAAACAGAGTGTCGAAAGTGAAACGTTGCCTTCGTCGAGGTGAAGCGCGTATTTAGGAATTGAACTGAAGAATTAATTTTGAGATGTTTTTTTCGATTTTTTTTTGTTTGCAAATTTTCAATATTTTTATTTTGAACTGGCTGTCGAGCAAAAATGTGAGTCTATCCCCGCCCCAAGAGCTCCGAAATTAAGGACAAACCAATTAGTGGAAATCGCATCTTTAATTTATTAAAAAATAAAATTATTAGTTATAAATTTGTAAGGATTTTTTTAATTTAATTGTATTAGTTTTATTTATATATCAAAGGAAAGGAGTTACAAGTAAAATTTTTTTTATCAAAATATAACTAAATAAATATTTTAAAAGTGGTGTAAGTTTTGTGTAGAATAAAATCCTTGTAGATTACTATCTAAGGCCGGCCACAGATAACTGACTGACGAGCTGGCAGGAGAATATACCCCTGTAAAATATGCATTGACCGCCATATTTTCCTGTTTCGGTTCGTAAGCGCCTGTTAGAGTTGCAGCACCTTCTCCCAAACTCACGCGCAGATTGTCTATTTCATTTTGCACAGCCTGAATTTCATCTAATTTTTTCTTGAACATTTTACGGGCGTTTTCTCGTATTCCTTCAGCCTCTGCCTCCAAATCAGAATACTGTTGTTCTAGCATGTATTCTTCTGCTATAGGCAAAAGTCGTCCATCATAAGGGAAATTGCCTTCTTTATCTTCCAGTACAAGTTCTAAAAGTTCACCAATTTGTTTGTCGTTCTCTTGCTGTTCTTCTAGGTAACTCTGCCATTCTTCTTCGAAAGGGGTACATTCCTCAATCTGTTTGCTTTGCCAATAATCCTCACTGTCTTCATAGTCCAATTGTTCTTGGCTCGTTTCAAGCTCTGTGAAAAGTTCTTCATGTGTGGTCGTTGAGAAAGATGGACTTAGAGATTGTTGAGCTCGCTTAACTTGTTGTATTTGCTCTTCATATTCTGAGATTCTCTTTTCCAAGTCGGCAATATGTTCTTTGGCTTGCCTCGATATTATGATTTGTGTGCCAAGTACCTCAGAATTTAAAGTCGTCCATTCGCCGATTATATCGCTATTTTCGCTACAGGTGCCTGTACTGTCGTTGGAGCATTTCCTGAACTTACTTAAACGTGGACTCCAGTCAATCAATCAGTCTCCCCTACGTGTCATTACGGTAGTTGGAGTATGAATGCCATCTGCATTTTGAGGTGACTTCTTTGCCTTGCATTTTTGTGCATGTATAGCGTGACTTGGAGATTCTGCTTCGGCGATTAGTTGTTCATCGTTTTTATCACATATGTCACAGTCCGCAATATGAAGAGATGCAAACTTTTCGACCAAAAGTAAAATTTCCTCGTCGTCTAGAGCCTTGTCATAGGTTTCGTAACACTGTTCCAAATGCTGCGATTCATCCTTTTCTGTTGATTTGCATTGAGATGCCATGTTTTTCTCCAATAACTCCGTATATTGTTTTTGCATTTTATGCAATCTACGTTTAGAGTGGCTACAATTTCTTCTTGATTCTATTTCTAATTTAATTGATTCTTCAGGATCTGATGATTCGGTTGATCTGTCACTGATTGGTTCCTGGTTATCGGTGATGATTAATGCTCGTTCTATTGAGAAAAATAAATAAATTCATTAATAAGTCACACTTGCTTCAGGCAGTTGCGTGCAAATCTTACCTAGATATCTAGCTAATTGGTCGATAGTAGGATCGTGGCATTCATTCGCGTTTTTGCAGAAGAATGTAGTTTCCGTCTTGTTATTATGTAATTAATGTAAACGATTTTTGTAAGAACTTTAAATAATATCTTTGACAATCACTGTTCACTGTCGCAGAAACTACTGATGATATATAGGCGATATTTATACCAAAAATATTTCCAAATAGCACAATCCCTTTCAGCAACAGGTAGGGAAGATGCAATTACCTGCCGTCATGACTTCCCAGAACTGAAACTTGAAGGTCTTGAAAGTGCGTTTACCACTTGATTACCTGAGTGGCAGTTGCATGTGCGCGGTGAACACTATTGTTTAAGCCCACACGCCAATATGTCTGGTGTGTATATTGGTACGAATACAGGTAGGGAAAAAAAACGAATCTTCAAGAACTCGCTCGTTTTATAACTCGAAATCCGAGTGTGAAATATGCGAATTGGCGAACACGATTTTTATTTTTTCAGGTCGCTACCTAAATTTGCTCCAAATTTTCGAAGAATAAATCATAACAAATAACAATTTCCTAAAATTGATCATATCAATTCGTAAATATGATCATAAAAGTTTCGGGTCCGCCCTCGGGCGTGATACAACAAATTCCAGTAGTAGCAGTAGGTGTAATTGTGGGCAACCGCAATAGACATTTGGTGTTTGTTTCATGAATCTACCTGTTAAATTCAACACAAATATATACGAACACTGTTGGTCGAAGAGAGTGTGCGTTGTATTCGTCTGCCTTCTAGTTGCAATAGTGCATTGGTCACGTGAGGAGAACATCGGAGTACTCAGCAAATGAACAGTGAGAGAAATTTTAGGTATTTTTTACACACAGATTTTTTATGCTAATAAAATTTGCGTAAGTACTGAATACGAGGCAAATCACGCTGATTTTGACAGTTGATAAATGCAAAATTGAGTCGCGTAAATTATGGAAATGAAAAATATGTTCCTTTTGACGAAAATAACAAAATTTGCTGAAAGGAAAATTTGCAAACAATATAGAAGCCAATTATCTACCACATTTTTTCCCATCATTATCATGCAACATAATGTTGATCTTGTTTACCAAATTTCCGAAAAATAAATCATAACAAATCACAATTTCCCAAAACTGATCATAACAATTCGTAAATATGATCATGAAAGTTTCGAGTCCGCCCTCGGGCGTTATACAACAAATTCAGTTAGTAGCAGTAGGTGTAATTGTGGGCAACCGCAATAGACATTTTTTATTTCATGAATCTACCTGTAACAAAATTTTTCGTTTAGAGAAAATGACAAAAAGAACTGAATACGGACGGGGCTTAAATGTCTAAAATCTGGAAGAATACGAGGCTTTAAATGGCATTGGCCATTGCAATCAATTTTGCTGCAATATTGGTGCAACCGAATATCTACTACCTCGCTCGCACTCAAAATATGTTTCGCTCACGAGCGTGTGAGCGCAATGAAGCAAATTTAGGTAGCGACCTGAAAAAATAAAAATCGTGTTCGCCAATTCGCATATTTCACACTCGGATTTCGAGTTATAAAACGAGCGAGTTCTTGGAGATTCGTTTCGCGCGTCAAGTTTTTCCCTACCTGAATTCGTACCAATAGACACACCTGACATATTTGCGTGAGGGCTCATACGAAATTCATTGTATTTGTTTCTCAACCCTTGAATGCTTTATAGTATTTGTTGAGAGCAATAGCATAAAGCAAATGATCAAATTATTTTCGAATGTCTTGACGTATTTATAATAGAGTTGGCAAATCTCGTTCAGTTAAGAGATCGAACGAACTAGGTCATTTGTTAAAAGTGAACTAGGTCGTTCACCTCGTTCAATTAGTTTACCTCGTTCATACGTTGACACCCCACCCCGTTCACATAGTTCAATCGTTCATAAGTAGTGTTGCTCATTTCTTTTGTTAAATAAACTCAAAGTTGAAGATATGTTAATGAAAGTTTTTAGACACATTATACAAATGTAATTTTTTTTATTTGTATGTATGTTAGGGTTCAATTTAAAAGTAATTTTATAATTTTTTTTTCAATTAGAATATTTTATTTTGGAATGAAAAATAAAAGTTTAGGAATTTTTTGGTTTATTAAATAAAATCTATGTGTATCTTTTTATTATTATTTTTCCTGTTATCAATGTTTTTCCTTGTTTTGTTTCTCAATTAAATTTTTTTTTTTAAATTTGTTTAACTCACAATTTATTTATTTATTATATTACCATATTTTTTTTTCTATATACTATTGAAGTCCTGTAGTTTAATTTTTAAATCTTGCTGCATAGGACAAACAAATAAAGTAACATATAAAAAATTCAAAATTAAATGTGATACATTGACATGTGATACATTGACATTTCTTATTTCATTAGTTTAGTTTACTTTCAGTTTATAACACTTTCGCTGGCTTAAAGAGTTATAAAAATATAAAAAAATAAGGCAATTCATTAAAAAATAAAAAAAACAAATACATACAAATTCACATGTATCATAAAACTAATATTTACAGAAATCAAGGCAATTCATTAAAAATAAAAAAACAAAAACATACAAATTCACATGCAACATAAAGCTAATATTTACAGAGACCTAATATTTACAAATTGTGGTGCAAAAAAACCAATTGTGAAACCTTCTCTGGCTTGAGGAGAGTACGTCTATCATTTACGATGAGACCAGCTGCAGAAAAGATTCTCTCGCAAGGCACTGAAGTGGCTGGAATGCAGTCTTTTGAGGACATATTGAAAAACTCGCGGATACAAACATTTTCTTTCTCGCCACCATTCGAGTGGATCACATTTTCTGTTTATATATTCTTCTCTAATGTACTTATCCAACTCTCGAAAGGCAGCGGCAGTATTATTCTCCGGTTCTGCAGTTTTTGAGAATTCCTGATCGAATTGATTCCATATGGAATATATCATTTCAATATCCTGGCTTTCCACAGTTTCGATTTGAGAAGACTTCTGCAACAGCTGGCAATACAATTGATGCAATCCTTGACCTCAAACTAGATAAAGCCTTTTGGTATAAAACCTCACTTTTAAACGACTTTCTTTTAAATCGGGGATCAAGAATTCTAATCCATATCTCTAAACCGCTTATTACATTCAGTTTTCAAAGTCTGTATCATCAGAGATATGGCATCGTTGTTTGACGATTTATCCTCCAAAAACTTTTGTAGTGCTGACGACAAAAACAAGACTTTCGAAAGCGTGACATTTTTTTCTCCACATATCTCTTTAGTCACTTCAAAAAATGGAAGAAGACAAGACATGGCTTCTTCAATTATTGTCCATTCAAGAAGAGTCATGTCTATGTTGAGGTGGAGAAGCGAATATGTTGCTGTTATCGGGTCCTTCAGCTTCAGAAATCGTTCGAGCATTTCGTATGTAGAGTTCCACCTCGTTGGCACGTCTTGCTTCAGTTTGAGTTCCGGGAAGCCCATTTTTTTCTGCATATTAATAAGTTTTTTCGAAGCAACTGGACTTCGCCGAAAGTGTTCCACAATTTTCTTCACTTTGGCAAGAGTGGGGTCGATCACTTTAATGCCCTTCATCACTATAAGGTTAAGTGTTAAGTTAAGTATTTCTAGCTGGTAGTTTATACCCAGGACAATGTGATACCACTTCTAAAAGTTTTTTGAACTCCGGTTCTTCTACTAACCGTAACGCATGATGACCTTTGACAATCATGCGAAGTACCTGCTTGTCGATCTTCTCCACTTTTTTTTATTGGTGGTGGCCGGTGACAGAACTCCGTTATATTTCTTTGCACACGTGGAACTGCAGCCATTCCTTCAGGTACTTGCGCCACACCTTCTGCGGGTACCAACTCATTAGCTTCTGCTGGCTGTCTTTGGGGGTCTATTTCAAATGCCGTTTTAAATTATTCACAGACCCCCCAGATATACTCACGATACTGCTACAGTACTTGCATTTGGCTTTTTAAGTTAAGTATTTCTAGCTGGTAGTTTATACCCAGGACAATGTGATACCATTTCTAAAAGTTTTTTGAACTCCGGTTCTTCTACTAACCGTAACGCATGATGACCTTTGACAATCATGCGAAGTACCTGCTTGTCGATCTTCTCCACTTTTTTTATTGGTGGTGGCCGGTGACAGAACTCCGTTATATTTCTTTGCACACGTGGAACTGCAGCCATTCCTTCAGGTACTTGCGCCACACCTTCTGCGGGTACCAACTCATTAGCTTCTGCTGGCTGTCTTTGGGGGTCTATTTGTGCGAACGGGTGTTTCGCTTTCAAATGCCGTTTTAAATTATTCACAGACCCCCCAGATATACTCACGATACTGCTACAGTACTTGCATTTGGCTTTTTGTCCCCCACATTCAACGAAATGTGACCACAATGGGCTTATTTTTCTTCCGCTAATTTTTACACTTTAACGTCTTTAATTTAAATGATATCGTTCAGTAAAATTGATGAACCCTGGACTAATTATATTGACCAACCCTGAATTAATTTCTATACTGTTCAGGAATAAATTTGTCAACACAAGGCTTGTGTCGAACTCGTTCACTAGTTCTCGAACTCGTTCATTTAAAGTGCCCGGTCGTAACAATAACGAACATTCTCGCCGTATCGAACATGTGCATTATGTTAATGAGGGTGATGTCTGGTCACCCTACCCACTACCCAACTGTAGTCAACACTGAACGAGTTTAATAAAAATGAGTTTGACGTCGTTCAATGAACGACACTGATTCACATAGAAAATAGTTTGGCCTCGTTCAGTGAACGACAATAATAATCATTGAACGAACTCGTTCGTTCGTTCAGTTGACTGAACCGTTCAATTGAACTAGGTCGTTCATGAACGACACAAGTCTAATTTATAATATGTACTCTTGCTAAGGCCTAGTACATACGCTGGCAATAACACTACTTTCCATTTCTCTCCTTGGCTACCGATTTAGTGTTCCCGTAATTCTCGATGTTATTTAAATAATTATACATAACTATTTTGCCCTATATATTTTAGCAGCAATTTCAACGCCATGAAATCCTTTAGATTCTAAAATAAGAATTTTTCCTTTCCGGACCTTTTCGCGACCCATGTTCAAAATTTGTGAACAGATCTATTTAATTGTTGTTGTTTATAATATGTATGTGTACACACTTGATCGAAATTTAAAAATACCTTATTAATGAGATTTCCAGTTTTTATACGTTTTTAAATTTGATGACATGGCATTGTTAAAAAAACCAGGCTTGACACGCGCTGAATCCGGTTAATTTATAACCGGAATATTCAGAAAAGCAGAAGGACGGTTAATCGGATTCCGTCTAAACTATCCTGCCGGAAAACTTTTGACACCAGAAAAATCCTGATACTAAGCATAAATATAGTTGGGTGAGCTGAACCTGAACAAAATTTTCGACGGTTTGCAAGCATAAATCGGCCGATACTGCTGCAATTTCACGTTCGATATTCGTACGAAGTTCATCAATCGTCGCTGGCTTGTTGGCATAGACCATAGACTTGACGTAGCCCTACAGGAAATAATCTAATGGCAGTGGCTACAACGTACTTTTTTTTTTATCTCAAACCAAAGTTTTATGAAATCAGCATAACAGAAGTAGCAATTCTAATCGAATGTGTAAGGCAGTCATAGGGAAATACTTAAGAGTTTCCATTGCTTTCATGACGACGAGGTAGTAGGCCATTTCATAGAGTTTTATTTGCTGCTATATTTTACCAATTTTACACTTTCGTTGGACATATAACGGACAGAAATCAAAGGGAATGCGTATTTTCGTTGTTCGAACTGCAGAAAATTCTAGTTAACAATGTTGTTCAGTTTTATTTTACACTATTAACTTGGTAAACAGGTGTATTTTATTTTCCAGATCGATAGCGGATGTTTTTATGTAAATTAAAACAGAATGAGATTACGATTTTTCTCAAGGAAAAAATATTTCGATTTTTAAATTCCGAAAGCCCAGTTTTTTTACAGTTAGTTTTGGTTGGCATCCCTAGTGTCCTGATTCTTCTACACATTCTATTACTAATTGTTTGTCGGTACTTATTTGATTACAAAGTGACATTTGGATACAAAATTATTCATATAGAGAAATGCCAATAATAAAATAAAAATTTGAATGATCCTATCTCATGTTATTGTAATTTATTTAAGGAAATTTTGAATATCCAAGTACACTCCTGGCTGTTAATCGATACCTGTAACTTTTTAACAATAAAAATCGGTAGTTAAATTAGTTTGCATTGAAATTTTACGAATTGTGGCAATTTAACTGCATACTTTTATCGCTAAAGCGTACAGAATATTCAAATTTCAGATTTGCTGCAAACTGTTACGCTGTGATCAAAATTATTTGAATTTGAGCCGAAAATTCAGCCGCCGCCTGTCAAAATCCACCGCCGAAAGCCCTCAGAATTCCAAGCCGGCGCCACCGATATTTTTGGATCGGCTTGGTTCTCTGGTCGCGAATTGTAGCTGTTAAATTCGTCTTTTATACGATGACTTACAACCCTGGGACATTGTGTTTTTTCTCTTTTGGTAAAGCTTCGTAAATTCATGTGCGTTCAGACGACGACTCACTGTATACAACTATACGTGACTCTTTGTGCCTTCTTTTTTCTATTCGTATTAATCTCAAATTCAACTTTTTAAAAAATTAATGAACAATGGCTGATAAAATTGCAATTGTATTGTTTTAATTCATTAAGAAATTGCTTCGAAACAATTGTTCATCACTTTTTGTATACTGTTGATTTACGACATGTCAAAACACAAAAGAGGTGAAAGAGAAATATCAAAATGTCCCCTGAATTTCCAATTTGTAACTCTTATGCTTCCCCTCTTTCTTCTCTTCACCCCTCACCCAGAAGCATCATAAGCCGTGATTCGTGTCCCTGGGTCGTAAGTCATCGTATAAAAGACGAAACCGTTGTGAGCTATTATTTATATATTTTCATTTCTTTTCGATGCCTCTCTATACGTTCAGTTAATCGAGTTCGACTTGCTGTTGAATTTTACTCTTTGCTTTGACATAAAATGGGCAGAAATTAAAGGGAATGCGTACTTTCGTTCGATGCAATCATCGTAAAACACAGTTTTGCTGTCATTAGTATCAATGAAAAACTATTTAAACTTGAACCTGATAAAATAAGTAAGGTAAACTCGTTAGAACCGCTAATTTGAGCTTTTTTTTCTTGTTAGGTGCTAGGGATATGATGTAGAATGATAGACCAAAGAAGACATACAGATTATAGACCGTGCAGCAAGCTAAGTTTAAAAGTGTTTGGTTGATACTAATGACAACTAAATTATATTTTATGTTGTTTGCATCGAACGAAAATACGCATTCCCTTTTATTTCTGTTCGTATTGGTGCAACCAAAGAGTAAATTACAACAGCAACTCGAACTCAATGAAATGGCCTACTACCTCGTCGTCATCAAGAGAACGCGAAGAGAGGCATAGCGGCTCTTCTATTTCTCTATTGCCCAAGGCAATATGTATGTATTTAGTGCAAATGTATGATTGCTGAAAAACACTTCTCAATACGCAACAAACTATTCTGGATCACAAAAACGTATGAAAGCCTTTCTACGTAATGCGGTTAGTACAACCAGAGACAACAGAAAACAAAACTGTCTGGCAAAGCTGGTACTCGTCAAATCTGCACTACAAACATCGTTTTCTTCGGGTGCACATCTGGAAGGATATTCCAACAGACGATGAAACAAGTTGCGTGTGAGATGTCACCGAATTCTTTGTTTTATTTGAAAACATTATGTGGGGAATATGCCGTCATTCAAACGACCGCCGCGGCTTCGGTGTATATCAGCCTAAATTTGAATGATGAGGCGGGCTATGTTGTCTGCGACTTAAGGAAACCCCACAAGAAAATGTCTAAGTGCGTCAAATCGCGCGGTGTTTGTTGCCAGTTCCCGTCGCCTCTGCGTGAGATAATTGTTAAATCGGTCATGCAGAATGCCCGTTGTGGCATCGGCTGCGTAGCACGTAGCGACGTCCTTATGGAATCACAGATCGGTGACACTCTCCGTTGACGGATCTAATCCAATAGCATTCTGTACAAGCATTGCCACTTGATATTGATTGGCATCGTCCTAAATCCGGCAATGCTTTTTCCGGCAAAAATGGGTGTCGTCGCGCACAGCGTTGCCAGAATTTGATAATAAAGTATTATCGCACGTGCACTTGCCATGGTGATTGTCTCTACTGTCCGAAATAGAAATAACAAAAAAATTAACAGATAACCGCCGTGGACTGTTAAAATCTGTATGTTCCTATTGGAAGACGCCTTATTTATTAAACACGATTTAGCACTATTGGGATTTTCTGTCCGTTTTCGTTATTTGGCGCGTTTTAGCACTTTTTAGGTACATCGACGGAGCGTTTCGTTCCTGCAGAGTTGGCATCACTGTATATTTTGACAGATTATGGACACCAAACAAAAACTGTTTTTGCTGCCTAAAATTACAACAATTCCTACTGCGTTTACCTTACTTATTTTACCATGGGCTTGAGTTTATACGAGAGAGGCGAAGAGAATAGAGAGTCTTCCCCCTCTCTCTAATAATACATTTGTATAATAGGTTCTTATTGAGGTGTGTAAGGACAGAACGTTTATTAAGCAAAGGCCACAGTGCCCTTAGTGATTTTACAGCCTTTTCGCGTGAAAATTCAATATGTGCCCTGAACGTTAACTTTTTGTCTAAAATGACACCGAGGTATTTGACTTCATTGTTGATATGTAAGGAGCTGGTTCCGAAATACAACGGCCTCAGTGGTGCCCTCTTGGGTGATTTATTCCAAGGGAATATAATGCTTTGCGTCTTTTGCTCGTTAATCTTTATTTTCCACTTTCGGAAATAACTGTTGCACGCCACAAGGCTGCGTTCCATCTTCTTGAGGAGAGCCTGGGTTAATTTACTCGATGTTATAAGGGCTGTATCAACAGCGTACAGTGCAATGTCTATGTCGTTTGGAGGTTTAAAGTCAGAAATATAAATTGAATACAAAATAGGGGACAGAATAGAACCCTGGGGAAGTCCTGCTGGCAGGATTTTAAATGAAGATAAACTATTGTTGACTGATACTGCAAATGTTCTATTGTTCAGAAAATCCGCTATAATGTTGCAGATGTATGTTGGGGCATTTGCGGCCATTAATTTGTAAAGAAGACCGTTATGCCAGACGGTGTCAAATGCTTTCTCGATATCCAGCAGTACTAACCCTGTGGACTTTTTGTGCCGTTTGTTTTTAATAATAATGTTGTTGATTCTGCTCACTTGGTGGACTGTATTGTGGCCTGGTTTGAAGCCGAATTGTTTTTGGCATATAATGTTTTGGTCTGATGTGAAGTCCCTTAGCCTGGTGTAGATAACCTTTTCATATATCTTTCCCAGGTTGCTCAAGAGACTGATGGGTCTGTAACTGGAAGGAATATCCGCAGGTTTGTTTGGTTTTTGTATGGGAATAACTTTGGCTTTTTTAAAGGCTTTTGGGAAGTAGTTTAAGAGGATGCAACTGTTAAAAATGCATGTAATTAGTTGTACTGCTTTGATGGGAAGATTTTTTAAGAGAATGTTGGGTACACCATCGAATCCAGGAGCTTTTGTCGTCTTTAACGTTGTTAATAGAGATGAGATTTCAGGTGATGTAGTTAAAATGCTTCCGTCTGCGCTAGGAGGTTCGCTGTTTAGATTTGAAACAGCCGAGTTCACTAGCGAATCGATGGAGTGCTTATAATCTGCGGTCAAGGTGTTTGATTTAGCAAATGAGTTCGCTAGTATCTCTGCTTTTTCAATGTCCGTTATGATTTTTGAGCCATGTTGTTTCAGGTGAGATATGCTGCGTTTGCCTTTGTTTCGTAACGATCGACTTAACTTCCAAAATTTTTTGTCACCAGGTTTTAAGCTTTGTAAAAGATTGGTCCACTTGTTATTGATAACCTTTTTAACCATTATATCAATAGCGTTATTTAAAAAATTAACACAATTTTTATAAAAATTGTGTTGTTGTGAGCTGTTCGACCTCTGTTCCTTCCTTTTATATCTATTTCGCTGTCCAATAAGCTGGATAATATTGCCAGGTAGACAATTGCTTCTTGTCAGTGGAAATGTGTTATTTATTTTGGTAGAAATGTTTCGAGCGGATATAATGAGGTTTATAAAGGATTGAATTTCCCTTTCTATTGCCTCTTTTGATCTTAATTGTTCGGTTGAGGGATTGATGCTTCTGTTTAGTGTACTTCGATATAGCCCCCAGTTAGTATTTTTGTATGATATATAACCAGTGTATTATTCTATTTTTCGTTTTCTATTCGAAGTTTTTGAATAGTTAGATCATGATACAAATACAAGGTAGTAGCGTCAGCCCATATGATTTTCTTTGTTTACATTTCATCGTACCCAGTAAATGTCAAAGTTGTTTGTGTGAGTGCGTTCTCGTTTGATTTCATCTATCTATGTTCACAATTGCACATGTATGTGTATATTTTTATCAGCTGATTTTGACAATAACTGGGTATGGAAATTACAACAATGCTAATTTTAATTTAATCAATATCTGATTTGAAGCCAATCACATCCACTAAATACTAAATATATCGATTTGTATGGGATGTACCAGAAGGAGTGTGGTTCATTTGCAATCCCTAACTAAGTTTGGTTAAATAATTGCCAATGACAAAATTTCATTGTGATCGTTAAAGGGGTTTACGGCAGTTACCGTGTTGACGAACTAGACGAACTATGGGATGTACCGGAAGGAGTGTGGTTCATTTGCAATCCCTAACTAAGTTTGGTTAAATAATTGCCAATGACAAAATTTCATTGTGATCGTTAAAGGGGTTTACGGCAGTTACCGTGTTGACGAACTAGCCAGACGGGGTTGGTCCATAGATACCTTCCATCTAATATGACTCATTCTATGCGTTTCACTTTTCCGTATCTAATGACGTATGCCCCATCCCTATGCGTGAGGGTGCTCGAATAAATATGGTCTACGCAATTGTGTTTTTTTTTATCGAATATAAAGTGTAAAGTGCCGCAGTACTTAAATTTGTGATTGTTTAAATTTTAGCACTTTTTTTTTGCAAATTCCACTTTCGTTTTCATGTTTTTTTGATAGCATCTGGCAACAAGCAGTAGGAATTTTGTTTTTCTATCAAGGGCCGACCTTGTCAAACTCAGCTGATCGAAATTATTTAAAAATTAGATGAAAAGATTGACAACCCGTACGCAGATTAAATAAATTTTGTTCAATATGTTCTACAAACAGCACGTTAATCTTTCGGTGTAAATACAGATTTATTTAATTATTTTATAAAAAGTACTTTTCCATTATCAATTTCATACTTTTTATTATCAATTTCATTAATTTGGATGTACGGAGAACATGACTCTAAAAACCAAAAATAAACTTGTCGATTTGTGAATTTGCCTCCAGGATCATTACTGCTCAAAATCGATTAGACGGTTCAAGGGGTTACTTGGTTAATCGACCATGTATGAGAAGTTCATACTACAAGCTTACAACGTCAGGAACATTTTTCTAATTGAAAAATGGTTGGTTTTTGTCGGAATAATAAATAGAGAATTCAGTTAAATACATGCCTAACTTCTGTGCCTGAATTGATTTAGCCGACAAACCTTCAAGTACCGTGCCAAATTTGCCCATATTCAATAGCAGAGTGACATGTGCAAAATATTATCATATTAGCAATTTAGGATGTGTTGTTTTTGGGGTATTTATCATGACTTCCAGCCAATTGTCCGCTCAACATTTGAATGGGATGTACCTTAAGGAGTGAGGTCATACAGCTGATTTAATTAGTGATGCCAATAATTTTACAATTTATATCGATAAGTCATCACGAATGCATCGAAAGTTTAGAATGCATCGAAAACAGAGTGTCGAAAGTGAAACGTTGCCTTCGTCGAGGTGAAGCGCATATTTAGGAATTGAACTGAAGAATTAATTTTGAGATGTTTTTTTCGATTTTTTTTTGTTTGCAAATTTTCAATATTTTTATTTTGAACTGGCTGTCGAGCAAAAATGTGAGTCTATCCCCGCCCCAAGAGCTCCGAAATTAAGGACAAACCAATTAGTGGAAATCGCATCTTTAATTTATTAAAAAATAAAATTATTAGTTATAAATTTGTAAGGATTTTTTTAATTTAATTGTATTAGTTTTATTTATATATCAAAGGAAAGGAGTTACAAGTAAAAATTTTTTATCAAAATATAACTAAATAAATATTTTAAAACTGGTGTCAGTTTTGTCTAGAATAAAATCCTTGTAGATTACTATCTAAGGATGGACCATTTCAGCCGGCCACAGATAACTGACTGGCGAGCTGGCAGGAGAATATACCCCAGTAAAATATGCATTGACCGCCATATTTTCCTGTTTCGGTTCGTAAGCGCCTGTTACAGTTGCAGCACCTTCTCCCAAACTCACGCGCAGATTGTCTATTTCATTTTGCACAGCCTGAATTTCATCTAATTTTTTCTTGAACATTTTACGGGCGTTTTCTCGTATTCCTTCAGCCTCTGCCTCCAAATCAGAATACTGTTGTTCTAGCATGTATTCTTCTGCTATAGGCAAAAGTCGTCCATCATAAGGGAAATTGCCTTCTTCATCTTCCAGTACAAGTTCTAAAAGTTCACCAATTTGTTTGTCGTTCTCTTGCTGTTCTTCTAGGTAACTCTGCCATTCTTCTTCGAAAGGGGTACATTCCTCAATCTGTTTGCTTTGCCAATAATCCTCACTGTCTTCATAGTCCAATTGTTCTTGGCTCGTTTCAAGCTCTGTGAAAAGTTCTTCATGTGTGGTCGTTGAGAAAGATGGACTTAGAGATTGTTGAGCTCGCTTAACTTGTTGTATTTGCTCTTCATATTCTGAGATTCTCTTTTCCAAGTCGGCAATATGTTCTTTGGCTTGCCTCGATATTATGCTTTGTGTGCCAAGTACCTCAGAATTTAAAGTCGTCCATTCGCCGATTATATCGCTATTTTCGCTACAGGTGCCTGTACTGTCGTTGGAGCATTTCCTGAACTTGCTTAAACGTGGACTCTCGTCAATCAGGGAGTCTCCCCTACGTTTCATTACGGTAGTTGGAGTATGAATGCCATCTGCATTTTGAGGTGACTTCTTTGCCTTGCATTTTTGTGCATGTATAGCGTGACTTGGAGATTCTGCTTCGGCGATTAGTTGTTCATCGTTTTTATCACATATGTCACAGTCCGCAATATGAAGAGATGCAAACTTTTCGACCAAAAGTAAAATTTCCTCGTCGTCTAGAGCCTTGTCATAGGTTTCGTAACACTGTTCCAAATGCTGCGATTCATCCTTTTCTGTTGATTTGCATTGAGATGCCATGTTTTTCTCCAATAACTCCGTATATTGTTTTTGCATTTTATGCAATCTACGTTTAGAGTGGCTACAATTTCTTCTTGATTCTATTTCTAATTTAATTGATTCTTCAGGATCTGATGATTCGGTTGATCTGTCACTGATTGGTTCCTGGTTATCGGTGATGATTAATGCTCGTTCTATTGAGAAAAATAAATAAATTCATTAATAAGTCACGCAGTTGCGTGCAAATCTTACCTAGATATCTAGCTAATTGGTCGATAGTAGGATCGTGGCATTCATTCGCGTTTTTGCAGAAGAATGTAGTTTCCGTCTTGTTATTATGTAATTAATGTAAACGATTTTTGTAAGAACTTTAAATAATATCTTTGACAATCACTGTTCACTGTCGCAGAAACTACTGATGATATACTTCCACTCAAAGGCGATATTTATACCAAAAATATTTCCAAATAGCACAATCCCTTTCAGCAACAGGTAGGGAAGATGCAATTACCTGCCGTCATGACTTCCCAGAACTGAAACTTGAAGGTATTGAAAGTGCGTTTACCACTTGATTACCTGAGTGGCAGTTGCATGTGCGCGGGGAACACTATTATTTAAGCCCACACGCCAATATGTCTGGTGTGTATATTGGTACGAATACAGGTAGGGGAAAAAACGAATCTTCAAGGACTCGCTCTCGTCCCAAACAATTACCCAATAATTGTTTTTCTACGAAATAACTTCGGCGTAACAACCCTGTTCTTGATTTTGCCTACGAAATTTTCTCAAAGAGCTGAGTACCAAGCAAATGAAATGAGAGCTAAATTTTCGGTTCATGAAATTTTCGTTATTTTTTATACACGTGGCAACGAAAATTTCATTAAATCTGAATATTGGGCTGTTGCAAAAAGTTGCCGCCTCTTTTTGATTTACCTTGCAAATATTTCATGAAATTGTGGTCTCCATTTGATTTTCAACGCGTGTAGATTTTGCTTACGAAATGTTCGCGAACATCGGAGTACTCAGCAAATGAACAGTGAGAGAAATTTTCGGTATTTTGTACACACGGATTTTTTATGCTAATAAAAATTGCGTAAGTACTGAATACGAGGCAAAACACGCTGATTTTGACAGTTGATAAATGCAAAATTGAATCGAGTAAATTATGGAATTGAAAAATATGTTCCTTATGACGAAAACAACAAAATTTGCTGAAAGGAAAATTTGCAAACAATATAGAAACCAATTATCAACCACATTTTTTCCCATCATTATCATGCAACATAATGTTGATCTTGTTTACCAAATTTCCGAAAAATAAATCATAACAAATCACAATTTACCAAAATTCGTAAATATGATCATAAAAGTTTCGGGTCCGCCCTCGGCGTGATACAACAAATTCCAGTAGTAGCAGTAGGTGTAATTGTGGGCAACCGCAATAGACATTTGGTGATTGTTTCATGAATCTACCTGTTAAATTCAACACAAATATATACGAACACTGTTGGTCGAAGAGAGTGTGCGTTGTATTCGTCTGCCTTCTAGTTGCAATAGTGCATTGGTCACGTGAGGAGAACATCGGAGTACTCAGCAAATGAACAGTGAGAGAAATTTTCGGTATTTTTTACACACAGATTTTTTATGCTAATAAAAATTGCGTAAGTACTGAATACGAGGCAAAACACGCTGATTTTGACAGTTGATAAATGCAAAATTGAGTCGCGTAAATCATGGAAATGAAAAATATTTTCCTTATGACGAAAATAACAAAATTTGCAAGCAATATAGAAACCAATTATCTTCCACATGCAACATAATGTAGATCTTGTTTACCAAATTTCCCAAAAATAAATCATAACAAATCCCAATTTCCCAAAACTGATCATAACAATTCGTAAATATGATCATAAATGTTGCGGGTCGCCCTCGGGCGTGATACAAAAAATTCAGGTAGTAGCAGTAGGTGTAATTGTGGGCAACCGCAATAGACATTTGGTGCTTGTTTCATGAATCTACCTTGCAAATTCGACACAACTTTATACGAACACTGTTGGTCGAAGAGAGTGTGCGTGGCTTATAGTGGCTGACGGGAGATTTGTATTCGCCTGCCTTTCAGTTGCAATCATGCATTGGACACGTGAGGAAAGGTCATTTTGTGTTGAAGCGTATTTTTCAAATGCGCACTCGATCATTGCAGTGCAGCGTGCTTTTCGTTTACAAACAAAACGTGTGGTACTAGAGTGAAACAAACCCCAGAGAACTCTGCATTCGGACCGCGTCACTGTGTGGTGCGCCATATAACGAGTAGGCATCATTGGCCCTTACTTTTTCCAGGATAACCGTCTTGCCGTAACTGTGAACTCCGAACGGTACTTGACTATGATACAGGATTTTTTTCAGGTGGCTCTTGAGGCAATGCAATTAGAGGATACTGTGAGAGTCAAAATAAAGTAAACACCATACACATGTTTAAACATTGTTTTATTACATTAAGATTTTAAGTTATACAGACAAAACAATATTGCAAAATTCATTATTTTTTAAATAAGAATTAAATTCATGAAAATATTAGGGGAAAAGAAGTCACGTTAGAAAGTAATTCACGTTTTACTAAAAATACACAAATTTTACGCGTCAAAATAAAGTAAACACTTTTACAAATAGAAGATTTACATTTATATTTAATATTTAGTTTGTTTTCCTTTTGACTTTATAACTTCTGCTAGTCTTCTAGGCATTGAGTCGACAAGTGTTTTTGTAACATCAGGCGAGATTTTACTCCATTCGTCCTGTAATGCGATTTTTAGGTCATCTTTGCAAGAAATGGGCCTTTCTCTAATTTTTTTGTCCAGATGCTCCCATAAGTGCTCTATGGGGTTAAGGTCTGGGGACTGCGGGGGATGATCTAGCGTTTTCGGGGTCCGATAGAGCAACCACTCCTTCACAATTTTGGACGAATGTTTAGGATCGTTGTCCTGTTGGAATATCCATCTCTGAGATAAGCCCAATTTGTGTACACTAGGGCCAACATTGTTTTTTTAAAATGTTTAGATAATCTTCCTTTTTCATTGTTGACTCGATAAAAACTAGATTCCCGACCCCTGATGCCGCCATGCATCCCCAGACCATAACGGAGCCTCCACCATGTTTAATAGTTTTGACCACATTCTTATCGTTGAAAGCTTCATTTTTGCATCTCCATATTTTTGGAGGTTTTTTAACACCAAAAATTTCAAACTTACTCTCGTCGGTGAACAATATGTTTTCCCAAAAGTTTGGAGCCTCATTCTTATATTTTTTGGCGAAATTCAAACGTTTAGCTTGGTTGACCTTCGATATGTAAGGTTTCTTCCGTGGTACCCGTCCATGTAAGCCATTTTTGTGCAGCGATCTTCTAATGGTGCTAGCACTTACTGATTTTCCAGAGGTTTGTGTAATTTTATCTGCTATTTTTACAGCACTCGACGCTGGATTTGCCTTCACTTCTCTGACCACAGCTCTTATTTCTGTTTCCGAGAGACGCTTTGGCCGCCCTGCACCTGGCAAATTCTCCACTGTGCTATGTTTGGCATACTTGTCTATTATTTTTTTTACTGTGCAATGGTTTCTTCCAACAATTTCACCTATTGCACGCAAAGATTTACCTTTTTTATGCAAATCTATTATGATTTTACGAGTGTCCACTGACGTTTGTTTTCCCATTGCTATTTCACGTTGTTTTTTTATAAATAACGGCTTTTTTCTGCTGAAATTGGGTTACAACACTAATTCGGCGCTTTCTCCAAATATACACAAAAAAAACTATAAAGGAGTTGCCACCACTTTAAGATCTTAACGATGTTTCGTGTAAAGGAGATGACACTGTTTACTTTATTTTGACGCGTAAAATTTGATGTTCTTTTATAAAAGTCTATTTTTCCCTAATTTTTTTTTCTTATCGCCAATAGTTTTAATGAAATATAATCTGGTTTAATTACTAATTAATTTTGCAATATTACTTTTTCTATACCATTATTTATGTAATTGTAATAAGACGAGACGTATGAAAATATTTGGTGTTTACTTTATTTTGACTCTCCAAGAGGATGGAAATATTTGCAAGGTAAACCAGAGATATAAACAGAGTAACTCGCTGTAACAAAATTTTTCGTTTAGAGAAAATGACAAAAAGAACTGAATACGGACGGGGCTTAAATGTCAAAAATCTGGAAGAATACGAGGCTTTAAATGGCATTGGCCATTACAGTCAATTTTGCTGCAACCGAATATCTACTACCTCGCTCGCACTCAAAATATGTTTCCGCAAATTGTTCGCCAATTCGCATATTTCACACTCGGATTTCGAGTTATAAAACGAGCTAGTTCTTGAAGATTCGTTTCGCGCGTCAAGTTTTTCCCTACCTGTATTCGTACCAATAGACACACTAGACATATTGGCGTGAGGGCTCATACAATATTTATTGTATTTGTTTCTCAACTCTTGAATGCTTTATAGTATTTGTTGAGAGCAATAGCATAAAGCAAATGATCAAAATATTTTCGAATGTCTATACGAACGAAACAATAATGTAAACAAAGTAAAGGAAATAAACTGAACATATTTAGTTGTCTTAGATCCTCGTTATGTTTAAAGTTGTAATTTCCTTTAAGGCTATAAGAGATCATGGTTTCTCCGGTTAGTGAAAAAAATGTAAATGCCGCGGGTGGGATACGAACTCACATTCGCTGGACGATCGTTTCGATGTTTGTGAAGCATCGTCTTCAGCAGCGTCTAGCCCGTAAAGCCACTGCGGTGTCTATTTACACAAGTCACTAACCGAAGACATTTACACAGTGCAACACGAAAAAAATAACCATATACGGACACCACTACGTGATAAAAGACTAAAAAAAAGACCCGTGTCTCCCAATTTTTCCCAAAGTCATGCACTTTTTTTTTATGGGCCGCCAAAGATTTGGGGCCTCGGTATCATTTTCGTCGTCCGAATCTGACTCTGATTCAGCAATTATGGTGTCCACAGGCACGTTGCTTCCAGACTGCCCTCCATCATCAGCTCTTTCTTCTTCAAATACTTGATTAACATCATACAGGGTGATCTTGTGACTCCACCAACATACCTCTGCAAGCAATGCGTCGAGGTTTCTGCCTTTGTACCGTTTTTCCATGGGCATTGTGGTTTGGTGAAACCGTTCTCCTTGCTCATCGGATTCGGTAGGGAGTTGTTTGATAAAATCGTCAAAATGAAAATGAAGAAAATACAGCTTTAATGTCATCGATGCGCCGATTATCTCAAAATAATGCAGCATTTGTTTCACCCATTCTCTTGCTTCCGGTTCCGCGTCTCGATCCCCTCCCAAGACTCTGGTGCATACACGCTGAAGGTAAATCCATGCCATTGAATGATTTTCATCAAGCGATGAATCAAAGTTGCTCTTGAATAGCTTTCTAATGTCAGGGCCATTAAGTACGCCTGTTAAATGAAAACAAAAAATAAAGACAGAAAAGAAAACATTAACATAGTGTAAATAGTACAATTAGGTGAACAAAAATTCGTTTTAAATTTACTACAATACCTTTTTTAATTTTGTCATCGCTACGCTTTGGGAAAACGCTTTTCAAATTGTCGAATGCGTTTGGACAATTTACAACGGCCACTTCGATGAATTTTTTAACAATTCCCAATTTTATGTGGAGCGGTGGCAGCAAGATGTCTTGAGTATTGTCAATTAAAGGTGCATTCTTCAGTCTATGTTGTTGTATTTGTTCATCCACACTTCCTCTTGGCCTCCACGAGTTACATTGGAATTGATTCAGAGGTGAGCGTGAATCCCAATTACAAAGAAAACAAAAGAATTTTGGAAAGCCGCCCTTATCGATGATCCCTTGCAAAATGTTGATGACCTTCAAATCACAGCAAATCTTCCATTTATTTTCGTAGTATTTGATTTTTTCCATTATATCTTTCAATGTTTCATAGCTTTCTTTCATGTTAATACCCATTGCTAGCGGATTGGAAGGTTTTCGGTTCGACACATGCAACAACACTGCTTTCAAGCTTGAAACAGAACCATCAATAAATAATCTCCACTCACTAGCGATGTAGTTCATTCCCATTTTTACCACCAAAGCTTTTATATCGTTGCAGTAAGCGAACGAATTGTCATCATTTAGAGTGTAGAGCATCTGAAATTCAGCTTGTCGTTTGCGGTACGCCGTAGAGTTAACATTAGCATGTGTGAGTTTTCTTTGCTTTAAAAAAGCTGTCAAAAATATTGCAAGTCGCTGCGATAATCCCAATATGGCCACAATGAAATCCATTTCCATTTGTGTTATTAGTTGTGGTCCATCTCTTCCCTGTTGGGGCTCATAATCGGTATCAAATGGAACTTCATAAGTAACACCACTTGCTGTACTCATTGCTGTAAATTCTGTAGTACGATCTGGAGTTGGCGGCCTTGGTGATACAAAATTTTCAGGTGCAAGCACTGGTAGTGTGGCTGTTGCAGTTGCTTTATAAATTTTGTTCTTCTCAGAATGTCGATTTAGACGACATGTGTAATTTACGCATGCATAGCAAGATACAGTTTGTGACATATGGAACCAAAACGTTTGGTGTAAAGTTTCAGTTAACTAACAGTACGATGAAAGAATCACTAAGAATATTTGCAACATGTGGGATTGATACAGTTACCGTTCGGTTTATTTTCGGTCTCTGGTCCTGCCATGGTTTCCCCGTAATTCTCGATGTTATTTAAATAATTATACATAACTGTTTTGCCCTATATATTTTAGCAGCATTAAATTCCTTTAGATTCTAAAATAAGAATTTTTCCTTTCCGGACCTTTTCGCGACCCATGTCCAACATTGTGAACAGATCTATTTAATTTTTGTTGTTTATATTATATTTGCTCGAAATTTAAAAATACCTTATTAATGAGATTTCCAGTTTATATACGTTTTTTAAATTTGTTGACATGGAATTTGGCATTCTTTTATTTCAGGCATAGAATAATACATACGTAGATAAACTTATTCTCTCATCTGACGTTTCATTTCACACTCTTCATCGTAGGTTTGTGGAAATGAGAGCAATTAAATTTAAAATTATCTTACACCAGGTGGAGTTACAAAATAAGTTCACTTAACTTTTTCCTGTCGTTTTGTTGTAGAACTGAAAAATTTAAATATATTTTGCACTTTTTTGTTGACTTTCATCGTCGATATACATTTGTATTGTATTTAACACAACTAGTTTGTCACAAAAACACGAAATTCGGTTGTTGTTCCTTTGTTGATCGCTGTATACTATTGCCACTATCTGGTATTATTGAACCCATATTTTCCACCATCCAATGTTTACTTTCCATCGTACCTATGACGTTTAATTTATTGAGCGACTAAAAGCTTCTATGGTATGTATTATTCAATATTTCTCAAATAGTATCAATTAAATTCAATAACACATATATTGGGCAGTAATATACATATAATTATATACATAACGGGTTTTTCAATAAGAGCGATACAAAAGTTTGTTTTAAATAAAACAAATCCGGTTTTAGATACCAATGAAATTCTTTATTCCTGTGAAAGTACGTTCCACCAGTACGTGGCCACCACGGGCACGCTTACAGAAGTCCAGACGCTGAACAAAATTTTCGACGGTTTTCAAGCATAAATCGGCCGATACTGCTGCAATTTCCTGTTCGATATTCGTACGAAGTTCATCAATCGTCGCTGGCTTGTTGGCATAGACCATAGACTTGACGTAGCCCTACAGGAAATAATCTAATGGCAGTGGCTACAACGTACTTTTTTTTTTATCTCAAACCAAAGTTTTATGAAATCAGCATAACAGAAGTAGCAATTCTAATCGAATGTGTAAGGCAGTCATAGGGAAATACTTAAGAGTTTCCATTGCTTTCATGACGACGAGGTAGTAGGCCATTTCATAGAGTTTTATTTGCTGCTATATTTTACCAATTTTACACTTTCGTTGGACATATAACGGACAGAAATCAAAGGGAATGCGTATTTTCGTTGTTCGAACTGCAGAAAATTCTAGTTAACAATGTTGTTCAGTTTTATTTTACACTATTAACTTGGTAAACAGGTGTATTTTATTTTCCAGATCGATAGCGGATGTTTTTATGTAAATTAAAACAGAATGAGATTACGATTTTTCTCAAGGAAAAAATATTTCGATTTTTAAATTCCGAAAGCCCAGTTTTTTTACAGTTAGTTTTGGTTGGCATCCCTAGTGTCCTGATTCTTCTACACATTCTATTACTAATTGTTTGTCGGTACTTATTTGATTACAAAGTGACATTTGGATACAAAATTATTCATATAGAGAAATGCCAATAATAAAATAAAAATTTGAATGATCCTATCTCATGTTATTGTAATTTATTTAAGGAAATTTTGAATATCCAAGTACACTCCTGGCTGTTAATCGATACCTGTAACTTTTTAACAATAAAAATCGGTAGTTAAATTAGTTTGCATTGAAATTTTACGAATTGTGGCAATTTAACTGCATACTTTTATCGCTAAAGCGTACAGAATATTCAAATTTCAGATTTGCTGCAAACTGTTACGCTGTGATCAAAATTATTTGAATTTGAGCCGAAAATTCAGCCGCCGCCTGTCAAAATCCACCGCCAAAACCCCTCAGAATTCCAAGCCGGCGCCACCGATATTTTTGGATCGGCTTGGTTCTCTGGTCGCGAATTGTAGCTGTTAAATTCGTCTTTTATACGATGACTTACAACCCTGGGACATTGTGTTTTTTCTCTTTTGGTAAAGCTTCGTAAATTCATGTGCGTTCAGACGACGACTCACTGTATACAACTATACGTGACTCTTTGTGCCTTCTTTTTTCTATTCGTATTAATCTCAAATTCAACTTTTTAAAAAATTAATGAACAATGGCTGATAAAATTGCAATTGTATTGTTTTAATTCATTAAGAAATTGCTTCGAAACAATTGTTCATCACTTTTTGTATACTGTTGATTTACGACATGTCAAAACACAAAAGAGGTGAAAGAGAAATATCAAAATGTCCCCTGAATTTCCAATTTGTAACTCTTATGCTTCCCCTCTTTCTTCTCTTCACCCCTCACCCAGAAGCATCATAAGCCGTGATTCGTGTCCCTGGGTCGTAAGTCATCGTATAAAAGACGAAACCGTTGTGAGCTATTATTTATATATTTTCATTTCTTTTCGATGCCTCTCTATACGTTCAGTTAATCGAGTTCGACTTGCTGTTGAATTTTACTCTTTGCTTTGACATAAAATGGGCAGAAATTAAAGGGAATGCGTACTTTCGTTCGATGCAATCATCGTAAAACACAGTTTTGCTGTCATTAGTATCAATGAAAAACTATTTGATAAATAAGTAAGGTAAACTCGTTAGAACCGCTAATTTGAGCTTTTTTTTCTTGTTAGGTGCTAGGGATATGATGTAGAATGATAGACCAAAGAAGACAAGACCGTGCAGCAAGCTAAGTTTAAAAGTGTTTGGTTGATACTAATGACAACTAAATTATATTTTATGTTGTTTGCATCGAACGAAAATACGCATTCCCTTTTATTTCTGTTCGTATTGGTGCAACCAAAGAGTAAATTACAACAGCAACTCGAACTCAATGAAATGGCCTACTACCTCGTCGTCATCAAGAGAACGCGAAGAGAGGCATAGCGGCTCTTCTATTTCTCTATTGCCCACGGCAATATGTATGTATTTAGTGCAAATGTATGATTGCTGAAAAACACTTCTCAATACGCAACAAACTATTCTGGATCACAAAAACGTATGAAAGCCTTTCTACGTAATGCGGTTAGTACAACCAGAGACAACAGAAACAGAAAACAAAACTGTCTGGCAAAGCTGGTACTCGTCAAATCTGCACTACAAACATCGTTTTCTTCGGGTGCACATCTGGAAGGATATTCCAACAGACGATGAAACAAGTTGCGTGTGAGATGTCACCGAATTCTTTGTTTTATTTGAAAACATTATGTGGGGAATATGCCGTCATTCAAACGACCGCCGCGGCTTCGGTGTATATCAGCCTAAATTTGAATGATGAGGCGGGCTATGTTGTCTGCGACTTAAGGAAACCCCACAAGAAAATGTCTAAGTGGGTCAAATCGCGCGGTGTTTGTTGCCAGTTCCCGTCGCCTCTGCGTGAGATAATTGTTAAATCGGTCATGCAGAATGCCCGTTGTGGCATCGGCTGCGTAGCACGTAGCGACGTCCTGATGGAATCACAGATCGGTGACACTCTCCGTTGACGGATCCAATCCAATAGTATTCTGTACAAGCATTGCCACTTGATATTGATTGGCATCGTCCTAAATCCGGCAATGCTTTTTCCGGCAACATTTATTCAAAAATGGGTGTCGTCGCGCACAGCGTTGCCAGAATTTGATAATAAAGTATTATCGCACGTGCACTTGCCATGGTGATTGTCTCTAAAAAATAAAAAAATAAATGGTTTCCCATTACATCCCATGAAGGGACCGGGGAGAACTTCTCACAATCACTGAGCTGTGCGCTTTCCAGTTTTCACTCACTGATTGGGAACTACAGTTTTACACCGATTCCGAACGAATTTGAGAAGCTTTTTCATGGCTAGATATTCGATAGTGTCGCCGTCACTATGCGAGGTGACCGCCGCCGAAAGAAATTTTAAGGTGGTTAGAGCCGGGTTCGAACCCAGGATCTCATGTACAAGAGCCGCGCACACTAACCATTGCACCACCGACGGCCACGATTGTCTCTACTGTCCGAAATAGAAATAACAAAAAAATTAACAGAAAATAAAACAACATAACTGCCGTGGACTGTAAAAATCTGTATGTTCCTATTGGAAGACGAATTATTTATTATACACGATTTAGCACTATTGGGATTTTTCTGTCCGTTTTCGTTATTTGGCGCGTTTTAGCACTTTTTAGGTACATCGACGGAGCGTTTCGTTCCTGCAGAGTTGGCATCACTGTATATTTTGACAGATTATGGACACCAAACAAAAACTGTTTTTGCTGCCTAAAATTACAACAATTCCTACTGCGTTTACCATACTTATTTTACCATGGGCTTGAGTTTATACGAGAGAGACGAAGAGAATAGAGACTCTTCCCCCTCTCTCTAATAAACTTTAGAATTGCGCAAGTAAAATTGCCGTGTGTGAGTCCCGAATTAGTTTGCTGCATGATTTGCTTCAAGTTTCTCTCGGCCATAGACTAATACATACATAGATACTTTTATTCTCTCATCTGACGTGCCATTTCACACTCTTCGTCGTAGGTTTGTGGAAATGAGAGAAATTAAATTTAAAATTAACTTACACCAGGTGGAGTTACAAAATATGTTCACTTAACTTTTTCATGTACTTTTTCATTGTATTTTGCACTTTTATTTTTACTTTTATCGTTGGTATACATTTGTATTGTATTTAACACAACTAGTTTGTCACAAAAACAGTAAATTCAGTTGTCGTACCTTTGGTGAACGTTTGCCCTATCTGGTATTATTGAACCCATGTTTCCCACCATTCTATGTTTACTTTCCACCGTACCTATGACGTTTAATTTATTGAGAGAATAAAAGTATCTATGTATGTATTAGTCTATGCTCTCGTCTATCCACTCTGTTTTCTATCAATTTCCTATTACATAGTCGATCAGCTGTCTCATGGATACCCCCTGGTTCTTTACACAATTTAAACTCGCCCACTAGTTTTACTCATGATATATTTTTTGACAAGCGAGCCGAAGAAGAAAGCTCCGCCGTACAGTTATTGCCTTAATATCAGTTGCATGTGCGTAAGCATGTAAACTCTCTTTTGTTGTATTAGTTTAGCAAACATTATATTTAATGTGAGAACACGATTGAGTTGTGCACGTCCTGTTTCACAGTTCATGATTGTGCCAGGTGAATTCTATGGCACAGCTGATCGAAAAGGTACTAGGGAAATGATGGAGAATGAGAGACCAAAGAAGACAGGAACTAATTTTAAATAGTGTTTATTGATACTAATGCCAGCTAAATTATGTTTTATGTTGTTTGCATTGAACGAAAATACGCTTTCCCTTTTATTTCTCTCCGTTTTATGTCCAACGAAAGTGTAAAATTGGTAAAATACAGCAGCAAATAAAATTCTATGAAATGTCTTACTACCTCGCCGTCATGAAGAGGCATCGAAGAGAGTAGTGGAAACTTTTAGATTACGCTTGTCAGGCTTACATTACATTCTGCGTTTTGACTTGCAACCACCCCTTCAGTTTTTAACGTTTAATCTATTAATCCTCTTAAAAATATGTAAAAATTCTAATTAAATTTATTAAAAAAGGAAATTCACTGTATGGAATTCATTGTCTTACATTCGTAAAAGTGGTGTAATATATGTACCGATCGATTACACCTTTTCACTTCGACATGACAATCAATATGAAACAAAATGGCAGAAATACGAAAGTGAAGAGAGAGAAACGTCAAAACTCCCCACAAACTCTACCCCGCCAGCAACGCCACACCTCTGACCCAAAAAACGCGGTAGGCGCGCGTCGAACACGCGCGTGAAAGCCATAGTGTAATGCAGATCTTACTCTATGAATCAGGGATGATATTTGTAGTGGGTAAGGACTTTTTTACCTCCTTTCGATTTCAAAGAAAAAGCTTGAAAAAACATGCTAAATTCTTTTTAGTACTGTTTTGGACAATTTTTGCAAGCTTTTGACTTTCGAGCTCCATTTTTAGCATTTTTTGTGCATAAATTGGTATTTTTTTAATGTAGATTTGTTTTTCGGAACTGAACTCTGAAATAATACTTATTTCCAACCAGGAATTGTAACATATATAGAATTATCACGGGTGTCGATATTAAATATGTATGTGTAGGCATTTAAAAACCCCGTTACTGCAAAAGTATGTTGGTCCAGATTTCTTGTTAATTTCATTAATTTTGATGTACGGATAACATGACTTTAAAAAACAAAAATAAATTTGTCGGATTGTGAATTTTGCCTCAAGTTTAGTACTGGTCCAATTGGAATAGACCATTCAACCGTCTAAATCAATTTCAAAAACGAAAACAGCATTTATTAAAGCGGTTACTTGGTGAACCGCTTTAGAGTTTATATGGTTGAATATTTCAAATTTGAATACGGCTTTTTAATTTTAGTCTTGATGATAATATTTTCTAATTTAAATACGGTTTTTCTATATGAAATTTTATAAAAAATATGCCACTTAATCTAAATTATTAATTTTACGTATGAATTTAAAAGTTGTATTTTTCAAAATTTGATAAAAAGAATTTATTTTAAATATAATTTTTTATTTGAATTTGAATTTTTATGACCGATTTTTCTTAGTTTTTTGGTTAATATAACTACTGTGCCTGAATTGATACCATCGGTCGATCATCAATCGTATATATACAAACTCAATTCTGCAATTCACATGTGCGAATTAGTATCGATCGAAGATCCCTAAGTATCAACATCACTGAAAGGCCTATAATTCCAACAACAAGAACAGACAGAATTTTTCCACCATGTTCTTCTTGTCCTCATGCGTTCTCGCATTGTTGCAGTGCTTTTGAGGTCGGTTTTTTAATCAATATCACAGAGTTGTATTTTTCCGTGGTATAACATTTTTTTTGAAGACCCTGCTAGTGTCGGTGTCGTTTATTTGAATTAGAATTTTTATGACTGATTTTTGTTAGTTTTTGGTTAATGTATGTATGAGGAATTCATACTACAAGCTTACAAGTCATGAACATTTTTCTAATTGAAAAATGGTTGGTTTTTGTTGGAAATAATAGACAATTCAGTTCAACACATACTCACTGGCACGACTAGTTTCGAACTCCGTGACAAGTTCATCATCAGATGCCTAACTACTGTGCCTGAATTGATACCATCGGTTGATCATCAATCGTATATATACGAGTAAAAACTTCCAACAACTCAAAAATCCAGACAGAATTTTTCCACCATGTCCTTCTTGTCCTCATGCGTTCTCGCATTGTTGCATTAATTTTAAAATAAAGATAAAATTTGAGCACGTGTTTAAAATTTGAATAATCATAGTATTATTCTATTTTTCGTTTTCTATTCGACCTTTTTGAATAGTTAGATCATGATACAAATACAAGGTAGTAGCGTCAGCCCATATGATTTTCTTTGGTTACATTTCATCGTACCCAGTAAATGTCAAAGTTGTTTGTGTGAGTGCGTTCTCGTTTGATTTCATCTATCTATGTTCACAATTGCACATGTATGTGTATATTTTTATCAGCTGATTTTGACAATAACTGGGTATGGAAATTACAACAATGCTAATTTTAATTTAATCAATATCTGATTTGAAGCCAATCACATCCACTAAATACTAAATATATCGATTTGTATGGGATGTACCAGAAGGAGTGTGGTTCATTTGCAATCCCTAACTAAGTTTGGTTAAATAATTGCCAATGACAAAATTTCATTGTGATCGTTAAAGGGGTTTACGGCAGTTACCGTGTTGACGAACTAGCCAGACGGGGTTGGTCCATAGATACCTTCCATCTAATATGACTCATTCTATGCGTTTCACTTTTCCGTATCTATGCGTGAGGGTGCTCGAATAAATATGGTCTACGCAATTGTGTTTTTTTTTATCGAATATAAAGTGTAAAGTGCCGCAGTACTTAAATTTGTGATTGTTTAAATTTTAGCACTTTTTTTTGCAAATTGCACTTTCGTTTTCATGTTTTTTTGATAGCATCTGGCAACAAGCAGTAGGAATTTTGTTTTTCTATCAAGGGCCGACCTTTTCAAACTCAGCTGATCGAAATTATTTAAAAATTAGATGAAAAGATTGACAACCCGTACGCAGATTAAATAAATTTTGATCAATATGTTCTACAAACAGCACGTTAATCTTTCGGTGTAAATACAGATTTATTTAATTATTTTATAAAAAGTACTTTTCCATTATCAATTTCATACTTTTTATTATCAATTTCATTAATTTGGATGTACGGAGAACATGACTCTAAAAACCAAAAATAAACTTGTCGATTTGTGAATTTGCCTCCAGGATCATTACTGCTCAAAATCGATTAGACGGTTCAAGGGGTTACTTGGTTAATCGACCATGTATGAGAAGTTCATACGACTAATTGAAAAATGGTTGGTTTTTGTCGGAATAATAAATAGAGAATTCAGTTAAATACATGCCTAACTTCTGTGCCTGAATTGCTTTAGCCGACAAACCTTCAAGTACCGTGCCAAATTTGCCCATATTCAATAGCAGAGTGACATGTGCAAAATATTATCATATTAGCAATTTAGGATGTGTTGTTTTTGGGGTATTTATCATGACTTCCAGCCAATTGTCCGCTCAACATTTGAATGGGATGTACCTTAAGGTGTAAGGTCATACAACTGATTTAATTAGTGATGCCAATAATTTTACAATTTATATCGATTTACAATTTATATAGTATTTTAGAATGCATCGAAAACAGAGTGTCGAAAGTGAAACGTTGCCTTCGTCGAGGTGAAGCGCGTATTTAGGAATTGAACTGAAGAATTAATTTTGAGATGTTTTTTTCGATTTTTTTTTTGTTTGCAAATTTTCAATATTTTTATTTTGAACTGGCTGTCGAGCAAAAATGTGAGTCTATCCCCGCCCCAAGAGCTCCGAAATTAAGGACAAACCAATTAGTGGAAATCGCATCTTTAATTTATTAAAAAATAAAATTATTAGTTATAAATTTGTAAGGTTTTTTTTAATTTAATTGTATTAGTTTTATTTATATATCAAAGGAAAGGAGTTACAAGTAAAATTTTTTTTTATCAAAATATAACTAAATAAATATTTTAAAAGTGGTGTAAGTTTTGTGTAGAATAAAATCCTTGTAGATTACTATCTAAGGATGGACCATTTCAGCCGGCCACAGATAACTGACTGGCGAGCTGGCAGGAGAATATACCCCTGTAAAATATGCATTGACCGCCATATTTTCCTGTTTCGGTTCGTAAGCGCCTGTTAGAGTTGCAGCACCTTCTCCCAAACTCACGCGCAGATTGTCTATTTCATTTTGCACAGCCTGAATTTCATCTAATTTTTTCTTGAACATTTTACGGGCGTTTTCTCGTATTCCTTCAGCCTCTGCCTCCAAATCAGAATACTGTTGTTCTAGCATGTATTCTTCTGCTATAGGCAAAAGTCGTCCATCATAAGGGAAATTGCCTTCTTCATCTTCCAGTACAAGTTCTAAAAGTTCACCAATTTGTTTGTCGTTCTCTTGCTGTTCTTCTAGGTAACTCTGCCATTCTTCTTCGAAAGGGGTACATTCCTCAATCTGTTTGCTTTGCCAATAATCCTCACTGTCTTCATAGTCCAATTGTTCTTGGCTCGTTTCAAGCTCTGTGAAAAGTTCTTCATGTGTGGTCGTTGAGAAAGATGGACTTAGAGATTGTTGAGCTCGCTTAACTTGTTGTATTTGCTCTTCATATTCTGAGATTCTCTTTTCCAAGTCGGCAATATGTTCTTTGGCTTGCCTCGATATTATGCTTTGTGTGCCAAGTACCTCAGAATTTAAAGTCGTCCATTCGCCGATTATATCGCTATTTTCGCTACAGGTGCCTGTACTGTCGTTGGAGCATTTCCTGAACTTGCTTAAACGTGGACTCTCGTCAATCAGGGAGTCTCCCCTACGTTTCATTACGGTAGTTGGAGTATGAATGCCATCTGCATTTTGAGGTGACTTCTTTGCCTTGCATTTTTGTGCATGTATAGCGTGACTTGGAGATTCTGCTTCGGCGATTAGTTGTTCATCGTTTTTATCACACATGTCACAGTCCGCAATATGAAGAGATGCAAACTTTTCGACCAAAAGTAAAATTTCCTCGTCGTCTAGAGCCTTGTCATAGGTTTCGTAACACTGTTCCAAATGCTGCGATTCATCCTTTTCTGTTGATTTGCATTGAGATGCCATGTTTTTCTCCAATAGCTCCGTATATTGTTTTTGCATTTTATGCAATCTACGCTTAGAGTGGCTACAATTTCTTCTTGATTCTATTTCTAATTTAATTGATTCTTCAGGATCTGATGATTCGGTTGAACTGTCACTGATTGGTTCCTGGTTATCGGTGATGATTAATGCTCGTTCTATTGAGAAAAATAAATAAATTCATTAATAAGTCACACTTGCTTCAGGCAGTTGCGTGCAAATCTTACCTAGATATCTAGCTAATTGGTCGATAGTAGGATCGTGGCATTCATTCGCGTTTTTGCAGAAGAATGTAGTTTCCGTCTTGTTATTATGTAATTAATGTAAACGATTTTTGTAAGAACTTTAAATAATATCTTTGACAATCACTGTTCACTGTCGCAGAAACTACTGATGATATACTTCAACTCAAAGGCGATATTTATACCAAAAATATTTCCAAATAGCACAATCCCTTTCAGCAACAGGTAGGGAAGATGCATGACTTCCCAGAACTGAAACTTGAAGGTATTGAAAGTGCGTTTACCACTTGATTACCTGAGTGGCAGTTGCATGTGCGCGGGGAACACTATTATTTAAGCCCACACGCCAATATGTCTGGTGTGTATATTGGTACGAATACAGGTAGGGGAAAAAACGAATCTTCAAGGACTCGCTCTCGTCCCAAACAATTACCCAATAATTGTTTTTCTACGAAATAACTTCGGCGTAACAACCCTGTTCTTGATTTTGCCTACGAAATTTTCTCAAAGAGCTGAGTACCAAGCAAATGAAATGAGAGCTAAATTTTCGGTTCATGAAATTTTCGTCATTTTTTATACACGTGGCAACGAAAATTTCATTAAATCTGAATATTGGGCTGTTGCAAAAAGTTGCCGCCTCTTTTTGATTTACCTTTCAAATATTTCATGAAATTGTGGTCTCCATTTGATTTTCAACGCGTGTAGATTTTGCTTACGAAATGTTCGCGAACATCGGAGTACTCAGCAAATGAACAGTGAGAGAAATTTTTGGTATTTTGTACACACGGATTTTTTATGCTAATAAAAATTGCGTAAGTACTGAATACGAGGCAAAACACGCTGATTTTGACAGTTGATAAATGCAAAATTGAATCGCGTAAATTATGGAAATGAAAAATATGTTCCTTATGACGAAAACAACAAAATTTGCTGAAAGGAAAATTTGCAAACAATATAGAAACCAATTATCTACCACATTTTTTCCCATCATTATCATGCAACATAATGTTGATCTTGTTTACCAAATTTCCGAAAAATAAATCATAACAAATCACAATTTCCCAAAACTGATCATAACAATTCGTAAATATGATCATAAATGTTGCGGGTCGCCCTCGGGCGTGATACAACAAATTCAGGTAGTAGCAGTAGGTGTAATTGTGGGCAACCGCAATAGACATTCGATTTTTATTTCATGAATCTACCTGTCAAATTCGATACAAATATATTCGAACACTGTTGGTCGAAGAGAGTGTGCGTGGCTGACGGGAGATTTGTATTCGTCTGCCTTTCAGTTGCAATCATGCATTGGACACGTGAGGAAGGGTCATTTTGTGTTGAAGCGTATTTTCAAATGCGCACGTATTTTTCAAATGCGCACTCGATCATTGCAGTGCAGCGTGCTTTTCGTTTACAAACAAAACGTATGGTACTAGAGTGAAACAAACCCCAGAGAACTCTGCATTCGGACCGCGTCACTGTGTGGTGCGCCATATAACGAGTAGGCATCATTGGCCCTTACTTTTTCCAGGATAACCGTCTTGACGTAACTGTGAACTCCGAACGGTACTTGACTATGATACAGGATTTTTTTCAGGTGGCTCTTGAGGCAATGCAATTTGAGGATACATGGTTCCAACAGGATGGTTTCGTAGGCAAAATCAAGTACAGGGTTGTTACGCCGACAACTTCTCAAATCTAAAATGTTTTCAAACTGAAAAAAATGAAATTTGTTAGGAAAGATACCATCATTCTTTCAATAGTTTCTCAAATTTTTTGTAAGAAAGACACAAAATGTTGTATTTTTTTAAACACGGGCCTTGCCAAAGGTGTTAAATGCAATTTCAAATTTTTAGGGCATTCAACCTAGGGCAAGCCTTGGCAGAAAATTAAAGATTTTTGAACAAAATTTGAAAATTTTGAGTTTGGTAAAAGTCTCGCTTGTTGATTTTCATAATTTTTTAAACCAAATTCTAGACTGAAATGAGGTTAACTACAAGGCAGTAAAAATGTTTCATCGCACGCATAATCTTGATCAGTAAAGCTGAATTTTAAAAAAAAACTTGAATTTTCATAACGGACTTTTTTGGGAGTAAAAATCTTTCTCAAGTAATATTAGTTTCATTATATTATAATTATAATATAATACAAAATTGCGGTATTACGTTGTTAAATACTTCAAATCGAATTTGCACGGAATTAAAAAATATATCTTTTTTTTCAATTTTTTTTGTAATTTTTCCATGCAGTGCTGTGGAGTGCTCGGAGTCGGCGATATGTGCCTGGAGTCAGAATTGCCACCTATAAAAATTTGTTCGGGCAGAAACTATTTATTTTATTTACTTTGGTTTTCAAATAAAACACAAACTTATTTAGGTCTAATATTTCATCTTTAAAAAATTTAAACTTTGAGAGATTGTCGTTACCGACCGATTTGAAAGACTTTAACAGTTTGCTCAACCTAATACTGTTTGAAGTTTAGTCAATGTAGCATTTTGACTCAAAATTACCAAGATATTGCCAAAAGACTAAACAATGACAGTCCAAAAATTGATATGTTAAACTTTTGATTTCAACTAACTATCATTGTAACGGTCAGACTCCGAGTGTTTTTTGTTTGTGCTGCTTAGTAGAATCTTAAAAACAAAAAATCTGGTTACAAGTTTCACCGTCTGTAGCAAACCGTGCGTTGAAAGAAGGTGCATTTAGATACAATATTCTGAAGGCCTGACTTCTCCCCTATAAATACCAATCTGACCGATAATTTAGAATTTCTGAAATTACTACCACTTTATTTTGCAATTGGTCCCATTGTCCGTGTGGCAGAATACTAATGGAAATAAGAGGCAAACTTCTTTAAGATAAAGGTGACTGTACAAAAAGGCTTAGTTCATTTGCTAAATTTATTAAAAACGACACTTAATTTAACTAAGGCATTTACATTTAAGTGTAGTAGTGTCTAATTCCTGAATATGATCCCAATTAACGTATTTAAGAACTTACTTTTTACGAACACTGTTTTGTATAGTATTTCATATTGGTTTGAATATAAAGCAAGTGGTTCATGTCAAAACCCTGTTTTATTTTTGTGAGTAATTTTTGCGTGATTGTCGTGAATCACGCGTGAATGTGAGTAGGTTCAAATTCTGCTCACGTGAACGTGAGTACTGACAAAATCTCCGTGCGTGAGCGTGAGTCAAAACTGACTCACGTGCCCATCTCTAGTAGCGATATTTCACACTCGGATTTCGAGTTATAAAACGAACGAGTTCTTGAAGATTCGTTTCGCGCGTCAAGTTTTTCCCTACCTGTATTCGTACCAATAGACACACCAGACATATTGGGGTGTGGGCTTAAATATCTGAAATATCAACTACAGTTAATTGAGAGAATTTGTATTTACATTGTTTTATTCTCTCATCTACTCAAGTTTGCTTAGACCCCTTTCACACTCGGCAAGTTACTTGCGCAAGTCTCTTGCCCAAGTCTTGGTTTGTTGATGACAGAGGTAAGGTCGGGATAGGGGAATAAATTTTGAGTACAGACTTGCTTGTACTCGGAAAGTTGAAAAACTGACTTGCGCAAGTAACTTGCCGAGTGTGAAAGGGGTCTTACTGCATGTCGATCTCATACAATATTTATTGTACAGTGAGTCTCAATATAAATTATACACGTCTCTTTTTCAAACATTTATTGTTCTTGGTTTTAACTCTTAGTTTTTTTTAAGGTTGCTCTTTTTTCAAACAATATTTAATACTCTCCAAGTTAAAAAAAACTAACGCAAAATTCCAACAACAATATAAGTTTAGCACCAAAAACAAAACGCACTTGATATTTATCGCGTCAATATGAAGTGTACAGGCGAGTTCTTGTTTAAAGTGCAGCAGAGAGCAAAATATTTAACCGTTATATTTTGTTATTTTTTCAATTTGTCATTTGGCTTTATTTTAAGAATCATTCTTGATCTCTATTCACACGTGCTGACAACCACAGGTTTTTTTGTGCAAATATTTTTTTCCTAAAATGGGTAAGCAAACTTCAGTGGATACGCGTGAACTTGTGATAAAACTACGCAAGGAAGGAAAAACGTTCAGAGAAATTGGCGAATTAATCAACAGAAATCACAACACCGTAAAAAAATTATCGACAAGTACAATAACACTGGAAAATTACAGAATATTGACCATCCACGTAGACCGCGACGGCTTAATAAGACCCAAATACGAAGTATTGTACGGACGGTTAAGGCGAACCCCTTTGAAAGCGCTGTTAAAATAGCAAAAAAGACGTTTCGGATTCATCAGGAGTAAGTGTAAGTGCCAGTACAGACGCAGAGCACTGCATGAAAATGGCATCTATGGGCGAATACCAAGAAAGAATACATTTATAACAAATAACAACCAAAAGCGACGCCTTGAATATGCAAAAAAATACGAAAGAAATGATTTTTCTTTTTGCAGCAATGTGCTTTTCAGTGGCGAAAGCAAATTCGAAATATTCGGCAAAAAAAAGAAGCTGTAGAGCATGGTGGTGGCTTGGTAATATTGTGGGGTTGTATGGCCGCGAGTGGAGTTGGAAACTTAGTGTTCATAGAGGGGACAATGAACAAGGACGATTACCTTAAGATTTTAAGGGATAATTTGGCACCTAGTGTTAAAAAGTTAGGCTTGGGTCATTCTTGGGTCTTCCAACAAGACAATGATCCAAAGCATACGGCTAAACTCGTGAAGGAATGGTTGCTGTACCGCACTCCAAAGCAGCTCGATCATCCCCCTCAGTCCCCTGATCGGAACCCTATAGAACATTTGTGCGAACATCTTGACCAACAAATTCCGAAAAAGAACCATTACCAGTAAAAAAAGATATGCTAAAATCAATTTTGGTCGAGGAGAGGCAAAATATTTCATCTGAAGTTACTACTAACCTTGTGAATTCTATGCCTAGACGTTTACAGGCCGAAATAAAAGCAAAAGGAAAGCAGACACAATACTGAGATATTTTTTTTATAAAATACATATTTTTGTATACTTAATATTGACGCTTTAAATATGCAGTCCTTTTTGTTTTTACTGTTGAACAAAATATGTTGTAATTTTATTTTCATTCTTTTTTAACTTTGAGACTATTTAATATTGTTTTAAAATGAGTGTTATATTTGATGAGTGTTATATGAAAATGAGTGTTATATTATATGAGTTAAATATTTGTAAAATAAATATCACAATTAAAAATAAAACTTGTATAATTTATACTGGTGCTCATTGTATTTGTTTCTCAACCCTTGAATGCTTTATAGCAATAGCATAAAGCAAATGATCAAATTATTTTCGAATGTCTAGACGTATTTATAATATGTATGTACTCTTGCTAAGGCCTAGTACATACGTAGGCAATAACACCACTTTCCATTTCTCTCCTTGGCTACCGATTTAGTGTGTGTGTTGGCTACCGATTTAGTTTTCCCGTAATTCTCGATGTTATTTAAATAATTATACATAACTGTTTTGCCCTATATATTTTAGCAGCAATTTCAACGGCATTAAATCCTTTAGATTCTAAAATAAGAATTTTTCCTTTCCGGACCTTTCCGCGACACATGTTCAAAATTGTTAACAGATCTATTTAATTGTTGTTGTTTATAATATGTATGTGTACACACTTGATCGAAATTTAAAAATACCTTATTAATGAGATTTCCAGTTTATATACGTTTTTAAATTAGATGACATGGCATTTGGCATTCTTTTATTTCAGGACTTATATTTATTAAAAAAACGAGGCTTGACACGCGCTGAATCCGGTTAATTTATAACCGGAATATTCAAAAAAGCAGAAGGACGGTTATTCGGATTCCGTCTAAACCATCGGTCTAAACTATCCTGCCGGAAAACTTTTGACACCAGAAAAATCCTGATACTAAGCATAAATATAGTTGGGAGAGCTGCATTTTGGGAATAAACCCAAATTTGCTTACTACCTTTCTTTGGGACAAAGAATTTCACACTTTTTTCAATATTTCTCAAATAGTATCAATTAAATTCAGTGACACATATATTGGGCAGTAATATATAATTATATACATACTTCGAATTGAATTTGCATAAGAATTTCCAACGCTATCTACCTTTCTAGTTTCTAGAAAAATCAGATAGAATTCTTGAAGCATTGTCCTCTTTTTTTTTTTTTTGTTTTTTTTTTTTTTTTTTTTAATGTTTATTTATTTGTAAATATTATGTTTAAACTATAATAAACACTAGTTAACAATAACAATTTTATTATATACAATGTCTCTTAATCGAGCACTCTAGTATTATCAATATGATAAAGATTGTTTTTCACAATATACAAACTATTTTTTCTTCTTATTCAAGATTAAGAATATATAATAATTGTTTGCAATGAAATTTTTTTTAAAAACATTGCTTTTATGATTTTTTTTTGGTAAGAGGGCTTGTGTCAAGAGGTAAAAACGAGAAAAAAAATATAATTAATTATCAATATATCCACCAAAATTTTTTGTTTTTAGTTTGTTGTAAATATCTCAGATCTTTTCTCGATATGCTTGTGCTATATCTGATATTTAAGTGATCCATGTTGCAATTGACAGCTTTTATATTGGCTCGTCTATAGTTGTGATAAAAGACTGGAATACCATTTTCGATTTGAATAATTCTTTTGTTATCGAGATAGACAAAAGCCTCAGGTGGAACAAACCCCTTATCTAGGCAATCAATTATATATCCTTGATCAGTATAATAAGGCGCCATTATATAATTATTTTCATAACATTGTATACATTTTAATATATTATTTCTTATTAGATGTATTATAAAATTGTCTATTCTTATTATATTGGCACTATTGTACAATTTCTTATTAGATATGTATTTGGTATAATTACTTTGCGATGACCTATAAATTGATGTGCAAGCTCTTAAACATTTTCTTTCAAAAACTCTAATTTTTTCCATATTTGAAGGTGATATGTTGAACCAAATTGGACAACCATATGTTAATACCGGTCTAATTAGGGACTGGTACATTATTATTTTAACTCTAGGTTTTATAAATTTGGAATGAAACAATGGTCGGTATTTATAGAACGCTTTTCTAGCTTTTGTAAGAATTTCTTTGACGTGTTGATTAAAATACAAAAATTTGTCTAGGTATAGACCAAAATATTTTACAACCTCCTTATTGGGAATGTTGCAATTTGCCAAGCTTGATTTGATTCCAAACTTCTTCCAATTTCTTCTTATATTATTATTGCATTTGTCAACTGTCGGTCTGAAAAGTATTGTCTCACATTTTTGTGCGTTGATTTTCATATTCCAATTGATTGTATACTGTTCAACTAAATTGTAGGTTTTTTGAAGATTAATATTAATTTTGTCGATTTTATCGTCCGCATGATATATGATTATGTCATCTGCAAACGAGATTATATTATCTACACTGTTTAATAGATCTATTATGTACAAATTAAAAAGGATTGGAGAATTTACAGTTCCCTGTTGTAGTCCGTTATCTATCTTAAACGATTTTGAACTTTTAATTTTCTGATTACAAACCATAAAGATTTTATCACTTATCATATTATATATTAATATAATTTGATTTAGTGGAAATTTAAACTGAAATAATTTATACACTAGGCCTGGAATCCATACACTATCAAAGGCCTTTTCCATATCAATAAGGCACGCACCTGTACATAACTTTTTGTGCCAGTTCCAATTAATGTCAGAAGTAAATTTATGTATGGCATTAACTGTCGAATGTTTGAATTTGAAACCAAACTGCTTATCACATATAATATTGTTATCATTACAAAATTTTGTTATATTGTTGTTGATGCAGGCTTCGAATATTTTGCTAATATTAGGCAATAGACTTATAGGCCGTAGATTTTCAGGATTATTCGGATCTTTATCCTTCTTAGGTAAGATCACAATCTTTGCCGTTTTCCACTTATTTGGGAAGTATGAATTATTGAGCATATTATTGAACAATTTACAATAATCATCAATCATTACTTGAGGAATGTTCCTTAGTACTATATTGGGTATGTTGTCAGTTCCCGAAGATAGTTTATTCCTTAAATTGTAGAAAATGTAATACAGATTCTCTTTCGTTACGAAAAAATCTGAAAATTGTGCTTCATTTACATAATCTGATAAACTTGTTTCACTGAAGTTAATTAAAGTTGATTTATTGCTTTCGAATAGTGTTTTTATTTCCAAGAAATTGTTAAAAATTTCATTAACTTGTACATGTATAAGATTTTCCTGATTTATTTCCTTTTCGGCATGTACTGACTCTAAAAATGCCCCTATTGTATCTATCTAACATTTGAACTGGTTCCTCTATAACGTAATTATTTGAATCGTGTTTGCTTAAATTTTGCGGATTTATACCAGCATTGGTTAGATAAAATTCAGCTTGCACTGGAATTTTTATTTGCTGAAGATTTAAAGGTGTACATTTTTTAAAGTTTTTCTTTATTTGCCCAAACATATTTTGAGAATCTTTAGGGTCCATATTTGTTAGCCTTTCCTGAATGCGACGATTAATAATTATTACAATATTTTCCTTTATAAGTTTTTTGACCATTTTTAGTTTAGCTTTTTCCATATTTATAGCGTCTTCAGTAAGTGTACGTTCTAGCCTATTGTGTTTCTTGAATCAAAATGAACGAAGGGGTTTGAATTCGGTATAACTTTTTATTTAAGACATATTTATTACATTTTTTTTTTTACTACAATATATAAATGGGGAATATTTTTAGTTTAGTTATGAAAACTAATATCTAGCAAGTGGTGGCCCTTTTTTGCTTCGCATATTCGTGCTCTTTCCAACACATTTTCCATCACTTTTCGCAAAACTTCAGGTGTTATGTTGCTTATTTCGTCGCGTATATTGCTTTTTAATTGCTGGATGGTTCTAGGCTTATTAATGTAGACTTTTCCTTTCAAATAAACCCAAAGAAAAAAGTCTGGAGCGGTTAAATCCGCTGAACCCGGAAGCCAATTAAAATCACTTGTACGCGAAATAATTCGTTCACCAAAGATGTCCCGTAAAAGAGCCATTGTGTCCCTTGCAGTGTGGGCTGTGGCTCCATCTTGTTGGAACCATACTTGCGGATGGTTTTCCACGGCTGGCCTTAAAAAATTGTCCAACATTGTCCGATATCTGACACCATTGACGGAAACGGCGACCCCGTGTTCATTTTCAAAAAAAATAAGGACCAATTATCCTTTCCGATGAAACACCGCACCAAACCGTACACTTAGGTGGATGTATTTCTCTCTGTTGAACTACTCTCGGTTTTTCCGTAGCCCATATCCTGCAGTTTTGCTTATTAACGAACCCACTTAATTGGAAATGGGCTTCGTCGCTCATATTTAAATTATGAACAAAATTATGATTTTCTTAAGTGAGTGAAGTTATAAACGTTTATAACTAGCAAAGACACAAACCATTTTGCTTATTGTGAATGGTTAGGATGAAATTAATTTGTAACCTGCTGCGAAAATTTAGCTTTTCCCAGAAAATATTGAAGCAACCACAACAAAATTTGCACACGACATGGAAAAACCCCTGATCTATCCAGAAATGGTGCAACCTAGAAGATTCTTTATTCTAGGACATTGTCACAAGGCTGTGAATATTGGAGTGGTTGAGTGGGCATATCCGGAAAACGGCGGGGGTGGCATCAATCATGGGGATACCATAAGTAGTCTGGGAGCCCCGGTATCCAACCCTGTCCCCACTTTTTTCAGATTCGATTTCAGAGTGGGCGTATCCGTAGGGAGAAAATTCAGATTTCATATGGAAAATTCTGGAGAGGGCGAGGGGGCATATCGGAAATTCAGCGAGGGTGGCATCAATCATGGGGATACCATAAGTAGTCTGGGAGCCCCGGTATCCAACCCTGTCCCCAGTTTTTTCCAATTCGATTTCAGAGTGGGCGTATCTGTAGTTAAAAAATTCAGTTTTCATATGGAAAATTCTGGAGCGGATGAGTGGACATATCGGAAAAACGGCGGGGGTGGCATCGATCATGGGGATATCATAAGTCGCCTGGGAGCCCCGGTTTCCAACCTTGTCCCCACTTTTTACAGATTCGATTTCAGAGTGGGTGTATCCGTAGGGAAAAAATTCAGATTTAATATAGAAAATTCTGCAGAGGACGAGTGGACATATCTAAAAACCGGCGGGGGTGGCATCGATGGTGGAGATAGCATACGGAAAATTCATATGGAAAATTCTGGATCGGATGAGTGGACATATCGGAAAACCGGAGGGGTGGAATCAATCATGAGGACATCGTAAGTAGTCAGGGAGCCAGAGTATCCAACCCTGTCCCCACTTTTTACAGATTCGATTTCAGAGTGGGGGTATCCGTAGGGAGAAAATTCAGATTTCATATAGAAAATTCTGGAGAGGACGAGTGGGCATATCGCAAAAACGGCGGGGGTGGCAACAATCATGGGGATACCATAAGTAGTCAGGGAGCCAGGGTATCCAACCCTGTCCCCACTTTTTTCAGATTCGATTTCAGAGTGGGCGTATCTGTAGTGAAAAAATTCAGTTTTCATATGGAAAATTCTGGAGCGGATGAGTGGGCATATCGGAAAAACGGCGGGGGTGGCATCAATCATGGGGATATCATAAGTAGTCTGGGAGCCCCGGTATCCAACCCTGTCCCCACTTTTTTTAGATTCGATTTCAGAGTTGGCGTACCTGTAGTGAAAAAATTCAGTTTTCATATGGAAAATTCTGGAGCGGATGAGTCGACATATCGGAAATTCGGCGGGGGTGGCATCGATCATGGGGATATCACGCGTCGTCTGGAAGCCCCGGTATCCAACCCCGTCCCCACTTTTTACAGATTCGATTTCAGAGTGGGGGTATCCGTAGGGAGACAATTCAGATTTCATATGGAAAATTCTGGAGAGGACGAGTGGGCATATCGCAAAAACGGCAGGGGTGAAATCAATCATGGGGATACCATAAGTAGTCAGGGAGCGAGGGTATCCAACCCTGTCCCCACTTTTTTCAGATTCGATTTCAGAGTGGGCGTATCCGTAGTGAATAAATGCAGTTTTCATATGGAAAATACTGGAGAGGACGAATGGGCATATCGGAAAAATGGCGGGGGTGGCATCAATCATGGGGATATCATAAGTAGTCTGGGAGCTCCGGTATCCAACCCTGGGCCCACTTTTTCCAGTTTCGATTTCAGAGTTGGAGTAGCCGTAGATAATGGAAAATATTGTTATCATTGTCAAATTCAGGAGAGGATGAGTGGACATATCTGCAAAATCGTAGGGGTGGCATCGTTCATGGGAATACCATAAGTAGTAAATAGTTAAATTCCTAAAACAAAAAATACCCACAACTCGTAAGTGATGCGTCAAACCGTAAAATCACATTTTTGACCTTCGATGAAGGCGCTGGCCACGTAATTTTTTAATCTTTTTCAATGGTACGCAACCTATACACTAAATGAAACACCCACAAATATTCGGAACAGATCCGAAAAACGACGTACAGTAAAAAAACAAAAATGATCCTTCTACATTGGGTAAATTAAAAAGTTCGAAAAACTGTACCTTATTGTGGTTCTGCTTACATACATGAAACTGTATACTTGTCTTTTTTTAATTTCAAAACATTGTGCAAAAACTGAACAAAATTTAATATTTAGAAATGGTATTGGCAAAATACACACAATTATTTATAGAAACACTCACATGTACTTACTCACTCCTTTTTTTCAGAAAAAAGTGCTAGGAGCCTTTTAGCTCTATTTGTAAATAATTGCCTCATATTTATGGCAATATGTTATTTTATTTTATGTTTATGTATTATGTTATGTAATGTATTTTTATCGTTATTAAATAATACAGCATTATGTTTTTGTTTAAGGCCTTAAGATTTCAGCTGAAGAGCTGGGAAATTTTTCGATATTCCTCAATAAATCCTAAGCAGTTTGTAATTTTGCTTTGCAATCTGAGACTATATTGTAACTCTTTCCTTATACAATAATTCTTTGTAACGTCTCTCAAACAAAATATTAATTATTAACTTTTTCCCAAATGTAGTCCAAAATTCCAAAATTAAGTCCAATTTCACCGAAGTCCTTCTTCTTGAAGTACCAATGGCAAAGTAATTACATATCTGAACCGTATGTTTTGTATTGGTTAGACTAAACACTTTTTCCAACACATATTGAAGCCTCAGGAATAGATAATATTACTTGAGCGATTTTAAAAATATTAACGAAAAAAGTGGTTGTTTGTACCAAAACATTCTTGAATGCACCATTGTACCAAAAAAGTTTCAATTGCACCAAAAGTGGTTCATTGCACCACATTTCCCATCACAAGTTTCAATTACACTAAACGTTAACATATCTACATACAAATATTCATTGTTGGAATGTATACACACAAATAGATAAGTTGTGTTCTTCCCCGAATTGCAAACTTTAAATAAAATATTGATGGCATAGAACGAACATGTAGTGTCAATAAATACTAAACTTATACACGAAAAGTTATGTGACTCTGTGGTCTAGAGTGCTAAGGGGCAAGCAGAATGCGTGCACTTTTTTTATGCACGAGGTTCGAACCCCGCTGCGGATTGATATTTATTATATTTTTTTTATTAAACCGAGAAATTCTAATACAGTGCATACTTAAGTATATTTTATTTAGATTATAAATAATATTTATAAATTTAGTTAAAATGTTTGTAGCATTATTCAATTAAGCAATTCGTCTGAGATTCATCAGAATATCCTCGAAAACTCCACTTTTATTCATAAAAAAATATGTCCACTCGTCCATTGATGCCACCCTCGCCGAATTTCAGATATGCCCACTCGTCCTCTCCAGAATTTTCCATATGAAATCTGAATTTTCTCCCTACGGATACGCCCACTCTGAAATCGAATCTGAAAAAAGTGGGGACAGGGTTGGATACCGGGGCTCCCAGACTACTTATGGTATCCCCATGATTGATGCCACCCCCGCCGTTTTCCGGATATGCCCACTCAACCACTCCAATATTCACAGCCTTGTGACAATGTCCTAGAATAAAGAATCGTCTGGGTTGCACCATTTCTGGATAGATCAGGGGTTTTTCCATGTCGTGTGCAAATTTTGTTGTGGTTGCTTCAATATTTTCCGGGAAAAGCTAAATTTTCGCAGCAGGTTACAAATTAATTTCATCCTAACCATTCACAATAAGCAAAATGGTTTGTGTCTTTGCTAGTTATAAACGTTTATAACTTCACTCACTTTTTTTTATTATCAATTTCATTAATTTGGATGTACGGAGAACATGACTCTAAAAACCAAAAATAAACTTGTCGATTTGTGAATTTGCCTCCAGGATCATTACTGCTCAAAATCGATTAGACGGTTCAAGGGGTTACTTGGTTAATCGACCATGTATGAGAAGTTCATACGACTAATTGAAAAATGGTTGGTTTTTGTCGGAATAATAAATAGAGAATTCAGTTAAATACTTGCCTAACTTCTGTGCCTGAATTGATTTAGCCGACAAACCTTCAAGTACCGTGCCAAATTTGCCCATATTCAATAGCAGAGTGACATGTGCAAAATATTATCATATTAGCAATTTAGGATGTGTTGTTTTTGGGGTATTTATCATGACTTCCAGCCAATTGTCCGCTCAACATTTGAATGGGGTGTACCTTAAGGAGTGAGGTCATACAGCTGATTTAATTAGTGATGCCAATAATTTTACAATTTATATCGATAAGTCATCACGAATGCATCGAAAGTTTAGAATGCATCGAAAACAGAGTGTCGAAAGTGAAACGTTGCCTTCGTCGAGGTGAAGCGCGTATTTAGGAATTGAACTGAAGAATTAATTTTGAGATGTTTTTTTCGATTATTTTTTGTTTGCAAATTTTCAATATTTTTATTTTGAACTGGCTGTCGAGCAAAAATGTGAGTCTATCCCCGCCCCAAGAGCTCCGAAATTAAGGACAAACCAATTAGTGGAAATCGCATCTTTAATTTATTAAAAAATAAAATTATTAGTTATAAATTTGTAAGGTTTTTTTTAATTTAATTGTACTAGTTTTATTTATATATCAAAGGAAAGGAGTTACAAGTAAAATTTTTTTTTATCAAAATATAACTAAATAAATATTTTAAAAGTGGTGTAAGTTTTGTGTAGAATAAAATCCTTGTAGATTACTATCTAAGGATGGACCATTTTCAGCCGGCCACAGATAACTGACTGGCGAGCTGGCAGGAGAATATACCCCTGTAAAATATGCATTGACCGCCATATTTTCCTGTTTCGGTTCGTAAGCGCCTGTTAGAGTTGCAGCACCTTCTCCCAAACTCACGCGCAGATTGTCTATTTCAGTTTGCACAGTCTGAATTTCATCTAATTTTTTCTTGAACATTTTACGGGCGTTTTCTCGTATTCCTTCAGCCTCTGCCTCCAAATCAGAATACTGTTGTTCTAGCATGTATTCTTCTGCTATAGGCAAAAGTCGTCCATCATAAGGGAAATTTGCCTTCTTCATCTTCCAGTACAAGTTCTAAAAGTTCACCAATTTGTTTGTCGTTCTCTTGCTGTTCATCTAGGTAACTCTGCCATTCTTCTTCGAAAGGGGTACATTCCTCAATCTGTTTGCTTTGCCAATAATCCTCACTGTCTTCATAGTCCAATTGTTCTTGGCTCGTTTCAAGCTCTGTGAAAAGTTCTTCATGTGTGGTCGTTGAGAAAGATGGACTTAGAGATTGTTGAGCTCGCTTAACTTGTTGTATTTGCTCTTCATATTCTGAGATTCTCTTTTCCAAGTCGGCAATATGTTCTTTGGCTTGCCTCGATATTATGATTTGTGTGCCAAGTACCTCAGAATTTAAAGTCGTCCATTCGCCGATTATATCGCTATTTTCGCTACAGGTGCCTGTACTGTCGTTGGAGCATTTCCTGAACTTACTTAAACGTGGACTCCAGTCAATCAGGCAGTCTCCCCTACGTTTCATTACGGTAGTTGGAGTATGAATGCCATCTGCATTTTGAGGTGACTTGTTTGCCTTGCATTTTTGTGCATGTATAGCGTGACTTGGAGATTCTGCTTCGGCGATTAGTTGTTCATCGTTTTTATCACATATGTCACAGACCGCAATATGAAGAGATGCAAACTTATATTGTTTGTTTTATATTGTTTTTGCATTTTATGCAATCTACGTTTAGAGTGGCTACAATTTCTTCTTGATTCTATTTCTAATTTAATTGATTCTTCAGGATCTGATGATTCGGTTGAACTGTCACTGATTGGTTCCTGGTTATCGGTGATGATTAATGCTCGTTCTATTGAGAAAAATAAATAAATTCATTAATAAGTCACACTTGCTTCAGGCAGTTGCGTGCAAATCTTACCTAGATATCTATCTAGCTAATTGGTCGATAGTAGGATCGTGGCATTCATTCGCGTTTCTGCAGAAGAATGTAGTTTCCGTCTTGTTATTATGTAATTAATGTAAACGATTTTTGTAAGAACTGTAAATAATATTTTTGACAATCACTGTTCACTGTCGCAGAAACTACTGATGATATACGCTACCTAAATTTCCTTCATTGCGCTCACACGCTCGTGAGCGAAACATATTTTGAGTGCGAGCGAGGTAGTAGATATTCGGTTGCACCAATATTGCAGCAAAATTCACTGCAATTGTCAATGCAATTTAAAGCCTCGTATTCAGTTCTTGCAGAATTTTGACATTTAAGAATTTTGACATTTGTTGTAGAATTTTCATAAAAATTTTTGTCATTTATCTCTAAACGAAAAATTTTGTTACAGCGAGTTACTCTGTTTATATCTCTGGTTTACCTTGCAAATATTTCATTAATAATTATTTTTGTTTACTAAAATAATCGAAATGTCGAAAATCCGGTCCCAAACAATTACACAATAATTGTTTTTCTACGAAATAACTTCGGCGTAACAACCCTGTTCTTGATTTTGCCTACTAAATTTTCTCAAAGAATTTGGAATATATTGAACGACAATGGATTAAGTGATGGAAATGAAGGGGTTGTTGATTTTGATGTTGGACAGTTAAGTCGTATGTTTTTGTATAATCAGTCGCCCGCCAACCAGAGTTATCCGAATATCCCTGAGGATGCGTATGATGGATTTTCCTTTCATGCAGTTGATTATATTGAAGTCGTTAATGCTTTCAACATGATCAAGGCAACAGCAGTGGGATGCGATGGCTTGAAATTGAAATTGTTACGATTAGTTTTTCCATTTGTTGGGAATTATATACGGCATATAGTTAATTAAAATATTAACTACATCTGTATTCCCTAGTGCTTGGAAGATAGCGAAAGTTATCCCAATTCGCAAAAAGGGTAATCTGAATTCAATGGAGAATATCCATCCTATTTCTATAATGCCAATACTGTCGAAAATGGTTGAGAACATAATGAAAATTCAGATTATAGATCATTTGGAGTGGCATTCTCTACTACATGGATATCAGTCGAGTTTTAGAAGTAATCGAAGAACAACGTCGTTGATGATAGGCCTGACAGATAAGGTAAGAGAACATATTGTTTGAATTTGACATGAATGCGTTTGACAAGATTGATCACACGATACTTGTGGAGAAATTGCATTTTTTGTTCGGGTTTACTTCCGCTGCATGTAGATTAATGTATTCGTATTTGTTTGGTAGGAAACAATATGTTTATTGTAATAATAATGCTTCAAGTATTTGTCCAGTGAGAAGTGGGGTACCCCAGGGTTCGGTTTTGGGACCGCTGCTTTTATTTATGTATGTAAATGGCGTGTTTGATCGTATTATTAGCTGTAACTGTCTCACATTTGCTTTTGCAGATGATTTGCAAATTGTGTTTAAGGGCAATTTTGACTTTTTAGATGTTCTACAGAACACTATTTATTGGTTACCTGGATGAATGAAAATGTTCTCAGTATTAATAGCAATAAGACAAAGGCTATGCTATTTGGGGGTTTGAAAAGTGATCAAGTTAATATTTCCATCCATGGCTGTAAGATCGATGTTGTGGACAGCTTAGACTGTCTTGGTATAATTATTGATAGCAGGCTCACATTTGAATTGCATGTGAACGCTATAACTTCTAAAGTAAATTACATTCTTTATCTATTCATATTCATATCTACCCCTAAATATCAAAAGACAAGTAGTTCATGCACTTATAATGCCGATTTTGATGTGTAAACATCTGTGCGCTGGGGGTAAAAATCTTTTTCACAATACAATCACAAATTTAGAGTAAGATGTGCGATGTAATCGTTAACCAATCGTAAAGCGTTATCAAATCGGTGTGAGCTATGTATGAGTGTATTAGTGTAATCATACGCTGCATACAATATACTCAACACCATCTAGTGTGCAATAGTAGCTACTAATTTTCGCTAATTGTCGTACATTATGTTATCGTAGGCAAATGAAAACAAATAAATAAAATGAATACAAAAACATTTAATTTTAATAACTTTTAAAAAGATTTTTTGGCCTTTTAATAAGAAATTTACTAAAACAAAGCAAAATAAGGAAAACTAAAAACTAAACTTGTCAAACTATAAGTCTTCTTCGTCTTTGAGATTGTCATTCATACTTAACAGGTGCATATAAGCACCATCTAGTGTGCAATAGTAGCTACTAATTTTCGAAAACCATTGCTGTAAAATAACTACATGCATTACATTTCAGTAAACAGCTGATTAATAACTTGTCAACCGCAACAAATACAAAATAATAAAATATTTTACAAAACACCAAAAAAATTATAACTCAGAACATAAAACAACACAAAGTGTATCAAAGCTGAATGGAGGTAATGTTAATTCTAACAACATTTCTATTAGATTCCAATATAAATTAAGATTATAACATATCTTCATTACGTACTGTTGCCTTACACTGAAGCTGGTGCACGACAATTGGGTAACAATCTCCATCTCATGCCAATTATTATGGGTGGAGATTTTAATACAAATTTTGCAAACCCACAGTCGCAAGCTTTATCAAAATTTTTATTTGACGTTTTTCACTTGCATATGAGCAATTCTCCACAAATCCCCACAACTTACTACAATTCCACTACTATAGATGCAGTTTTCCATAGATTTTTAAATACAATCGAGTCAAAAATTTATATATGTATCTTATTTTAGTTACCATAAGCCAATATTTACTATTTGTACTTAAGGGATTTACCATACATGGGCACTTTGCAGTACTACTAAAATTTCAGTAAAAATAATTGTTTAACTAGTAAATTTTTACTTATTACTAAAATTTGTTCAGCAATTTTTATAAAGTGCCTACATGATTACGATGAGGTGCATTGAATTTTCAGTAATCAGTAATGCCCGATTACTGATTATTATGAATACGGCCCTATGATTTTACTGGTAATGCAAATTAAATTTCATTTTATTTACAATATTGAAAGTTTTGATACTTTTAATTGATTAATTAGAAACATATACTAAGAGCATAAGTACTTCCAACTTAAAAAAAATTTTTCATTACTAGATGTTTACACATCTCCCCTGTGATCGGACTCACATTAATTTTTTTTATATGGTATGGAGGTACATTCTGGGACTTTGGGTTATATAGTTATAAGGTATATATGTATATTCAGTAAGAATGCACCAGCACATTGCTTCTTATGTCAAAGACTTTCTAGGTGTACTGCATTTTTATAAGATTATTGTTAGAGAAACTCCTTCATTCTTAGTGGAATTATTTGAGTTGGAAGGTCGACGAGGAATGTACAAATTATTATTCCTAGAATGTCTTCTCCATTGGAACGCTCTTTTCATGTTAGGGTAGCAAGATTTTAGCCTTAAAACTTTTAATCATTCGTTAGATACATTTAAAAAAAGACTTTACCAGCATATGCAAACACATGAATTGTAGTGTTGTAACTTCAGTGTATTAATATGTGTCCAATTATTTTTTGCATGTTTCAGAACACTTCACGCCATAATCTTTTAGTTATATTAACTTTGGCTAATATAAGCTAATGCTCCATGTCACAACTCAATTTGGGATAGAGAATCTGTTATCAATATTATCAATTATTATCTATATTAATTGTTTTATAATCAATCGGATATCTATATTCTTTGTTTGATTAAATTCTGTGTTTATCATTATTTTTAGTTTTTATTATTTATATTACTATTACATATTTCATGTTAGTTTATATACATCAACTTTATTTTAATTTTGCTAAATTTGTATTTGAGTAGAAATGTGTTGCAGAAATTTTATATCCAAATGAGGCCTTATTCGCTCGGTTATTGAACTGTATAAAATAAAAATAAAATAAAGAGGTATAAGGAACAAAATTGCATTTTCTACTATTCTTTTTTTTTACTTTTTTTTAAAGCACCACACAGTGCCTCGTACCCATACAACAACAAATTGAAATAAAAAACAAATGCTGCAATTGTTTTCACAAATATTACAAATGTTTTGACAAATACTCCAAGTATTTTTTACTTACTCGGGTTGCCGACTGAGGAAAACTCAGAAAGTGGTTTTGATTGCAACGTAAATACAGAAGATGATGAGATTACGGAAAATAATATAAGCCTTTTATGTGATTTAAATAAATTAAGAAAGAGACTTTCATGTTGGTCCATAAAACATAATATTAGCAACGTTGCTGTTAACGAAATGTTAAAAATTTTAAGAGACTGCAACATAAGTGTCCCTAAAGACGTGAGAACTTTAAAAAGAACGCCAAAAGATGTTGTTGCACGACCTATGGGATCTGGAAAGTATTTTCATTATAGCATCACAGATGCTCTAACCGACTTCTTACGTGCGAATGATTTTACTCTGCAAACAATTGCGCTGGATTTTAATATTGACGGTTTGCCTTTGTGTAAAAGTTCAAGCAAACAAGTGTGGCCGATTGTGTGTAGTGTTGTTGATACTACTGATGTCCTCTTAATTGGTGCCTATGAAGGATATACAAAGCATAAATGTGCAAGAGAGTATCTATCAGAGTTTGTTTCTGAGTTATAAAATTTGGTAGAGGAAGGATTTTGTTATGAAAACAAAATGTTTTCAATAAAAATAAGGTGTTTTATAATGGATGCACCAGCAAGATCATTCATTATTGGCACAAAAGGCCACACTGGTTACTATTCCTGCACACGCTGCACGCAAAAGGGCGAAATGATTAAAAATCGGGTAGTTTTCCCGCAAACGCAGGACTTTAATATGAGAACAAACGAATCATTTAGGAATCGTGCTCAGCAAGCACATCATAACATAAAAAGCTCTACAATAATTGAAAACCTTGAAATAGACATGGTACAGCAAATTGCATTAGACTACATGCACGTTGTATGTCTCGGTGTAACCCGAACTTTATTAAATGCATGGATAAAGAAAAAGGGGGAACAATATTCACTTGTGTCGTGGAAAATAGAAATGCTTTCCAATTCTTTAGTTGGCCTTAAAACGTGTATTCCTTGTGAATTTAATAGAAAACCTCGTGCACTTACTGAACTTGACCGATTTAAAGCCACAGAACTCAGACAATTCCTTCTATACACGGGTACGTTTATATTAAAAAATATCTTGTCTCCCGAGAGATATCACCATTTTCTGCATTTATCTCTTGCAATAAGAATTTTATTGGATAGTGAAGACTGCTCGGTTAACAATGAGTGTGCTCAACATTTACTTCATAACTTCGTGCAAAAAATACCAAACTTTTACGACGTAGCCTATTTAACATGTAATTTTCATTGCTTGCTACATCTTCACGAGTATGCGAAACTATATGGATCCCTAGAGGGTATAAGCGCTTTTAAGTATGAAAACCACTTGCAAAAAATAAAGAAAAGTGTAAAAAAATCAACCATGTAGCATCTCAGTTGTATAACAGACAAGTCGAGAAAAGATTAATTTTGGATTCGGATCATACAGCAACAAATTCTATATTTTCTTTTGGTAAAATTGTTAACGGATGTGTTGAAAGTGTAAAGCTTGAGCATTTCTCTCTTACTTTGAAAAAACCAAATAATTTTTGTCTTGTTGGCAACAATATTGTTCAAATATGTAAAATCATAAAAAAAATCCATGCCCTTCTTCGAAGGTCACGTTATAAAAAATCTTCAACCTTTCTTTCACGAACCAATATCCTCAGATACATTTAATATTTGTTGGGCAAGCGAACTTCAACTAGGCGAGCCTAAAAATTTTGATTTTCTTTCAATAAAAAAAAATTATTTCACTAAATAAATCAAAAATGTCCAAACAAATATCTTATAAAACGAATACCGGTAAGATTTGTCAAACATTACAATCATTTTCTTTAATAATCAATCTATAATTATTTGCAGAAGCTTCTACATCCGAAACCATAAACTCAGCAAATACTGATTTGGAAAACAAATTAAAAAACAAAGAATCACAAAACATTAACTCTGGTAAGATCGCAGTGCAATTATTTATAATACACACTTTTACACCTACAATAATATTAAAGATTTATTTCCTTATTTTTATTTTAATTCTTTTTTACAGGTACATCTAAAGAATCGAGCAGAAAAAACAAAGATCGCAAATCCAAACCACTCAATGCAGTTTTGCTAGAGCTCCATGCCTTACGGGAGCAAGTATCCCAGCAGAGCAGTTCGATAACATCACTAAAAGAGCTAGTAACTACATTGACTGGGGAAGTTGTGGCTAGCCGAAATGAGGTTCGGGAATTAAAAAAACTAAACATCCCAGTGGAACAAGGACATATTTCAGAAAAAATGCCTTTTACTTCTCTCGACGAGTTTCGTAGTTTTGATATGGAATTAACGGAAAATAGCGACAGGGTTGAGGAGTTTGTAAGTTGAAATATTTTTCCATATGTAATGTATAGATGGAAACAGTGTAAATATTTTACAAATGCTTGTACTATTTACAGAAACGAATCATTAGAAGAGTTGGGGGCGCTGATGCTCCTAGTTTTGTCACAGCTGCCATTAAACGGGTAATGACAGATGACTTGGCGGTCAAATGTTCTTGGAAAGGGACGAAAACAAAGCATAGCATTGAAAATATGTATTTCATATCCCTTCCCAGAGGTTTGTATTTTATACGATTTTATAACATAAAATATATTTAAACAACTTTTCTTAAATTTTACAGAAGTATGGCAACAAAAGTTTAATGGCGCCGACGATTCCATTGTCAACCACGTTCTGCAGCAACATTTCGTGCATGCTAACGATCGCCTCGCAAAACGAAAGGACCAACCCAATTCTAACCAGAAATAAATAATTTTTTTAATAATTATTTGTATTTTTAATAGTTATAGTTCTTTATATTTTTTAATGTAACTGAAATATGAATTAATGAAGTGCATTTAAAATTGTTGTTAAAATGAATGAATACTCTGTCATCCTTATTTTCATCCCATTACAGAAACCCTGCAAACCCTGCCAATGAATCGCGCGCGAATCGTCGTGGAGTTGTGTAGAATCGCGGTAATACATCGCGTGCGATCATTCAATTATGGTTAGGCGACTCGCGGGCGATTCGCTAAATGCGATTCGCTAATTGCGATTCTCGGGCGATTCACTAAATGCGACTCGCGGGCAAATCGCTAAATGCGACTCGCGGGCGATTCGCTAAATGCGACTCGCGGCAAATCGCTAAATGCGACTCGCGGGCGATTCGCTAAATGTGACTGGCGGGCGATTCGTTAAATGCGACTCGCGGGCGATTCGCTAAATGCGACTCGCGGGCAAATCGCTAAATGCGACTCGCGGGCGATTCGCTAAATGCGATTCGCGGACGATACGCCACACGCGAATCGCGACAGGCACACAGGCGATCGATATGGCGAATCGCCTAACCATAGTTTAATGATCGCACGCGATGTATCGCCGCGATATTACACAACTCTTCGGCGATTCGCGCGCGATCAATAGGCGATGGAAAATGTTTGCAGGGTACTGATATGTTGGTGATTTATTTGTGCTTGCTGTGTCGTGGAGTGTTTGGGTACCTAAAATAAAAACTGTTAAGGGAATGCAAATAGTGGAGAGTGTGAGTGTAAATTGTCATTGGGGAGGCTATATAAGCTTCGGCCCGGCCGAACTTAACACCGTTTCTACTTGTTTTTGTTTACACCGGGCAATGCTGAACATCAAATGACTCGCTTTTTTTGGCCATAGCAACAACAACGAAACAACCAAACACATAACTCACAAGTACTTTGTACGAAGTAGCTGACGTATTAGTATGTCACCATAAGGTCGACTGCGCAAGCCCATGCGCTTGCAAATGAAATTTTGCGTGGCTATGCTTTATATCTCCGTTCAACAACAGCAACAATTTTGACTTTGATAGATTTAGTCCCTATACGCCGCTATAGATGTTAACACATCAAAAAGTCCTCTCGAAAATTATCAAATATCTTCATTGCTATGAGTCTGCTCAACGAAGAGCGAGTTGTTTGCGATTAGTTCGTTAATAATATCTCTTCATTTACCTGACTCTTGTGTACGGTTGTGTTGGTCCAGAATGCGTACAACAAGTGTAGAGTCGATAGTTTGGGACGCTCTTTGATCGCTGAGCCAGGGGCAGTGTTGCCAGTTTAGCACTTTAAGTGCAATTCTGGCTCTATTTTTTTGGGTGTTTGCACTTGTTTTGTGAAAAAATATGCTAAATGCTTTTTAGCACTTTTTTGGGCAATTGTTGCCAACTTTTTTCGCTTCATTTTTTTTCGGAACCGAACTCTGAAATAATGCAATGTAAAATTATCAATGGTAAATTTCTACGTGAGTTGCCTTTTAAAGAATCCTTTACTGCAAAAGTATGTTGGTCCATACTTTTTATTAGCAATTTCATTAATTTGGATGCACGGAGAACATGACTCTAAAAACCAAAAATAAACTTGTCGATTTGTGATAAACTTGTCGATCGCTTTTGATATTTTATGGTTGAGTATTCCAAATTTCAGTATAACTTCTTAATTTTAGTCTTAAATGATATACATTTTACAATTTTATTAAGGTTTTCGTATATGAAATTTTATACAAAAATGTGCAATTTAATCTAAATTATTAATTTTGCATATGAATTTAAAAGTCGTATTTTTCAAAATTTGACAAAAAAAATTATTTGAAATAAATAGAATTTTAAAATAAGAATAACATTTGAGTACGAGTTTAAAATTTGAATACACATAATATAATATACGAGTACATATAAAAAAGGAAATTTAAAAAACCTAACTCGAAACAAGTACAGAAATTTCAGTCGGGTAAACCGACCATTAAAAAAGGTTTATATTTTCAGTTAATGTATGAGAAGTTCATACTACAAGCTTACACCGTCAGGAAATGTCCGCTCAACATTTGAATGGGATGTACCTGAAGTAGTGGGGTCACCTGAAGTAGTGGGGACACCTGAAGTAGTGGGGTCATACATTTAATTAGTGATGCCAATAATTTTACAATTTATATCGATAAGTCATCACGAATGCATCGAAAGTTTAGAATGCATCGAAAAAAGAGTGTCGAAAGTGAAACGTTGCCTTCGTCGACGTGAAGCGCGTATTTAGGAATCGACCTGAAGAATTAATTTTGAGATGTTTTTTTCGATTATTTTTTGTTTGCAAATTTTCAATATTTTTATTTTGAACTGGCTGTCGAGCAACAATGTGAGTCTATCCCCGCCCCAAGAGCTCCGAAATTAAGGACAAAACAGTTAGTGGAAATCGCATCTTTAATTTATTAAAAATAAAATTATTGGTTATAAATTTGTAAGGTTTTTTTAATTTAATTGTATTAGTTTTATTTATATCTCAAAGGAAAGGAGTTACAAGTAAAATTTTTTTATCAAAATATAACTAAATAAATATTTTAAAACTGGTGTCAGTTTTGTCTAGAATAAAATCCTTGTAGATTACTATCTAAGGATGGACCATTTCAGCCGGCCACAGATAACTGACTGGCGAGCTGGCAGGAGAATATACCCCTGTAAAATATGCATTGACCGCCATATTTTCCTGTTTCGGTTCGTAAGCGCCTGTTAGAGTTGCAGCACCTTCTCCCAAACTCACGCGCAGATTGTCTATTTCATTTTGCACAGCCTGAATTTCATCTAATTTTTTCTTGAACATTTTACGGGCGTTTTCTCGTATTCCTTCAGCCTCTGCCTCCAAATCAGAATACTGTTGTTCTAGCATGTATTCTTCTGCTATAGGCAAAAGTCGTCCATCATAAGGGAAATTGCCTTCTTCATCTTCCAGTACAAGTTCTAAAAGTTCACCAATTTGTTTGTCGTTCTCTTGCTGTTCTTCTAGGTAACTCTGCCATTCTTCTTCGAAAGGGGTACATTCCTCAATCTGTTTGCTTTGCCAATAATCCTCACTGTCTTCATAGTCCAATTGTTCTTGGCTCGTTTCAAGCTCTGTGAAAAGTTCTTCATGTGTGGTCGTTGAGAAAGATGGACTTAGAGATTGTTGAGCTCGCTTAACTTGTTGTATTTGCTCTTCATATTCTGAGATTCTCTTTTCCAAGTCGGCAATATGTTCTTTGGCTTGCCTCGATATTATGCTTTGTGTGCCAAGTACCTCAGAATTTAAAGTCGTCCATTCGCCGATTATATCGCTATTTTCGCTACAGGTGCCTGTACTGTCGTTGGAGCATTTCCTGAACTTGCTTAAACGTGGACTCTCGTCAATCAGGGAGTCTCCCCTACGTTTCATTACGGTAGTTGGAGTATGAATGCCATCTGCATTTTGAGGTGACTTCTTTGCCTTGCATTTTTGTGCATGTATAGCGTGACTTGGAGATTCTGCTTCGGCGATTAGTTGTTCATCGTTTTTATCACATATGTCACAGTCCGCAATATGAAGAGATGCAAACTTTTCGACCAAAAGTAAAATTTCCTCGTCGTCTAGAGCCTTGTCATAGGTTTCGTAACACTGTTCCAAATGCTGCGATTCATCCTTTTCTGTTGATTTGCATTGAGATGCCATGTTTTTCTCCAATAGCTCCGTATATTGTTTTTGCATTTTATGCAATCTACGTTTAGAGTGGCTACAATTTCTTCTTGATTCTATTTCTAATTTAATTGATTCTTCAGGATCTGATGATTCGGTTGAACTGTCACTGATTGGTTCCTGGTTATCGGTGATGATTAATGCTCGTTCTATTGAGAAAAATAAATAAATTCATTAATAAGTCACACTTGCTTCAGGCAGTTGCGTGCAAATCTTACCTAGATATCTATCTAGCTAATTGGTCGATAGTAGGATCGTGGCATTCATTCGCGTTTCTGCAGAAGAATGTAGTTTCCGTCTTGTTATTATGTAATTAATGTAAACGATTTTTGTAAGAACTGTAAATAATATTTTTGACAATCACTGTTCACTGTCGCAGAAACTACTGATGATATACTTCCACTCAAAGGCGATATTTATACCAAAAATATTTCCAAATAGCACAATCCCTTTCAGCAACAGGTAGGGAAGATGCAATTACCTGCCGTCATGACTTCCCAGAACTGAAACTTGAAGGTCTTGAAAGTGCGTTTACCACATGATTATCTGAGTGGCAGTTGCATGTGCGCGGTGAACACTATTATTTAAGCCCACACGCCAATATGTCTGGTGTGTATATTGGTACGAATACAGGTAGGGGAAAAAACGAATCTTCAAGAACTCGCTCGTTTTATAACTCGAAATCCGAGTGTGAAATATGCGAATTGGCGAACACGATTTTTATTTTTTCAGGTCGCTACCTAAATTTGCTCCAAATTTCCGAAAAATAAATCATAACAAATAACAATTTCCTAAAATTGATCATATCAATTCGTAAATATGATCATAAAAGTTTCGGGTCCGCCCTCGGGCGTGATTCAACAAATTCCAGTAGTAGCAGTAGGTGTAATTGTGGGCAACCGCAATAGACATTTGGTGTTTGTTTCATGAATCTACCTGTTAAATTCAACACAAATATATACGAACACTGTTGGTCGAAGAGAGTGTGCGTTGTATTCGTCTGCCTTCTAGTTGCAATAGTGCATTGGTCACGTGAGGAGAACATCGGAGTACTCAGCAAATGAACAGTGAGAGAAATTTTCGGTATTTTTTACACACAGATTTTTTATGCTAATAAAATTTGCGTAAGTACTGAATACGAGGCAAAACACGCTGATTTTGACAGTTGATAAATGCAAAATTGAGTCGCGTAAATCATGGAAATGAAAAATATGTTCCTTATGACGAAAATAACAAAATTTGCTGAAAGGAAAATTTGCAAACAATATAGAAGCCAATTATCTACCACATTTTTTCCCATCATTATCATGCAACATAATGTTGATCTTGTTTACCAAATTTCCGAAAAATAAATCATAACAAATCACAATTTCCCAAAACTGATCATAACAATTCGTAAATATGATCATGAAAGTTTCGAGTCCGCCCTCGGGCGTTATACAACAAATTCAGTTAGTAGCAGTAGGTGTAATTGTGGGCAACCGCAATAGACATTTTTTATTTCATGAATCTACCTGTAACAAAATTTTTCGTTTAGAGAAAATGACAAAAAGAACTGAATACGGACGGGGCTTAAATGTCTAAAATCTGGAAGAATACGAGGCTTTAAATGGCATTGGCCATTGCAATCAATTTTGCTGCAATATTGGTGCAACCGAATATCTACTACCTCGCTCGCACTCAAAATATGTTTCGCTCACGAGCGTGTGAGCGCAATGAAGCAAATTTAGGTAGCGACCTGAAAAAATAAAAATCGTGTTCGCCAATTCGCATATTTCACACTCGGATTTCGAGTTATAAAACGAGCGAGTTCTTGGAGATTCGTTTCGCGCGTCAAGTTTTTCCCTACCTGAATTCGTACCAATAGACACACCTGACATATTTGCGTGAGGGCTCATACGAAATTCATTGTATTTGTTTCTCAACCCTTGAATGCTTTATAGTATTTGTTGAGAGCAATAGCATAAAGCAAATGATCAAATTATTTTCGAATGTCTTGACGTATTTATAATAGAGTTGGCAAATCTCGTTCAGTTAAGAGATCGAACGAACTAGGTCATTTGTTAAAAGTGAACTAGGTCGTTCACCTCGTTCAATTAGTTTACCTCGTTCATACGTTGACACCCCACCCCGTTCACATAGTTCAATCGTTCATAAGTAGTGTTGCTCATTTCTTTTGTTAAATAAACTCAAAGTTGAATATATGTTAATGAAAGTTTTTAGACACATTATACAAATGTAATTTTTTTTATTTGTATGTATGTTAGGGTTCAATTTAAAAGTAATTTTATAATTTTTTTTTCAATTAGAATATTTTATTTTGGAATGAAACATAAAATTTAGGAATTTTTTGGTTTATTAAATATGTGTATCTTTTTATTATTATTTTTCCTGTTATCAATGTTTTTCCTTGTTTTGTTTCTCAATTAAATTTTTTTTTTAAATTTTTTTAACTCACAATTTATTTATTTATTATATTACCATATTTTTTTTCTATATACTATTGAAGTCCTGTAGTTTAATTTTTAAATCTTGCTGCATAGGACAAACAAATAAAGTAACATATAAAAAATTCAAAATTAAATGTCAATGTATCACATTTCTTATTTCATTAGTTTAGTTTACTTTCAGTTTATAACACTTTCGCTGGCTTAAAGAGTTATAAAAATATAAAAAAAATAAGGCAATTCATTAAAAAATAAAAAAAACAAATACATACAAATTCACATGTATCATAAAACTAATATTTACAGAAATCAAGGCAATTCATTAAAAATAAAAAAACAAAAACATACAAATTCACATGCAACATAAAGCTAATATTTACAGAGACCTAATATTTACAAATTGTGGTGCAAAAAAACCAATTGTGAAACCTTCTCTGGCTTGAGGAGAGTACGTCTATCATTTACGATGAGACCAGCTGCAGAAAAGATTCTCTCGCAAGGCACTGAAGTGGCTGGAATGCAGAGTCTTTTGAGGACATATTGAAAAACTCGCGGATACAAACATTTTCTTTCTCGCCACCATTCGAGTGGATCACATTTTCTGTTTATATATTCTTCTCTAATGTACTTATCCAACTCTCGAATGGCAGCGGCAGTATTATTCTCCGGTTCTGCAGTTTTTGAGAATTCCTGATCGAATTGATTCCATATGGAATATATCATTTCAATATCCTGGCTTTCCACAGTTTCGATTTGAGAAGACTCTTCTGCAATCCTTGACCTCAAACTAGATAAAGCCTTTTGGTATAAAACCTCACTTTTAAACGACTTTCTTTTAAATCGGGGATCAAGAATTGCGCAATCCGTATAAAGCGGGTTTGCTTCCATATCTCTAAACCGCTTATTGCATTCAGTTTTCAAAGTCTGTATCATCAGAGATATGGCATCGTTGTTTGACGATTTATCCTCCAAAAACTTTTGTAGTGCTGACGACAAAAACAAGACTTTCGAAAGCGTGACATTTTTTTCTCCACATATCTCTTTAGTCACTTCAAAAAATGGAAGAAGACAAGACATGGCTTCTTCAATTATTGTCCATTCAAGAAGAGTCATGTCTATGTTGAGGTGGAGAAGCGAATATGTTGCTGTTATCGGGTCCTTCAGCTTCAGAAATCGTTCGAGCATTTCGTATGTGGAGTTCCACCTCGTTGGCACGTCTTGCTTCAGTTTGAGTTCCGGGAAGCCCATTTGTTTCTGCATATTAATAAGTTTTTTCGAAGCAACTGGACTTCGCCGAAAGTGTTCCACAATTTTCTTCACTTTGGCAAGAGTGGGGTCGATCACTTTAATGCCCTTCATCACTATAAGGTTAAGTGTTAAGTTAAGTATTTCTAGCTGGTAGTTTATACCCAGGACAATGCGATACCATTTCTAAAAGTTTTTTGAACTCCGGTTCTTCTACTAACCGTAACGCATGATGACCTTTGACAATCATGCGAAGTACCTGCTTGTCGATCTTCTCCACTTTTTTTTTATTGGTGGTGCCCGGTGACAGAACTCCGTTATATTTCTTTGCACACGTGGAACTGCAGCCATTCCTTCAGGTACTTGCGCCACACCTTCTGCGGGTACCAACTCATTAGCTTCTGCTGGCTGTCTTTGGGGGTCTATTTGTGCGAACGGGTGTTTCGCTTTCAACTGCCGTTTTAAATTATTCACAGACCCCCCAGATATACTCAGGATACTGCTACAGTACTTGCATTTGGCTTTTTGTCCCCCACATTCAACGAAATGTGACCACAATGGGCTTATTTTTCTTCCGCTAATTTTTACACTTTAACGTCTTTAATTTAAATGATATCGTTCAGTAAAATTGATCAACCCTGGACTATTGACCAACCTGAATTAATTTATATACTGTTCAGGAATAAATTTGTCAACACTAGGCTTGTGTCGAACTCGTTCACTAGTTCTCGAACTCGTTCATTTAAGGTGCCCGATCGTAACAATAACGAACATTCTCGCCGTATCGAACATGTGCATTATGTTAATGAGGGTGATGTCTGGTCACCCTACCCACTACCCAACTCTAGTCAACACTGAACGAGTTTAATAAAAATGAGTTTGACGTCGTTCAATGAACGACACTGATTCACATAGAAAATAGTTTGACGACAATAATAATCATTGAACGAACTCGTTCGTTCGTTCAGTTGACTGAACCGTTCAATTGAACTAGGTCGTTCATGAACGACACAAGTCTAATTTATAATATGTACTCTTGCTAAGGCCTAGTCCATACGCTGGCAATAACACTACTTTCCATTTCTCTCCTTGGCTACCGATTTAGTGTTCCCGTAATTCTCGATGTTATTTAAATAATTATACATAACTATTTTGCCCTATATATTTTAGCAGCAATTTCAACGGCATTAAATCCTTTAGATTCTAAAATAAGAATTTTTCCTTTCCGGACCTTTTCGCGACCCATGTTCAAAATTTGTGAACAGATCTATTTAATTGTTGTTGTTTATAATATGTATGTGTACACACTTGATCGAAATTTAAAAATACCTTATTAATGAGATTTCCAGTTTTTATACGTTTTTAAATTTGATGACATGGCATTGTTAAAAAAACCAGGCTTGACACGCGCTGAATCCGGTTAATTTATAACCGGAATATTCAGAAAAGCAGAAGGACGGTTAATCGGATTCCGTCTAAACTATCCTGCCGGAAAACTTTTGACACCAGAAAAATCCTGATACTAAGCATAAATATAGTTGGGTGAGCTGCATTTGGGAATAAACCCAAATTTGCATACTACCTTTCTTTGGGACAAAGAATTTCACACTTCTTTCAATATTTCTCAAATAGTATCAATTAAATTCAATAACACATATATTGGGCAGTAATATACATATAATTATATACATAACGGGTTTTTCAATAAGAGCGATACAAAAGTTTGTTTTAAATAAAACAAATCCGGTTTTAGATGCCAATGAAATTCTTTATTCCTGTGAAAGTACGTTCCACCAGTACGTGGCCACCACGGGCACGCTTACAGAAGTCCAGACGCTGAACAAAATTTTCGACGGTTTGCAAGCATAAATCGGCCGATACTGCTGCAATTTCACGTTCGATATTCGTACGAAGTTCATCAATCGTCGCTGGCTTGTTGGCATAGACCAGGGGTCGGCAACCTGCGGCTCGCGAGCCGCATGCGGCTCTTTTGGTATTAAGATGCGGCTCTCCAGTTCCATGCACAAAATTTAATAATTTTACTAATTTATTTTCAAATCTCATAAAAAATAGTATACTGGAAAAAAAGCTTTAAACATTCCCTTCTTCCATTATTTACTCTTTTACTCAACCAAATTCCTTTGTATTGTCACATTCCAATTCTACATACTATTTACTGTGCATGCTCATGTGCACAAGCAGACATACATACATATTAACTTGCACCTGTTTTGCACATTCTCTCATTCTCATCAAAGTGTATTTATCAAGTGGAAGCATTAGAGCAGCTTATTAAAAATCAAAGATTTGCCACTATCTGCTAAAACAGTACAAGATAGAACTTCTAAAATGTCTTCAAATGTAACACACATGCAAGTGGAAGACATTCATCTGGCTTCTGCTTTATCGCTTGCTATGGATGAGTCTTGCGACATAAAAGACACGGCACAAGTTACCCTTTTCGTTAGGTATATGTCGTCCCAAGGCCCAAAAGCAGAACTGCTAGGATTGCTGCCGCTCACAGGGCAAACTCGTGGAGAAGATATATCAAATGCTGTGCAAAAATGCCTGGAAGATTGTAAAATCAATATTAATAAAATCGTTTTTATAGCAACTGATGGAGCCAGAAGTATGACAGGAATACATAAAGGGGTAACAACGCTTCTTCGACAAAAAATAAACCATGATATTTTAACGTTTCACTGCATAATTCATCAAGAGGCGCTTTGTGCGCAAACATTTCCGACTGAAATGGTTGAGGTCATGAACTTCGTTATTAAGATAATTAACAGCTTTTTGGCCAAAGCACTCTACCATCGCCAGTTTAAGGAATTTCTTGAAGAAATAGAAAGCCAGTATTCTGACTTACTTCTGCACAATAAAGTGCGTTGGCTTTTGCTTCCTGATTGAGTGATATAAAAACATTCTTCAATGAAAAAGGCATTGTCCATCCCGAATTGAAAGAAGACAAATGGATGCAAAAATTCAACTTCATAGTGGATATCACAAGTAAATTAAATGAGCTCAATGTAAAACTGCAGGGAAAGGGAAACGCAGCCTATGCCTTGCTTGAAGAAGTGGTTTGTTTCGAAAATAAATTACTTCTGTTTATCGAAGACATGGAGAGCGGTAAATTACTTCATTTCGAATATCTGAAGCAATATCGCGACGAAGCCAATGTAACTATTGACACGAATTACTTCAGCATTACGATAAATAAAATGAAGGATGGATTCGCTGAGAGATTTCAACAATTCAAAACAAACGCAAGTACTCTGGCGTTCATAGTGAATCCTCTCAACACAAATGCAAATGAAATCAACAGTGAGCCATTTGGAATTGATACTGGTTCGCTTCAAATGCAATTGATTGATTTGAAAACCAAACAGTTGTGGAGTGGTAAGTTCACAGAACTCAAGAGCAATTTAGAAGAGTTGGAGGTTCAGAAAAGCATGAATGTAACGCTGCACAAGTGGACAGCTCTAAAAGAAATGCCTCGAGTTGAGACACTCATATTTGACGCATGGAATAGTCTTCCAGAATGCTACAGTGAGGTGAAGAAGTTGGCATTCGGAGTACTGACGATCTTTGGGTCAAACTATTCGTGCGAGCAAGCGTTCTCTTGCATGAATATAATAAAAAGTAAAGTAAGAAGCCAACTAACAAATAAAAATCTAGAGGCGTGCTTGAAACTGAAAACAACAAGTTATGATCCAGATTTAACCAAACTTTCAAAAGACATGCAAGGCCAAGGCTCCCATTAATGATGAAATATTATTCAATAATTATAGTCATATTACTTGATTACTTATTTAATTATTCTAGCAGAGCTAGATAAAATACTTTAATTTGTTTTGTGCCAAACATTTTTATGTTTTTATATGAATAAATATTATTTCATATTGAAATCTAATTATTTGGAATCAGAAATCAAATTTTTATACCTAATCCTAATCAAATACCATAACATTGAAAAAAAAAGGTAAGTGGCTCTTTAAAAACTGGGAAATTTTGTAAATTTTAGCTTTTGGCTCTTCCGTCACAAAAGGTTGCCGACCCCTGGCATAGACCATAGACTTGACGTAGCCCTACAGGAAATAATCTAATGGCAGTGGCTACAACGTACTTTTTTTTTATCTCAAACCAAAGTTTTATGAAATCAGCATAACAGAAGTAGCAATTCTAATCGAATGTGTAAGGCAGTCATAGGGAAATACTTAAGAGTTTCCATTGCTTTCATGACGACGAGGTAGTAGGCCATTTCATAGAGTTTTATTTGCTGCTGTATTTTACCAATTTTACACTTTCGTTGGACATATAACGGACAGAAATCAAAGGGAATGCGTATTTTCGTTCTTCGAACTGCAGAAAATTCTAGTTAACAATGTTGTTCAGTTTTATTTTACACTATTAACTTGGTAAACAGGTGTATTTTATTTTCCAGATCGATAGCGGATGTTTTTATGTAAAATAAAACAGAATGAGATTACGATTTTTCTCAAGGAAAAAATATTTCGATTTTTAAATTCCGAAAGCCCAGTTTTTTTACAGTTAGTTTTGGTTGGCATCCCTAGTGTCCTGATTCTTCTACACATTCTATTACTAATTGTTTGTCGGTACTTATTTGATTACAAAGTGACATTTGGATACAAAATTATTCATATAGAGAAATGCCAATAATAAAATAAAAATTTGAATGATCTTATCTCATGTTATTGTAATTTATTTAAGGAAATTTTGAATATCCAAGTACACTCCTGGCTGTTAATCGATACCTGTAACTTTTTAACAATAAAAATCGGTAGTTAAATTAGTTTGCATTGAAATGTTACGAATTGTGGCAATTTAACTGCATACTTTTATCGCTAAAGCGTACAGAATATTCAAATTTCAGATTTGCTGCAAACTGTTACGCTGTGATCAAAATTATTTGAATTTGAGCCGAAAATTCAGCCGCCGCCTGTCAAAATCCACCGCCGAAAGCCCTCAGAATTCCAAGCCGGCGCCACCGATATTTTTGGATCGGCTTGGTTCTCTGGTCGCGAATTGTAGCTGTTAAATTCGTCTTTTATACGATGACTTACAACCCTTTGTGTTTTTCTCTTTTGGTAAAGCTTCGTAAATTCATGTGCGTTCAGACGACGACTCACTGTATACAACTATACGTGACTCTTTGTGCCTTCTTTTTTCTATTCGTATTAATCTCAAATTCAACTTTTTAAAAAATTAATGAACAATGGCTGATAAAATTGCAATTGTATTGTTTTAATTCATTAAGAAATTGCTTCGAAACAATTGTTCATCACTTTTTGTATACTGTTGATTTACGACATGTCAAAACACAAAAGAGGTGAAAGAGAAATATCAAAATGTCCCCTGAATTTCCAATTTGTAACTCTTATGCTTCCCCTCTTTCTTCTCTTCACCCCTCACCCAGAAGCATCATAAGCCGTGATTCGTGTCCCTGGGTCGTAAGTCATCGTATAAAAGACGAAACCGTTGTGAGCTATTATTTATATATTTTCATTTCTTTTCGATGCCTCTCTATACGTTCAGTTAATCGAGTTCGACTTGCTGTTGAATTTTACTCTTTGCTTTGACATAAAATGGGCAGAAATTAAAGGGAATGCGTACTTTCGTTCGATGCAATCATCGTAAAACACAGTTTTGCTGTCATTAGTATCAATGAAAAACTATTTAAACTTGAACCTGATAAAATAAGTAAGGTAAACTCGTTAGAACCGCTAATTTGAGCTTTTTTTTCTTGTTAGGTGCTAGGGATATGATGTAGAATGATAGACCAAAGAAGACATACAGATTATAGACCGTGCAGCAAGCTAAGTTTAAAAGTGTTTGGTTGATACTAATGACAACTAAATTATATTTTATGTTGTTTGCATCGAACGAAAATACGCATTCCCTTTTATTTCTGTTCGTATTGGTGCAACCAAAGAGTAAATTACAACAGCAACTCGAACTCAATGAAATGGCCTACTACCTCGTCGTCATCAAGAGAACGCGAAGAGAGGCATAGCGGCTCTTCTATTTCTCTATTGCCCAAGGCAATATGTATGTATTTAGTGCAAATGTATGATTGCTGAAAAACACTTCTCAATACGCAACAAACTATTCTGGATCACAAAAACGTATGAAAGCCTTTCTACGTAATGCGGTTAGTACAACCAGAGACAACAGAAACAGAAAACAAAACTGTCTGGCAAAGCTGGTACTCGTCAAATCTGCACTACAAACATCGTTTTCTTCGGGTGCACATCTGGAAGGATATTCCAACAGACGATGAAACAAGTTGCGTGTGAGATGTCACCGAATTCTTTGTTTTATTTGAAAACATTATGTGGGGAATATGCCGTCATTCAAACGACCGCCGCGGCTTCGGTGTATATCAGCCTAAATTTGAATGATGAGGCGGGCTATGTTGTCTGCGACTTAAGGAAACCCCACAAGAAAATGTCTAAGTGGGTCAAATCGCGCGGTGTTTGTTGCCAGTTCCCGTCGCCTCTGCGTGAGATAATTGTTAAATCGGTCATGCAGAATGCCCGTTGTGGCATCGGCTGCGTAGCACGTAGCGACGTCCTTATGGAATCACAGATCGGTGACACTCTCCGTTGACGGATCTAATCCAATAGCATTCTGTACAAGCATTGCCACTTGATATTGATTGGCATCGTCCTAAATCCGGCAATGCTTTTTCCGGCAAAAATGGGTGTCGTCGCGCACAGCGTTGCCAGAATTTGATAATAAAGTATTATCGCACGTGCACTTGCCATGGTGATTGTCTCTACTGTCCGAAATAGAAATAACAAAAAAATTAACAGATAACCGCCGTGGACTGTTAAAATCTGTATGTTCCTATTGGAAGACGCCTTATTTATTAAACACGATTTAGCACTATTGGGATTTTCTGTCCGTTTTCGTTATTTGGCGCGTTTTAGCACTTTTTAGGTACATCGACGGAGCGTTTCGTTCCTGCAGAGTTGGCATCACTGTATATTTTGACAGATTATGGACACCAAACAAAAACTGTTTTTGCTGCCTAAAATTACAACAATTCCTACTGCGTTTACCTTACTTATTTTACCATGGGCTTGAGTTTATACGAGAGAGGCGAAGAGAATAGAGAGTCTTCCCCCTCTCTCTAATAAACTCTAGAATTGCGCAAGTAAAATTGCCGTGTGTGAGTCCCGAATTAGTTTGCTGCATGATTTGCTTCAAGTTTCTCTCGCCCATAGACTAATACATACATAGATACTTTTATTCTCTCATCTGACGTGCCATTTCACACTCTTCGTCGTAGGTTTGTGGAAATGAGAGAAATTAAATTTAAAATTAACTTACACCAGGTGGAGTTACAAAATATGTTCACTTAACTTTTTCATGTCGTTTTGGTGTAGAACTGAAAAATTTAAATGTATTTTGCACTTTTTTTTTACTTTTATCGTTGGTATACATTTGTATTGTATTTAACACAACTAGTTTGTCACAAAAACAGTAAATTCAGTTGTCGTACCTTTGGTGAACGTTTGCCCTATCTGGTATTATTGAACCCATGTTTTCCACCATTCTATGTTTACTTTCCACCGTACTCATAGGTCATTTAATTTATTGAGAGAATAAAAGTATCTATGTATGTATTAGTCTATGCTCTCGTCTATCCACTCTGTTTTCTATCAATTTCCTATTACTCATGATATATTTTTTGACAAGCGAGCCGAAGAAGAAAGCTCCGCCGTACAGTTATTGCCTTAATATCAGTTGCATGTGCGTAAGCATGTAAACTCTCTTTTGTTGTATTAGTTTAGTAAACATTACATTTAATGTGAGAACACGATTGAGTTGTGCACGTCCTGTTTCACAGTTCATGATTGTGCCAGGTGAATTCTATGGCACAGCTGATCGAAAAGGTACTAGGGAAATGATGGAGAATGAGAGACCAAAGAAGACAGGAACTAATTTTAAATAGTGTTTATTGACACTAATGACAGCTAAATTATGTTTTATGTTGCTTGCATTGAACGAAAATACGCATTCCCTTTTATTTCTCTCCGTTTTATGTCCAACGAAAGTGTAAAATTGGTAAAATACAGCAGCAAATAAAATTCTATGAAATGTCTTACTACCTCGCCGTCATGAAGAGGCATCGAAGAGAGTAGTGGAAACTCTTAGATTACGCTTGTCAGGCTTACATTACACTCTGCGTTTTGACTTGCAACCACCCCTTCAGTTTTTAACGTTTAATCTTTTAATCCTCTTAAAAATATGTAAAAATTCTAATTAAATTTATTAAAAAAGGAAATTCACTGTATGGAATTCATTGTCTTACATTCGTAAAAGTGGTGTAATATATGTACCGATCGATTACACCTTTTCACTTCGACATGACAATCAATATGAAACAAAATGGCAGAAATACGAAAGTGAAGAGAGAGAAACGTCAAAACTCCCCACAAACTCTACCCCGCCAGCAACGCCACACCTCTGACCCAAAAAACGCGGTAGGCGCGCGTCGAACACGCGCGTGAAAGCCATAGTGTAATGCAGATCTTACTCTATGAATCAGGGATGATATTTGTAGTGGGTAAGGACTTTTTTACCTCCTTTCGATTTCAAAAAAAAAGCTTGAAAAAACATGCTAAATTCTTTTTAGTACTGTTTTGGACAATTTTTGCAAGCTTTTGACTTTCGAGCTCCATTTTTAGCATTTTTTGTGCATAAATTGGTATTTTTTTAATGTAGATTTGTTTTTCGGAACTGAACTCTGAAATAATACTTATTTCCAACCAGGAATTGTAACATACATATATAGAATTATCACGGGTGTCGATATTAAATATTTATGTGTAGGCTTTTAACAAATCCGTTACTGCAAAAGTATGTTGGTCCAGATTTCTTGTTAATTTCATTAATTTTGATGTACGGATAACATGACTTTAAAAAACAAAAATAAATTTGTCGGATTGTGAATTTTGCCTAAGTTTAGTACTGGTCCAATTGGAATAGACCATTCAACCGTCTAAATCAATTTCAAAAACGAAAACAGCATTTATTAAAGCGGTTACTTGGTGAACCGCTTTAGAGTTTATATGGTTGAATATTTCAAATTTGAATACGGCTTTTTAATTTTAGCCTTGATGATAATATTTTCTAATTTAAATATGGTTTTTCTATATGAAATTTTATAAAAAATATGCCACTTAATCTAAATTATTAATTTTTCGTATGAATTTAAAAGTTGTATTTTTCAAAATTTGATAAAAAGAATTTATTTTAAATATAATTTTTTATTTGAATTTGAATTTTTATGACCGATTTTTCTTAGTTTTTTGGTTAATATAACTACTGTGCCTGAATTAATACCATCGGTCGATCATCAATCGTATATATACAAACTCAATTCTGCAATTCACATGTGCGAATTAGTATCGATCGAAGATCCCTAAGTATCAACATCACTGAAAGGCCTATAATTCCAACAACAAGAACAGACAGAATTTTTCCACCATGTTCTTCTTGTCCTCATGCGTTCTCGCATTGTTGCAGTGCTTTTGAGGTCGGGTTTTTAATCAATATCACAGAGTTGTATTTTTCCGTGGTATAACATTTTTTTTGAAGACCCTGCTAGTGTCGGTGTCGTTTATTTGAATTAGAATTTTTATGACTGATTTTTGTTAGTTTTTGGTTAATGTATGTATGAGGAATTCATACTACAAGCTTACAAGTCATGAACATTTTTCTAATTGAAAAATGGTTGGTTTTTGTTGATACCATCGGTTGATCATCAATCGTATATATACGAGTAAAAACTTCCAACAACTCAAAAATCCAGACAGAATTTTTCCACCATGTCCTTCTTGTCCTCATGCGTTCTCGCATTGTTGCATTAATTTTAAAATAAAGATAAAATTTGAGCACGTGTTTAAAATTTGAATAATCATAGTATTATTCTATTTTTCGTTTTCTATTCGACCTTTTTGAATAGTTAGATCATGATACAAATACAAGGTAGTAGCGTCAGCCCATATGATTTTCTTTGGTTACATTTCATCGTACCCAGTAAATGTCAAAGTTGTTTGTGTGAGTGCGTTCTCGTTTGATTTCATCTATCTATGTTCACAATTGCACATGTATGTGTATATTTTTATCAGCTGATTTTGACAATAACTGGGTATGGAAATTACAACAATGCTAATTTTAATTTAATCAATATCTGATTTGAAGCCAATCACATCCACTAAATACTAAATATATCGATTTGTATGGGATGTACCAGAAGGAGTGTGGTTCATTTGCAATCCCTAACTAAGTTTGGTTAAATAATTGCCAATGACAAAATTTCATTGTGATCGTTAAAGGGGTTTACGGCAGTTACCGTGTTGACGAACTAGCCAGACGGGGTTGGTCCATAGATACCTTCCATCTAATATGACTCATTCTATGCGTTTCACTTTTCCGTATCTATGCGTGAGGGTGCTCGAATAAATATGGTCTACGCAATTGTGTTTTTTTTTATCGAATATAAAGTGTAAAGTGCCGCAGTACTTAAATTTGTGATTGTTTAAATTTTAGCACTTTTTTTTGCAAATTGCACTTTCGTTTTCATGTTTTTTTGATAGCATCTGGCAACAAGCAGTAGGAATTTTGTTTTTCTATCAAAGGCCGACCTTTTCAAACTCAGCTGATCGAAATTATTTAAAAATTAGATGAAAAGATTGACAACCCGTACGCAGATTAAATAAATTTTGATCAATATGTTCTACAAACAGCACGTTAATCTTTCGGTGTAAATACAGATTTATTTAATTATTTTATAAAAAGTACTTTTCCATTATCAATTTCATACTTTTTATTATCAATTTCATTAATTTGGATGTACGGAGAACATGACTCTAAAAACCAAAAATAAACTTGTCGATTTGTGAATTTGCCTCCAGGATCATTACTGCTCAAAATCGATTAGACGGTTCAAGGGGTTACTTGGTTAATCGACCATGTATGAGAAGTTCATACGACTAATTGAAAAATGGTTGGTTTTTGTCGGAATAATAAATAGAGAATTCAGTTAAATACATGCCTAACTTCTGTGCCTGAATTGCTTTAGCCGACAAACCTTCAAGTACCGTGCCAAATTTGCCCATATTCAATAGCAGAGTGACATGTGCAAAATATTATCATATTAACAATTTAGGATGTGTTGTTTTTGGGGTATTTATCATGACTTCCAGCCAATTGTCCGCTCAACATTTGAATGGGATGTACCTTAAGGTGTAAGGTCATACAACTGATTTAATTAGTGATGCCAATAATTTTACAATTTATATCGATTTACAATTTATATAGTATTTTAGAATGCATCGAAAACAGAGTGTCGAAAGTGAAACGTTGCCTTCGTCGAGGTGAAGCGCGTATTTAGGAATTGAACTGAAGAATTAATTTTGAGATGTTTTTTTCGATTTTTTTTTTTGTTTGCAAATTTTCAATATTTTTATTTTGAACTGGCTGTCGAGCAAAAATGTGAGTCTATCCCCGCCCCAAGAGCTCCGAAATTAAGGACAAACCAATTAGTGGAAATCGCATCTTTAATTTATTAAAAAATAAAATTATTAGTTATAAATTTGTAAGGTTTTTTTTAATTTAATTGTATTAGTTTTATTTATATATCAAAGGAAAGGAGTTACAAGTAAAAATTTTTTATCAAAATATAACTAAATAAATATTTTAAAACTGGTGTCAGTTTTGTCTAGAATAAAATCCTTGTAGATTACTATCTAAGGATGGACAATTTCAGCCGGCCACAGATAACTGACTGGCGAGCTGGCAGGAGAATATACCCCTGTAAAATATGCATTGACCGCCATATTTTCCTGTTTCGGTTCGTAAGCGCCTGTTAGAGTTGCAGCACCTTCTCCCAAACTCACGCGCAGATTGTCTATTTCATTTTGCACAGCCTGAATTTCATCTAATTTTTTCTTGAACATTTTACGGGCGTTTTCTCGTATTCCTTCAGCCTCTGCCTCCAAATCAGAATACTGTTGTTCTAGCATGTATTCTTCTGCTATAGGCAAAAGTCGTCCATCATAAGGGAAATTGCCTTCTTCATCTTCCAGTACAAGTTCTAAAAGTTCACCAATTTGTTTGTCGTTCTCTTGCTGTTCTTCTAGGTAACTCTGCCATTCTTCTTCGAAAGGGGTACATTCCTCAATCTGTTTGCTTTGCCAATAATCCTCACTGTCTTCATAGTCCAATTGTTCTTGGCTCGTTTCAAGCTCTGTGAAAAGTTCTTCATGTGTGGTCGTTGAGAAAGATGGACTTAGAGATTGTTGAGCTCGCTTAACTTGTTGTATTTGCTCTTCATATTCTGAGATTCTCTTTTCCAAGTCGGCAATATGTTCTTTGGCTTGCCTCGATATTATGCTTTGTGTGCCAAGTACCTCAGAATTTAAAGTCGTCCATTCGCCGATTATATCGCTATTTTCGCTACAGGTGCCTGTACTGTCGTTGGAGCATTTCCTGAACTTGCTTAAACGTGGACTCTCGTCAATCAGCGAGTCTCCCCTACGTTTCATTACGGTAGTTGGAGTATGAATGCCATCTGCATTTTGAGGTGACTTCTTTGCCTTGCATTTTTGTGCATGTATAGCGTGACTTGGAGATTCTGCTTCGGCGATTAGTTGTTCATCGTTTTTATCACACATGTCACAGTCCGCAATATGAAGAGATGCAAACTTTTCGACCAAAAGTAAAATTTCCTCGTCGTCTAGAGCCTTGTCATAGGTTTCGTAACACTGTTCCAAATGCTGCGATTCATCCTTTTCTGTTGATTTGCATTGAGATGCCATGTTTTTCTCCAATAGCTCCGTATATTGTTTTTGCATTTTATGCAATCTACGCTTAGAGTGGCTACAATTTCTTCTTGATTCTATTTCTAATTTAATTGATTCTTCAGGATCTGATGATTCGGTTGAACTGTCACTGATTGGTTCCTGGTTATCGGTGATGATTAATGCTCGTTCTATTGAGAAAAATAAATAAATTCATTAATAAGTCACACTTGCTTCAGGCAGTTGCGTGCAAATCTTACCTAGATATCTAGCTAATTGGTCGATAGTAGGATCGTGGCATTCATTCGCGTTTTTGCAGAAGAATGTAGTTTCCGTCTTGTTATTATGTAATTAATGTAAACGATTTTTGTAAGAACTTTAAATAATATCTTTGACAATCACTGTTCACTGTCGCAGAAACTACTGATGATATACTTCAACTCAAAGGCGATATTTATACCAAAAATATTTCCAAATAGCACAATCCCTTTCAGCAACAGGTAGGGAAGATGCATGACTTCCCAGAACTGAAACTTGAAGGTATTGAAAGTGCGTTTACCACTTGATTACCTGAGTGGCAGTTGCATGTGCGCGGGGAACACTATTATTTAAGCCCACACGCCAATATGTCTGGTGTGTATATTGGTACGAATACAGGTAGGGGAAAAAACGAATCTTCAAGGACTCGCTCTCGTCCCAAACAATTACCCAATAATTGTTTTTCTACGAAATAACTTCGGCGTAACAACCCTGTTCTTGATTTTGCCTACGAAATTTTCTCAAAGAGCTGAGTACCAAGCAAATGAAATGAGAGCTAAATTTTCGGTTCATGAAATTTTCGTCATTTTTTATACACGTGGCAACGAAAATTTCATTAAATCTGAATATTGGGCTGTTGCAAAAAGTTGCCGCCTCTTTTTGATTTACCTTTCAAATATTTCATGAAATTGTGGTCTCCATTTGATTTTCAACGCGTGTAGATTTTGCTTACGAAATGTTCGCGAACATCGGAGTACTCAGCAAATGAACAGTGAGAGAAATTTTCGGTATTTTGTACACACGGATTTTTTATGCTAATAAAAATTGCGTAAGTACTGAATACGAGGCAAAACACGCTGATTTTGACAGTTGATAAATGCAAAATTGAATCGCGTAAATTATGGAAATGAAAAATATGTTCCTTATGACGAAAACAACAAAATTTGCTGAAAGGAAAATTTGCAAACAATATAGAAACCAATTATCTACCACATTTTTTCCCATCATTATCATGCAACATAATGTTGATCTTGTTTACCAAATTTCCGAAAAATAAATCATAACAAATCACAATTTCCCAAAACTGATCATAACAATTCGTAAATATGATCATAAATGTTGCGGGTCGCCCTCGGGCGTGATACAACAAATTCAGGTAGTAGCAGTAGGTGTAATTGTGGGCAACCGCAATAGACATTCGATTTTTATTTCATGAATCTACCTGTCAAATTCGATACAAATATATTCGAACACTGTTGGTCGAAGAGAGTGTGCGTGGCTTATAGTGGCTGACGGGAGATTTGTATTCGTCTGCCTTTCAGTTGCAATCATGCATTGGACACGTGAGGAAGGGTCATTTTGTGTTGAAGCGTATTTTCAAATGCGCACGTATTTTTCAAATGCGCACTCGATCATTGCAGTGCAGCGTGCTTTTCGTTTACAAACAAAACGTATGGTACTAGAGTGAAACAAACCCCAGAGAACTCTGCATTCGGACCGCGTCACTGTGTGGTGCGCCATATAACGAGTAGGCATCATTGGCCCTTACTTTTTCCAGGATAACCGTCTTGACGTAACTGTGAACTCCGAACGGTACTTGACTATGATACAGGATTTTTTTCAGGTGGCTCTTGAGGCAATGCAATTTGAGGATACATGGTTCCAACAGGATGGTTTCGTAGGCAAAATCAAGTACAGGGTTGTTACGCCGACAACTTCTCAAATCTAAAATGTTTTCAAACTGAAAAAAATGAAATTTGTTAGGAAAGATACCATCATTCTTTCAATAGTTTCTCAAATTTTTTGTAAGAAAGACACAAAATGTTGTATTTTTTTAAACACGGGCCTTGCCAAAGGTGTTAAATGCAATTTCAAATTTTTAGGGCATTCAACCTAGGGCAAGCCTTGGCAGAAAATTAAAGATTTTTGAACAAAATTTGAAAATTTTGAGTTTGGTAAAAGTCTCGCTTGTTGATTTTCATAATTTTTTAAACCAAATTCTAGACTGAAATGAGGTTAACTACAAGGCAGTAAAAATGTTTCATCGCACGCATAATCTTGATCAGTAAAGCTGAATTTTAAAAAAAAACTTGAAGTTTCATAACGGACTTTTTTGGGAGTAAAAATCTTTCTCAAGTAATATTAGTTTCATTATATTATAATTATAATATAATACAAAATTGCGGTATTACGTTGTTAAATACTTCAAATCGAATTTGCACGGAATTAAAAAATATATCTTTTTTTTCAATTTTTTTTGTAATTTTTCCATGCAGTGCTGTGGAGTGCTCGGAGTCGGCGATATGTGCCTGGAGTCAGAATTGCCACCTATAAAAATTTGTTCGGGCAGAAACTATTTATTTTATTTACTTTGGTTTTCAAATAAAACACAAACTTATTTAGGTCTAATATTTCATCTTTAAAAAATTTAAACTTTGAGAGATTGTCGTTACCGACCGATTTGAAAGACTTTAACAGTTTGCTCAACCTAATACTGTTTGAAGTTTAGTCAATGTAGCATTTTGACTCAAAATTACCAAGATATTGCCAAAAGACTAAACAATGACAGTCCAAAAATTGATATGTTAAACTTTTGATTTCAACTAACTATCATTGTAACGGTCAGACTCCGAGTGTTTTTTGTTTGTGCTGCTTAGTAGAATCTTAAAAACAAAAAATCTGGTTACAAGTTTCACCGTCTGTAGCAAACCGTGCGTTGAAAGAAGGTGCATTTAGATACAATATTCTGAAGGCCTGACTTCTCCCCTATAAATACCAATCTGACCGATAATTTAGAATTTCTGAAATTACTACCACTTTATTTTGCAATTGGTCCCATTGTCCGTGTGGCAGAATACTAATGGAAATAAGAGGCAAACTTCTTTAAGATAAAGGTGACTGTACAAAAAGGCTTAGTTCATTTGCTAAATTTATTAAAAACGACACTTAATTTAACTAAGGCATTTACATTTAAGTGTAGTAGTGTCTAATTCCTGAATATGATCCCAATTAACGTATTTAAGAACTTACTTTTTACGAACACTGTTTTGTATAGTATTTCATATTGGTTTGAATATAAAGCAAGTGGTTCATGTCAAAACCCTGTTTTATTTTTGTGAGTAATTTTTGCGTGATTGTCGTGAATCACGCGTGAATGTGAGTAGGTTCAAATTCTGCTCACGTGAACGTGAGTACTGACAAAATCTCCGTGCGTGAGCGTGAGTCAAAACTGACTCACGTGCCCATCTCTAGTAGCGATATTTCACACTCGGATTTCGAGTTATAAAACGAACGAGTTCTTGAAGATTCGTTTCGCGCGTCAAGTTTTTCCCTACCTGTATTCGTACCAATAGACACACCAGACATATTGGGGTGTGGGCTTAAATATCTGAAATATCAACTACAGTTAATTGAGAGAATTTGTATTTACATTGTTTTATTCTCTCATCTACTCAAGTTTGCTTAGACCCCTTTCACACTCGGCAAGTTACTTGCGCAAGTCTCTTGCCCAAGTCTTGGTTTGTTGATGACAGAGGTAAGGTCGGGATAGGGGAATAAATTTTGAGTACAGACTTGCTTGTACTCGGAAAGTTGAAAAACTGACTTGCGCAAGTAACTTGCCGAGTGTGAAAGGGGTCTTACTGCATGTCGATCTCATACAATATTTATTGTACAGTGAGTCTCAATATAAATTATACACGTCTCTTTTTCAAACATTTATTGTTCTTGGTTTTAACTCTTAGTTTTTTTTAAGGTTGCTCTTTTTTCAAACAATATTTAATACTCTCCAAGTTAAAAAAACTAACGCAAAATTCCAACAACAATATAAGTTTAGCACCTAAAACAAAACGCACTTGATATTTATCGCATCAATATGAAGTGTACAGGCGAGTTCTTGTTTAAAGTGCAGCAGAGAGCAAAATATTTAACCGTTATATTTTGTTATTTTTTCAATTTGTCATTTGGCTTTATTTTAAGAATCATTCTTGATCTCTATTCACACGTGCTGACAACCACAGGTTTTTTTGTGCAAATATTTTTTTCCTAAAATGGGTAAGCAAACTTCAGTGGATACGCGTGAACTTGTGATAAAACTACGCAAGGAAGGAAAAACGTTCAGAGAAATTGGCGAATTAATCAACAGAAATCACAACACCGTAAAAAAATTATCGACAAGTACAATAACACTGGAAAATTACAGAATATTGACCATCCACGTAGACCGCGACGGCTTAATAAGACCCAAATACGAAGTATTGTACGGACGGTTAAGGCGAACCCCTTTGAAAGCGCTGTTAAAATAGCAAAAAAGACGTTTCGGATTCATCAGGAGTAAGTGTAAGTGATTTTAAGGGATAATTTGGCACCTAGTGTTAAAAAGTTAGGCTTGGGTCATTCTTGGGTCTTCCAACAAGACAATGATCCAAAGCATACGGCTAAACTCGTGAAGGAATGGTTGCTGTACCGCACTCCAAAGCAGCTCGATCATCCCCCTCAGTCCCCTGATCGGAACCCTATAGAACATTTGTGCGAACATCTTGACCAACAAATTCCGAAAAAGAACCATTACCAGTAAAAAAAGATATGCTAAAATCAATTTTGGTCGAGGAGAGGCAAAATATTTCATCTGAAGTTACTACTAACCTTGTGAATTCTATGCCTAGACGTTTACAGGCCGAAATAAAAGCAAAAGGAAAGCAGACACAATACTGAGATATTTTTTTTATAAAATACATATTTTTGTATACTTAATATTGACGCTTTAAATATGCAGTCCTTTTTGTTTTTACTGTTGAAAAAAATATATTGTAATTTTATTTTCATTCTTTTTTAACTTTGCGACTATTTAATATTGTTTTAAAATGAGTGTTATATTTGATGAGTGTTATATGAAAATGAGTGTTATATTATATGAGTTAAATATTTGTAAAATAAATATCACAATTAAAAATAAAACTTGTATAATTTATACTGGTGCTCATTGTATTTGTTTCTCAACCCTTGAATGCTTTATAGCAATAGCATAAAGCAAATGATCAAATTATTTTCGAATGTCTAGACGTATTTATAATATGTATGTACTCTTGCTAAGGCCTAGTACATACGTAGGCAATAACACCACTTTCCATTTCTCTCCTTGGCTACCGATTTAGTGTGTGTGTTGGCTACCGATTTAGTTTTCCCGTAATTCTCGATGTTATTTAAATAATTATACATAACTGTTTTGCCCTATATATTTTAGCAGCAATTTCAACGGCATTAAATCCTTTAGATTCTAAAATAAGAATTTTTCCTTTCCGGACCTTTCCGCGACACATGTTCAAAATTGTTAACAGATCTATTTAATTGTTGTTGTTTATAATATGTATGTGTACACACTTGATCGAAATTTAAAAATACCTTATTAATGAGATTTCCAGTTTATATACGTTTTTAAATTAGATGACATGGCATTTGGCATTCTTTTATTTCAGGACTTATATTTATTAAAAAAACGAGGCTTGACACGCGCTGAATCCGGTTAATTTATAACCGGAATATTCAAAAAAGCAGAAGGACGGTTATTCGGATTCCGTCTAAACCATCGGTCTAAACTATCCTGCCGGAAAACTTTTGACACCAGAAAAATCCTGATACTAAGCATAAATATAGTTGGGAGAGCTGCATTTTGGGAATAAACCCAAATTTGCTTACTACCTTTCTTTGGGACAAAGAATTTCACACTTTTTTCAATATTTCTCAAATAGTATCAATTAAATTCAGTGACACATATATTGGGCAGTAATATATAATTATATACATACTTCGAATTGAATTTGCATAAGAATTTCCAACGCTATCTACCTTTCTAGTTTCTAGAAAAATCAGATAGAATTCTTGAAGCATTGTCCTCTTTTTTTTTTTTTTGTTTTTTTTTAATGTTTATTTATTTGTAAATATTATGTTTAAACTATAATAAACACTAGTTAACAATAACAATTTTATTATATACAATGTCTCTTAATCGAGCACTCTAGTATTATCAATATGATAAAGATTGTTTTTCACAATATACAAACTATTTTTTCTTCTTATTCAAGATTAAGAATATATAATAATTGTTTGCAATGAAATTTTTTTTAAAAACATTGCTTTTATGATTTTTTTTTGGTAAGAGGGCTTGTGTCAAGAGGTAAAAACGAGAAAAAAAATATAATTAATTATCAATATATCCACCAAAATTTTTTGTTTTTAGTTTGTTGTAAATATCTCAGATCTTTTCTCGATATGCTTGTGCTATATCTGATATTTAAGTGATCCATGTTGCAATTGACAGCTTTTATATTGGCTCGTCTATAGTTGTGATAAAAGACTGGAATACCATTTTCGATTTGAATAATTCTTTTGTTATCGAGATAGACAAAAGCCTCAGGTGGAACAAACCCCTTATCTAGGCAATCAATTATATATCCTTGATCAGTATAATAAGGCGCCATTATATAATTATTTTCATAACATTGTATACATTTTAATATATTATTTCTTATTAGATGTATTATAAAATTGTCTATTCTTATTATATTGGCACTATTGTACAATTTCTTATTAGATATGTATTTGGTATAATTACTTTGCGATGACCTATAAATTGATGTGCAAGCTCTTAAACATTTTCTTTCAAAAACTCTAATTTTTTCCATATTTGAAGGTGATATGTTGAACCAAATTGGACAACCATATGTTAATACCGGTCTAATTAGGGACTGGTACATTATTATTTTAACTCTAGGTTTTATAAATTTGGAATGAAACAATGGTCGGTATTTATAGAACGCTTTTCTAGCTTTTGTAAGAATTTCTTTGACGTGTTGATTAAAATACAAAAATTTGTCTAGGTATAGACCAAAATATTTTACAACCTCCTTATTGGGAATGTTGCAATTTGCCAAGCTTGATTTGATTCCAAACTTCTTCCAATTTCTTCTTATATTATTATTGCATTTGTCAACTGTCGGTCTGAAAAGTATTGTCTCACATTTTGTGATAATATTGTTATCATTATATAATATTGTTATCATTACAAAATTTTGTTATATTGTTGTTGATGCAGGCTTCGAATATTTTGCTAATATTAGGCAATAGACTTATAGGCCGTAGATTTTCAGGATTATTCGGATCTTTATCCTTCTTAGGTAAGATCACAATCTTTGCCGTTTTCCACTTATTTGGGAAGTATGAATTATTGAGCATATTATTGAACAATTTACAATAATCATCAATCATTACTTGAGGAATGTTCCTTAGTACTATATTGGGTATGTTGTCAGTTCCCGAAGATAGTTTATTCCTTAAATTGTAGAAAATGTAATACAGATTCTCTTTCGTTACGAAAAAATCTGAAAATTGTGCTTCATTTACATAATCTGATAAACTTGTTTCACTGAAGTTAATTAAAGTTGATTTATTGCTTTCGAATAGTGTTTTTATTTCCAAGAAATTATTAAAAATTTCATTAACTTGTACATGTATAAGATTTTCCTGATTTATTTCCTTTTCGGCATGTACTGACTCTAAAAATGCCCCTATTGTATCTAACATTTGAACTGGTTCCTCTATAACGTAATTATTTGAATCGTGTTTGCTTAAATTTTGCGGATTTATACCAGCATTGGTTAGATAAAATTCAGCTTGCACTGGAATTTTTATTTGCTGAAGATTTAAAGGTGTAAATTTTTTCTTTATTTGCCCAAACATATTTTGTGAATCTTTAGGGTCCATATTTGTTAGCCTTTCCTGAATGCGACGATTAATAATTATTACAATATTTTCCTTTATAAGTTTTTTGACCATTTTTAGTTTAGCTTTTGCCATATTTATAGCGTCTTCAGTAAGTGTACGTTCTAGCCTATTGTGTTTCTTGAATCAAAATGAACGAAGGGGTTTGAATTCGGTATAACTTTTTATTTAAGACATATTTATTACATTTTTTTTTTACTACAATATATAAATGGGGAATATTTTTAGTTTAGTTATGAAAACTAATATCTAGCAAGTGGTGGCCCTTTTTTGCTTCGCATATTCGTGCTCTTTCCAACACATTTTCCATCACTTTTCGCAAAACTTCAGGTGTTATGTTGCTTATTTCGTCGCGTATATTGCTTTTTAATTGCTGGATGGTTCTAGGCTTATTAATGTAGACTTTTCCTTTCAAATAAACCCAAAGAAAAAAGTCTGGAGCGGTTAAATCCGCTGAACCCGGAAGCCAATTAAAATCACTTGTACGCGAAATAATTCGTTCACCAAAGATGTCCCGTAAAAGAGCCATTGTGTCCCTTGCAGTGTGGGCTGTGGCTCCATCTTGTTGGAACCATACTTGCGGATGGTTTTCCACGGCTGGCCATAAAAAATTGTCCAACATTGTCCGATATCTGACACCATTGACGGAAACGGCGACCCCGTGTTCATTTTCAAAAAAAATAAGGACCAATTATCCTTTCCGATGAAACACCGCACCAAACCGTACACTTAGGTGGATGTATTTCTCTCTGTTGAACTACTCTCGGATTTTCCGTAGCCCATATCCTGCAGTTTTGCTTATTAACGAACCCACTTAATTGGAAATGGGCTTCGTCGCTCATATTTAAATTATGAACAAAATTATGATTTTCTTAAGTGAGTGAAGTTATAAACGTTTATAACTAGCAAAGACACAAACCATTTTGCTTATTGTGAATGGTTAGGATGAAATTAATTTGTAACCTGCTGCGAAAATTTAGCTTTTCCCAGAAAATATTGAAGCAACCACAACAAAATTTGCACACGACATGGAAAAACCCCTGATCTATCCAGAAATGGTGCAACCCAGAAGATTCTTTATTCTAGGACATTGTCACAAGGCTGTGAATATTGGAGTGGTTGAGTGGGCATATCCGGAAAACGGCGGGGGTGGCATCAATCATGGGGATACCATAAGTAGTCTGGGAGCCCCGGTATCCAACCCTGTCCCCACTTTTTTCAGATTCGATTTCAGAGTGGGCGTATCCGTAGGGAGAAAATTCAGATTTCATATGGAAAATTCTGGAGAGGGCGAGGGGGCATATCGGAAATTCGGCGAGGGTGGCATCAATCATGGGGATACCATAAGTAGTCTGGGAGCCCCGGTATCCAACCCTGTCCCCAGTTTTTTCCAATTCGATTTCAGAGTGGGCGTATCTGTAGTTAAAAAATTCAGTTTTCATATGGAAAATTCTGGAGCGGATGAGTGGACATATCGGAAAAACGGCGGGGGTGGCATCGATCATGGGGATATCATAAGTCGCCTGGGAGCCCCGGTTTCCAACCTTGTCCCCACTTTTTACAGATTCGATTTCAGAGTGGGTGTATCCGTAGGGAAAAAATTCAGATTTAATATAGAAAATTCTGCAGAGGACGAGTGGACATATCTAAAAACCGGCGGGGGTGGCATCGATGGTGGAGATAGCATACGGAAAATTCATATGGAAAATTCTGGATCGGATGAGTGGACATATCGGAAAACCGGAGGGGTGGAATCAATCATGAGGACATCGTAAGTAGTCAGGGAGCCAGAGTATCCAACCCTGTCCCCACTTTTTACAGATTCGATTTCAGAGTGGGGGTATCCGTAGGGAGAAAATTCAGATTTCATATAGAAAATTCTGGAGAGGACGAGTGGGCATATCGCAAAAACGGCGGGGGTGGCAACAATCATGGGGATATCATAAGTAGTCAGGGAGCCAGGGTATCCAACCCGGTCCCCACTTTTTTCAGATTCGATTTCAGAGTGGGCGTATCTGTAGTGAAAAAATTCAGTTTTCATATGGAAAATTCTGGAGCGGATGAGTGGGCATATCGAAAAAATGGCGGGCGTGGCATCAATCATGGGGATATCATAAGTAGTCTGGGAGCTCCGGTATCCAACCCTGTCCCTACTTTTTCCAGTTTCGATTTCAGAGTTGGCGTAGCCGTAATGGAAAATATTGTTATCATTGTCAAATTCTGGAGAGGATGAGTGGACATATCTGAAAAACCATAGGGGTGGCATCGTTCATGGGGATACCATAAGTAGTCTGGGAGCCCCGGTATCCAACCCTGTCCCCACTTTTTACAGATTCGATTTCAGAGTCGGTGTATGCGTTGGGAGAAAATTCAGATTTCATATGGAAAATTCTGGAGAGGACGAGTGGGCATATCGGAAAAACGGCGGGGGTGGCATCAATCATGGGGATACCATAAGTAGTCAGGGAGCCAGGGTATCCAACCCTGTCCCCACTTTTTTCAGATTCGATTTCAGAGTGGGCGTATCTGTAGTGAAAAAATTCAGTTTTCATATGGAAAATTCTGGAGCGGATGAGTGGGCATATCGGAAAAACGGCGGGGGTGGCATCAATCATGGGGATATCATAAGTAGTCTGGGAGCCCCGGTATCCAACCCTGTCCCCACTTTTTTTAGATTCGATTTCAGAGTTGGCGTACCTGTAGTGAAAAAATTCAGTTTTCATATGGAAAATTCTGGAGCGGATGAGTCGACATATCGGAAATTCGGCGGGGGTGGCATCGATCATGGGGATATCACGCGTCGTCTGGAAGCCCCGGTATCCAACCCCGTCCCCACTTTTTACAGATTCGATTTCAGAGTGGGGGTATCCGTAGGGAGACAATTCAGATTTCATATGGAAAATTCTGGAGAGGACGAGTGGGCATATCGCAAAAACGGCAGGGGTGAAATCAATCATGGGGATACCATAAGTAGTCAGGGAGCGAGGGTATCCAACCCTGTCCCCACTTTTTTCAGATTCGATTTCAGAGTGGGCGTATCCGTAGTGAATAAATGCAGTTTTCATATGGAAAATACTGGAGAGGACGAATGGGCATATCGGAAAAATGGCGGGGGTGGCATCAATCATGGGGATATCATAAGTAGTCTGGGAGCTCCGGTATCCAACCCTGGGCCCACTTTTTCCAGTTTCGATTTCAGAGTTGGCGTAGCCGTAGATAATGGAAAATATTGTTATCATTGTCAAATTCAGGAGAGGATGAGTGGACATATCTGCAAAATCGTAGGGGTGGCATCGTTCATGGGAATACCATAAGTAGTAAATAGTTAAATTCCTAAAACAAAAAATACCCACAACTCGTAAGTGATGCGTCAAACCGTAAAATCACATTTTTGACCTTCGATGAAGGCGCTGGCCACGTAATTTTTTAATCTTTTTCAATGGTACGCAACCTATACACTAAATGAAACACCCACAAATATTCGGAACAGATCCGAAAAACGACGTACAGTAAAAAAACAAAAATGATCCTTCTACATTGGGTAAATTAAAAAGTTCGAAAAACTGTACCTTATTGTGGTTCTGCTTACATACATGAAACTGTATACTTGTCTTTTTTTAATTTCAAAACATTGTGCAAAAACTGAACAAAATTTAATATTTAGAAATGGTATTGGCAAAATACACACAATTATTTATAGAAACACTCACATGTACTTACTCACTCCTTTTTTTCAGAAAAAAGTGCTAGGAGCCTTTTAGCTCTATTTGTAAATAATTGCCTCATATTTATGGCAATATGTTATTTTATTTTATGTTTATGTATTATGTTATGTAATGTATTTTTATCGTTATTAAATAATACAGCATTATGTTTTTGTTTAAGGCCTTAAGATTTCAGCTGAAGAGCTGGGAAATTTTTCGATATTCCTCAATAAATCCTAAGCAGTTTGTAATTTTGCTTTGCAATCTGAGACTATATTGTAACTCTTTCCTTATACAATAATTCTTTGTAACGTCTCTCAAACAAAATATTAATTATTAACTTTTTCCCAAATGTAGTCCAAAATTCCAAAATTAAGTCCAATTTCACCGAAGTCCTTCTTCTTGAAGTACCAATGGCAAAGTAATTACATATCTGAACCGTATGTTTTGTATTGGTTAGACTAAACACTTTTTCCAACACATATTGAAGCCTCAGGAATAGATAATATTACTTGAGCGATTTTAAAAATATTAACGAAAAAAGTGGTTGTTTGTACCAAAACATTCTTGAATGCACCATTGTACCAAAAAAGTTTCAATTGCACCAAAAGTGGTTCATTGCACCACATTTCCCATCACAAGTTTCAATTACACTAAACGTTAACATATCTACATACAAATATTCATTGTTGGAATGTATACACACAAATAGATAAGTTGTGTTCTTCCCCGAATTGCAAACTTTAAATAAAATATTGATGGCATAGAACGAACATGTAGTGTCAATAAATACTAAACTTATACACGAAAAGTTATGTGACTCTGTGGTCTAGAGTGCTAAGGGGCAAGCAGAATGCGTGCACTTTTTTTATGCACGAGGTTCGAACCCCGCTGCGGATTGATATTTATTATATTTTTTTTATTAAACCGAGAAATTCTAATACAGTGCATACTTAAGTATATTTTATTTAGATTATAAATAATATTTATAAATTTAGTTAAAATGTTTGTAGCATTATTCAATTAAGCAATTCGTCTGAGATTCATCAGAATATCCTCGAAAACTCCACTTTTATTCATAAAAAAATATGTCCACTCGTCCATTGATGCCACCCTCGCCGAATTTCAGATATGCCCACTCGTCCTCTCCAGAATTTTCCATATGAAATCTGAATTTTCTCCCTACGGATACGCCCACTCTGAAATCGAATCTGAAAAAAGTGGGGACAGGGTTGGATACCGGGGCTCCCAGACTACTTATGGTATCCCCATGATTGATGCCACCCCCGCCGTTTTCCGGATATGCCCACTCAACCACTCCAATATTCACAGCCTTGTGACAATGTCCTAGAATAAAGAATCGTCTGGGTTGCACCATTTCTGGATAGATCAGGGGTTTTTCCATGTCGTGTGCAAATTTTGTTGTGGTTGCTTCAATATTTTCCGGGAAAAGCTAAATTTTCGCAGCAGGTTACAAATTAATTTCATCCTAACCATTCACAATAAGCAAAATGGTTTGTGTCTTTGCTAGTTATAAACGTTTATAACTTCACTCACTTTTTTTTATTATCAATTTCATTAATTTGGATGTACGGAGAACATGACTCTAAAAACCAAAAATAAACTTGTCGATTTGTGAATTTGCCTCCAGGATCATTACTGCTCAAAATCGATTAGACGGTTCAAGGGGTTACTTGGTTAATCGACCATGTATGAGAAGTTCATACGACTAATTGAAAAATGGTTGGTTTTTGTCGGAATAATAAATAGAGAATTCAGTTAAATACTTGCCTAACTTCTGTGCCTGAATTGATTTAGCCGACAAACCTTCAAGTACCGTGCCAAATTTGCCCATATTCAATAGCAGAGTGACATGTGCAAAATATTATCATATTAGCAATTTAGGATGTGTTGTTTTTGGGGTATTTATCATGACTTCCAGCCAATTGTCCGCTCAACATTTGAATGGGGTGTACCTTAAGGAGTGAGGTCATACAGCTGATTTAATTAGTGATGCCAATAATTTTACAATTTATATCGATAAGTCATCACGAATGCATCGAAAGTTTAGAATGCATCGAAAACAGAGTGTCGAAAGTGAAACGTTGCCTTCGTCGAGGTGAAGCGCGTATTTAGGAATTGAACTGAAGAATTAATTTTGAGATGTTTTTTTCGATTATTTTTTGTTTGCAAATTTTCAATATTTTTATTTTGAACTGGCTGTCGAGCAAAAATGTGAGTCTATCCCCGTCCCAAGAGCTCCGAAATTAAGGACAAACCAATTAGTGGAAATCGCATCTTTAATTTATTAAAAAATAAAATTATTAGTTATAAATTTGTAAGGTTTTTTTTAATTTAATTGTACTAGTTTTATTTATATATCAAAGGAAAGGAGTTACAAGTAAAATTTTTTTTTATCAAAATATAACTAAATAAATATTTTAAAAGTGGTGTAAGTTTTGTGTAGAATAAAATCCTTGTAGATTACTATCTAAGGATGGACCATTTTCAGCCGGCCACAGATAACTGACTGGCGAGCTGGCAGGAGAATATACCCCTGTAAAATATGCATTGACCGCCATATTTTCCTGTTTCGGTTCGTAAGCGCCTGTTAGAGTTGCAGCACCTTCTCCCAAACTCACGCGCAGATTGTCTATTTCAGTTTGCACAGCCTGAATTTCATCTAATTTTTTCTTGAACATTTTACGGGCGTTTTCTCGTATTCCTTCAGCCTCTGCCTCCAAATCAGAATACTGTTGTTCTAGCATGTATTCTTTTGCTATAGGCAAAAGTCGTCCATCATAAGGGAAATTGCCTTCTTCATCTTCCAGTACAAGTTCTAAAAGTTCACCAATTTGTTTGTCGTTCTCTTGCTGTTCTTCTAGGTAACTCTGCCATTCTTCTTCGAAAGGGGTACATTCCTCAATCTGTTTGCTTTGCCAATAATCCTCACTGTCTTCATAGTCCAATTGTTCTTGGCTCGTTTCAAGCTCTGTGAAAAGTTCTTCATGTGTGGTCGTTGAGAAAGATGAGATTCTCTTTTCCAAGTCGGCAATATGTTCTTTGGCTTGCCTCGATATTATGATTTGTGTGCCAAGTACCTCAGAATTTAAAGTCGTCCATTCGCCGATTATATCGCTATTTTCGCTACAGGTGCCTGTACTGTCGTTGGAGCATTTCCTGAACTTACTTAAACGTGGACTCCAGTCAATCAGGCAGTCTCCCCTACGTTTCATTACGGTAGTTGGAGTATGAATGCCATCTGCATTTTGAGGTGACTTCTTTGCCTTGCATTTTTGTGCATGTATAGCGTGACTTGGAGATTCTGCTTCGGCGATTAGTTGTTCATCGTTTTTATCACATATGTCACAGACCGCAATATGAAGAGATGCACTTATATTGTTTTGTTTATATTGTTTTTGCATTTTATGCAATCTACGTTTAGAGTGGCTACAATTTCTTCTTGATTCTATTTCTAATTTAATTGATTCTTCAGGATCTGATGATTCGGTTGAACTGTCACTGATTGGTTCCTGGTTATCGGTGATGATTAATGCTCGTTCTATTGAGAAAAATAAATAAATTCATTAATAAGTCACAATTGCTTCAGGCAGTTGCGTGCAAATCTTACCTAGATATCTATCTAGCTAATTGGTCGATAGTAGGATCGTGGCATTCATTCGCGTTTTTGCAGAAGAATGTAGTTTCCGTCTTGTTATTATGTAATTAATGTAAACGATTTTTGTAAGAACTTTAAATAATATCTTTGACAATCACTGTTCACTGTCGCAGAAACTACTGATGATATACTTCCACTCAAAGGCGATATTTATACCAAAAATATTTCCAAATAGCACAATCCCTTTCAGCAACAGGTAGGGAAGATGCAATTACCTGCCGTCATGTCTTCCCAGAACTGAAACTTGAAGGTCTTGAAAGTGCGTTTACCACATGATTATCTGAGTGGCAGTTGCATGTGCGCGGTGAACACTATTATTTAAGCCCACACGCCAATATGTCTGGTGTGTATATTGGTACGAATACAGGTAGGGGAAAAAACGAATCTTCAAGAACTCACTCGTTTTATAACTCGAAATCCGAGTGTGAAATATGCGAATTGGCGAACACGATTTTTATTTTTTCAGGTCGCTACCTAAATTTCCTTCATTGCGCTCACACGGTCGTGAGCGAAACATATTTTGAGTGCGAGCGAGGTAGTAGATATTCGGTTGCACCAATATTGCAGCAAAATTCACTGCAATTGTCAATGCAATTTAAAGCCTCGTATTCAGTTCTTGCAGAATTTTGACATTTAAGAATTTTGACATTTGTTGTAGAATTTTCATAAAAATTTTTGTCATTTATCTCTAAACGAAAAATTTTGTTACAGCGAGTTACTCTGTTTATATCTCTGGTTTACCTTGCAAATATTTCATTAATAATTATTTTTGTTTACTAAAATAATCGAAATGTCGAAAATCCGGTCCCAAACAATTACACAATAATTGTTTTTCTACGAAATAACTTCGGCGTAACAACCCTGTTCTTGATTTTGCCTACTAAATTTTCTCAAAGAATTTGGAATATATTGAACGACAATGGATTAAGTGATGGAAATGAAGGGGTTGTTGATTTTGATGTTGGACAGTTAAGTCGTATGTTTTTGTCTAATCAGTCGCCCGCCAACCAGAGTTATCCGAATATCCCTGAGGATGCGTATGATGGATTTTCCTTTCATGCAGTTGATTATATTGAAGTCGTTAATGCTTTCAACATGATCAAGGCAACAGCAGTGGGATGCGATGGCTTGAAATTGAAATTGTTACGATTAGTTTTTCCATTTGTTGGGAATTATATATGGCATATAGTTAATAACTAAAATATTAACTACATCTGTATTCCCTAGTGCTTGGAAGATAGCGAAAGTTATCCCAATTCGCAAAAAGGGTAATCTGAATTCAATGGAGAATATCCGTCCTATTTCTATAATGCCAATACTGTCGAAAATGGTTGAGAACATAATGAAAATTCAGATTATAGATCATTTGGAGTGGCATTCTCTACTACATGGATATCAGTCGAGATTTAGAAGTAATCGAAGAACAACGTCGTTGATGATAGGCCTGACAGATAAGGTAAGAGAACATATTGTTTGAATTTGACATGAATGCGTTTGACAAGATTGATCACACGATACTTGTGGAGAAATTGCATTTTTTGTTCGGGTTTACTTCCGCTGCATGTAGATTAATGTATTCGTATTTGTTTGGTAGGAAATACCAAAATAATAATAATGTTACAAGTATTTGTCCAGTGAGAAGTGGGGTACCCCAGGGTTCGGTTTTGGGACCGCTGCTTTTATTTATGTATGTAAATGGTGTGTTTGATCGTATTATTAGCTGTAACTGTCTCACATTTGCTTTTGCAGATGATTTGCAAATTGTGTTTAAGGGCAATTTTGACTTTTTAGATGTTCTACAGAACACTATTTATTGGTTACCTGGATGAATGAAAATGTTCTCAGTATTAATAGCAATAAGACAAAGGCTATGCTATTTGGGGGTTTGAAAAGTGATCAAGTTAATATTTCCATCCATGGCTGTAAGATCGATGTTGTGGACAGCTTAGACTGTCTTGGTATAATTATTGATAGCAGGCTCACATTTGAATTGCATGTGAACGCTATAACTTCTAAAGTAAATTACATTCTTTATCTATTCATATTCATATCTACCCCTAAATATCAAAAGACAAGTAGTTCATGCACTTATTATGCCGATTTTGATGTGTAAACATCTGTGCGCTGGGGGTAAAAATCTTTTTCACAATACAATCACAAATTTAGAGTAATATGTGCGATGTAATCGTTAACCAATCGTAAAGCGTTATCAAATCGGTGTGAGCTATGTATGAGTGTATTAGTGTAATCATACGCTGCATACAATATACTCAACACCATCTAGTGTGCAATAGTAGCTACTAATTGTCGTACATTATGTTATCGTAGGCAAATGAAAACAAATAAATAAAATGAATACAAAAACATTTAATTTTAATAACTTTTAAAAAGATTTTTTGGCCTTTTAATAAGAAATTTACTAAAACAAAGCAAAATAAGGAAAACTAAAAACTAAACTTGTCACATATAAGGAAAACTAAACTTGTCAAACTAGAAGTCTTCTTCGTCTTTGAGATTGTCATTCATACTTAACAGCTGCATATAAGCACCATCTAGTGTGCAATAGTAGCTACTAATTTTCGAAAACCATTGCTGTAAAATAACTACATGCATTACATTTCAGTAAACAGCTGATTAATAACTTGTCAACCGCAACAAATACAAAATAATAAAATATTTTACAAAACACCAAAAAAATTATAACTCAGAACATAAAACAACACAAAGTGTATCAAAGCTGAATGGAGGTAATGTTAATTCTAACAACATTTCTATTAGATTCCAATATAAATTAAGATTATAACATATCTTCATTACGTACTGTTGCCTTACACTGAAGCTGGTGCACGACAATTGGGTAACAATCTCCATCTCATGCCAATTATTATGGGTGGTGATTTTAATACAAATTTTGCAAACCCACAGTCGCAAGCTTTATCAAAATTTTTATTTGACGTTTTCCACTTGCATATGAGCAATTCTCCACAAATCCCCACAACTTACAATTCCACTACTATAGATGCAGTTCTCCATAGATTTTTAAATACAATCGAGTCAAAAATTTATATATGTATCTTATTTTAGTTACCATAAGCCAATATTTACTATTTGTACTTAAGGCATTTACCATAGATGGGCACTTTGCAGTACTACTAAAATTTCAGTAAAAATAATTCTTTAACTAGTAAATTTTTACTTATTACTAAAATTTTTTTCAGCAATTTTTATAAAGTGCCTACATGATTACGATGAGGTGCATTGAATTTTCAGTAATCAGTAATGCCCGATTACTGATTATTATGAATACGGCCCTATGATTTTACTGGTAATGCAAATTAAATTTCATTTTATTTACAATATTGAAAGTTTTGATACTTTTAATTGATTAATTAGAAACATATACTAAGAGCATAAGTACTTCCAACTTAAAAAAAAATCCAATGAGTGTTCGAACTCACGGGCGATGTGTTAACACCTTTTTGCTACACGGTACCTGTTCGATTTCTATGAACACATTCGTAAATGTTACATTGGAAAATAAAAAACAGCGTTCAATCATATGATGACGTTACAGTTATATAATATTAATACTTAAAATTATTTAAAGACCCAGTGCAAGCACATGTGTCATTATATTCTTGCTCAATACTATTTTTATTCCCACAAAAGTCAAAGAATGCAAAGCAACAGACACTTGTACATACATACATACATTGTTATATTCGTACGATATAACCGAAGATCAACATAAAATACTTTTTTAATATTACTCCAAATTAATACTAAAAATTAAAACACTTAAATCTGGGCTCGCCGATATCGGATCGCCTTAATTTTTGGCCTAAACTCTTCGTCGAAACCCGCACTAGCTTTTTAATCCAAAAATTAATAAAATCGGCTATGAATTTCCGGAGAAAATCGCGTGGGAAAATTATATGAAAATCGTCCAATAATCACTTTCAATACAGACTGCCAAGCAACGAACAAACAAACGATGATAAGACAAAACCGAAGATCAACAAAACACTTTTTTAATATTACTCCAAATTAATACTCCAAATTAAAACACTTAAATCTGGGCTCGCCGATATCGGATCGCCTTAATTTTTGGCCTAAACTCTTCGTCGAAACCCGCACTAGCTTTTTAATCCAAAAATTAATAAAATCGGCTATAAATTTCCGGAGAAAATCGCGTGGGAAAATTATATGAAAATCGCCCAATAATCACTTTCAATACCGACTGCCAAGCAACGAACAAACAAACGATGATTTACTCTTACAAACCTAACACTTGCGTATGTATTAAATTTATAGTTTACTGCCCTAGAGCGCGCGTATAGATGTTAACACATCAAAAAAATTTTCATTACTAGATGTTTACACATCTCCTCTGTGATCGGACTCACATTAATTTTTTTTTATATGGTATGGAGGTACATTCTGGGACTTTGGGTTATATAGTTATAAGGTATATATATTCAGTAAGAATGCACCAGCACATTGCTTCTTATGTCAAAGACTTTCTAGGTGCAATTGCATTTTCAAGACTTTCTAGGTGTACTGCATTTTTATAAGATTATTGTTAGAGAAACTCCTTCATTCTTAGTGGAATTATTTGAGTTGGAAGGTCGACGAGGAATGTACAAATTATTATTCCTAGAATGTCTTCTCCATTGGAACGCTCTTTTCATGTTAGGGTAGCAAGATTTTAGCCTTAAAACTTTTAATCATTCGTTAGATACATTTAAAAAAAGACTTTACCAGCATATGCAAACACATGAATTGTAGTGTTGTAACTTCAGTGTATTAATATGTGTCCAATTATTTTTTGCATGTTTCAGAACACTTCACGCCATAATCTTTTAGTTATATTAACTTTGGCTAATATAAGCTAATGCTCCATGTCACAACTCAAGCGCTTAACAAGTGAAAATTCGTATTGTCACTTGTTCTTTAAATGTCAAGGGTATTCTTATTTAATACTACTTAAACTTTTTATTTGGGATAGAGAATCTGTTATCAATATTATCAATTATTATCTATATTAATTGTTTTATAATCAATCGGATATCTATATTCTTTGTTTGATTAAATTCTGTGTTTATCATTATTTTTAGTTTTTATTATTTATATTACTATTACATATTTCATGTTAGTTTATATACATCAACTTTATTTTAATTTTGCTAAATTTGTATTTGAGTAGAAATGTGTTGCAGAAATTTTATATCCAAATAAGGCCTTATTCGCTCGGTTATTGAACTGTATAAAATAAATAAAATAAAGAGGTATAAGGAACAAAATTGCATTTTCTACTATTCTTTTTTTTACTTTTTTTAAAGCACCACACAGTGCCTCGTACCCATACAAGAACAAATTGAAATAAAAAACAAATGCTGCAATTGTTTTCACAAATATTACAAATGTTTTGACAAATACTCCAAGTATTTTTTACCTACTCGGGTTACTTTACTTTTTTGTAGCTTACATTTGTTGTCTTTACTTTGTACAAATATAAGTAATTACAAATACATTTGTTTTATTTGATTTTGATTTAATTTATTTGTTTTCGTTTTACTTACTTACATGCTTACATGTCAATGTCAGGATAAAGCTCATACAGCTCATGAGTCGCTGATACTCGCCGTTGTGCACTATAGGGCCATACATTTTTCGGAGTATCCTCCGTGTCGATTGCTTTCAATTCCGTTTATGAATAAAGTGTTACTTAATTACTACACAAATATAAAAAAGCTTTTTAAAAATTTAACTTTTTCATATTTTTTTAAAATATTTTTTTGTACAAATGTCACGTAACGTCGAAATGGAAATGCCCATATATACTCTTGCTAAGGCCTAGTAAATACATACGCTGCCAATAACAACACTTTCCATTTCTCTCCTTGGCTACCGATTTAGTGTGTCCTGCCATGGTTTTCCCGTCATTCTCGATGTTACTTAAATAATTATACATAACTGTTTTGCCGTATCTATTTTAACAGCAATTTCAACGGCATTAAATCCTTGAGATTCTAAAATTAGAATTTTTCCTTTCCGGACCTTTCCGCGACCCATGTTCAAAATTGTGAACAGATTGTTGTTGTTTATAATATGTATGTGTACACACTTGATCGAAATTTAAAAATACCTTATTAATGAGATTTCCAGTTTTTATACGTTTTGAAATTTGATGACATGGCATTTGGCATTCTTTTATTTCAGGACTTATATTTATTAAAAAACGAGGCTTGGCACGCGCTGAATCCGGTTAATTTATAACCGAAATATTCAGAAAGCCAGAAGGACGGTTAATCGGATTCCGTCCAAACCATCGGTCTAAACTATCCAGCCGGTAAACTTTTGACACCAGAAAAATCCTGATATTAAGCATAAATATAGTTGGGAGAGCTGCATTTTGGGAATAAACCCAAATTTGCTTACTACCTTTCTTTGGGACAAAGAATTTCACACTTCTTTCAATATCAATTAAATTCAGTGACACATATATTGGGTAGTAATATATAATTATATACATACTTCAAATCGAATTTGCATAAGAATTTCCAACTCTATCTACCTTTCTAGTTTCTAGAAAAATCAGGTAGAATTCTTGAAGCATTGTCCTCAAGAAGAGTGTATAGATATTGAACTTGTATAGTCAGTCAACTTACAGTTGTATGGCAGATAACCAAATGGCAGTGGCTACAACGTACGTTTTTTTAATCCCAAACCAAAGTTTTATGAAATCAGCATAACAGAAGTAGCAACTCTAATCGAATGTGTAAGGCAGTTAGCCAAAATGGAGTGACTACAATGCCCCTTTTTGATACCAAATCGACGTTTATAGTTATAAATATATATTTGCAAAGGTTATTTCCTCTACTGTCGAAGTGTGTTTAAATTTATGTTTGGAAAATTTCTTGCACATTTTTGGGGAAATTACGAAACAATATTTTAAACCAAAACTTTAAAAACTTTAACACTAAAAATTGAATGGAAGTGATAATTGGGCAACATTCGCCTAATGTTTCTTATTTAATCATATTAGAGGTATTTAGTCTCTGACAATAATATAAGTATGTATAAATATTTTATATTTACAGTAAGTCAATAATACTATTATAGTTAATATATATAAAGGAAAGGTTATACTATATACGAGTATAATAGCTATAGTTTTATACAGGGTGGCCCAAAATGAACGAAGGGGTTTGAATTCGGTATAACTTTTTATTTAAGACATATTTATTACATTTTTTTTTTACTACAATATATAAATGGGGAATATTTTTAGTTTAGTTATGAAAACTAATATCTAGCAAGTGGTGGCCCTTTTTTGCTTCGCATATTCGTGCTCTTTCCAACACATTTTCCATCACTTTTCGCAAAACTTCAGGTGTTATGTTGTTTATTTCGTCGCTTATATTGCTTTTTAATTGCTGGATGGTTCTAGGATTATTAATGTAGACTTTTCCTTTCAAATAACCCCAAAGAAAATAGTCTGGAGCGGTTAAATCCGCTGAACCCGGAGGCCAACTAAAATCACTTGTACGCGTAATTATTCGTTCACCAAAGATGTCCCGTAAAATAGCCATTGTGTCCCTTGCAGTGTGGGCTGTGGCTCCATCTTGTTGAAACCATACTTGCGGATGGTTTTCCACGGCTGGCCTTAAAAAATTGTCCAACATTGTCCGATATCTGACACCATTGACGGAAACGGCGACCCCGTGTTCATTTTCAAAAAAATAAGGACCAATTATCCTGTCCGATGAAACACTGCACCAAACCGTACACTTAGGTGGGTGTAATTCTCGCTGTTGAACTACTCTCGGTTTTTCCGTAGCCCATATCCTGCAGTTTTGCTTATTAACGAACCCACTTAATTGAAAATGGGCTATGAACAAAATTATGATTTTCTTCTGCTTTTCAAGTCGTTGCTGGTAATCTGTCGGTTTCAATTCTTGGACAAGCTCAATCTTGCATGGAAACATTCCTATTGTATGCAAAATTCTCTGCAGCGACGCTCGCGAGAGGCCAAGTTGTGTCGAACGTCTCCTGGTTGATGTTTCTCCATCTTCCCGAATACTCCTCTGTACCAGTTCAATATTGTCATCCGTGTGCACCGTTCGTCGTCTGCCAGCACCAGGAAGGTCCCTTATCAGACGGTTTATTGTTGACTCTGAGGGTCCAACCCGCACATTAAAATAACGACGATTTGCATGCACGCTGAGTCAAAACAATGGATCGTTGATTTGAAAAATAAAGCTCAACAATTTGGGAACGTTGTTCAATTGAGTACTGCTCCATTTTAAATTCCCCAAGACTTCTTTACGAAATACTGAAAAGAAAAGAAAAAAATTATAATAAAAAAGTTATAACCAATTCAAACCCCTTCGTTAATTTTGGGCCACCCTGTATAAATAGCTAGCATATCGTTCGAACTGCAGAAAATTCTAGTTAACAATGTTGTTCAGTTTTATTTTACACTATTCAACAGTGTTGCCAACATAGCTCTTTTGGGGCTAGATTTAGCAATTTTCGACCTTGCAAAACGCGAAAAAAATTTCATTTGCGCTTTTTTGGAAAAACGCGTAATGTGCACGCGTTTTGAGTTTTTATTTAGCCCGTTTTCTAGACAACACCAATTTGCTAAGAAATTTAAATTTGTTCCTTCCACCGTTTAACATCGTTGACTGTTTGCTTTCATTTTTGTATTGGTTATTACCCTTTTAATACTTATAAACTTTTAGGTGGAGAGACAAGTGGTTTAACCCCCAATGATGAGTTTTCTATGGCACAGCTGATCGAAAAGGTACTACGGATATGATGTAGAATGATAGACCAAAGAAGACATACAGATTATAGACCATGCAGCAAACTAAGTTTAAAAGTGTTTGGTTGATACTAATGACAACTAAATTATGTTTAATGTTGTTTGCATCGAACGAAAATACGCATTCCCTTTAATTTCTGTTCGTATTGGTCCAACCAAAGAGTAAATTACAAAATCAACTCGAACTCAATGAAATGGCCTACTACCTCGACGTCATCAAGAGAACGCGAAGAGAGGCATAGCGGCTCTTTTCTATTTCTCTATTGCCGAAGGCAATATGTATTTATTGCAAATGTATGATTGCTGAAAAACACTTCTCAATACGCAACAAACTATTCTGGATCACAAACACGTATGAAATACATGGAGCCTTTCTACGGAATGTGGTTAGTACAACCAGAGACAACAGAAAACAAAACTGGCTGGCAAAGCTGGCACATTCGGGTGCACATCTGAAAGGATATTCCAACAGACGATGTTAAAATTTAATGAAACAAGTTGCGTTTGTGATATCACCGAATTTTTTGTTTTATTTGAAATGCCTATCAAGAACAACGAGCTATGTTGTCTGAGGGCGCTAATATTTGTGGCTTATTGGCATGGATCTGCGACTTACGGAAACCCCACAAGAAAAAGCCTAAGTGGGTCAAATCGAATGGTGTCTGGTGCCACTACACGTCTCCTCTGCGTGAGAAAATTCTTAAGTCGGCCATGCAGAATGCGCGTTGTGGCACGTAGCGACGGACAGTGGGATTTTGGCTGCAAAAATAACCTTTTTCGAGTGTAAAATATCAAAAATGTAATGATGCAGTTTTGTAGAGAATTGTTTAATTAAGAGAAATCCATCATACAATTTTTTTAAAAAAAATTTTTTTTGTACAAAATAACGCGGTAAAGTCACCTAAACGAAATTCTGCAGTAACTGCCTTAGATTTTCATCCCATTTCAATGGGCTGGAAACATAATTTATTTTTGTCGTATCTATATTATGTAAGTATATTTGAAAAATATAGTATTTCAGCATTAATTTAAAAAAAAAGTAATTGCATTACCATAATATTTTAAAAAATATTTAGGTTCTTTTTGATGGCACTCAAAAAGTCAGTGTTTTTAGTTTTTCTTGGACAAAAAAAAAGGTGAACGTTATCGATCTTTGTGTTGTGGTTGGAAAAAAATGAAAGGTGGGACTGTCTTTTTTTAAATTTACCCAAAAAAATCCACCAACTTTTCTCAATATTTTACAAACGTATAAATTTTATAAAAAAAAGCAATAGTATTACATCGCACTTTTGTAATAAAATGTAATAAGAAAAAGTCTGCCTACTTTTAGGCGTGCACTTTTTTAATGTATTTGCAGTTATGAATTATAACAACAATTTGTTAATAACTGATTGACAGCAATTCCAAAGAAAAGCATAACAAAATAACAAACAAAAACATATGATTTGGTAAATAAAATTTGGTAGACCAAAAGTGTTATAAAATTGTGAAAGATAAATATTGAAATGAGTTCATTTTCTGTGTCATATAGTGAATTGTGTATGGAACTTATTAATTGTCGTAATAATGTTAATTTATTAACCGATTTTATAAAAGCAAAAAACTCGGTGCTTACGATTAATGAAATCCAAATAGTGACAAAAGACATTCGTAAGCGATTTCTTAGTAATTTTTGTAAACGCTGGGCGGAATCGCACAAAATAAAATCGTATTTCTTGAAGAAAAATGATGCCTGGCTAAAAAGTAAGTTGCGAAACAAAAATAATTTATTGTGAACTTTGTAAACCATAACAAATTTTTTTAAGATATATTTGAAGTATCACTTGCTGATGATCAACCTTCTTGTTCAAGGAACAAGGGAAGGCCAGTTAAGGAATTCGATGATTGCAAATATCGTAGTAAAAGGTACAAAGCTGCCGATTTAACATCCCAGTACACCCAACAACAATTAACAATGGCAAGTGGAGTAACCGACTCAAAAACTAAATCATTTTCATATATTCCTTCGTCTACTGCGCTGGCGTTATTGCTGGATGCAGAGTTAACAAAACATCAATACGAAACAATAAAAAATGTTTTGAAAGGAGAGGGATATGATATTTTACCACCTTATATAAAGGTATCTGAGGAGAAGAAAAAATGTTATCCCAATGAAATCCGAGTATCAGAAAAGGAAGCGTCTGTAAGCTTGCAAAGTTTGATGGATCACACCACAAAGCGTCTCTTTGAAAGTTTTTCGCGCGAAAAGGTTAATGATATGACAAATTCAAATTACACTCTTACGTCGAAGTGGGGTTGCGATGGCTCTTCGGGTCATGCAGAGTACAATCATAGTTTGTCACCTGATGTAAGCGATAGAAGTCTGCTATTAGCATCGATGGTACCTTTAAGTTTAAAAACAAACACTGAAGAAGAACAATGGCGCAATAAAAGTCCATCATCAACAAGGTATTGTCGACCACTTTTCTTCGAATTTACTAAGGAGACTAAAGAGAAAGTGTTAACCGTTGTTGAGAACATTAATTCCGATATTGCTGCTTTGGGGAAAACGAATGTTGAAGTATTCGGCAAACAGTTCAATGTAACGCACAATTTAGTGTTTACGATGCTAGATGGAAAAACGGCTCAGACAGTTACACGTACACCTTCATCAGCCGTATGTTATATTTGTAAAGCAAAGCCCTCTGAAATGAACGATTTGGACAAAATTTCAGTGAAGAGTATTGACAATGAGGCTTGTAAATTGGGCATTTCGTCATTACACGCCCGAATAAAATTTATGGAATGTATACTCCATATAGCGTATAACTTGCCTTTTCAAAAGTGGTCTGCGATCGAAGCAAGAAATAAGATTTTAAAACAAGAGAACAAGGATCGAATTCAGACGGCATTTAAAGAAAGAATGAGTTTGCGAGTGGATGCTATACAACAAGGATCTGGCTCTTCGAACAATGGCAATACCACAAGGCGTTTCTTCTCCAATCCTGCACTTGTTGCTGATATAACAGGTGTTAATGAAGTACTTATAGATCGCTTTCGAATCATTCTGCAGATAATAACATGTGGACAGAAAGTTGATAGTGTGAAGTTTCAAAAATTTGCATGGGATACAGCTGAGATATTTGTTCAAAAATATAAGTGGTACTTTATGCCTCTTACTGTGCATAAAGTACTTATACATGGAAAGGACATAATTGATGCAGCAGTACTCCCTATTGGTATGCTATCCGAGGAAGCAGAAGAAGCACGCAATAAAGATTACAGAAACTATAGATTAATGTTTTCTGATGTTTTCCATCGTCTGCTTGCATCATCTGATCCATATATAAGTAGTATAAGACGTCAACCCAATAAAAATCTGTTAGAACTAGATGATGTAGTTAAAGAAATGATAGTTGAAGAATAAAGTTTTGCTTTGGTTGTGTTTGTTGTTGTTGTTTGTGTTTAGCCGACTGAATCTTGTTTACTTATTTACATTATGTTTTGGTTGTGTTTCATATATCATATCCCTAAAAGTATGCACTGAGAAATGCTGAAAAATTAATAAATTTCGATAATTTTATAGTACAAATTTGACTTTTATTTGGAATGATTTGGTAATTAAAAAAAAACGGTAAGCCATGGCCCCCTAATTTTTTTGCAGATGTTCAGCTAACATATTAGGCTGTAGTTATTTATATAGATGTAAGTGCTGCTTGGCATCGATCACAAACTACAAAGGCTTAAATCTGTTTTTTCGAAAATCGTGAAAAATTAAAATTGTTATATGGGCGTTGGGCGTGGCTCTTAAAATTTTATTATAATTGCGGACTCAAATGCAAACACTGATAGTAATATTTATTAACATAGATATGAAAATAAGGAAAATACAACGATTTTTAGTTTTACGTTATATGGGAGGTAGGCGTGGTTGTGGGCGGATTTTAACAAAAAAAATTTTTTCATCTAATTTGGCAATATAAGAGATGTGTGCCAAATTTCAAAGCCCTACCCCGATTCCTTCGATTTTTTGCAGCAGCTTGTATGAAGAAATCCCACTGTGCGACGTCCTGATGGAACCACAGATCTGTAACGCTCTCCGTTGACGGACCACAATCCAGACCCAACAATGGCATTCTGTACATGCATTGCCACTTGATATTGATTGACATCGTCCAAAATCCAGCAACGCTTGTTGACGCACCCACTTATTCAAAAATGGGTGTAGTCGCGCGCAGCGTTGCCATAAGAGAACTCCCATTTTGATAATAAAGTTGTGTCATTCGCACATGTTGCTCGTCACCGGAACTTGCCATGGTGATTGTCTTTATTGTCCAAAATATAAATAACAGGAAAATTATGAAAAGATAAAGCAACATAATCGACGTGAACTGTTAAAATCTGCCTGTCCCTATTAAAAATCCCCTTTTGTATTAAGCGCGATTTAGCACTTTTGGGATTTTTCTGGCCGTTTTCGTTATTTGGCTCGTTTTAGCACTTTTTAGGTACTTCGACGGCGCGTTTCGTTCCTGCAGAGTTGGCATTTGAATGCTATTGAATATTAACTTGGTAAACAGGTGTAATTTATTTTCCAGATCGATAGCAGATATTTTTATGTAAATTAAAAACAGAATGAGATTACGATTTTTCTCGAGGAACAAATATTTAGATTTAATGTTTCGCTCCGGCTTTAAATTTTTAAATTCCGAAAGCCCAGTTTTTTTTACAGTTAGTTTTGGTTGGCATCCCTACAGAATATTCAAATTACATAAAGTTGCTGCAAACTGTTTTGGCATTCCACTTCATGAGTAGATTTTCTTCTCTAATTAAAATGGTTGGCCGTCGGTGGTGCACTGGTAGTGTGCGCGGCTCTTGTTAATGAGGACGTGGGTTCGATCCCTTTTGACATTTCACGCTCCATTTTTAGCATTTTTTGTGGATAAATTGAATTTTTTATAATGTATATTTGTTTTTCGGAACTGAACTCTGAAATAATGCTTATTTCCAACCAGGAATTGTAACATATATAGAATTATCACGGGTGTCGATATTAAATATTTATGTGTAGGCATTTAAAAAATCCGTTACTGCAAAAGTATGTTGGTCCAGATTTCTTGTTAATTTCATTAATTTTGATGTACGGATAACATGACTTTAAAAAACAAAAATAAATTTGTCGGATTGTGAATTTTGCCTCAAGTTTAGTACTGGTCCAATTGGAATAGACCATTCAACCGTCTAAATCAATTTCAAAAACGAAAACAGCATTTATTAAAGCGGTTACTTGGTGAACCGCTTTAGAGTTTATATGGTTGAATATTTCAAATTTGAATACGGCTTTTTAATTTTAGCCTTGATGATAATATTTTCTAATTTAAATATGGTTTTTCTATATGAAATTTTATAAAAAAAATGCCACTTAATCTAAATTATTAATTTTACGTATGAATTTAAAAGTTGTATTTTTCAAAATTTGATAAAAAGAATGTTCTTTTTGTCCTCATGCGTTCTCGCATTGTTGCAGTGCTTTTGAGGTCGGTTTTTTAATCAATATCACAGAGTTGTATTTTTCCGTGGTATAACATTTTTTTTGAAGACCCTGCTAGTGTCGGTGTCGTTTATTTGAATTAGAATTTTTATGGTTAATGTATAGGAATTCATACTACAAGCTTACAAGTCATGAACATTTTTCTAATTGAAAAATGGTTGGTTTTTGTTGGAAATAATAGACAATTCAGTTCAACACATACTCACTGGCATGACTAGTTTCGAACTCCGTGACAAGTTCATCATCAGATGCCTAACTACTGTGCCTGAATTGATACCATCGGTTGATCATCAATCGTATATATACGAGTAAAAACTTCCAACAACTCAAAAATCCAGACAGAATTTTTCCACCATGTTCTTCTTTCCTCATGCGTTCTCGCATTGTTGCATTAATTTTAAAATAAAGATAAAATTTGAGCACGTGTTTAAAATTTGAATAATCATAGTATTATTCTATTTTTCGTTTTCTATTCGACCTTTTTGAATAGTTAGATCTTAATTTTTATTTTTAGGCTCGAGCCTAATTATTTAAAAATTAAGATCTAATCATAGTATTATCCGATACCGTTTATATAAGCCAATTCCAGAAACGAAATTTAAGAAAAAAATTAACGTACTGAAACGATAATGGTTGCTAAACCGCCCAGCTTTTGTATGGGAGGGCGTAGTGACCTCGCCAATTGTATCCCGTTAAGTACAAATTTGCAGATTATTAGGCAATATCTGATTTAAAGCCAATCACATCCACTAAATACTACATATATCGATTTGTATGGGATGTACCAGAAGGAGTGTGGTTCATTTGCAATCCCTAACTATGTTTGGTTAAATAATTGCCAATGACAAAATTTCATTGTGATCGTTAAAGGGGTTTACGGCAGTTACCGTGTTGACGAACTAGCCAGACGGGTTTGGTCCATAGATACCTTCCATCTAATATGACTCATTCTATGCGTTTCACTTTTCCGTATCTAATGACGTATGCCCCATCCCTATGCGTGAGGGTGCTCGAATAAATATGGTCTACGGAATTGTGTTTTTTTATCGAATATAAAGTGTAAAGTGCCGCAGTACTTAAAGTTTTGATTGTTTCAATTTTAGCGCTTTTTTTTGCAAATTGCACTTTCGTTTTCTTTGATAGCTTCTGACAACAAGCAGTAGGAATTTCGTTTTTATAACAAGCGCCGACCTTGTCAAACTCAGCTGATCGAAATTATTTAAAAATTAAATGAAAAGATTGACAAACCGTACCGAGATTAAATAAATTTTTTTTAATACATATGTTCTACAAACATCACGTTAATCTTTCGGTGTAAATACAGATTTATTTAATTATTTTATAAAAAGTACTTTTACGTCGAAAAAAGTACTTCCGAAGAATACAAAAGCACATGTGTCATTATTTTCTTGCTCAATACTTTTTGTTTTATTCCCACAAACGTCAAAGAATGCAAAGCAACAGACACTTGTATATACATACATACATTGTTATATTCGTACATACGCTACACAAGTTCACAAACTTGTCGTTGCTCTCTTGCCATCTCATTTTTATATACGTATAATCAGGGAAGATAATGTTGGTACAATTGTACCATTTTTGGTACAATTGAGTCCACAAAAGTACGATGGTACACCAATGACATAATTGGTACAATTTAGCATTTACTCCTTTATGTATTTTATTTTCAGTTAACATCGATTTGTACATCGCGTAGTTATATGATGAAGAAAACTTTATCCTGATTTGAATTAGGAAAATCAATCGAAATCGATTTATGAATGACCAATTCATGAAAAGTGGGAGTCGCTATTTTAATTTAGTATAATTTTTATTTAGTAGATTTTGAGGAATATTTCAAGCATGAAAAACTTAATTTCAGTTATTCTGGAGTCAAAAACCCTCTTTATAAACTATCAATTTTATATTTACAATACGCACTTAAAATAATTAATAATGTTAATTTAGAAATGCAGTCCGAAGACGCCAGAGCACAAAGAAAAAGGCTCAATGTGACAACAGTGTCAAGCTTGAAACAAAAGATCTTTTAAAAACATATAATTCTTGCTGCTATAACTTTAAAATAGGTGGTGATTTGTGACAATAAAATTTATACATATTTTTCATTGATCTCACTTTTTTAAGAACGTGTGCCACATGTTTTGTTTATTCTTAAAAGAACCTACGTTATTATAAAAAGAAATGTATAAGATTGAATTATTATTTGTTAATTTTCCGATATTTGTTTGAAAACACTGTTTATAACAAACTTACAGCTTGTTATTTTTTAAATTTGGTACAATTGGTATTAAAAAAGTACAGTTTTTGAAGCTTGATGGTACAATTGAAGAAGTTTCATTTTTCATCCCTGCGTATAATACGTAATTACTCTCTTTGCTCTGAGAGTGCTCCGCACCCACATTTTATTGGACTTACCTTTCACTATAATAAAAAAAACAACAACACCAACAACAACTACTACTACTACTGATATGTTGGTGATTTATTTGTGCTTGCTGTGTCGTGGAGTGTTTGGGTACCTAAAATAAAAACTGTTAAGGGAATGCAAATAGTGGAGAGTGTGAGTGTAAATTGTCATTGGGGAGGCTATATAAGTCTGGTTCTAGACGTGCAATTGTAATTGCTGCAATTCTTCATGATTCTCTTTTGGAATTGCAATTTGCTTTTACACGCACGCAATTCTGTTTGTGCAATTCTGGTTTTTATTATTCCTGCTTCTGACATTCGTATAAATCTGAGACATATGCAGACTATTCGTGAGAAATTTTTACGAATGAGTAAATGAAAAGAAATGTCAAATTATTCTGCAGCCGCCATTACTAAAAAATTACGAATGAGAAGAACTGAAAGAATTGCAGATTTCATGCAAGTTTTTTCCTCGTTCCATTCTTCTTACCTCTCTCTCCTACGAACTCATGAATTGCAGCAATTATAATTGCACGTGTAGAAACAGACTAAGCTTCGGCCCGGCCGAACTTAACACCGTTTCTACTTGTTTTTGTTTACACCGGGTAATGCTGAACATCAAATGACTCGCTTTTTTTGGCCATAGCAACAACAACGAAACAACCAAACATATAACTCACAAGTACTTTGTACGAAGTAGCTGACGTATTAGTATGTCACCATAAGGTCGACTGCGCAAGCCCATGCGCTTGCAAATGAAATTTTGCGTGGCTATGCTTTATATCTCCGTTCAACAACAGCAACAATTTTGACTTTGATAGATTTAGTCCCTATACGCCGCTATAGATGTTAACACATCAAAAAGTCCTCTCGAAAATTATCAAATATCTTCATTGCTATGAGTCTGCTCAACGAAGAGCGAGTTGTTTGCGATTAGTTCGTTAATAATATCTCTTCATTTACCTGACTCTTGTGTACGGTTGTGTTGGTCCAGAATGCGTACAACAAGTGTAGAGTCGATAGTTTGGGACGCTCTTTGATCGCTGAGCCAGGGGCAGTGTTGCCAGTTTAGCACTTTAAGTGCAATTCTGGCTCTATTTTTTGGGGTGTTTGCACTTGTTTTGTGAAAAAATATGCTAAATGCTTTTTAGCACTTTTTTGGGCAATTGTTGCCAACTTTTTTCGCTTCATTTTTTTTTCGGAACCGAACTCTGAAATAATGCAATGTAAAATTATCAATGGTAAATTTCTACGTGAGTTGCCTTTTAAAGAATCCTTTACTGCAAAAGTATGTTGGTCCATACTTTTTATTAGCAATTTCATTAATTTGGATGCACGGAGAACATGACTCTAAAAACCAAAAATAAACTTGTCGATTTGTGATAAACTTGTCGATCGCTTTTGATATTTTATGGTTGAGTATTCCAAATTTCAGTATAACTTCTTAATTTTAGTCTTAAATGATATACATTTTACAATTTTATTAAGGTTTTCGTATATGAAATTTTATACAAAAATGTGCAATTTAATCTAAATTATTAATTTTGCATATGAATTTAAAAGTCGTATTTTTCAAAATTTGACAAAAAAAATTATTTGAAACAAATAGAATTTTAAAATAAGAATAACATTTGAGTACGAGTTTAAAATTTGAATACACATAATATAATATACGAGTACATATAAAAAAGGAAATTTAAAAAACCTAACTCGAAACAAGTACAGAAATTTCAGTCGGGTAAACCGACCATTAAAAAAGGTTTATATTTTCAGTTAATGTATGAGAAGTTCATACTACAAGCTTACACCGTCAGGAAATGTCCGCTCAACATTTGAATGGGATGTACCTGAAGTAGTGGGGTCGGCACCACGAAATTATGCCCCACGAAAATACAGCCCAAAGTGGATATGAAATTAGGCCCCAAAAAAATATATAGAAAACAACAACAATAAATTTTATGGTTTTTTGAGGCCTAATTTCATATTTTTACTGGGGCTTATTTTCATTTTGAAATTAGACCCCAAACTTCAGTGCGAAAATAAGCCCCATTTAATTTTTGGGGCTTATTTTCATACAATTTTTGGGGCGTATTTTCACATCTTGGGACATAATTTCCTATTTGGAATTTTCCCCATCCATTAATAACAATCTTGACTTTACATCCTGAAAAGCCGCGCATATTAAGGATGGAGGGAGCAAAGGTAGTGCCATTAATTTCTTATACTCCTTCATTGCTGATTTTGTAGTTCGTATGTACTGCAATAAAATACGATTCTTTGCTACATATCGCCTTAGAGCTTGGCAGTAATGAAACCTAAATGGAAAAAACCAACGATCTTTCACATTAGAAACATGTACGCGTAAAGATAATAAGTTATAACAGGAATCTAACACTCATATGCAGATACATATATAAATATGGGGTAAAACTTAAAAATTAAGTTTCAAAAAAATCGCGCGATTTTTTTGAAACTTAATTTTTAAGTTTTACCCCATATTTATATATGTATCTGCATATGAGTGTTAGATTCCTGTTATAACTTATTATCTTTACTTTACGTCTACATATTTCTAACGTTAAAGAACGTCTACAGTTTACTTACCAGCAACCAACCAGTTTAACTTGGGGGAACTGTTTTTGGACAGCAGTTCTCATTGCTTGCTCATAATCAGTAATGAACGTATTCGGCTCCATTTGAAATATGTTGTCATTTATATAATTCAGTAAATGAGCATATGCCGCATAGGTTTTTTATTCATTAGGATGAAAAAAACGGGGAATATCTTAAAGAGGAAAAATATTTAAAGTATATTAACAAAAGCAACATTATTCAGTTTTACCTCATCGAATTGTTGGATGTATATTATCAAGTGTTGTTTGAAACAACCTTGAGGCACACTGCTAAAGGTTGCACATATGGTGTCTTCAGCGAATAGCTTGTTGCGTTACTACACGTTTTGGGGCCTATTTGCGTGTTTTATTTTTACATACTTATTGTAATATATAAACGGAAATTATACCCCAAAACCCATGCATGAAAATAGGCCCCAACTTTGTATAGAGAACAACAAGATGATGTATTGGGGCATATTTTCCTTTTTTGGGGTGTATTTTCACACCTTCAAAAACCGATAATGCAATTAGGCCCCAATACAATTTTTGGGGTCTGTTTTCGTTTTATGTTTGAGGTGTAATTTCCTGGGGTATATTTTCGTAATGCAATTAAACCCCAAAAATGGGGCCTAATTTCATATTCACTTTGGGGTGTGTTTTCGTGGGGCCTAATTTCGTGGCGCCAGTGGGGTCACCTGAAGTAGTGGGGTCACCTGAAGTAGTGGGGTCATACATTTAATTAGTGATGCCAATAATTTTACAATTTATATCGATAAGTCATCACGAGTATTTTAGAATGCATCGAAAAAAGAGTGTCGAAAGTGAAACGTTGCCTTCGTCGACGTGAAGCGCGTATTTAGGAATCGACCTGAAGAATTAATTTTGTGATATTTTCAGATGTTTTTTCGATTATTTTTTTGGTTTGCAAATTTTCAATATTTTTATTTTGAACTGGCTGTCGAGCAACAATGTGAGTCTATCCCCGCCCCAAGAGCTCCGAAATTAAGGACAAAACAGTTAGTGGAAATCGCATCTTTAATTTATTAAAAATAAAATTATTGGTTATAAATTTGTAAGGTTTTTTTAATTTAATTGTATTAGTTTTATTTATATCTCAAAGGAAAGGAGTTACAAGTAAAATTTTTTTATCAAAATATAACTAAATAAATATTTTAAAACTGGTGTCAGTTTTGTCTAGAATAAAATCCTTGTAGATTACTATCTAAGGATGGACCATTTCAGTCGGCCACAGATAACTGACTGGCGAGCTGGCAGGAGAATATACCCCTGTAAAATATGCATTGACCGCCATATTTTCCTGTTTCGGTTCGTAAGCGCCTGTTAGAGTTGCAGCACCTTCTCCCAAACTCACGCGCAGATTGTCTATTTCATTTTGCACAGCCTGAATTTCATCTAATTTTTTCTTGAACATTTTACGGGCGTTTTCTCGTATTCCTTCAGCCTCTGCCTCCAAATCAGAATACTGTTGTTCTAGCATGTATTCTTTTGCTATAGGCAAAAGTCGTCCATCATAAGGGAAATTGCCTTCTTCATCTTCCAGTACAAGTTCTAAAAGTTCACCAATTTGTTTGTCGTTCTCTTGCTGTTCTTCTAGGTAACTCTGCCATTCTTCTTCGAAAGGGGTACATTCCTCAATCTGTTTGCTTTGCCAATAATCCTCACTGTCTTCATAGTCCAATTGTTCTTGGCTCGTTTCAAGCTCTGTGAAAAGTTCTTCATGTGTGGTCGTTGAGAAAGATGAGATTCTCTTTTCCAAGTCGGCAATATGTTCTTTGGCTTGCCTCGATATTATGATTTGTGTGCCAAGTACCTCAGAATTTAAAGTCGTCCATTCGCCGATTATATCGCTATTTTCGCTACAGGTGCCTGTACTGTCGTTGGAGCATTTCCTGAACTTACTTAAACGTGGACTCCAGTCAATCAATCAGTCTCCCCTACGTTTCATTACGGTAGTTGGAGTATGAATGCCATCTGCATTTTGAGGTGACTTCTTTGCCTTGCATTTTTGTGCATGTATAGCGTGACTTGGAGATTCTGCTTCGGCGATTAGTTGTTCATCGTTTTTATCACATATGTCACAGACCGCAATATGAAGAGATGCAAACTTATATTGTTTGTTTTATATTGTTTTTGCATTTTATGCAATCTACGTTTAGAGTGGCTACAATTTCTTCTTGATTCTATTTCTAATTTAATTGATTCTTCAGGATCTGATGATTCGGTTGAACTGTCACTGATTGGTTCCTGGTTATCGGTGATGATTAATGCTCGTTCTATTGAGAAAAATAAATAAATTCATTAATAAGTCACACTTGCTTCAGGCAGTTGCGTGCAAATCTTACCTAGATATCTAGCTAATTGGTCGATAGTAGGATCGTGGCATTCATTCGCGTTTTTGCAGAAGAATGTAGTTTCCGTCTTGTTATTATGTAATTAATGTAAACGATTTTTGTAAGAACTTTAAATAATATCTTTGACAATCACTGTTCACTGTCGCAGAAACTACTGATGATATATAGGCGATATTTATACCAAAAATATTTCCAAATAGCACAATCCCTTTCAGCAACAGGTAGGGAAGATGCAATTACCTGCCATCATGACTTCCCAGAACTGAAACTTGAAGGTCTTGAAAGTGCGTTTACCACTTGATTACCGGAGTGGCAGTTGCATGTGCGCGGTGAACACTATTGTTTAAGCCCACACGCCAATATGTCTGGTGTGTATATTGGTACGAATACAGGTAGGGAAAAAAAAACGAATCTTCAAGAACTCGCTCGTTTTATAACTCGAAATCCGAGTGTGAAATATGCGAATTGGCGAACACGATTTTTATTTTTTCAGGTCGCTACCTAAATTTGCTCCAAATTTTCGAAGAATAAATCATAACAAATAACAATTTCCTAAAATTGATCATATCAATTCGTAAATATGATCATAAAAGTTTCGGGTCCGCCCTCGGGCGTGATACAACAAATTCCAGTAGTAGCAGTAGGTGTAATTGTGGGCAACCGCAATAGACATTTGGTGTTTGTTTCATGAATCTACCTGTTAAATTCAACACAAATATATACGAACACTGTTGGTCGAAGAGAGTGTGCGTTGTATTCGTCTGCCTTCTAGTTGCAATAGTGCATTGGTCACGTGAGGAGAACATCGGAGTACTCAGCAAATGAACAGTGAGAGAAATTTTCGGTATTTTTTACACACAGATTTTTTATGCTAATAAAATTTGCGTAAGTACTGAATACGAGGCAAAACACGCTGATTTTGACAGTTGATAAATGCAAAATTGAGTCGCGTAAATTATGGAAATGAAAAATATGTTCCTTTTGACGAAAATAACAAAATTTGCTGAAAGGAAAATTTGCAAACAATATAGAAGCCAATTAAAAAAAAAAATAAATGGTTTCCCATTACATCCCATGAAGGGACTGGGGAGAACTTCTCACAATCACTGAGCTGTGCGCTTTCCAGTTTTCACTCACTGATTGGGACCTACAGTTTTACACCGATTCCGAACGGTAATTTGAGAAGCTTTTTCATGGCTAGATACTCGATAGTGTCGCCGTCACTATGCGAGGTGACCGCCGCCGAAAGAAATTTTAAGGTGGTCAGAGCCGGGTTCGAACCCAGGATCTCATGTACAAGAGCCGCGCACACTAACCATTGCACCACCGACGGCCACAGAGAAGCCAATTATCTACCACATTTTTTCCCATCATTATCATGCAACATAATGTTGATCTTGTTTACCAAATTTCCGAAAAATAAATCATAACAAATCACAATTTCCCAAAACTGATCATAACAATTCGTAAATATGATCATGAAAGTTTCGAGTCCGCCCTCGGGCGTTATACAACAAATTCAGTTAGTAGCAGTAGGTGTAATTGTGGGCAACCGCAATAGACATTTTTTATTTCATGAATCTACCTGTAACAAAATTTTTCGTTTAGAGAAAATGACAAAAAGAACTGAATACGGACGGGGCTTAAATGTCTAAAATCTGGAAGAATACGAGGCTTTAAATGGCATTGGCCATTGCAATCAATTTTGCTGCAATATTGGTGCAACCGAATATCTACTACCTCGCTCGCACTCAAAATATGTTTCGCTCACGAGCGTGTGAGCGCAATGAAGCAAATTTAGGTAGCGACCTGAAAAAATAAAAATAGTGTTCGCCAATTCGCATATTTCACACTCGGATTTCGAGTTATAAAACGAGCGAGTTCTTGAAGATTCGTTTCGCGCGTCAAGTTTTTCCCTACCTGAATTCGTACCAATAGACACACCTGACATATTTGCGTGAGGGCTCATACGAAATTTATTGTATTTGTTTCTCAACCCTTGAATGCTTTATAGTATTTGTTGAGATGATCAAATGATCAAATTATTTTCGAATGTCTTGACGTATTTATAATAGAGTTGGCAAATCTCGTTCAGTTAAGAGATCGAACGAACTAGGTCATTTGTTAAAAGTGAACTAGGTCGTCCACCTCGTTCACTCGTTCAATTAGTTTACCTCGTTCATACGTTGACACCCCACCCCGTTCACATAGTTCAATCGTTCATAAGTAGTGTTGCTCATTTCTTTTGTTAAATAAACTCAAAGTTGAAGATATGTTAATGAAAGTTTTTAGACACATTATACAAATGTAATTTTTTTTATTTGTATGTATGTTAGGGTTCAAATTAAAAGTAATTTTATAATTTTTTTTTCAATTAGAATATTTTATTTTGGAATGAAAAATAAAAGTTTAGGAATTTTTTGGTTTATTAAATATGTGTATCTTTTTATTATTATTTTTCCTGTTATCAATGTTTTTCCTTGTTTTGTTTCTCAATTAAATTTTTTTTTTAAATTTTTTTAACTCACAATTTATTTATTTATTATATTACCATATTTTTTTTCTACATACTATTGAAGTCCTGTAGTTTAATTTTTAAATCTTGCTGCATAGGACAAACAAATAAAGTAACATATAAAAAATTCAAAATTAAATGTCAATGTATCACATTTCTTATTTCATTAGTTTAGTTTACTTTCAGTTTATAACACTTTCGCTGGCTTAAAGAGTTATAAAAATATAAAAAAATAAGGCAATTCATTAAAAAATAAAAAAAACAAATACATACAAATTCACATGTATCATAAAACTAATATTTACAGAAATCAAGGCAATTCATTAAAAATAAAAAAACAAAAACATACAAATTCACATGCAACATAAGGCTAATATTTACAGAGACCTAATATTTACAAGTTGTGGTGCAAAAAAACCAATTGTGAAACCTTCTCTGGCTTGAGGAGAGTACGTCTATCATTTACGATGAGACCAGCTGCAGAAAAGATTCTCTCGCAAGGCACTGAAGTGGCTGGAATGCAGAGTCTTTTGAGGACATATTGAAAAACTCGCGGATACAAACATTTTCTTTCTCGCCACCATTCGAGTGGATCACATTTTCTGTTTATATATTCTTCTCTAATGTACTTATCCAACTCTCGAATGGCAGCGGCAGTATTATTCTCCGGTTCTGCAGTTTTTGAGAATTCCTGATCGAATTGATTCCATATGGAATATATCATTTCAATATCCTGGCTTTCCACAGTTTCGATTTGAGAAGACTCTTCTGCAATCCTTGACCTCAAACTAGATAAAGCCTTTTGGTATAAAACCTCACTTTTAAACGACTTTCTTTTAAATCGGGGATCAAGAATTGCGCAATCCGTATAAAGCGGGTTTGCTTCAATATCTCTAAACCGCTTATTGCATTCAGTTTTCAAAGTCTGTATCATCAGAGATATGGCATCGTTGTTTGACGATTTATCCTCCAAAAACTTTTGTAGTGCTGACGACAAAAACAAGACTTTCGAAAGCGTGACATTTTTTTCTCCACATATCTCTTTAGTCACTTCAAAAAATGGAAGAAGACAAGACATGGCTTCTTCAATTATTGTCCATTCAAGAAGAGTCATGTCTATGTTGAGGTGGAGAAGCGAATATGTTGCTGTTATCGGGTCCTTCAGCTTCAGAAATCGTTCGAGCATTTCGTATGTGGAGTTCCACCTCGTTGGCACGTCTTGCTTCAGTTTGAGTTCCGGGAAGCCCATTTGTTTCTGCATATTAATAAGTTTTTTCGAAGCAACTGGACTTCGCCGAAAGTGTTCCACAATTTTCTTCACTTTGGCAAGAGTGGGGTCGATCACTTTAATGCCCTTCATCACTATAAGGTTAAGTGTTAAGTTAAGTATTTCTAGCTGGTAGTTTATACCCAGGACAATGCGATACCATTTCTAAAAGTTTTTTGAACTCCGGTTCTTCTACTAACCGTAACGCATGATGACCTTTGACAATCATGCGAAGTACCTGCTTGTCGATCTTCTCCACTTTTTTTTTATTGGTGGTGCCCGGTGACAGAACTCCGTTATATTTCTTTGCACACGTGGAACTGCAGCCATTCCTTCAGGTACTTGCGCCACACCTTCTGCGGGTACCAACTCATTAGCTTCTGCTGGCTGTCTTTGGGGGTCTATTTGTGCGAACGGGTGTTTCGCTTTCAAATGCCGTTTTAAATTATTCACAGACCCCCCAGATATACTCAGGATACTGCTACAGTACTTGCATTTGGCTTTTTGTCCCCCACATTCAACGAAATGTGACCACAATGGGCTTATTTTTCTTCCGCTAATTTTTACACTTTAACGTCTTTAATTTAAATGATATCGTTCAGTAAAATTGATCAACCCTGGACTATTGACCAACCTGAATTAATTTATATACTGTTCAGGAATAAATTTGTCAACACTAGGCTTGTGTCGAACTCGTTCACTAGTTCTCGAACTCGTTCATTTAAGGTGCCCGATCGTAACAATAACGAACATTCTCGCCGTATCGAACATGTGCATTATGTTAATGAGGGTGATGTCTGGTCACCCTACCCACTACCCAACTCTAGTCAACACTGAACGAGTTTAATAAAAATGAGTTTGACGTCGTTCAATGAACGACACTGATTCACATAGAAAATAGTTTGGCCTCGTTCAGTGAACGACAATAATAATCATTGAACGAACTCGTTCGTTCGTTCAGTTGACTGAACCGTTCAATTGAACTAGGTCGTTCATGAACGACACAAGTCTAATTTATAATATGTACTCTTGCTAAGGCCTAGTCCATACGCTGGCAATAACACTACTTTCCATTTCTCTCCTTGGCTACCGATTTAGTGTTCCCGTAATTCTCGATGTTATTTAAATAATTATACATAACTATTTTGCCCTATATATTTTAGCAGCAATTTCAACGGCATTAAATCCTTTAGATTCTAAAATAAGAATTTTTCCTTTCCGGACCTTTTCGCGACCCATGTTCAAAATTTGTGAACAGATCTATTTAATTGTTGTTGTTTATAATATGTATGTGTACACACTTGATCGAAATTTAAAAATACCTTATTAATGAGATTTCCAGTTTTTATACGTTTTTAAATTTGATGACATGGCATTGTTAAAAAAACCAGGCTTGACACGCGCTGAATCCGGTTAATTTATAACCGGAATATTCAGAAAAGCAGAAGGACGGTTAATCGGATTCCGTCTAAACTATCCTGCCGGAAAACTTTTGACACCAGAAAAATCCTGATACTAAGCATAAATATAGTTGGGTGAGCTGCATTTGGGAATAAACCCAAATTTGCGTACTACCTTTCTTTGGGACAAAGAATTTCACACTTCTTTCAATATTTCTCAAATAGTATCAATTAAATTCAATAACACATATATTGGGCAGTAATATACATATAATTATATACATAACGGGTTTTTCAATAAGAGCGATACAAAAGTTTGTTTTAAATAAAACAAATCCGGTTTTAGATACCAATGAAATTCTTTATTCCTGTGAAAGTACGTTCCACCAGTACGTGGCCACCACGGGCACGCTTACAGAAGTCCAGACGCTGAACAAAATTTTCGACGGTTTGCAAGCATAAATCGGCCGATACTGCTGCAATTTCACGTTCGATATTCGTACGAAGTTCATCAATCGTCGCTGGCTTGTTGGCATAGACCATAGACTTGACGTAGCCCTACAGGAAATAATCTAATGGCAGTGGCTACAACGTACTTTTTTTTTTATCTCAAACCAAAGTTTTATGAAATCAGCATAACAGAAGTAGCAATTCTAATCGAATGTGTAAGGCAGTCATAGGGAAATACTTAAGAGTTTCCATTGCTTTCATGACGACGAGGTAGTAGGCCATTTCATTGAGTTCGAGTTGCTGTTGTAATTTACTCTTTGGTTGGACCAATACGATCAGAAATAAAAGGGAATGCGTATTTTCGTTCGATGCAAACAACATTAAACATAATTTAGTTGTCATTAGTATCAACCAAACACTTTTAAACTTAGTTTGCTGCATGGTCTATAATCTGTATGTCTTCTTTGGTCTATCATTCTACATCATATCCCTTGATTGTCATGTCGAAGTGAAAAGGTGTAATCGATCGGTACATATATTACACCACTTTTACGAATGTAAGACAATGAATTCCATACAGTGAATTTCCTTTTTTAATAAATTTAATTAGAATAATATTTTTAAGAGGATTAAAAGATTAAACGTTAAAAACTGAAGGGGTGGTTGCAAGTCAAAACGCAGAATGTAATGTAAGCCTGACAAGCGTAATCCACGAGTTTCCACTACTCTCTTCGATGCCTCTTCATGGCGGCGAGGTAGTAAGACATTTCATAGAATTTTATTTGCTGCTGTATTTTACCAATTTTACACTTTCGTTGGACATAAAACGGAGAGAAATAAAAGGGAATGCGTATTTTCGTTCAATGCAAGCAACATAAAACATAATTTAGCTGGCATTAGTATCAATAAACACTATTTAAAATTAGTTCCTGTCTTCTTTGGTCTCTCATTCTCCATCATTTCCCTAGTACCTTTTCGATCAGCTGTGCCATAGAATTCACCTGGCACAATCATGAACTGTGAAAAAGTGTGAGTCCCGAATTAGTTTGCTGCATGATTTGCATGGTACAAAGAAATGGTAGAAGCACTAGCCCAGCTGATTTTAACTTTTTTCTGCACTGAGTGTGAGTAAGTTTTTCTCTTATGTCAAAGTTTGTTTACATTTGTTTGTCTGCAACCCCCGTTCGGCAACTGCTGTTTTTGAATTATTTCTCTGCAAAAATTACATAGAAACGTTTTAATTTTCACACTTAAACACTTTCAATATATCAAATAACACTCAATCATTTTCTAAATGGCACTTTTTGCAAATTTGTTCACATTTTCATCATTTTTCTATCAGCTGACTTGACACAACACAAAGAACTGAGCAAAAACAAAATGCCTGTTGTTTTTGGCTTGTTGTATTTGTTGTCGTACTGCATCTACCATTATATTTCTACCATGATGATTTGCTTCAAGTTTCTCTCGCCCATAGACTAATACATACATAGATACTTTTATTCTCTCAACTGACGTGTCATTTCACACTCTTCGTCGTAGGTTTGTGGAAATGAGAGAAATTAAATTTAAAATTAACTTACACCAGGTGGAGTTACAAAATATGTTCACTTAACTTTTTCATGTCGTTTTGGTGTAGAACTGAAAAATTTAAATGTATTTTGCACTTTTTTTTTTACTTTTATCGTTGGTATACATTTGTATTGTATTTAACACAACTAGTTTGTCACAAAAACAGTAAATTCAGTTGTCGTACCTTTGGTGAACGTTTGCCCTATCTGGTATTATTGAACCCATGTTTTCCACCATTCTATGTTTACTTTCCACCGTACTCATAGGTCATTTAATTTATTGAGAGAATAAAAGTATCTATGTATGTATTAGTCTATGCTCTCGTCTATCCACTCTGTTTTCTATCAATTTCCTATTACTCATGATATATTTTTTGACAAGCGAGCCGAAGAAGAAAGCTCCGCCGTACAGTTATTGCCTTAATATCAGTTGCATGTGCGTAAGCATGTAAACTCTCTTTTGTTGTATTAGTTTAGTAAACATTACATTTAATGTGAGAACACGATTGAGTTGTGCACGTCCTGTTTCACAGTTCATGATTGTGCCAGGTGAATTCTATGGCACAGCTGATCGAAAAGGTACTAGGGAAATGATGGAGAATGAGAGACCAAAGAAGACAGGAACTAATTTTAAATAGTGTTTATTGACACTAATGACAGCTAAATTATGTTTTATGTTGCTTGCATTGAACGAAAATACGCATTCCCTTTTATTTCTCTCCGTTTTATGTCCAACGAAAGTGTAAAATTGGTAAAATACAGCAGCAAATAAAATTCTATGAAATGTCTTACTACCTCGCCGTCATGAAGAGGCATCGAAGAGAGTAGTGGAAACTCTTAGATTACGCTTGTCAGGCTTACATTACACTCTGCGTTTTGACTTGCAACCACCCCTTCAGTTTTTAACGTTTAATCTTTTAATCCTCTTAAAAATATGTAAAAATTCTAATTAAATTTATTAAAAAAGGAAATTCACTGTATGGAATTCATTGTCTTACATTCGTAAAAGTGGTGTAATATATGTACCGATCGATTACACCTTTTCACTTCGACATGACAATCAATATGAAACAAAATGGCAGAAATACGAAAGTGAAGAGAGAGAAACGTCAAAACTCCCCACAAACTCTACCCCGCCAGCAACGCCACACCTCTGACCCAAAAAACGCGGTAGGCGCGCGTCGAACACGCGCGTGAAAGCCATAGTGTAATGCAGATCTTACTCTATGAATCAGGGATGATATTTGTAGTGGGTAAGGACTTTTTTACCTCCTTTCGATTTCAAAAAAAAAGCTTGAAAAAACATGCTAAATTCTTTTTAGTACTGTTTTGGACAATTTTTGCAAGCTTTTGACTTTCGAGCTCCATTTTTAGCATTTTTTGTGCATAAATTGGTATTTTTTTAATGTAGATTTGTTTTTCGGAACTGAACTCTGAAATAATACTTATTTCCAACCAGGAATTGTAACATACATATATAGAATTATCACGGGTGTCGATATTAAATATTTATGTGTAGGCTTTTAACAAATCCGTTACTGCAAAAGTATGTTGGTCCAGATTTCTTGTTAATTTCATTAATTTTGATGTACGGATAACATGACTTTAAAAAACAAAAATAAATTTGTCGGATTGTGAATTTTGCCTAAGTTTAGTACTGGTCCAATTGGAATAGACCATTCAACCGTCTAAATCAATTTCAAAAACGAAAACAGCATTTATTAAAGCGGTTACTTGGTGAACCGCTTTAGAGTTTATATGGTTGAATATTTCAAATTTGAATACGGCTTTTTAATTTTAGCCTTGATGATAATATTTTCTAATTTAAATATGGTTTTTCTATATGAAATTTTATAAAAAATATGCCACTTAATCTAAATTATTAATTTTTCGTATGAATTTAAAAGTTGTATTTTTCAAAATTTGATAAAAAGAATTTATTTTAAATATAATTTTTTATTTGAATTTGAATTTTTATGACCGATTTTTCTTAGTTTTTTGGTTAATATAACTACTGTGCCTGAATTAATACCATCGGTCGATCATCAATCGTATATATACAAACTCAATTCTGCAATTCACATGTGCGAATTAGTATCGATCGAAGATCCCTAAGTATCAACATCACTGAAAGGCCTATAATTCCAACAACAAGAACAGACAGAATTTTTCCACCATGTTCTTCTTGTCCTCATGCGTTCTCGCATTGTTGCAGTGCTTTTGAGGTCGGGTTTTTAATCAATATCACAGAGTTGTATTTTTCCGTGGTATAACATTTTTTTTGAAGACCCTGCTAGTGTCGGTGTCGTTTATTTGAATTAGAATTTTTATGACTGATTTTTGTTAGTTTTTGGTTAATGTATGTATGAGGAATTCATACTACAAGCTTACAAGTCATGAACATTTTTCTAATTGAAAAATGGTTGGTTTTTGTTGATACCATCGGTTGATCATCAATCGTATATATACGAGTAAAAACTTCCAACAACTCAAAAATCCAGACAGAATTTTTCCACCATGTCCTTCTTGTCCTCATGCGTTCTCGCATTGTTGCATTAATTTTAAAATAAAGATAAAATTTGAGCACGTGTTTAAAATTTGAATAATCATAGTATTATTCTATTTTTCGTTTTCTATTCGACCTTTTTGAATAGTTAGATCATGATACAAATACAAGGTAGTAGCGTCAGCCCATATGATTTTCTTTGGTTACATTTCATCGTACCCAGTAAATGTCAAAGTTGTTTGTGTGAGTGCGTTCTCGTTTGATTTCATCTATCTATGTTCACAATTGCACATGTATGTGTATATTTTTATCAGCTGATTTTGACAATAACTGGGTATGGAAATTACAACAATGCTAATTTTAATTTAATCAATATCTGATTTGAAGCCAATCACATCCACTAAATACTAAATATATCGATTTGTATGGGATGTACCAGAAGGAGTGTGGTTCATTTGCAATCCCTAACTAAGTTTGGTTAAATAATTGCCAATGACAAAATTTCATTGTGATCGTTAAAGGGGTTTACGGCAGTTAGCGTGTTGACGAACTAGACGAACTATGGGATGTACCGGAAGGAGTGTGGTTCATTTGCAATCCCTAACTAAGTTTGGTTAAATAATTGCCAATGACAAAATTTCATTGTGGTCGTTAAAGGGGTTTACGGCAGTTACCGTGTTGACGAACTAGCCAGACGGGGTTGGTCCATAGATACCTTCCATCTAATATGACTCATTCTATGCGTTTCACTTTTCCGTATCTAATGACGTATGCCCCATCCCTATGCGTGAGGGTGCTCGAATAAATATGGTCTACGCAATTGTGTTTTTTTTTATCGAATATAAAGTGTAAAGTGCCGCAGTACTTAAATTTGTGATTGTTTAAATTTTAGCACTTTTTTTTGCAAATTGCACTTTCGTTTTCATGTTTTTTTGATAGCATCTGGCAACAAGCAGTAGGAATTTTGTTTTTCTATCAAAGGCCGACCTTTTCAAACTCAGCTGATCGAAATTATTTAAAAATTAGATGAAAAGATTGACAACCCGTACGCAGATTAAATAAATTTTGATCAATATGTTCTACAAACAGCACGTTAATCTTTCGGTGTAAATACAGATTTATTTAATTATTTTATAAAAAGTACTTTTCCATTATCAATTTCATACTTTTTATTATCAATTTCATTAATTTGGATGTACGGAGAACATGACTCTAAAAACCAAAAATAAACTTGTCGATTTGTGAATTTGCCTCCAGGATCATTACTGCTCAAAATCGATTAGACGGTTCAAGGGGTTACTTGGTTAATCGACCATGTATGAGAAGTTCATACGACTAATTGAAAAATGGTTGGTTTTTGTCGGAATAATAAATAGAGAATTCAGTTAAATACATGCCTAACTTCTGTGCCTGAATTGATTTAGCCGACAAACCTTCAAGTACCGTGCCAAATTTGCCCATATTCAATAGCAGAGTGACATGTGCAAAATATTATCATATTAGCAATTTAGGATGTGTTGTTTTTGGAGTATTTATCATGACTTCCAGCCAATTGTCCGCTCAACATTTGAATGGGATGTACCTTAAGGTGTAAGGTCATACAACTGATTTAATTAGTGATGCCAATAATTTTACAATTTATATCGATTTACAATTTATATAGTATTTTAGAATGCATCGAAAACAGAGTGTCGAAAGTGAAACGTTGCCTTCGTCGAGGTGAAGCGCGTATTTAGGAATTGAACTGAAGAATTAATTTTGAGATGTTTTTTTCGATTTTTTTTTTGTTTGCAAATTTTCAATATTTTTATTTTGAACTGGCTGTCGAGCAAAAATGTGAGTCTATCCCCGCCCCAAGAGCTCCGAAATTAAGGACAAACCAATTAGTGGAAATCGCATCTTTAATTTATTAAAAAATAAAATTATTAGTTATAAATTTGTAAGGTTTTTTTTTTTAATTTAATTGTATTAGTTTTATTTATATCTCAAAGGAAAGGAGTTACAAGTAAAATTTTTTTTTATCAAAATATAACTAAATAAATATTTTAAAAGTGGTGTAAGTTTTGTGTAGAATAAAATCCTTGTAGATTACTATCTAAGGATGGACCATTTCAGCCGGCCACAGATAACTGACTGGCGAGCTGGCAGGAGAATATACCCCTGTAAAATATGCATTGACCGCCATATTTTCCTGTTTCGGTTCGTAAGCGCCTGTTAGAGTTGCAGCACCTTCTCCCAAACTCACGCGCAGATTGTCTATTTCATTTTGCACAGCCTGAATTTCATCTAATTTTTTCTTGAACATTTTACGGGCGTTTTCTCGTATTCCTTCAGCCTCTGCCTCCAAATCAGAATACTGTTGTTCTAGCATGTATTCTTCTGCTATAGGCAAAAGTCGTCCATCATAAGGGAAATTGCCTTCTTCATCTTCCAGTACAAGTTCTAAAAGTTCACCAATTTGTTTGTCGTTCTCTTGCTGTTCTTCTAGGTAACTCTGCCATTCTTCTTCGAAAGGGGTACATTCCTCAATCTGTTTGCTTTGCCAATAATCCTCACTGTCTTCATAGTCCAATTGTTCTTGGCTCGTTTCAAGCTCTGTGAAAAGTTCTTCATGTGTGGTCGTTGAGAAAGATGGACTTAGAGATTGTTGAGCTCGCTTAACTTGTTGTATTTGCTCTTCATATTCTGAGATTCTCTTTTCCAAGTCGGCAATATGTTCTTTGGCTTGCCTCGATATTATGCTTTGTGTGCCAAGTACCTCAGAATTTAAAGTCGTCCATTCGCCGATTATATCGCTATTTTCGCTACAGGTGCCTGTACTGTCGTTGGAGCATTTCCTGAACTTGCTTAAACGTGGAGTCTCGTCAATCAGCGAGTCTCCCCTACGTTTCATTACGGTAGTTGGAGTATGAATGCCATCTGCATTTTGAGGTGACTTCTTTGCCTTGCATTTTTGTGCATGTATAGCGTGACTTGGAGATTCTGCTTCGGCGATTAGTTGTTCATCGTTTTTATCACACATGTCACAGTCCGCAATATGAAGAGATGCAAACTTTTCGACCAAAAGTAAAATTTCCTCGTCGTCTAGAGCCTTGTCATAGGTTTCGTAACACTGTTCCAAATGCTGCGATTCATCCTTTTCTGTTGATTTGCATTGAGATGCCATGTTTTTCTCCAATAGCTCCGTATATTGTTTTTGCATTTTATGCAATCTACGCTTAGAGTGGCTACAATTTCTTCTTGATTCTATTTCTAATTTAATTGATTCTTCAGGATCTGATGATTCGGTTGAACTGTCACTGATTGGTTCCTGGTTATCGGTGATGATTAATGCTCGTTCTATTGAGAAAAATAAATAAATTCATTAATAAGTCACACTTGCTTCAGGCAGTTGCGTGCAAATCTTACCTAGATATCTAGCTAATTGGTCGATAGTAGGATCGTGGCATTCATTCGCGTTTTTGCAGAAGAATGTAGTTTCCGTCTTGTTATTATGTAATTAATGTAAACGTTTTTTGTAAGAACTTTAAATAATATCTTTGACAATCACTGTTCACTGTCGCAGAAACTACTGATGATATACTTCAACTCAAAGGCGATATTTATACCAAAAATATTTCCAAATAGCACAATCCCTTTCAGCAACAGGTAGGGAAGATGCATGACTTCCCAGAACTGAAACTTGAAGGTATTGAAAGTGCGTTTACCACTTGATTACCTGAGTGGCAGTTGCATGTGCGCGGGGAACACTATTATTTAAGCCCACACGCCAATATGTCTGGTGTGTATATTGGTACGAATACAGGTAGGGGAAAAAACGAATCTTCAAGGACTCGCTCTCGTCCCAAACAATTACCCAATAATTGTTTTTCTACGAAATAACTTCGGCGTAACAACCCTGTTCTTGATTTTGCCTACGAAATTTTCTCAAAGAGCTGAGTACCAAGCAAATGAAATGTGAGCGAAATTTTCGGTTCATGAAACTGTCGTTATTTTTTATACACGTGGTAACGAAAATTTTATTAAATCTGAATATTGGGCTGTTGCAAAAAGTTGCCGCATCTTTTTGATTTACCTTTCAAATATTTCATGAAATTGTGGTCTCCATTTGATTTTCAACGCGTGTAGATTTTGCTTACGAAATGTTCGCGAACATCGGAGTACTCAGCAAATGAACAGTGAGAGAAATTTTCGGTATTTTGTACACACGGATTTTTTATGCTAATAAAAATTGCGTAAGTACTGAATACGAGGCAAAACACGCTGATTTTGACAGTTGATAAATGCAAAATTGAATCGCGTAAATTATGGAAATGAAAAATATGTTCCTTATGACGAAAACAACAAAATTTGCTGAAAGGAAAATTTGCAAACAATATAGAAACCAATTATCTACCACATTTTTTCCCATCATTATCATGCAACATAATGTTGATCTTGTTTACCAAATTTCCGAGAAATAAATCATAACAAATCACAATTTCCCAAAACTGATCATAACAATTCGTAAATATGATCATAAATGTTGCGGGTCGCCCTCGGGCGTGATACAACAAATTCAGGTAGTAGCAGTAGGTGTAATTGTGGGCAACCGCAATAGACATTCGATTTTTATTTCATGAATCTACCTGTCAAATTCGATACAAATATATTCGAACACTGTTGGTCGAAGAGAGTGTGCGTGGCTTATAGTGGCTGACGGGAGATTTGTATTCGTCTGCCTTTCAGTTGCAATCATGCATTGGACACGTGAGGAAGGGTCATTTTGTGTTGAAGCGTATTTTCAAATGCGCACGTATTTTTCAAATGCGCACTCGATCATTGCAGTGCAGCGTGCTTTTCGTTTACAAACAAAACGTATGGTACTAGAGTGAAACAAACCCCAGAGAACTCTGCATTCGGACCGCGTCACTGTGTGGTGCGCCATATAACGAGTAGGCATCATTGGCCCTTACTTTTTCCAGGATAACCGTCTTGACGTAACTGTGAACTCCGAACGGTACTTGACTATGATACAGGATTTTTTTCAGGTGGCTCTTGAGGCAATGCAATTTGAGGATACATGGTTCCAACAGGATGGTTTCGTAGGCAAAATCAAGTACAGGGTTGTTACGCCGACAACTTCTCAAATCTAAAATGTTTTCAAACTGAAAAAAATGAAATTTGTTAGGAAAGATACCATCATTCTTTCAATAGTTTCTCAAATTTTTTGTAAGAAAGACACAAAATGTTGTATTTTTTTAAACACGGGCCTTGCCAAAGGTGTTAAATGCAATTTCAAATTTTTAGGGCATTCAACCTAGGGCAAGCCTTGGCAGAAAATTAAAGATTTTTGAACAAAATTTGAAAATTTTGAGTTTGGTAAAAGTCTCGCTTGTTGATTTTCATAATTTTTTAAACCAAATTCTAGACTGAAATGAGGTTAACTACAAGGCAGTAAAAATGTTTCATCGCACGCATAATCTTGATCAGTAAAGCTGAATTTTAAAAAAAAACTTGAATTTTCATAACGGACTTTTTTGGGAGTAAAAATCTTTCTCAAGTAATATTAGTTTCATTATATTATAATTATAATATAATACAAAATTGCGGTATTACGTTGTTAAATACTTCAAATCGAATTTGCACGGAATTAAAAAATATATCTTTTTTTTCAATTTTTTTTGTAATTTTTCCATGCAGTGCTGTGGAGTGCTCGGAGTCGGCGATATGTGCCTGGAGTCAGAATTGCCACCTATAAAAATTTGTTCGGGCAGAAACTATTTATTTTATTTACTTTGGTTTTCAAATAAAACACAAACTTATTTAGGTCTAATATTTCATCTTTAAAAAATTTAAACTTTGAGAGATTGTCGTTACCGACCGATTTGAAAGACTTTAACAATTTGTTCAACCTAATACTGTTTGAAGTTTAGTCAGTGTAGCATTTTGACTCAAAATTACCAAGATATTGCCAAAAGACTAAACAATGACAGTCCAAAAATTGATATGTTACACTTTTGATTTCAACTAACTATCATTGTAACGGTCAGACTCCGAGTGTTTTTTGTTTGTGCTGCTTAGTAGAATCTTAAAAACAAAAAATCTGGTTACAAGTTTCACCGTCTGTAGCAAACCGTGCGTTGAAAGAAGGTGCATTTAGATACAATATTCTGAAGGCCTGACTTCTCCCCTATAAATACCAATCTGACCGATAATTTAGAATTTCTGAAATTACTACCACTTTATTTTGCAATTGGTCCCATTGTCCGTGTGGCAGAATACTAATGGAAATAAGAGGCAAACTTCTTTAAGATAAAGGTGACTGTACAAAAAGGCTTAGTTCATTTGCTAAATTTATTAAAAACGACACTTAATTTAACTAAGGCATTTACATTTAAGTGTAGTAGTGTCTAATTCCTGAATATGATCCCAATTAACGTATTTAAGAACTTACTTTTTACGAACACTGTTTTGTATAGTATTTCATATTGGTTTGAATATAAAGCAAGTGGTTCATGTCAAAACCCTGTTTTATTTTTGTGAGTAATTTTTGCGTGATTGTCGTGAATCACGCGTGAATGTGAGTAGGTTCAAATTCTGCTCACGTGAACGTGAGAACTGACAAAATCTCCGTGCGTGAGCGTGAGTCAAAACTGACTCACGTGCCCATCTCTAGTAGCGATATTTCACACTCGGATTTCGAGTTATAAAACGAACGAGTTCTTGAAGATTCGTTTCGCGCGTCAAGTTTTTCCCTACCTGTATTCGTACCAATAGACACACCAGACATATTGGGGTGTGTGCTTAAATATCTGAAATATCAACTACAGTTAATTGAGAGAATTTGTATTTACATTGTTTTATTCTCTCATCTACTCAAGTTTGCTTAGACCCCTTTCACACTCGGCAAGTTACTTGCGCAAGTCTCTTGCCCAAGTCTTGGTTTGTTGATGACAGAGGTAAGGTCGGGATAGGGGAATAAATTTTGAGTACAGACTTGCTTGTACTCGGAAAGTTGAAAAACTGACTTGCGCAAGTAACTTGCCGAGTGTGAAAGGGGTCTTACTGCATGTCGATCTCATACAATATTTATTGTACAGTGAGTCTCAATATAAATTATACACGTCTCTTTTTCAAACATTTATTGTTCTTGGTTTTAACTCTTAGTTTTTTTTAAGGTTGCTCTTTTTTCAAACAATATTTAATACTCTCCAAGTTAAAAAAAACTAACGCAAAATTCCAACAACAATATAAGTTTAGCACCAAAAACAAAACGCACTTGATATTTATCGCGTCAATATGAAGTGTACAGGCGAGTTCTTGTTTAAAGTGCAGCAGAGAGCAAAATATTTAACCGTTATATTTTGTTATTTTTTCAATTTGTCATTTGGCTTTATTTTAAGAATCATTCTTGATCTCTATTCACACGTGCTGACAACCACAGGTTTTTTTGTGCAAATATTTTTTTCCTAAAATGGGTAAGCAAACTTCAGTGGATACGCGTGAACTTGTGATAAAACTACGCAAGGAAGGAAAAACGTTCAGAGAAATTGGCGAATTAATCAACAGAAATCACAACACCGTAAAAAAATTATCGACAAGTACAATAACACTGGAAAATTACAGAATATTGACCATCCACGTAGACCGCGACGGCTTAATAAGACCCAAATACGAAGTATTGTACGGACGGTTAAGGCGAACCCCTTTGAAAGCGCTGTTAAAATAGCAAAAAAGACGTTTCGGATTCATCAGGAGTAAGTGTAAGTGATTTTAAGGGATAATTTGGCACCTAGTGTTAAAAAGTTAGGCTTGGGTCATTCTTGGGTCTTCCAACAATACAATGATCCAAAGCATACGGCTAAACTCGTGAAGGAATGGTTGCTGTACCGCACTCCAAAGCAGCTCGATCATCCCCCTCAGTCCCCTGATCGGAACCCTATAGAACATTTGTGCGAACATCTTGACCAACAAATTCCGAAAAAGAACCATTACCAGTAAAAAAAGATATGCTAAAATCAATTTTGGTCGAGGAGAGGCAAAATATTTCATCTGAAGTTACTACTAACCTTGTGAATTCTATGCCTAGACGTTTACAGGCCGAAATAAAAGCAAAAGGAAAGCAGACACAATACTGAGATATTTTTTTTATAAAATACATATTTTTGTATACTTAATATTGACGCTTTAAATATGCAGTCCTTTTTGTTTTTAATGTTGAACAAAATATGTTGTAATTTTATTTTCATTCTTTTTTAACTTTGCGACTATTTAATATTGTTTTAAAATGAGTGTTATATTTGATGAGTGTTATATGAAAATGAGTGTTATATTATATGAGTTAAATATTTGTAAAATAAATATCACAATTAAAAATAAAACTTGTATAATTTATACTGGTGCTCATTGTATTTGTTTCTCAACCCTTGAATGCTTTATAGCAATAGCATAAAGCAAATGATCAAATTATTTTCGAATGTCTAGACGTATTTATAATATGTATGTACTCTTGCTAAGGCCTAGTACATACGTAGGCAATAACAACACTTTCCATTTCTCTCCTTGGCTACCGATTTAGTGTGTGTGTTGGCTACCGATTTAGTTTTCCCGTAATTCTCGATGTTATTTAAATAATTATACATAACTGTTTTGCCCTATATATTTTAGCAGCAATTTCAACGGCATTAAATCCTTTAGATTCTAAAATAAGAATTTTTCCTTTCCGGACCTTTCCGCGACACATGTTCAAAATTGTTAACAGATCTATTTAATTGTTGTTGTTTATAATATGTATGTGTACACACTTGATCGAAATTTAAAAATACCTTATTAATGAGATTTCCAGTTTATATACGTTTTTAAATTTGATGACATGGCATTTGGCATTCTTTTATTTCAGGACTTATATTTATTAAAAAAACGAGGCTTGACACGCGCTGAATCCGGTTAATTTATAACCGGAATATTCAGAAAACCAGAAGGACGGTTAATCGGATTCCGCCTAAACCATCGGTCTAAACTATCCTGCCGGAAAACTTTTGACACCAGAAAAATCCTGATACTAAGCATAAATATAGTTGGGAGAGCTGCATTTTGGGAATAAACCCAAATTTGCTTACTACCTTTCTTTGGGACAAAGAATTTCACACTTCTTTCAATATCAATTAAATTCAGTGACACATATATTGGGTAGTAATATATAATTATATACATACTTCGAATTGAATTTGCATAAGAATTTCCAACGCTATCTACCTTTCTAGTTTCTAGAAAAATCAGATAGAATTCTTGAAGCATTGTCCTCTTTTTTTTTTTTTTGTTTTTTTTTTTTTTTTTTTAATGTTTATTTATTTGTAAATATTATGTTTAAACTATAATAAACACTAGTTAACAATAACAATTTTATTATATACAATGTCTCTTAATCGAGCACTCTAGTATTATCAATATGATAAAGATTGTTTTTCACAATATACAAACTATATTTTCTTCTTATTCAAGATTAAGAATATATAATAATTGTTTGCAATGAAATTTTTTTTAAAAACATTGCTTTTATGATTTTTTTTTTGGTAAGAGGGCTTGTGTCAAGAGGTAAAAACGAGAAAAAAAATATAATTAATTATCAATATATCCACCAAAATTTTTTGTTTTTAGTTTGTTGTAAATATCTCAGATCTTTTCTCGATATGCTTGTGCTATATCTGATATTTAAGTGATCCTTGTTGCAATTGACAGCTTTTATATTGGCTCGTCTATAGTTGTGATAAAAGACTGGAATACCATTTTCGATTTGAATAATTCTTTTGTTATCGAGATAGACAAAAGCCTCAGGTGGAACAAACCCCTTATCTAGGCAATCAATTATATATCCTTGATCAGTATAATAAGGCGCCATTATATAATTATTTTCATAACATTGTATACATTTTAATATATTATTTCTTATTAGATGTATTATAAAATTGTCTATTCTTATTATATTGGCACTATTGTACAATTTCTTATTAGATATGTATTTGGTATAATTACTTTGCGATGACCTATAAATTGATGTGCAAGCTCTTAAACATTTTCTTTCAAAAACTCTAATTTTTTCCATATTTGAAGGTGATATGTTGAACCAAATTGGACAACCATATGTTAATACCGGTCTAATTAGGGACTGGTACATTATTATTTTAACTCTAGGTTTTATAAATTTGGAATGAAACAATGGTCGGTAATTATAGAACGCTTTTCTAGCTTTTGTAAGAATTTCTTTGACGTGTTGATTAAAATACAAAAATTTGTCTAGGTATAGACCAAAATATTTTACAACCTCCTTATTGGGAATGTTGCAATTTGCCAAGCTTGATTTGATTCCAAACTTCTTCCAATTTCTTCTTATATTATTATTGCATTTGTCAACTGTCGGTCTGAAAAGTATTGTCTCACATTTTTGTGCGTTGATTTTCATATTCCAATTGATTGTATACTGTTCAACTAAATTGTAGGTTTTTTGAAGATTAATATTAATTTTGTCGATTTTATCGTCCGCATGATATATGATTATGTCATCTGCAAACGAGATTATATTATCTACACTGTTTAATAGATCTATTATGTACAAATTAAAAAGGATTGGAGAATTTACAGTTCCCTGTTGTAGTCCGTTATCTATCTTAAACGATTTTGAACTTTTAATTTTCTGATTACAAACCATAAAGATTTTATCACTTATCATATTATATATTAATATAATTTGATTTAGTGGAAATTTAAACTGAAATAATTTATACACTAGGCCTGGAATCCATACACTATCAAAGGCCTTTTCCATATCAATAAGGCACGCACCTGTACATAACTTTTTGTGCCAGTTCCAATTAATGTCAGAAGTAAATTTATGTATGGCATTAACTGTCGAATGTTTGAATTTGAAACCAAACTGCTTATCACATATAATATTGTTATCATTACAAAATTTTGTTATATTGTTGTTGATGCAGGCTTCGAATATTTTGCTAATATTAGGCAATAGACTTATAGGCCGTAGATTTTCAGGATTATTCGGATCTTTATCCTTCTTAGGTAAGATCACAATCTTTGCCGTTTTCCACTTATTTGGGAAGTATGAATTATTGAGCATATTATTGAACAATTTACAATAATCATCAATCATTACTTGAGGAATGTTCCTTAGTACTATATTGGGTATGTTGTCAGTTCCCGAAGATAGTTTATTCCTTAAATTGTAGAAAATGTAATACAGATTCTCTTTCGTTACGAAAAAATCTGAAAATTGTGCTTCATTTACATAATCTGATAAACTTGTTTCACTGAAGTTAATTAAAGTTGATTTATTGCTTTCGAATAGTGTTTTTATTTCTAAGAAATTATTAAAAATTTCATTAACTTGTACATGTATAAGATTTTCCTGATTTATTTCCTTTTCGGCATGTACTGACTCTAAAAATGCCCCTATTGTATCTAACATTTGAACTGGTTCCTCTATAACGTAATTATTTGAATCGTGTTTGCTTAAATTTTGCGGATTTATACAAGCATTGGTTAGATAAAATTCAACTTGCACTGGAATTTTTATTTGCTGAAGATTTAAAGGTGTAAATTTTTTAAAGTTTTTCTTTATTTGCCCAAACATATTTTGTGAATCTTTAGGGTCCATATTTGTTAGCCTTTCCTGAATGCGACGATTAATAATTATTACAATATTTTCCTTTATAAGTTTTTTGACCATTTTTAGTTTAGCTTTTTCCATATTTATAGCGTCTTCAGTAAGTGTACGTTCTAGCCTATTGTGTTTCTTGAATCAAAATGAACGAAGGGGTTTGAATTCGGTATAACTTTTTATTTAAGACATATTTATTACATTTTTTTTTTTACTACAATATATAAATGGGGAATATTTTTAGTTTAGTTATGAAAACTAATATCTAGCAAGTGGTGGCCCTTTTTTGCTTCGCATATTCGTGCTCTTTCCAACACATTTTCCATCACTTTTCGCAAAACTTCAGGTGTTATGTTGCTTATTTCGTCGCGTATATTGCTTTTTAATTGCTGGATGGTTCTAGGCTTATTAATGTAGACTTTTCCTTTCAAATAAACCCAAAGAAAAAAGTCTGGAGCGGTTAAATCCGCTGAACCCGGAAGCCAATTAAAATCACTTGTACGCGAAATAATTCGTTCACCAAAGATGTCCCGTAAAAGAGCCATTGTGTCCCTTGCAGTGTGGGCTGTGGCTCCATCTTGTTGGAACCATACTTGCGGATGGTTTTCCACGGCTGGCCATAAAAAATTGTCCAACATTGTCCGATATCTGACACCATTGACGGAAACGGCGACCCCGTGTTCATTTTCAAAAAAAATAAGGACCAATTATCCTTTCCGATGAAACACCGCACCAAACCGTACACTTAGGTGGATGTATTTCTCTCTGTTGAACTACTCTCGGTTTTTCCGTAGCCCATATCCTGCAGTTTTGCTTATTAACGAACCCACTTAATTGGAAATGGGCTTCGTCGCTCATATTTAAATTATGAACAAAATTATGATTTTCTTAAGTGAGTGAAGTTATAAACGTTTATAACTAGCAAAGACACAAACCATTTTGCTTATTGTGTATGGTTAGGATGAAATTAATTTGTAACCTGCTGCGAAAATTTAGCTTTTCCCAGAAAATATTGAAGCAACCACAACAAAATTTGCACACGACATGGAAAAACCCCTGATCTATCCAGAAATGGTGCAACCCAGAAGATTCTTTATTCTAGGACATTGTCACAAGGCTGTGAATATTGGAGTGGTTGAGTGGGCATATCCGGAAAACGGCGGGGGTGGCATCAATCATGGGGATACCATAAGTAGTCTGGGAGCCCCGGTATCCAACCCTGTCCCCACTTTTTTCAGATTCGATTTCAGAGTGGGCGTATCCGTAGGGAGAAAATTCAGATTTCATATGGAAAATTCTGGAGAGGGCGAGGGGGCATATCGGAAATTCGGCGAGGGTGGCATCAATCATGGGGATACCATAAGTAGTCTGGGAGCCCCGGTATCCAACCCTGTCCCCAGTTTTTTCCAATTCGATTTCAGAGTGGGCGTATCTGTAGTTAAAAAATTCAGTTTTCATATGGAAAATTCTGGAGCGGATGAGTGGACATATCGGAAAAACGGCGGGGGTGGCATCGATCATGGGGATATCATAAGTCGCCTGGGAGCCCCGGTTTCCAACCTTGTCCCCACTTTTTACAGATTCGATTTCAGAGTGGGTGTATCCGTAGGGAAAAAATTCAGATTTAATATAGAAAATTCTGCAGAGGACGAGTGGACATATCTAAAAACCGGCGGGGGTGGCATCGATGGTGGAGATAGCATACGGAAAATTCATATGGAAAATTCTGGATCGGATGAGTGGACATATCGGAAAACCGGAGGGGTGGAATCAATCATGAGGACATCGTAAGTAGTCAGGGAGCCAGAGTATCCAACCCTGTCCCCACTTTTTACAGATTCGATTTCAGAGTGGGGGTATCCGTAGGGAGAAAATTCAGATTTCATATAGAAAATTCTGGAGAGGACGAGTGGGCATATCGCAAAAACGGCGGGGGTGGCAACAATCATGGGGATATCATAAGTAGTCAGGGAGCCAGGGTATCCAACCCGGTCCCCACTTTTTTCAGATTCGATTTCAGAGTGGGCGTATCTGTAGTGAAAAAATTCAGTTTTCATATGGAAAATTCTGGAGCGGATGAGTGGGCATATCGGAAAAACGGCGGGGGTGGCATCAATCATGGGGATATCATAAGTAGTCTGGGAGCCCCGGTATCCAACCCTGTCCCCACTTTTTTTAGATTCGATTTCAGAGTTGGCGTACCTGTAGTGAAAAAATTCAGTTTTCATATGGAAAATTCTGGAGCGGATGAGTCGACATATCGGAAATTCGGCGGGGGTGGCATCGATCATGGGGATATCACGCGTCGTCTGGAAGCCCCGGTATCCAACCCCGTCCCCACTTTTTACAGATTCGATTTCAGAGTGGGGGTATCCGTAGGGAGACAATTCAGATTTCATATGGAAAATTCTGGAGAGGACGAGTGGGCATATCGCAAAAACGGCAGGGGTGAAATCAATCATGGGGATACCATAAGTAGTCAGGGAGCGAGGGTATCCAACCCTGTCCCCACTTTTTTCAGATTCGATTTCAGAGTGGGCGTATCCGTAGTGAATAAATGCAGTTTTCATATGGAAAATACTGGAGAGGACGAATGGGCATATCGGAAAAATGGCGGGGGTGGCATCAATCATGGGGATATCATAAGTAGTCTGGGAGCTCCGGTATCCAACCCTGGGCCCACTTTTTCCAGTTTCGATTTCAGAGTTGGCGTAGCCGTAGATAATGGAAAATATTGTTATCATTGTCAAATTCAGGAGAGGATGAGTGGACATATCTGCAAAATCGTAGGGGTGGCATCGTTCATGGGAATACCATAAGTAGTAAATAGTTAAATTCCTAAAACAAAAAATACCCACAACTCGTAAGTGATGCGTCAAACCGTAAAATCACATTTTTGACCTTCGATGAAGGCGCTGGCCACGTAATTTTTTAATCTTTTTCAATGGTACGCAACCTATACACTAAATGAAACACCCACAAATATTCGGAACAGATCCGAAAAACGACGTACAGTAAAAAAACAAAAATGATCCTTCTACATTGGGTAAATTAAAAAGTTCGAAAAACTGTACCTTATTGTGGTTCTGCTTACATACATGAAACTGTATACTTGTCTTTTTTTAATTTCAAAACATTGTGCAAAAACTGAACAAAATTTAATATTTAGAAATGGTATTGGCAAAATACACACAATTATTTATAGAAACACTCACATGTACTTACTCACTCCTTTTTTTCAGAAAAAAGTGCTAGGAGCCTTTTAGCTCTATTTGTAAATAATTGCCTCATATATATGGCAATATGTTATTTTATTTTATGTTTATGTATTATGTTATGTAATGTATTTTTATCGTTATTAAATAATACAGCATTATGTTTTTGTTTAAGGCCTTAAGATTTCAGCTGAAGAGCTGGGAAATTTTTCGATATTCCTCAATAAATCCTAAGCAGTTTGTAATTTTGCTTTGCAATCTGAGACTATATTGTAACTCTTTCCTTATACAATAATTCTTTGTAACGTCTCTCAAACAAAATATTAATTATTAACTTTTTCCCAAATGTAGTCCAAAATTCCAAAATTAAGTCCAATTTCACCGAAGTCCTTCTTCTTGAAGTACCAATGGCAAAGTAATTACATATCTGAACCGTATGTTTTGTATTGGTTAGACTAAACACTTTTTCCAACACATATTGAAGCCTCAGGAATAGATAATATTACTTGAGCGATTTTAAAAATATTAACGAAAAAAGTGGTTGTTTGTACCAAAACATTCTTGAATGCACCATTGTACCAAAAAAGTTTCAATTGCACCAAAAGTGGTTCATTGCACCACATTTCCCATCACAAGTTTCAATTACACTAAACGTTAACATATCTACATACAAATATTCATTGTTGGAATGTATACACACAAATAGATAAGTTGTGTTCTTCCCCGAATTGCAAACTTTAAATAAAATATTGATGGCATAGAACGAACATGTAGTGTCAATAAATACTAAAGTTATACACGAAAAGATATGTGACTCTGTGGTCTAGAGTGCTAAGGGGCAAGCAGAATGCGTGCACTTTTTTTATGCACGAGGTTCGAACCCCCCTGCGGATTGATATTTATTATATTTTTTTTATTAAACCGAGAAATTCTAATACAGTGCATACTTAAGTATATTTTATTTAGATTATAAATAATATTTATAAATTTAGTTAAAATGTTTGTAGCATTATTAAATTAAGCAATTCGTCTGAGATTCATCAGAATATCCTCGAAAACTCCACTTTTATTCATAAAAAAATATGTCCACTCGTCCATTGATGCCACCCTCGCCGAATTTCAGATATGCCCACTCGTCCTCTCCAGAATTTTCCATATGAAATCTGAATTTTCTCCCTACGGATACGCCCACTCTGAAATCGAATCTGAAAAAAGTGGGGACAGGGTTGGATACCGGGGCTCCCAGACTACTTATGGTATCCCCATGATTGATGCCACCCCCGCCGTTTTCCGGATATGCCCACTCAACCACTCCAATATTCACAGCCTTGTGACAATGTCCTAGAATAAAGAATCGTCTGGGTTGCACCATTTCTGGATAGATCAGGGGTTTTTCCATGTCGTGTGCAAATTTTGTTGTGGTTGCTTCAATATTTTCCGGGAAAAGCTAAATTTTCGCAGCAGGTTACAAATTAATTTCATCCTAACCATTCACAATAAGCAAAATGGTTTGTGTCTTTGCTAGTTATAAACGTTTATAACTTCACTCACTTTTTTTTATTATCAATTTCATTAATTTGGATGTACGGAGAACATGACTCTAAAAACCAAAAATAAACTTGTCGATTTGTGAATTTGCCTCCAGGATCATTACTGCTCAAAATCGATTAGACGGTTCAAGGGGTTACTTGGTTAATCGACCATGTATGAGAAGTTCATACGACTAATTGAAAAATGGTTGGTTTTTGTCGGAATAATAAATAGAGAATTCAGTTAAATACTTGCCTAACTTCTGTGCCTGAATTGATTTAGCCGACAAACCTTCAAGTACCGTGCCAAATTTGCCCATATTCAATAGCAGAGTGACATGTGCAAAATATTATCATATTAGCAATTTAGGATGTGTTGTTTTTGGGGTATTTATCATGACTTCCAGCCAATTGTCCGCTCAACATTTGAATGGGGTGTACCTTAAGGAGTGAGGTCATACAGCTGATTTAATTAGTGATGCCAATAATTTTACAATTTATATCGATAAGTCATCACGAATGCATCGAAAGTTTAGAATGCATCGAAAACAGAGTGTCGAAAGTGAAACGTTGCCTTCGTCGAGGTGAAGCGCGTATTTAGGAATTGAACTGAAGAATTAATTTTGAGATGTTTTTTTCGATTATTTTTTGTTTGCAAATTTTCAATATTTTTATTTTGAACTGGCTGTCGAGCAAAAATGTGAGTCTATCCCCGTCCCAAGAGCTCCGAAATTAAGGACAAACCAATTAGTGGAAATCGCATCTTTAATTTATTAAAAAATAAAATTATTAGTTATAAATTTGTAAGGTTTTTTTTAATTTAATTGTATTAGTTTTATTTATATATCAAAGGAAAGGAGTTACAAGTAAAATTTTTTTTTATCAAAATATAACTAAATAAATATTTTAAAAGTGGTGTAAGTTTTGTGTAGAATAAAATCCTTGTAGATTACTATCTAAGGATGGACCATTTTCAGCCGGCCACAGATAACTGACTGGCGAGCTGGCAGGAGAATATACCCCTGTAAAATATGCATTGACCGCCATATTTTCCTGTTTCGGTTCGTAAGCGCCTGTTAGAGTTGCAGCACCTTCTCCCAAACTCACGCGCAGATTGTCTATTTCAGTTTGCACAGCCTGAATTTCATCTAATTTTTTCTTGAACATTTTACGGGCGTTTTCTCGTATTCCTTCAGCCTCTGCCTCCAAATCAGAATACTGTTGTTCTAGCATGTATTCTTTTGCTATAGGCAAAAGTCGTCCATCATAAGGGAAATTGCCTTCTTCATCTTCCAGTACAAGTTCTAAAAGTTCACCAATTTGTTTGTCGTTCTCTTGCTGTTCTTCTAGGTAACTCTGCCATTCTTCTTCGAAAGGGGTACATTCCTCAATCTGTTTGCTTTGCCAATAATCCTCACTGTCTTCATAGTCCAATTGTTCTTGGCTCGTTTCAAGCTCTGTGAAAAGTTCTTCATGTGTGGTCGTTGAGAAAGATGAGATTCTCTTTTCCAAGTCGGCAATATGTTCTTTGGCTTGCCTCGATATTATGATTTGTGTGCCAAGTACCTCAGAATTTAAAGTCGTCCATTCGCCGATTATATCGCTATTTTCGCTACAGGTGCCTGTACTGTCGTTGGAGCATTTCCTGAACTTACTTAAACGTGGACTCCAGTCAATCAGGCAGTCTCCCCTACGTTTCATTACGGTAGTTGGAGTATGAATGCCATCTGCATTTTGAGGTGACTTCTTTGCCTTGCATTGTTGTGCATGTATAGCGTGACTTGGAGATTCTGCTTCGGCGATTAGTTGTTCATCGTTTTTATCACATATGTCACAGACCGCAATATGAAGAGATGCAAACTTATATTGTTTGTTTTATATTGTTTTTGCATTTTATGCAATCTACGTTTAGAGTGGCTACAATTTCTTCTTGATTCTATTTCTAATTTAATTGATTCTTCAGGATCTGATGATTCGGTTGAACTGTCACTGATTGGTTCCTGGTTATCGGTGATGATTAATGCTCGTTCTATTGAGAAAAATAAATAAATTCATTAATAAGTCACACTTGCTTCAGGCAGTTGCGTGCAAATCTTACCTAGATATCTAGCTAATTGGTCGATAGTAGGATCGTGGCATTCATTCGCGTTTTTGCAGAAGAATGTAGTTTCCGTCTTGTTATTATGTAATTAATGTAAACGATTTTTGTAAGAACTTTAAATAATATCTTTGACAATCACTGTTCACTGTCGCAGAAACTACTGATGATATATAGGCGATATTTATACCAAAAATATTTCCAAATAGCACAATCCCTTTCAGCAACAGGTAGGGAAGATGCAATTACCTGCCATCATGACTTCCCAGAACTGAAACTTGAAGGTCTTGAAAGTGCGTTTACCACTTGATTACCGGAGTGGCAGTTGCATGTGCGCGGTGAACACTATTGTTTAAGCCCACACGCCAATATGTCTGGTGTGTATATTGGTACGAATACAGGTAGGGAAAAAAAAACGAATCTTCAAGAACTCGCTCGTTTTATAACTCGAAATCCGAGTGTGAAATATGCGAATTGGCGAACACGATTTTTATTTTTTCAGGTCGCTACCTAAATTTGCTCCAAATTTTCGAAGAATAAATCATAACAAATAACAATTTCCTAAAATTGATCATATCAATTCGTAAATATGATCATAAAAGTTTCGGGTCCGCCCTCGGGCGTGATACAACAAATTCCAGTAGTAGCAGTAGGTGTAATTGTGGGCAACCGCAATAGACATTTGGTGTTTGTTTCATGAATCTACCTGTTAAATTCAACACAAATATATACGAACACTGTTGGTCGAAGAGAGTGTGCGTTGTATTCGTCTGCCTTCTAGTTGCAATAGTGCATTGGTCACGTGAGGAGAACATCGGAGTACTCAGCAAATGAACAGTGAGAGAAATTTTCGGTATTTTTTACACACAGATTTTTTATGCTAATAAAATTTGCGTAAGTACTGAATACGAGGCAAATCACGCTGATTTTGACAGTTGATAAATGCAAAATTGAGTCGCGTAAATTATGGAAATGAAAAATATGTTCCTTTTGACGAAAATAACAAAATTTGCTGAAAGGAAAATTTGCAAACAATTTAGAAGCCAATTAAAAAAAAAAATAAATGGTTTCCCATTACATCCCATGAAGGGACTGGGGAGAACTTCTCACAATCACTGAGCTGTGCGCTTTCCAGTTTTCACTCACTGATTGGGACCTACAGTTTTACACCGATTCCGAACGGTAATTTGAGAAGCTTTTTCATGGCTAGATACTCGATAGTGTCGCCGTCACTATGCGAGGTGACCGCCGCCGAAAGAAATTTTAAGGTGGTCAGAGCCGGGTTCGAACCCAGGATCTCATGTACAAGAGCCGCGCACACTAACCATTGCACCACCGACGGCCACAGAGAAGCCAATTATCTACCACATTTTTTCCCATCATTATCATGCAACATAATGTTGATCTTGTTTACCAAATTTCCGAAAAATAAATCATAACAAATCACAATTTCCCAAAACTGATCATAACAATTCGTAAATATGATCATGAAAGTTTCGAGTCCGCCCTCGGGCGTTATACAACAAATTCAGTTAGTAGCAGTAGGTGTAATTGTGGGCAACCGCAATAGACATTTTTTATTTCATGAATCTACCTGTAACAAAATTTTTCGTTTAGAGAAAATGACAAAAAGAACTGAATACGGACGGGGCTTAAATGTCTAAAATCTGGAAGAATACGAGGCTTTAAATGGCATTGGCCATTGCAATCAATTTTGCTGCAATATTGGTGCAACCGAATATCTACTACCTCGCTCGCACTCAAAATATGTTTCGCTCACGAGCGTGTGAGCGCAATGAAGCAAATTTAGGTAGCGACCTGAAAAAATAAAAATCGTGTTCGCCAATTCGCATATTTCACACTCGGATTTCGAGTTATAAAACGAGCGAGTTCTTGAAGATTCGTTTCGCGCGTCAAGTTTTTCCCTACCTGAATTCGTACCAATAGACACACCTGACATATTTGCGTGAGGGCTCATACGAAATTCATTGTATTTGTTTCTCAACCCTTGAATGCTTTATAGTATTTGTTGAGAGCAATAGCATAAAGGAAATGATCAAATTATTGTCGAATGTCTTGACGTATTTATAATAGAGTTGGCAAATCTCGTTCAGTTAAGAGATCGAACGAACTAGGTCATTTGTTAAAAGTGAACTAGGTCGTTCACCTCGTTCACTCGTTCAATTAGTTTACCTCGTTCATACGTTGACACCCCACCCCGTTCACATAGTTCAATCGTTCATAAGTAGTGTTGCTCATTTCTTTTGTTAAATAAACTCAAAGTTGAAGATATGTTAATGAAAGTTTTTAGACACATTATACAAATGTAATTTTTTTTATTTGTATGTATGTTAGGGTTCAATTTAAAAGTAATTTTATAATTTTTTTTTCAATTAGAATATTTTATTTTGGAATGAAAAATAAAAGTTTAGGAATTTTTTGGTTTATTAAATAAAATCTATGTGTATCTTTTTATTATTATTTTTCCTGTTATCAATGTTTTTCCTTGTTTTGTTTCTCAATTAAATTTTTTTTTTAAATTTTTTTAACTCACAATTTATTTATTTATTATATTACCATATTTTTTTTCTATATACTATTGAAGTCCTGTAGTTTAATTTTTAAATCTTGCTGCATAGGACAAACAAATAAAGTAACATATAAAAAATTCAAAATTAAATGTGATACATTGACATGTGATACATTGACATTTCTTATTTCATTAGTTTAGTTTACTTTCAGTTTATAACACTTTCGCTGGCTTAAAGAGTTATAAAAATATAAAAAAATAAGGCAATTCATTAAAAAATAAAAAAAAACAAATACATACAAATTCACATGTATCATAAAACTAATATTTACAGAAATCAAGGCAATTCATTAAAAATAAAAAAACAAAAACATACAAATTCACATGCAACATAAAGCTAATATTTACAGAGACCTAATATTTACAAATTGTGGTGCAAAAAAACCAATTGTGAAACCTTCTCTGGCTTGAGGAGAGTACGTCTATCATTTACGATGAGACCAGCTGCAGAAAAGATTCTCTCGCAAGGCACTGAAGTGGCTGGAATGCAGAGTCTTTTGAGGACATATTGAAAAACTCGCGGATACAAACATTTTCTTTCTCGCCACCATTCGAGTGGATCACATTTTCTGTTTATATATTCTTCTCTAATGTACTTATCCAACTCTCGAAAGGCAGCGGCAGTATTATTCTCCGGTTCTGCAGTTTTTGAGAATTCCTGATCGAATTGATTCCATATGGAATATATCATTTCAATATCCTGGCTTTCCACAGTTTCGATTTGAGAAGACTTCTGCAACAGCTGGCAATACAATTGATGCAATCCTTGACCTCAAACTAGATAAAGCCTTTTGGTATAAAACCTCACTTTTAAACGACTTTCTTTTAAATCGGGGATCAAGAATTCTAATCCATATCTCTAAACCGCTTATTACATTCAGTTTTCAAAGTCTGTATCATCAGAGATATGGCATCGTTGTTTGACGAGTTATCCTCCAAAAACTTTTGTAGTGCTGACGACAAAAACAAGACTTTCGAAAGCGTGACATTTTTTTCTCCACATATCTCTTTAGTCACTTCAAAAAATGGAAGAAGACAAGACATGGCTTCTTCAATTATTGTCCATTCAAGAAGAGTCATGTCTATGTTGAGGTGGAGAAGCGAATATGTTGCTGTTATCGGGTCCTTCAGCTTCAGAAATCGTTCGAGCATTTCGTATGTGGAGTTCCACCTCGTTGGCACGTCTTGCTTCAGTTTGAGTTCCGGGAAGCCCATTTTTTTCTGCATATTAATAAGTTTTTTCGAAGCAACTGGACTTCGCCGAAAGTGTTCCACAATTTTCTTCACTTTGGCAAGAGTGGGGTCGATCACTTTGATGCCCTTCATCACTATAAGGTTAAGTGTTAAGTTAAGTATTTCTAGCTGGTAGTTTATACCCAGGACAATGTGATACCACTTCTAAAAGTTTTTTGAACTCCGGTTCTTCTACTAACCGTAACGCATGATGACCTTTGACAATCATGCGAAGTACCTGCTTGTCGATCTTCTCCACTTTTTTTTATTGGTGGTGGCCGGTGACAGAACTCCGTTATATTTCTTTGCACACGTGGAACTGCAGCCATTCCTTCAGGTACTTGCGCCACACCTTCTGCGGGTACCAACTCATTAGCTTCTGCTGGCTGTCTTTGGGGGTCTATTTGTGCGAACGGGTGTTTCGCTTTCAAATGCCGTTTTAAATTATTCACAGACCCCCCAGATATACTCACGATACTGCTACAGTACTTGCATTTGGCTTTTTGTCCCCCACATTCAACGAAATGTGACCACAATGGGCTTATTTTTCTTCCGCTAATTTTTACACTTTAACGTCTTTAATTTAAATGATATCGTTCAGTAAAATTGATGAACCCTGGACTAATTATATTGACCAACCCTGAATTAATTTCTATACTGTTCAGGAATAAATTTGTCAACACAAGGCTTGTGTCGAACTCGTTCACTAGTTCTCGAACTCGTTCATTTAAAGTGCCCGGTCGTAACAATAACGAACATTCTCGCCGTATCGAACATGTGCATTATGTTAATGAGGGTGATGTCTGGTCACGCTACCCACTACCCAACTGTAGTCAACACTGAACGAGTTTAATAAAAATGAGTTTGACGTCGTTCAATGAACGACACTGATTCACATAGAAAATAGTTTGGCCTCGTTCAGTGAACGACAATAATAATCATTGAACGAACTCGTTCGTTCGTTCAGTTGACTGAACCGTTCAATTGAACTAGGTCGTTCATGAACGACACAAGTCTAATTTATAATAAGTACTCTTGCTAAGGCCTAGTACATACGCTGGCAATAACACTACTTTCCATTTCTCTCCTTGGCTACCGATTTAGTGTTCCCGTAATTCTCGATGTTATTTAAATAATTATACATAACTATTTTGCCCTATATATTTTAGCAGCAATTTCAACGCCATGAAATCCTTTAGATTCTAAAATAAGAATTTTTCCTTTCCGGACCTTTCGCGACCCATGTTCAAAATTTGTGAACAGATCTATTTAATTGTTGTTGTTTATAATATGTATGTGTACACACTTGATCGAAATTTAAAAATACCTTATTAATGAGATTTCCAGTTTTTATACGTTTTTAAATTTGATGACATGGCATTGTTAAAAAAACCAGGCTTGACACGCGCTGAATCCGGTTAATTTATAACCGGAATATTCAGAAAAGCAGAAGGACGGTTAATCGGATTCCGTCTAAACTATCCTGCCGGAAAACTTTTGACACCAGAAAAATCCTGATACTAAGCATAAATATAGTTGGGTGAGCTGCATTTGGGAATAAACCCAAATATGCATACTACCTTTCTTTGGGACAAAGAATTTCACACTTCTTTCAATATTTCTCAAATAGTATCAATTAAATTCAATAACACATATATTGGGCAGTAATATACATATAATTATATACATAACGGGTTTTTCAATAAGAGCGATACAAAAGTTTGTTTTAAATAAAACAAATCCGGTTTTAGATACCAATGAAATTCTTTATTCCTGTGAAAGTACGTTCCACCAGTACGTGGCCACCACGGGCACGCTTACAGAAGTCCAGACGCTGAACAAAATTTTCGACGGTTTGCAAGCATAAATCGGCCGATACTGCTGCAATTTCACGTTCGATATTCGTACGAAGTTCATCAATCGTCGCTGGCTTGTTGGCATAGACCATAGACTTGACGTAGCCCTACAGGAAATAATCTAATGGCAGTGGCTACAACGTACTTTTTTTTTTATCTCAAACCAAAGTTTTATGAAATCAGCATAACAGAAGTAGCAATTCTAATCGAATGTGTAAGGCAGTCATAGGGAAATACTTAAGAGTTTCCATTGCTTTCATGACGACGAGGTAGTAGGCCATTTCATAGAGTTTTATTTGCTGCTGTATTTTACCAATTTTACACTTTCGTTGGACATATAACGGACAGAAATCAAAGGGAATGCGTATTTTCGTTGTTCGAACTGCAGAAAATTCTAGTTAACAATGTTGTTCAGTTTTATTTTACACTATTAACTTGGTAAACAGGTGTATTTTATTTTCCAGATCGATAGCGGATGTTTTTATGTAAATTAAAACAGAATGAGATTACGATTTTTCTCAAGGAAAAAATATTTCGATTTTTAAATTCCGAAAGCCCAGTTTTTTTACAGTTAGTTTTGGTTGGCATCCCTAGTGTCCTGATTCTTCTACACATTCTATTACTAATTGTTTGTCGGTACTTATTTGATTACAAAGTGACATTTGGATACAAAATTATTCATATAGAGAAATGCCAATAATAAAATAAAAATTTGAATGATCCTATCTCATGTTATTGTAATTTATTTAAGGAAATTTTGAATATCCAAGTACACTCCTGGCTGTTAATCGATACCTGTAACTTTTTAACAATAAAAATCGGTAGTTAAATTAGTTTGCATTGAAATTTTACGAATTGTGGCAATTTAACTGCATACTTTTATCGCTAAAGCGTACAGAATATTCAAATTTCAGATTTGCTGCAAACTGTTACGCTGTGATCAAAATTATTTGAATTTGAGCCGAAAATTCAGCCGCCGCCTGTCAAAATCCACCGCCGAAAGCCCTCAGAATTCCAAGCCGGCGCCACCGATATTTTTGGATCGGCTTGGTTCTCTGGTCGCGAATTGTAGCTGTTAAATTCGTCTTTTATACGATGACTTACAACCCTGGGACATTGTGTTTTTTCTCTTTTGGTAAAGCTTCGTAAATTCATGTGCGTTCAGACGACGACTCACTGTATACAACTATACGTGACTCTTTGTGCCTTCTTTTTTCTATTCGTATTAATCTCAAATTCAACTTTTTAAAAAATTAATGAACAATGGCTGATAAAATTGCAATTGTATTGTTTTAATTCATTAAGAAATTGCTTCGAAACAATTGTTCATCACTTTTTGTATACTGTTGATTTACGACATGTCAAAACACAAAAGAGGTGAAAGAGAAATATCAAAATGTCCCCTGAATTTCCAATTTGTAACTCTTATGCTTCCCCTCTTTCTTCTCTTCACCCCTCACCCAGAAGCATCATAAGCCGTGATTCGTGTCCCTGGGTCGTAAGTCATCGTATAAAAGACGAAACCGTTGTGAGCTATTATTTATATATTTTCATTTCTTTTCGATGCCTCTCTATACGTTCAGTTAATCGAGTTCGACTTGCTGTTGAATTTTACTCTTTGCTTTGACATAAAATGGGCAGAAATTAAAGGGAATGCGTACTTTCGTTCGATGCAATCATCGTAAAACACAGTTTTGCTGTCATTAGTATCAATGAAAAACTATTTAAACTTGAACCTGATAAAATAAGTAAGGTAAACTCGTTAGAACCGGTAATTTGAGCTTTTTTTTCTTGTTAGGTGCTAGGGATATGATGTAGAATGATAGACCAAAGAAGACATACAGATTATAGACCGTGCAGCAAGCTAAGTTTAAAAGTGTTTGGTTGATACTAATGACAACTAAATTATATTTTATGTTGTTTGCATCGAACGAAAATACGCATTCCCTTTTATTTCTGTTCGTATTGGTGCAACCAAAGAGTAAATTACAACAGCAACTCGAACTCAATGAAATGGCCTACTACCTCGTCGTCATCAAGAGAACGCGAAGAGAGGCATAGCGGCTCTTCTATTTCTCTATTGCCCAAGGCAATATGTATGTATTTAGTGCAAATGTATGATTGCTGAAAAACACTTCTCAATACGCAACAAACTATTCTGGATCACAAAAACGTATGAAAGCCTTTCTACGTAATGCGGTTAGTACAACCAGAGACAACAGAAACAGAAAACAAAACTGTCTGGCAAAGCTGGTACTCGTCAAATCTGCACTACAAACATCGTTTTCTTCGGGTGCACATCTGGAAGGATATTCCAACAGACGATGAAACAAGTTGCGTGTGAGATGTCACCGAATTCTTTGTTTTATTTGAAAACATTATGTGGGGAATATGCCGTCATTCAAACGACCGCCGCGGCTTCGGTGTATATCAGCCTAAATTTGAATGATGAGGCGGGCTATGTTGTCTGCGACTTAAGGAAACCCCACAAGAAAATGTCTAAGTGGGTCAAATCGCGCGGTGTTTGTTGCCAGTTCCCGTCGCCTCTGCGTGAGATAATTGTTAAATCGGTCATGCAGAATGCCCGTTGTGGCATCGGCTGCGTAGCACGTAGCGACGTCCTGATGGAATCACAGATCGGTGACACTTTCCGTTGACGGATCTAATCCAATAGCATTCTGTACAAGCATTGCCACTTGATATTGATTGGCATCGTCCTAAATCCGGCAATGCTTTTTCCGGCAAAAATGGGTGTCGTCGCGCACAGCGTTGCCAGAATTTGATAATAAAGTATTATCGCACGTGCACTTGCCATGGTGATTGTCTCTACTGTCCGAAATAGAAATAACAAAAAAATTAACAGATAACCGCCGTGGACTGTTAAAATCTGTATGTTCCTATTGGAAGACGCCTTATTTATTAAACACGATTTAGCACTATTGGGATTTTCTGTCCGTTTTCGTTATTTGGCGCGTTTTAGCACTTTTTAGGTACATCGACGGAGCGTTTCGTTCCTGCAGAGTTGGCATCACTGTATATTTTGACAGATTATGGACACCAAACAAAAACTGTTTTTGCTGCCTAAAATTACAACAATTCCTACTGCGTTTACCTTACTTATTTTACCATGGGCTTGAGTTTATACGAGAGAGGCGAAGAGAATTGAGACTCTTCCCCCTCTCTCTAATAAACTCTAGAATTGCGCAAGTAAAATTGCCGTGTGTGAGTCCCGAATTAGTTTGCTGCATGATTTGCTTCAAGTTTCTTTCGCCCATAGACTAATACATACATAGATACTTTTATTCTCTCATCTGACGTGCCATTTCACACTCTTCGTCGTAGGTTTGTGGAAATGAGAGAAATTAAATTTAAAATTAACTTACACCAGGTGGAGTTACAAAATATGTTCACTTAACTTTTTCATGTCGTTTTGGTGTAGAACTGAAAAATTTAAATGTATTTTGCACTTTTTTTTTACTTTTATCGTTGGTATACATTTGTATTGTATTTAACACAACTAGTTTGTCACAAAAACAGTAAATTCAGTTGTCGTACCTTTGGTGAACGTTTGCCCTATCTGGTATTATTGAACCCATGTTTTCCACCATTCTATGTTTACTTTCCACCGTACCTATGACGTTTAATTTATTGAGAGAATAAAAGTATCTATGTATGTATTAGTCTATGCTCTCGTCTATCCACTCTGTTTTCTATCAATTTCCTATTACATAGTCGATCAGCTGTCTCATGGATACCCCCTGGTTCTTTACACAATTTAAACTCGCCCACTAGTTTTACTCATGATATATTTTTTGACAAGCGAGCCGAAGAAGAAAGCTCCGCCGTACAGTTATTGCCTTAATATCAGTTGCATGTGCGTAAGCATGTAAACTCTCTTTTGTTGTATTAGTTTAGTAAACATTACATTTAATGTGAGAACACGATTGAGTTGTGCACGTCCTGTTTCACAGTTCATGATTGTGCCAGGTGAATTCTATGGCACAGCTGATCGAAAAGGTACTAGGGAAATGATGGAGAATGAGAGACCAAAGAAGACAGGAACTAATTTTAAATAGTGTTTATTGATACTAATGCCAGCTAAATTATGTTTTATGTTGTTTGCATTGAACGAAAATACGCATTCCCTTTTATTTCTCTCCGTTTTATGTCCAACGAAAGTGTAAAATTGGTAAAATACAGCAGCAAATAAAATTCTATGAAATGTCTTACTACCTCGCCGTCATGAAGAGGCATCGAAGAGAGTAGTGGAAACTCGTAGATTACGCTTGTCAGGCTTTCATTACATTCTGCGTTTTGACTTGCAACCACCCCTTCAGTTTTTAACGTTTAGTCTTTTAATCCTCTTAAAAATATGTAAAAATTCTAATTAAATTTATTAAAAAAGGACATTCACTGTATGGAATTCATTGTCTTACATTCGTAAAAGTGGTGTAATATATGTACCGATCGATTACACCTTTTCACTTCGACATGACAATTAATATGAAACAAAATGGCAGAAATACGAAAGTGAAGAGAGAGAAACGTCAAAACTCCCCACAAACTCTACCCCGCCAGCAACGCCACACCTCTGACCCAAAAAACGCGGTAGGCGCGCGTCGAACACGCGCGTGAAAGCCATAGTGTAATGCAGATCTTACTCTATGAATCAGGGATGATATTTGTAGTGGGTAAGGACTTTTTTACCTCCTTTCGATTTCAAAAAAAAAGCTTGAAAAAACATGCTAAATTCTTTTTAGTACTGTTTTGGACAATTTTTGCAAGCTTTTGACTTTCGAGCTCCATTTTTAGCATTTTTTGTGCATAAATTGGTATTTTTTTAATGTAGATTTGTTTTTCGGAACTGAACTCTGAAATAATACTTATTTCCAACCAGGAATTGTAACATATATAGAATTATCACGGGTGTCGATATTAAATATGTATGTGTAGGCATTTAAAAAACAAAAGTATGTTGGTCCAGATTTCTTGTTAATTTCATTAATTTTGATGTACGGATAACATGACTTTAAAAAACAAAAATAAATTTGCCGGATTGTGAATTTTGCCTCAAGTTTAGTACTGGTCCAATTGGAATAGACCATTCAACCGTCTAAATCAATTTCAAAAACGAAAACAGCATTTATTAAAGCGGTTACTTGGTGAACCGCTTTAGAGTTTATATGGTTGAATATTTCAAATTTGAATACGGCTTTTTAATTTTAGTCTTGATGATAATATTTTCTAATTTAAATACGGTTTTTCTATATGAAATTTTATAAAAAATATGCCACTTAATCTAAATTATTAATTTTACGTATGAATTTAAAAGTTGTATTTTTCAAAATTTGATAAAAAGAATTTATTTTAAATATAATTTTTTATTCGAATTTGAATTTTTATGACCGATTTTTCTTAGTTTTTTGGTTAATATAACTACTGTGCCTGAATTGATACCATCGGTCGATCATCAATCGTATATATACAAACTCAATTCTGCAATTCACATGTGCGAATTAGTATCGATCGAAGATCCCTAAGTATCAACATCACTGAAAGGCCTATAATTCCAACAACATGAACAGACAGAATTTTTCCACCATGTTCTTCTTGTCCTCATGCGTTCTCGCATTGTTGCAGTGCTTTTGAGGTCGGTTTTTAATCAATATCACAGAGTTGTATTTTTCCGTGGTATAACATTTTTTTTGAAGACCCTGCTAGTGTCGGTGTCGTTTATTTGAATTAGAATTTTTATGACTGATTTTTGTTAGTTTTTGGTTAATGTATGAGGAATTCATACTACAAGCTTACAAGTCATGAACATTTTTCTAATTGAAAAATGGTTGGTTTTTGTTGGAAATAATAGACAATTCAGTTCAACACATACTCACTGGCATGACTAGTTTCGAACTCCGTGACAAGTTCATCATCAGATGCCTAACTACTGTGCCTGAATTGATACCATCGGTTGATCATCAATCGTATATATACGAGTAAAAACTTCCAACAACTCAAAAATCCAGACAGAATTTTTCCACCATGTTCTTCTTGTCCTCATGCGTTCTCGCATTGTTGCATTAATTTTAAAATAAAGATAAAATTTGAGCACGTGTTTAAAATTTGAATAATCATAGTATTATTCTATTTTTCGTTTTCTATTCGAACTTTTTGAATAGTTAGATCATGATACAAATACAAGGTAGTAGCGTCAGCCCATATGATTTTCTTTGTTTACATTTCATCGTACCCAGTAAATGTCAAAGTTGTTTGTGTGAGTGCGTTCTCGTTTGATTTCATCTATCTATGTTCACAATTGCACATGAATGTGTATATTTTTATCAGCTGATTTTGACATTAACTGGGTATGGAAATTACAACAATGCTAATTTTAATTTAATCAATATCTGATTTGAAGCCAATCACATCCACTAAATACTAAATATATCGATTTGTATGGGATGTACCAGAAGGAGTGTGGTTCATTTGCAATCCCTAACTAAGTTTGGTTAAATAATTGCCAATGACAAAATTTCATTGTGATCGTTAAAGGGGTTTACGGCAGTTACCGTGTTGACGAACTAGACGAACTATGGGATGTACCGGAAGGAGTGTGGTTCATTTGCAATCCCTAACTAAGTTTGGTTAAATAATTGCCAATGACAAAATTTCATTGTGATCGTTAAAGGGGTTTACGGCAGTTACCGTGTTGACGAACTAGCCAGACGTGGTTGGTCCATAGATACCTTCCATCTAATATGACTCATTCTATGCGTTTCACTTTTCCGTATCTATGCGTGAGGGTGCTCGAATAAATATGGTCTACGCAATTGTGTTTTTTTTTATCGAATATAAAGTGTAAAGTGCCGCAGTACTTAAATTTGTGATTGTTTAAATTTTAGCACTTTATTTTGCAAATTGCACTTTCGTTTTCATGTTTTTTTGATAGCATCTGGCAACAAGCAGTAGGAATTTTGTTTTTCTATCAAGGGCCGACCTTTTCAAACTCAGCTGATCGAAATTATTTAAAAATTAGATGAAAAGATTGACAACCCGTACGCAGATTAAGTAAATTTTGATCAATATGTTCTACAAACAGCACGTTAATCTTTCGGTGTAAATACAGATTTATTTAATTATTTTATAAAAAGTACTTTTCCATTATCAATTTCATACTTTTTATTATCAATTTCATTAATTTGGATGTACGGAGAACATGACTCTAAAAACCAAAAATAAACTTGTCGATTTGTGAATTTGCCTCCAGGATCATTACTGCCCAAAATCGATTAGACGGTTCAAGGGGTTACTTGGTTAATCGACCATGTATGAGAAGTTCATACGACTAATTGAAAAATGGTTGGTTTTTGTCGGAATAATAAATAGAGAATTCAGTTAAATACATGCCTAACTTCTGTGCCTGAATTGCTTTAGCCGACAAACCTTCAAGTACCGTGCCAAATTTGCCCATATTCAATAGCAGAGTGACATGTGCAAAATATTATCATATTACCAATTTAGGATGTGTTGTTTTTGGGGTATTTATCATGACTTCCAGCCAATTGTCCGCTCAACATTTGAATGGGATGTACCTTAAGGAGTGAGGTCATACAGCTGATTTAATTAGTGATGCCAATAATTTTACAATTTATATCGATAAGTCATCACGAATGCATCGAAAGTTTAGAATGCATCGAAAACAGAGTGTCGAAAGTGAAACGTTGCCTTCGTCGAGGTGAAGCGCGTATTTAGGAATTGAACTGAAGAATTAATTTTGAGATGTTTTTTTCGATTTTTTTTGTTTGCAAATTTTCAATATTTTTATTTTGAACTGGCTGTCGAGCAAAAATGTGAGTCTATCCCCGCCCCAAGAGCTCCGAAATTAAGGACAAACCAATTAGTGGAAATCGCATCTTTAATTTATTAAAAAATAAAATTATTAGTTATAAATTTGTAAGGTTTTTTTTTTTAATTTAATTGTATTAGTTTTATTTATATCTCAAAGGAAAGGAGTTACAAGTAAAATTTTTTTATCAAAATATAACTAAATAAATATTTTAAAAGTGGTGTAAGTTTTGTGTAGAATAAAATCCTTGTAGATTACTATCTAAGGATGGACCATTTCAGCCGGCCACAGATAACTGACTGGCGAGCTGGCAGGAGAATATACCCCTGTAAAATATGCATTGACCGCCATATTTTCCTGTTTCGGTTCGTAAGCGCCTGTTAGAGTTGCAGCACCTTCTCCCAAACTCACGCGCAGATTGTCTATTTCATTTTGCACAGCCTGAATTTCATCTAATTTTTTCTTGAACATTTTACGGGCGTTTTATCGTATTCCTTCAGCCTCTGCCTCCAAATCAGAATACTGTTGTTCTAGCATGTATTCTTCTGCTATAGGCAAAAGTCGTCCATCATAAGGGAAATTGCCTTCTTCATCTTCCAGTACAAGTTCTAAAAGTTCACCAATTTGTTTGTCGTTCTCTTGCTGTTCTTCTAGGTAACTCTGCCATTCTTCTTCGAAAGGGGTACATTCCTCAATCTGTTTGCTTTGCCAATAATCCTCACTGTCTTCATAGTCCAATTGTTCTTGGCTCGTTTCAAGCTCTGTGAAAAGTTCTTCATGTGTGGTCGTTGAGAAAGATGGACTTAGAGATTGTTGAGCTCGCTTAACTTGTTGTATTTGCTCTTCATATTCTGAGATTCTCTTTTCCAAGTCGGCAATATGTTCTTTGGCTTGCCTCGATATTATGCTTTGTGTGCCAAGTACCTCAGAATTTAAAGTCGTCCATTCGCCGATTATATCGCTATTTTCGCTACAGGTGCCTGTATTGTCGTTGGAGCATTTCCTGAACTTGCTTAAACGTGGACCCTCGTCAATCAGGGAGTCTCCCCTACGTTTCATTACGGTAGTTGGAGTATGAATGCCATCTGCATTTTGAGGTGACTTCTTTGCCTTGCATTTTTGTGCATGTATAGCGTGACTTGGAGATTCTGCTTCGGCGATTAGTTGTTCATCGTTTTTATCACATATGTCACAGTCCGCAATATGAAGAGATGCAAACTTTTCGACCAAAAGTAAAATTTCCTCGTCGTCTAGAGCCTTGTCATAGGTTTCGTAACACTGTTCCAAATGCTGCGATTCATCCTTTTCTGTTGATTTGCATTGAGATGCCATGTTTTTCTCCAATAACTCCGTATATTGTTTTTGAATTTTATGCAATCTACGTTTAGAGTGGCTACAATTTCTTCTTGATTCTATTTCTAATTTAATTGATTCTTCAGGATCTGATGATTCGGTTGAACTGTCACTGATTGGTTCCTGGTTATCGGTGATGATTAATGCTCGTTCTATTGAGAAAAATAAATAAATTCATTAATAAGTCACACTTGCTTCAGGCAGTTGCGTGCAAATCTTACCTAGATATCTAGCTAATTGGTCGATAGTAGGATCGTGGCATTCATTCGCGTTTTTGCAGAAGAATGTAGTTTCCGTCTTGTTATTATGTAATTAATGTAAACGATTTTTGTAAGAACTTTAAATAATATCTTTGACAATCACTGTTCACTGTCGCAGAAACTACTGATGATATACTTCAACCCAAAGGCGATATTTATACTAAAAATATTTCCAAATAGCACAATCCCTTTCAGCAACAGGTAGGGAAGATGCAATTACCTGCCGTCATGACTTCCCAGAACTGAAACTTGAAGGTCTTGAAAGTGCGTTTACCACTTGATTACCTGAGTGGCAGTTGCATGTGCGCGGTGAACACTATTATTTAAGCCCACACGCCAATATGTCTGGTGTGTATATTGGTACGAATACAGGTAGGGAAAAAAAACGAATCTTCAAGAACTCGCTCGTTTTATAACTCGAAATCCGAGTGTGAAATATGCGAATTGGCGAACACGATTTTTATTTTTTCAGGTCGCTACCTAAATTTGCTCCAAATTTTCGAAAAATAAATCATAACAAATAACAATTTCCTAAAATTGATCATATCAATTCGTAAATATGATCATAAAAGTTTCGGGTCCGCCCTCGGGCGTGATACAACAAATTCCAGTAGTAGCAGTAGGTGTAATTGTGGGCAACCGCAATAGACATTTGGTGTTTGTTTCATGAATCTACCTGTTAAATTCAACACAAATATATACGAACACTGTTGGTCGAAGAGAGTGTGCGTTGTATTCGTCAGCCTTCTAGTTGCAATAGTGCATTTGTATTCGTGTGTGTTAGTGCATTTGTATTCGTGTGCGTTGTATTCGTCTGCCTTCTAGTTGCAATAGTGCATTGGTCACGTGAGGAGAACATCGGAGTACTCAGCAAATGAACAGTGAGAGAAATTTTCGGTATTTTTTACACACAGATTTTTTATGCTAATAAAATTTGCGTAAGTACTGAATACGAGGCAAATCACGCTGATTTTGACAGTTGATAAATGCAAAATTGAGTCGCGTAAATTATGGAAATGAAAAATATGTTCCTTATGACGAAAATAACAAAATTTGCTGAAAGGAAAATTTGCAAACAATATAGAAGCCAATTATCTACCACATTTTTTCCCATCATTATCATGCAACATAATGTTGATCTTGTTCACCAAATTTCCCAAAAATAAATCATAAGAAATCACAATTTCCCAAAACTGATCATAACAATTCGTAAATATGATCATAAATGTTGCGGGTCGCCCTCGGGCGTGATACAACAAATTCAGGTAGTAGCAGTAGGTGAAATTGTGGGCAACCGCAATAGACATTTGATTTTTATTTCATGAATCTACCTGTCAAATTCGACACAAATATATTCCAACACTGTTGGTCGAAGAGAGTGTGCGTGGCTTATAGTGGCTGACGGGAGATTTGTATTCGTCTGCCTTTAAGAAACGTATTTTTCAAATGCGCACTCGATCATTGCAGTACAGCGTGCTTTTCGTTTACAAGCAAAATGTGTGGTACTGGAGTGAAACAAACCCCAGAGAACTCTGCATTCGGACCGCGTCAATGTGTGGTGCGCCATATAACGAGTAGGCATCATTGGCCCTTACTTTTTCCAGGATAACCGTCTTGCCGTAACTGTGAACTCCGAACGGTACTTGTCTATGATACAGGATTTTTTTCAGCCGACTCTTGAGGCAATGCAATTACAGGATACATGGTACCAACAGGATGGTGCCACTGCACACACAGCGAGGAATACCATGAATTGTTTAAGTCAAATGTTTCCTGGACGGCTTATCTCTTTGAGGGGAGATGTGAACTAGCCGGCACGCTCATCAGACTTAGCCTGAAACCGAAGGTGTATATCAACCGTCCCAACACCTTCGAAGAGTGTTTGTGTGGGTGGTGGGTGTAAGGGGCTGGGGGGGGGGGGGTACCTAAAATAAAAACAACCAAACACACAACATCACACATACTTAGTCCGAAGTAGCTGACGTATACGTGTGTCACATAACCACATGTTTGCCATATCAACAGCAACGAAACAGCCAAACACACAACATCACACATACTTTGTACGAAGTAGCTGGCGTATTAGTATGTCACCATTACGTCGACTGCGATGGAGTATTTTGTTTTGAATTGTAGCACACGATAATGCGAGAAACAACTCCTACTCTAGCGTAATAATCATGGGAGATTTTAATAATAATTTGTTTGATTTAGGGAAGTCAACTCTGGTGAGAAATGTTTGTAGCAGATTGAATTTATCTGTTGTTCACAACTCGATGCCAACTCATTACGACGTCGCGCATGAGTCGACATCCTTATTAGATTATTTTTTGTTGTCATCTCCTGGTGATTTAAAATTTCGTAATCAATTTCTGTGTCCTGGAATATCTCATCATGCCGTTATTTGTGTATCCATAGAGTTTGAGCTACCCCTGTGCAGGATTTCTATGAATATCATGATTATGCCTCTGTCAGTCCAAGTTCAATAGAAGCAATTTTGTCTGATTGTCGCTTTGATGATATTTATAATGCGGATAATGTAGATGAACAATTATCTGTACTTCATAATAATTTGCAGATCATACACACGCTTGTTCCTGTTAAGAGGCGGTTATGTGCAACTTATGTGGAGGATTGGTTTAATTGATCGGAGATAAAGTATCATGTTTCCGTAAGAAATCTTGCCCTTCAAGCTTACTTGTTTGACAAGAGTAGTACCAATTGGAGATCATATTGCAGATGCAGAACCCGTGCTAAGAGGGTAATTAGAAGAATAAAATTTCAAAGTCATAGTAAAATATTTGAGGGTAAGTCGACCAAAGAAATTTGGAATATATTGAACGACAATGGATTAAGTGATGGAAATGAAGGGGTTGTTGATTTTGATGTTGGACAGTTAAGTCGTATGTTTTTGTCTAATCAGTCGCCCGCCAACCAGAGTTATCCGAATATCCCTGAGGATGCGTATGATGGATTTTCGAGTCGAGATTTAGAAATAATCGAAGAACAACGTCGTTGATGATAGGCCTGACAGATAAGGTAAGAGAACATATTGGCCATGTGGGCTGTTGTGTGTTGTTATCGCTTGACTTTGAGAAGGCGTTTGACAAGATTGATCACACGATACTTGTGGAGAAATTGCATTTTTTGTTTGGGTTTACTTCCGCTGCATGTAGATTAATGTATTCGTATTTGTTTGGTAGGAAACAATATGTTTATTGTAATAATAATGTTTCAAGTATTTGTCCAGTGAGAAGTGGGGTACCCCAGGGTTCGGTTTTGGGACCGCTGCTTTTATTTATGTATGTAAATGGTGTGTTTGATCGTATTATTAGCTGTAACTGTCTCACATTTGCTTTTGCAGATGATTTGCAAATTGTGTTTAAGGGCAATTTTGACTTTTTAGATGTTCTACAGAACACTATTTATTGGTTACCTGGATGAATGAAAATGTTCTCAGTATTAATAGCAATAAGACAAAGGCTATGCTATTTGGGGGTTTGAAAAGTGATCAAGTTAATATTTCCATCCATGGCTGTAAGATCGATGTTGTGGACAGCTTAGACTGTCTTGGTATAATTATTGATAGCAGGCTCACATTTGAATTGCATGTGAACGCTATAACTTCTAAAGTAAATTACATTCTTTATCTATTCATATTCATATCTACCCCTAAATATCAAAAGACAAGTAGTTCATGCACTTATAATGCCGATTTTTAAGTGTAAACATCTGTGCGCTGGGGGTAAAAATCTTTTTCACAATACAATCACAAATTTAGAGTAAGATGTGCGATGTAATCGTTAACCATTCGTAAAGCGTTATCAAATCGGTGTGAGCTATGTATGAGTGTATTAGTGTAATCATACGCTGCATACAATATACTCAACACCATCTAGTGTGCAATAGTAGCTACTAATTGTCGTACATTATGTTATCGTAGGCAAATGAAAACAAATAAATAAAATGAATACAAAAACATTTAATTTTAATAACTTTTAAAAAGATTTTTTGGCCTTTTAATAAGAAATTTACTAAAACAAAGCAAAATAAGGAAAACTAAAAACTAAACTTGTCAAATATAAGGAAAACTAAACTAGAAGTCTTCTTCGTCTTTGAGATTGTCATTCCCCTTCAGAAGAAATGAGTAGCGCAGCAGTAGTCTTGCAGTACTCGCAAAGCGATTAGGACTACTCTCACTTCATTTCCCCGCTAATGCTTTCAAGTGACGATTTTAACATTGGGTTGTCATACGAAAACAATCAGTCGCCTTGTGAATAGTCTCGCAGTACAGACATTGCGATGCCTTAGGGATGAGTGTCGCGGTGGTAGAGTGTTCGCCTAGTAAACAGGAGGTCGCGGGTTCGAATCCCGCTGGAGGCAATTTTTTGTTGTTTTTTTTAGAAAAAGTAATAAAAAACGTATTTTTTAATTCTTGTTGTTTTTATTTATGTTAAATACATAACATACATATAAAAAAATTAAAAAAAGGTATTTCATTGGGGTTTAAAAAAATTAAGATATATCATATGTACATAATTAATATTGTTGCAAACAAACTAACAAAAAAACTTAAATTAATAATTCAAGTTGTTTTATAAATTGAAATTACTTACATAATACATTAAGTTAAATTAGATAAAATTTGGCTGTACCGACACGATTTTTCGCAATCACAAAATTTTTTCAGAGCACAAGTTTTCACATGAATTTCACAACCAAACAAATAATTATTGTCATTTATTGACAATGTTACCAACGTCTGTATATGTTAACAGAGTTGCCAGCTTAAAAACCAAGTACTGCTTTTGCGTGTAGTCTTGCTGTACTCGCCGCCGCTCTATAAATCGTAGCCATTGCGACTACTGACTTTGACAATAGTGCAGGACCACTCACCAGGCCGTCAATACCTCTACCATCTTCTGCAGGGTCATACTTAACAGCTGCATATAAGCACCATCTAGTGTGCAATAGTAGCTACTAATTTTCGAAAACCATTGCTGTAAAATAACTACATGCATTACATTTCAGTAAACAGCTGATTAATAACTTGTCAACCGCAACAAATACAAAATAATAAAATATCTTACAAAACACCAAAAAAATTATAACTCAGAACATAAAACAACACAAAGTGTATCAAAGCTGAATGGAGGTAATGTTAATTCTAACAACATTTCTATTAGATTCCAATATAAATTAAGATTATAACATATCTTCATTACGTACTGTTGCCTTACACTGAAACTGGTGCACGACAATTGGGTAACAATCTCCATCTCATGCCAGTTATTATGGGTGGTGATTTTAATACAAATTTTGCAAACCCACAGTCGCAAGCTTTATCAAAATTTTTATTTGACGTTTTTCACTTGCATATGAGCAATTCTCCACAAATCCCCACAACTTACAATTCCACTACTATAGATGCAGTTTTCCATATATTTTTAAATACAATCGAGTCAAAAATTTATATACATATGTATCTTATTTTAGTTACCATAAGCCAATATTTACTATTTGTACTTAAGGGATTTACCATACATGGGCACTTTGCAGTACTACTAAAATTTCAGTAAAAATAATTGTTTAACTAGTAAATTTTTACTTATTACTAAAATTTTTTCAGCAATTTTTATAAAGTGCCTACATGATTACGATGAGGTGCATTGAATTTTCAGTCATCAGTAATGCCCGATTACTGATTATTATGAATACGGCCCTATGATTTTACTGGTAATGCAAATTAAATTTCATTTTATTTACAATATTGAAAGTTTTGATACTTTTAATTGATTAATTAGAAACATATACTAAGAGCATAAGTACTTCCAACTTAAAAAAAAATCCAATGAGTGTTCGAACTCACGGGCGATGTGTTAACACCTTTTTGCTACACGGTACCTGTTCGATTTCTATGAACACATTCGTAAATGTTACATTGGAAAATAAAAAACAGCGTTCAATCATATGATGACGTTACAGTTATATAATATTAATACTTAAAATTATTTAAAGACCCAGTGCAAGCACATGTGTCATTATATTCTTGCTCAATACTATTTTTTATTCCCACAAAAGTCAAAGAATGCAAAGCAACAGACACTTGTACATACATACATACATTGTTATATTCGTACGATATAACCGAAGATCAACATAAAATACTTTTTTAATATTTCTCCAAATTAATACTCCAAATTAAAACACTTCAATCTCGGCTCGCCGATATCGGATCGCCTTAATTTTTGGCCTAAACTCTTCGTCGAAACCCGCACTAGCTTTTTAATCCAAAAATTAATAAAATCGGCTATGAATTTCCGGAGAAAATCGCGTGGGAAAATTATATGAAAATCGTCCAATAATCACTTTCAATACAGACTGCCAAGCAACGAACAAACAAACGATGATAAGACAAAACCGAAGATCAACAAAACACTTTTTTAATATTACTCCAAATTAATACTCCAAATTAAAACACTTAAATCTGGGCTCGCCGATATCGGATCGCCTTAATTTTTGGCCTAAACTCTTCGTCGAAACCCGCACTAGCTTTTTAATCCAAAAATTAATAAAATCGGCTATAAATTTCCGGAGAAAATCGCGTGGGAAAATTATATGAAAATCGCCCAATAATCACTTTCAATACCGACTGCCAAGCAACGAACAAACAAACGATGATTTACTCTTACAAACCTAACACTTGTGTATGTATTAAATTTATAGTTTACTGCCCTAGAGCGCGCGTATAGATGTTAACACATCAAAAAAATTTTCATTACTAGATGTTTACACATCTCCTCTGTGATCGGACTCACATTAATTTTTTTTTATATGGTATGGAGGTACATTCTGGGACTTTGGGTTATATAGTTATAAGGTATATATATTCAGTAAGAATGCACCAGCACATTGCTTCTTATGTCAAAGACTTTCTAGGTGCAATTGCATTTTCAAGACTTTCTAGGTGTACTGCATTTTTATAAGATTATTGTTAGAGAAACTCCTTCATTCTTAGTGGAATTATTTGAGTTGGAAGGTCGACGAGGAATGTACAAATTATTATTCCTAGAATGTCTTCTCCATTGGAACGCTCTTTTCATGTTAGGGTAGCAAGATTTTAGCCTTAAAACTTTTAATCATTCGTTAGATACATTTAAAAAAAGACTTTACCAGCATATGCAAACACATGAATTGTAGTGTTGTAACTTCAGTGTATTAATATGTGTCCAATTATTTTTTGCATGTTTCAGAACACTTCACGCCATAATCTTTTAGTTATATTAACTTTGGCTAATATAAGCTAATGCTCCATGTCACAACTCAAGCGCTTAACAAGTGAAAATTCGTATTGTCACTTGTTCTTTAAATGTCAAGGGTATTCTTATTTAATACTACTTAAACTTTTTATTTGGGATAGAGAATCTGTTATCAATATTATCAATTATTATCTATATTAATTGTTTTATAATCAATCGGATATCTATATTCTTTGTTTGATTAAATTCTGTGTTTATCATTATTTTTAGTTTTTATTATTTATATTACTATTACATATTTCATGTTAGTTTATATACATCAACTTTATTTTAATTTTGCTAAATTTGTATTTGAGTAGAAATGTGTTGCAGAAATTTTATATCCAAATAAGGCCTTATTCGCTCGGTTATTGAACTGTATAAAATAAAAATAAAATAAATAAAATAAAGAGGTATAAGGAACAAAATTGCATTTTCTACTATTCTTTTTTTTTACTTTTTTTTAAAGCACCACACAGTGCCTCGTACCCATACAAGAACAAATTGAAATAAAAAACAAATGCTGCAATTGTTTTCACAAATATTACAAATGTTTTGACAAATACTCCAAGTATTTTTTACCTACTCGGGTTACTTTACTTTTTTGTAGCTTACATTTGTTGTCTTTACTTTGTACAAATATAAGTAATTACAAATACATTTGTTTTATTTGATTTTGATTTAATTTATTTGTTTTCGTTTTACTTACTTACTTGCTTATCCGGTCACGAACAACCCCGGAGGGTCAGGGACCTTACAAAACGAAGATAACTTATTTCGCTTTATTTTTCCAGTTGGCACCAAGTGTACGCAGGGATTCGTCAACTTGATCCCTCCAGCGGAATCTTGGTCTTCCTATTTTTCGTCTTCCTTCAAGTTCGGTTTCGAAACCCCTTCGTGCTGGTTCGTCTTCATCCATTCTACTGACATGGCCCAGCCAGCGCAATCGCGTTATTTTGATCCGCTTAACTATGTCAATGTCAGGATAAAGCTCATACAGCTCATGAGTCGCCGATACTCGCCGTTGTGCACTATAGGGCCACACATTTTTCGGAGTATCCTCCGTGTCGATTGCTTTCAATTCCGTTTATGAATAAAGTGTTACTTAATTACTACACAAATATAAAAAAGCTTTTTAAAAATGTAACTTTTTCATATTTTTTTAAAATATTTTTTTGTACAAATGTCACGTAACGTCGAAATGGAAATGCCCATATATACTCTTGCTAAGGCCTAGTAAATACATACGCTGGCAATAACAACACTTTCCATTTCTCTCCTTGGCTACCGATTTAGTGTGTCCTGCCATGGTTTTCCCGTCATTCTCGATGTTACTTAAATAATTATACATAACTGTTTTGCCGTATCTATTTTAACAGCAATTTCAACGGCATTAAATCCTTGAGATTCTAAAATTAGAATTTTTCCTTTCCGGACCTTTCCGCGACCCATGTTCAAAATTGTGAACAGATTGTTGTTGTTTATAATATGTATGTGTACACACTTGATCGAAATTTAAAAATACCTTATTAATGAGATTTCCAGTTTTTATACGTTTTGAAATTTGATGACATGGCATTTGGCATTCTTTTATTTCAGGACTTATATTTATTAAAAAACGAGGCTTGGCACGCGCTGAATCCGGTTAATTTATAACCGAAATATTCAGAAAGCCAGAAGGACGGTTAATCGGATTCCGTCCAAACCATCGGTCTAAACTATCCAGCCGGTAAACTTTTGACACCAGAAAAATCCTGATATTAAGCATAAATATAGTTGGGAGAGCTGCATTTTGGGAATAAACCCAAATTTGCTTACTACCTTTCTTTGGGACAAAGAATTTCACACTTCTTTCAATATCAATTAAATTCAGTGACACATATATTGGGCAGTAATATATAATTATATACATACTTCAAATCGAATTTGCATAAGAATTTCCAACTCTATCTACCTTTCTAGTTTCTAGAAAAATCAGGTAGAATTCTTGAAGCATTGTCCTCAAGAAGAGTGTATAGATATTGAACTTGTATAGTCAGTCAACTTACAGTTGTATGGCAGATAACCAAATGGCAGTGGCTACAACGTACGTTTTTTTAATCCCAAACCAAAGTTTTATGAAATCAGCATAACAGAAGTAGCAACTCTAATCGAATGTGTAAGGCAGTTAGCCAAAATGGTGTGACTACAATGCCCCTTTTTGATACCAAATCGACGTTTATAGTTATAAATATGTATATAATTGCAAAGGTTATTTCCTCTACTGTCGAAGTGTGTTTAAATTTATGTTTGGAAAATTTCTTGCACATTTTTGGGGAAATTACGAAACAATATTTTAAACCAAAAATTTAAAAAATTTAACTCTAAAAATTTAATGGAAGTGATAATTGGGCAACATTCGCCTAATGTTTCTTATTTAATCATATTAGAGGTATTTAGTCTCTGACAATAATATAAGTATGTATAAATATTTTATATTTACAGTAAGTCAATAATACTATTATAGTTAATATATATAAAGGAAAGGTTATACTATATACGAGTATAATAGCTATAGTTTTATACAGGGTGGCCCAAAATGAACGAAGGGGTTTGAATTCGGTATAACTTTTTATTTAAGACATATTTATTACATTTTACATTTTACTACAATATATAAATGGGGAATATTTTTAGTTTAGTTATGAAAACTAATATCTAGCAAGTGGTGGCCCTTTTTTGCTTCGCATATTCGTGCTCTTTCCAACACATTTTCCATCACTTTTCGCAAAACTTCAGGTGTTATGTTGTTTATTTCGTCGCTTATATTGCTTTTTAATTGCTGGATGGTTCTAGGATTATTAATGTAGACTTTTCCTTTCAAATAACCCCAAAGAAAATAGTCTGGAGCGGTTAAATCCGCTGAACCCGGAGGCCAATTAAAATCACTTGTACGCGTAATTATTCGTTCACCAAAGATGTCCCGTAAAATAGCCATTGTGTCCCTTGCAGTGTGGGCTGTGGCTCCATCTTGTTGGAACCATACTTGCGGATGGTTTTCCACGGCTGGCCTTAACAAATTGTCCAACATTGTCCGATATCTGACACCATTGACGGAAACGGCGACCCCGTGTTCATTTTCAAAAAAATAAGGACCAATTATCCTTTCCGATGAAACACTGCACCAGACCGTACACTTAGGTGGGTGTAATTCTCGCTGTTGAACTACTCTCGGTTTTTCCGTAGCCCATATCCTGCAGTTTTGCTTATTAACGAACCCACTTAATTGGAAATGGGCTTCGTCGCTCATAATTAAATTATGAACAAAATTATGATTTTCTTCTGCTTTTCAAGTCGTTGCTGGTAATCTGTCGGTTTCAATTCTTGGACAAGCTCAATCTTGCATGGAAACATTCCTATTGTATGCAAAATTCTCTGCAGCGACGCTCGCGAGAGGCCAAGTTGTGTCGAACGTCTCCTGGTTGATGTTTCTCCATCTTCCCGAATACTCCTCTGTACCAGTTCAATATTGTCATCCGTGTGCACCGTTCGTCGTCTGCCAGCACCAGGAAGGTCCCTTATCAGACGGTTTATTGTTGACTCTGAGGGTCCAACCCGCACATTAAAATAACGACGATTTGCATGCACGCTGAGTCAAAACAATGGATCGTTGATTTGAAAAATAAAGCTCAACAATTTGGGAACGTTGTTCAATTGAGTACTGCTCCATTTTAAATTCCCCAAGACTTCTTTACGAAATACTGAAAAGAAAAGAAAAAAATTATAATAAAAAAGTTATAACCAATTCAAACCCCTTCGTTAATTTTGGGCCACCCTGTATAAATAGCTAGCATATCGTTCGAACTGCAGAAAATTCTAGTTAACAATGTTGTTCAGTTTTATTTTACACTATTCAACAGTGTTGCCAACATAGCTCTTTTGGGGCTAGATTTAGCAATTTTCGACCTTGCAAAACGCGAAAAAAATGTCATTTGCGCTTTTTTGGAAAAACGCGTAATGTGCACGCGTTTTGAGTTTTTATTTAGCCCGTTTTCTAGACAACACCAATTTGCTAAGAAATTTAAATTTGTTCCTTCCACCGTTTAACATCGTTGACTGTTTGCTTTCATTTTTGTATTGGTTATTACCCTTTTAATACTTATAAACTTTTAGGTGGAGAGACAAGTGGTTTAACCCCCAATGATGAGTTTTCTATGGCACAGCTGATCGAAAAGGTACTACGGATATGATGTAGAATGATAGACCAAAGAAGACATACAGATTATAGACCATGCAGCAAACTAAGTTTAAAAGTGTTTGGTTGATACTAATGACAACTAAATTATGTTTAATGTTGTTTGCATCGAACGAAAATACGCATTCCCTTTAATTTCTGTTCGTATTGGTCCAACCAAAGAGTAAATTACAAAATCAACTCGAACTCAATGAAATGGCCTACTACCTCGACGTCATCAAGAGAACGCGAAGAGAGGCAAATGCCGAAGGCAATATGTATTTATTGCAAATGTATGATTGCTGAAAAACACTTCTCAATACGCAACAAACTATTCTGGATCACAAACACGTATGAAATACATGGAGCCTTTCTACGGAATGTGGTTAGTACAACCAGAGACAACAGAAAACAAAACTGGCTGGCAAAGCTGGCACATTCGGGTGCACATCTGAAAGGATATTCCAACAGACGATGTTAAAATTTAATGAAACAAGTTGCGTTTGTGATATCACCGAATTTTTTGTTTTATTTGAAATGCCTATCAAGAACAACGAGCTATGTTGTCTGAGGGCGCTAATATTTGTGGCTTATTGGCATGGATCTGCGACTTACGGAAACCCCACAAGAAAAAGCCTAAGTGGGTCAAATCGAATGGTGTCTGGTGCCACTACACGTCGCCTCTGCGTGAGAAAATTCTTAAGTCGGCCATGCAGAATGCGCGTTGTGGCACGTAGCGACGTCCTGATGGAACCACAGATCTGTAACGCTCTCCGTTGACGGACCACAATCCAGACCCAACAATGGCATTCTGTACATGCATTGCCACTTGATATTGATTGACATCGTCCAAAATCCAGCAACGCTTGTTGACGCACCCACTTATTCAAAAATGGGTGTAGTCGCGCGCAGCGTTGCCATAAGAGAACTCCCATTTTGGTAATAAAGTTGTGTCATTCGCACATGTTGCTCGTCACCGGAACTTGCCATGGTGATTGTCTTTATTGTCCAAAATATAAATAACAGGAAAATTATCAAAAGATAAAGCAACATAATCGACGTGAACTGTTAAAATTGCCTGTCCCTATTAAAAATCCCCTTTTGTATTAAGCGCGATTTAGCACTATTGGGATTTTTCTGGCCGTTTTCGTTATTTGGCTCGTTTTAGCACTTTTTAGGTACTGCAGAGTTGGCATCACTGCTATTCAATATTAACTTGGTAAACAGGTGTAATTTATTTTCCAGATCGATAGCAGATATTTTTATGTAAATTAAAAACAGAATGAGATTACGATTTTTCTCGAGGAACAAATATTTAGATTTAATGTTTCGCTCCGGCTTTAAATTTTTAAATTCCGAAAGCCCAGTTTTTTTTACAGTTAGTTTTGGTTGGCATCCCTAGTGTCCTGATTCTTCTACACATTCTATTACTAATTGTTTGTCGGTACTCATTTGGTTACAAAGTGACATTTGGATACACAATTATTCATATAAAGTTTATTCATCGGTGGTGCAATGGGTAGCGTGCGCGCCTCTTGTAATTGAGATCCTGGGTTCGATCCCTGCTCTGACCACCTTAAAATTTCTTTCGACGGCGGTCACCTCACATAGTGACGGCGACACTATCGAGTATTTAGCCATGAAAATGCTTCTCAAAAATACCGTTCGGAATCGGTGTAAAAATGTAGGTCCCAATCCGTGAGTGTAAAACTAGAACGCGCACAGCTCACAGGTTGTGAGAAGCTCTCCCTAATCCCTTCATGGGATGTAACGGAAAATCATATATTTTATTTTTAATTAAAATTCCATAATCTTTGAAATAAGTAAAGTACAAGCAGTGTTGCCAGTTTACCACTTTAAGTGCAATTCTAGCTCTGTTTTTTGGCTTCTGCACTTTTTTTTTGAAAAAACAAAACTAAATTTGTCGGTTTGTGAATTTTGCCTCAAGTTTAGTACTGGTCCAATTGGAATAGGCCATTCAACCGTCTAAATCAGTTTCAAAAACGAAAACAGCTTTTATTAAAGCATTTACTGGAAATGTATATCTTGAAATGATATACATTTTCTAATTTAAATATGGTTGTTCTATATGAAATTTTATAAAAAATATGCCACTTAATCTAAATTATTAATTTTACGTATGAATTTAAAAGTTGTATTTTTCAAAATTTGATAGAAAGAATATATTTTAAATAAATATAATTTTTTATTTGAATTTGAATTTTTATGACCGATTTTTCTTAGTTTTTTGGTTAGTAATTTCAAAGGATATACAAGCTCCTATAATTTATATTCGTACTTTTGCAAGTTCTACAATGGCGATATGGATATCAAAGGAAAGAGGATGATCTATGCTATTTAAAAAAAAAATTTTATTTTAATTGACAAGGACGAAAAAATGCGAAAAATATCCTTTGAAATTTTTATCCTTGAATATCTTTCAAGGTTTCCAATGAAATTATCTTACAAAAATATATGTGTAAGCCATTATAATACTGTTAAATATACTTCAAATTTTCGAACGGTTTCACCAAGACATCGCCACCATTGAAAATCGGTTCAGAGGAAAAAGTACCTGTCATATGCTGGCTGAATATTGTTGGTATATATGTCGCGACACCGATACTTATCACAATCGACAAATAAAACGCACTTGTTTCCCCTCAAAATAAATCATTTATCTTAGTGTTAAAAATGTTTTTTATTTAAATATATACTCATTTAGATGCGACATAACATCTATAAATAAAGAACTGAGTACGCTGTTTTACTACCTGTGGTCCCTAGTTTCACATGTATATAGGTTTGAGCGTGGGTGACAACAAATTAGGTGTTTGCTGAGGTGTTATACTCGTATATAAGTTTTATCGCATTAAATTTTGTTAGGGGGAAACTTAAATGGGTGTTAATAATAAACTAATGCAGCTAAAGGCATGAAATTTGAAGTATATTTAACAATATTATAATGGCTTACACATATATTTTTATAAGATAATTTCATTGGAAACCTTGAAGGATATTCAAGGATAAAAATTTCAAAGGATATTTTTCGCATTTTTTCGTCCTTGTCAATTAAAATAAAATTTTTTTTGACGTAGAATACGTCTTACCTTACGGTATGAGGAGTCATGTCAGGTTTTTATTGTTGTAATCTTTATTTCATTGAATTTGAGGAAACGGCTAGATGAATTTTTTTTAAATTTTTTTTGTAGGGAAATGAAGATGTTATCTTTCGTTTGATATACATTTCATATTGGTTGATATCTTCCTAATATTTAAATTTCTCAAATGAAAATTGTTTAAACACATACACTCAAACATATGTGTGGTGTTTGATTGAGTGTTTTTGGTTGCTCAACATTGCATAGGAACATGTATCTAGAAAAAGTAAAACGAACAGCAAGCTAATGTTGCTTGGCAACATACCCCTGTCAAATATTTATATGTGCAATGTATCATGTTGAGTTGGAACTTTGAAAACTAACATTTTTTTGATTTTTATTTTATATATTAGTTTATATTTATGTGTTCTTTAAATTTATAAGAACACATATTTTTTCATTTCTTTTTAGAACAAAAAAAAAGTGTTTGATATATTCTTCATAGAAAATATTTATATATTAAAAAATGAAACTTAAATTTAATTCTTATTCTCATCCAATTAAAATATGTAATTAATATGATATTGAGTTGCCTTTGTGTATAAGAACTTGTTGTAGCCTGCGTGGCATAAAACTCACTAAGTCGCTTAAAGTGGACATGTCAATTTTCTCCCATTCCGCCAAAATTGCTAATTTTAACTCTTTAAGCGTCTTATACTACTTCGAGTTTGAAAACACTTTGGCGGAAAGTATCCCACAGAGGTCTTGAATTGGGTTAAGGTCGGGACTTATGGCTGGCCACTCCAGTAATGGAATATTTCGGGACTTAAAAAAATCCCTTGTGAGCCGAGCAATGTGGATTGGGGCGTTGTCTTGTTTAAAAGTCCAGTTATCTCCATATAATTCGTCAGTAAAGTTAATTAAATTGCTGTCCAACAGATCAACGTCTGCTTCCGCATTCATTGTAGTTGGGACAAAACATATTTCTGACTTCCCTCGTGCTCCAAATGCAGCCCATACCATAAGAGATCCACCACCGTGGTTTCGCTTGTAGAACGTTTGCCGAGGATGTCGTTAATCTCTCCAATATTTATGGTGACCATCAGGTCCGTCCAAATTAAACTTTTTCTCATCGCTAAATATAACGGTTTCAAATTCGTCCTCCCAAAACTTGCACTGTTCTGCAAAAGCAATACGCGCATTTTTATGGCGCTGGGTTAAGCGTGGTGTGGCCTTTTTGCTTTGGTACCGAAGACCTATATCGCCCTTTAGCAGTTGCTGGACACGCTGTCTCGTTACAGTTAGACCCAATTCCCCCTTTATTTCCCTACAACTCATATCCTCATTAGATGTTAAATGCCGAATGCGCCGCTTAGTCCTCTGTTCTACAGTTGGGATGCGTCCTCTGCGCTTAATACAACCATAGTTTTCGGAGTCTTTGAGAAAATTCGAAACTGTATTGCGATGCTGATTTACTGCAGCTGCAATCTCGCCAATTCGTTTACCTGCAAGTCTCATTCCAACAATTTCTCCGCGCTCCTCATCCGCAAGTTCACTTCCACGTGGCATGTTCAATTAGAAACAAAAGTGTGAATATAAAGTTTGTTAGAATATATTCATAACGATCACTTTACTCACGTACAGAAAGATATTTTATACTAAACACCCGAGAAAAATAGAGTTGTTCACTTTAAAGTGTCAGGAACGCGACTGCACATATAATTATTTTCTATTGAATAGCAGACTTACAGCGATAACGGGACTACAAATAAAGTCCAAAACAGAAAAAAGTATATGATAAAGAGAGAGGGATATTCTCGAAAAAATTGTATATGGTCGACATTAAATTACAGTTAGTTTTCAGAAGGAATGAGAAAAAAATATTTTGCACATATAAATATTTGTCAGAGGTATATCTATTAAAAAGTGGAACAAACAGTAAGCTAACGTAATAAAGCTTTTTTGCGAAAGCTTCAATAAAGCTGTTGTAACATTAATTTTGAATTGTAAAGCGTAAAGCTTTCACACAACGCTCGAATGCTAATGCGAAGACTCGATAAGGTAAACCTTTTTTAATATTAGGGCGGCCCTCTCAACACTCGCAAAACTTATTTCAATAAAAATATTAATTAAAATACATAAATTAAATTAAGTTTAAAAAAATTGAACATAATATTTTTTTTTAAACGGACTTGAATCAAATGCCGTTGGTAAATATAAAAATTACAGCAGACAGTTGTCAGAGGCCTTCGGCCACGGACTGTCCCTGCAGGCTGTGTCAGAGACACGGCCATTAAGTTTAACGTAGAATACGCCATCCGATAAGACAGAAAACATATATAACAATAAATGATAAATAATATAAGCAAATGAATTTATTGTTATATATGTTTTCTGTCTTATCGGATGGCGTATTCTACGTTAAACTTAATGGCCGTGTCTCTGACACAGCCTGCAGGGACAGTCCGTGGCCGAAGGCCTCGGACAACTGTCTGCTGTAATTTTGTTTAAATAGCATAGATCATCCTCTTTCATTTGATATCCATATCGCCATTGTACAACTTGCAAAAGTACGAATATAAATTATAGGAGCTTGTATATCCTTTGAAATTTAAAAGTTCTTTAAAAAGGAGAAAAGATCAGGAAATGAAAAACTGAGTATGAACTTATACTACATATGAGCTCTGCTTTCATTTATATACAGTTTTGTTTATGGGTGAAAAGTCGTGTCGCACGGTGTAATCAATCGTATATATACAAACTCAATTCTGCAATTCACATGTGCGAATTAGTATCGATCGAAGATCCCTAACAGCCCGATTCTGGCAGGGTTACAAAAGTCACCACGGTTACTATTTGACAGCAATGTGACAATTGTCACAAATCGGTATTCTGACTCATTTTTTTGGTGACAAAAGTATCAAAAACTGTTACCTGCCAAAGAGGAGGTAACAGTGCGTGACAGCTGTTTTGTTTGCCAGAAAGTTGATACAAAATAATTTTATAAATTCTGCCTGTAAACCATAAAACTCTATACGGGCATAATTAAATGAAGGAAGGACTGGAGCAGAAAGAAGAAAGAACTTGCTTTTGTGTTAGAAAGATTGAAAATGTGCGAAAAGTATTACAAAACTTTTACCGTAAATATCTCCGGTCTTTCAAGGGATATTGTTGAGTAATATACCTTCAAAAAAAGGCCCAGGTCTTGCGTATTATCGGAACCTGCCAAAAATTAAGCATAATTGGGCAAAGTGAGGTTAAAAAACGTTTTTTTAATTAGCTCCCCTAGGGCTGATAAAAGTAAATATGTTTATACATTGATTTATAGAGCTTAGAAAGACCATTGTAATGATACCCATTTCAACCAGATCGGATTATAAATCCCGGAGATACGAACGATTATATACTCAAGCTTTAAAGGCCTATATCTCAAGAATTTGGGCCGACCGCGGGGGGAACACAACTTTTTGAACTCAGCGCTGAAGCTTTTGTCGGTGGTAAAATTTTGTTATAGATCAGAGAGTTGGCGCTAAAGTAAATATCGTCTTCTATATGGCGCCGACGTGCAGTATTCTTTCCGCTTAGCATCTCTGGATGTTCCTTGAGGAAGGCAATATAGCATTCCAGCTGTGCTTTTGCGGTGCGCTCAAATTCCCTAAATAATAATGTATTAATTTTAATTCAATAAAACATAAGTATATTAATTAAATACTTACTTTTCCTTTTTTTACCGCATTCATTTTGTTCAGAAAACTATATGTTTTTGTTTTTTGTCCCTGCTTTTGACAACCAGTTATTGTGAGGTGAATTATTTGTTACGAGGTGAATTTTTCGTTGTCACTGTGTTACCAGAATACCAGATACAAACAACGGTGACAACTTTGTAACAATTTTGTGGTTACAATTTGATTGTTACCACATAACAGAATAGGGGTGTAAGTATCAACAACACTGAAAGGCCTATAATTCCAACAACAAGAACAGACAGAATTTTTTGCAGTGCTTTTGATGTGAGTTGTTTAATCTATATCACAGAGTTGTATTTTTCTGTGGTATAACATTTTTTTGAAGACCGTGCTAGTGTCGGTGTCGTTTATTTGAATTTGAATTTTTATGACTGATTTTTGTTAGTTTTTTGGTTAATGTATGAGGAATTTATACTACAAGCTTACAAGTCATGAACATTTTTCTATTTGAAAAATGGTTGGTTTTTGTTGGAAATAATAGACAATTCAGTTCAACACATACTCACTGGCATGACTAGTTTCGAACTCCGTGACAAGTTCATCATCAGATGCCTAACTACTGTGCCTGAATTGATACCATCGGTTGATCATCAATCGTATATATACGAGTAAAAACTTCCAACAACTCAAAAATCCAGACAGAATTTTTCCACCATGTTCTTCTTGTCCTCATGCGTTCTCGCATTGTTGCATTAATTTTAAAAGAAAGATAAAATTTGAGCACGTGTTTAAAATTTGAATAATCATAGTATTATTCTATTTTTCGTTTTCTATTCGACCTTTTAGCTAGGTCATGATACAAATACAAGGTAGTAGCGTCAGCCCATATGATTTTCTTTGTTTACATTTCATCGTACCCAGTAAATGTCAAAGTTGTTTGTGTGAGTGCGTTCTCGTTTGATTTCATCTATCTATGTTCACAATTGCACATGTATGTGTATATTTTTATCAGCTGATTTTGACAATAACTGGGTATGGAAATTACAACAATGCTAATTTTAGTTTTTTTTTAGGCTCGAGCCTAATTATTTAAAAATTAAGATCTAATCATAGTATTATCCGATACCGTTTATATCAGCCAATTCCAGAAACGAAATTTAAGAAAAAAATTAACGTACTGAAACGATAATGGTTGCTAAACCTACCTCGAAACTAGTACAGAAATTCATTCGGATGAACCGACTTAAACATAGCCTCACCCTTAGTTATCCTTTGGGTACGAGTTCAATTAAAAAATGTTCATATTTTTGTTTTGGCAGCCGAGCAACCTTCAGTTACTCGTGGCAAATTTCCCTATATTCAATAGCAGAGCGATATCTGCAACTTGGTTAGGATGTGTTGTGTATTTGGGTTATCTATCATGACTACCAGGTAAATGTCCGCTCAAAATGTGTACGGGAGGTTCGAAAAGAGCTAATTCAAGAGCTAATTACACAGTAGCTCCAGAAGGAGTGTGGTTCATTTGCAATCCCTAACTAAGTTTGGTTAAATAATTGCCAATGTCAAAATTTCATTGTGGTCGTTAAAGGGGTTTACGGCAGTTACCGTGTTGACGAACTAGCCAGACGGGGTTGGCTCGAGTCTTAAAAATTCCCAAAACTAATTTGGTCCATAGATACCTTCCATCTAATATGACTCATTCTATGCGTTACGCTTTTCCGTATCTAATGACGTATGCCCATGCGTGAGGGTGCTCGAATAAATATGGTCTACGCAATTGTGTTTTTTTATCGAATATAAAGTGTAAAGTGCCGCAGTACTTAAATTTCTGATTGTTTAAATTTTAGCACTTTTTTTGCAAATTGCACTTTCGTTTTCATGTTTTTTTGATAGCATCTGGCAACAAGCAGTAGGAATTTTTTTTTTATATCAAGGGCCGACCTTGTCAAACTCAGCTGATCGAAATTCTTTAAAAATTAAATGAATAGATTGACAAACCGTAGGCAGATACAGATTTATTTAATTATTTTATAAAAAATACTTTTACGTCGAAAAAAGTACTTCGGAAGAATACAAAATGTCCGCTCGAAAATTGTCAAATAACATTAGTCCGTCAATAATGTCTCTTCGTTTCCTTGAGCCTTGTGTACCGTTGTGTTGGTCCAGAATGCGTACAACAAGTGTAGAGTCGATAGTTTGGGACGCTCTTTGATCGCTGAGCCAGTTGCGTTTGCACTTTTTTGTGAAAAAATATGCTAAATGCTTTTTAGCACTTTTTTGGGCAATTGTTGCCAACTTTTGACATTTCTCGCTTCATTTTTTTTGTCGAAAATTGCATTTTTCTATAATGTATGGCTGTTTTTCGGAACTGAACTCTGAAATAATGCTTATTTTCAACCAAGAGTTATAACAAATGTAAAATTATCAATGGTAAATATTTACGTGAGTTGCCCACACTCCTTTTCATTAATTTGGATGTACGGAGAACATGACTCTAAAAACCAAAAATAAACTTGTCGATTTGTGAATTTGCCTCCAGGGTCATTACTTGTCCAAATCGATTAGACGGTTCAAGTGGTTACTTATTTAATCGCTTTTGAGATCATATGGTTGAGTATTCCAAATTTCAGTATAACTTCTTAATTTTAGTCTTAAATGATATACATTTTGTAATTTTATTATGGTTTTCGCATATGAAATTTTACGCAAAAATGTGCAATTTAATCTAAATTATTAATTTTGCATATGAATTTAAAAGTCGTATTTTTCAAAATTTGACAAAAAAAATATTTTAAACACATAGAATTTCAAAATAAGAATAACATTTGAGTACGAGTTTAAAATTTGAATACACATAATATAATATACGAGTACATATAAAAAAGGAAATTTAAAAAACCTAACTCGAAACAAGTACAGAAATTTCAGTCGGTTAAACCTTAATGGTCGGTTTAACAGACTGAAATTTCTGTTTATATTTTCAGTTAATGTATGAGAAGTTCATACTACAAGCTTACAACGTTAGGAACATTTTTCTAATTGAAAAATGGTTGGTTTTTGTCGGAATAATAAATAGAGAGTTCAGTTAAACACATGCCTAACTTCTGTGCCTGAATTGATTTAGCCGACAAACCTTCAAGTACCGTGCCAAATTTGCCCATATTCAATAGCAGAGTGACATGTGCAAAATATTATCATATTAGCAATTTAGGATGTGTTGTTTTTGGGGTATTTATCATGACTTCCAGCCAATTGTCCGCTCAACATTTGAATGGGATGTACCTTAAGGAGTGAGGTCATACAGCTGATTTAATTAGTGATGCCAATAATTTTACAATTTATATCGATAAGTCATCACGAATGCATCGAAAGTTTAGAATGCATCGAAAACAGAGTGTCGAAAGTGAAACGTTGCCTTCGTCGAGGTGAGGCGCGTATTTAGGAATTAATTTTGAGATGTTTTTTTCGATTTTTTTTTGTTTGCAAATTTTCAATATTTTTATTTTGAACTGGCTGTCGAGCAAAAATGTGAGTCTATCCCCGCCCCAATTAATTAAGGACAAACCAATTAGTGGAAATCGCATCTTTAATTTATTAAAAATAAAATTATTAGTTATAAATTTGTAAGGCTTTTTTTTAATTTAATTGTACTAGTGTAGTAGTATTTTAGTTTATTTTAAAAATTGTTATCTCTAAGGAAAGGAGTTACAAGTAAAATTTTTTTTTTATCAAAATATAACTAAATAATTATTTTAAAAGTGGTGTAAGTTTTGTGTAGAATAAAATCCTTGTAGATTACTATCTAAGGATGGACCATTTTCAGTCGGCCACAGATAACTGACTGGCGAGCTGGCAGGAGAATATACCCCTGTAAAATATGCATTGACCGCCATATTTTCCTGTTTCGGTTCGTAGGCGTCTGTTAGAGTTGCAGCACCTTCTCCCAAACTTACGCGCAGATTGTCTATTTCATTTTGCACAGCCTGAATTTCATCTAATTTTTTCTTGAACATTTGACGGGCGTTTTCTCGTATTCCTTCAGCCTCTGCCTCCAAATCAGAATACTGTTGTTCTAGCATGTATTCTTCTGCTATAGGCAAAAGTCGTCCATCATAAGGGAAATTGCCTTCTTCATCTTCCAGTACAAGTTCTAAAAGTTCACCAATTTGTTTGTCGTTCTCTTGCTGTTCTTCTAGGTAACTCTGCCATTCTTCTTCGAAAGGGGTACATTCCTCAATCTGTTTGCTTTGCCAATAATCCTCACTGTCTTCATAGTCCTGGAAAAAGTAAGGGCCAATGATGCCTACTCGTGATTTGGCGCACCACACAGTGACGCGGTCCGAATGCAGAGTTCTCTGGGGTTTGTTTCACTCCAGTACCGCATATTTTGTTTGCACTGCAATGATCGGGTGCGCATTTGAAAAATTCGCTTCAACACAAAATGACCTCTCCTCACGTGTCCAATGCATGATTTCAACTGAAAGGCAGGCGAATACAAATCTCCCGTCAGCCACTATAAGCCACGCACACTCTCGTCGACCAACAGTGTTCGTATATGTATATTTGTGTCGAATTTGACAGGTAGATTCATGAAACAAGCACCAAATGTTTATTGCGGTTGCCCACAATTACACCTACTGCTACTACCTGAATTTGTTGAAATCGCGCCTGAGGGCGGACCCGAAACTTTTATGATCATATTTACGAATTGATATGATCAATTTTGGGAAATTGTGATTTGTTATGATTTATTTTTGGGAAATTTGGTAAACAAGATCAACATTATGTTGCATGATAATGATGGGAAAACATGTGGTAGGTAATTGGTTTCTATATTAAACCAGAGATATAAACAGTGTAACTCGCTGTAACAACATTTTTTGTTTAGAGATAAATGACAAAAATTTTTATGAAAATTCTACAAGAACTGAATACGGGGCTTAAATGTCAAAATTCTGCAAGAACTGAATACGAGGCTTTAAATGGCATTGGCCATTGCAGTCAATTTTGCTGCAATATTGGTACAACCGAATATCTACTACCTTGCTCGCACTCAAAATATGTTTCGCTCACGAGCGTGTGAACGCAATGAAGCAAATTTAGGTAGCGACCTGAAAAAATAAAAATCGAGTTTGCCAATTCGCATATTTCACACTCGGATTTCGAGTTATAAAACGAGTGAGTTCTTGAAGATTCGTTTTTTCCCCTACCTGTATTCGTACCAATATACACACCAGACATATTGGCGTGTGGGCTTAAATAATAGTGTTCCCCGCGCACATGCAACTGCCACTCAGGTAATCAAGTGGTAAACGAACTTTCAATACCTTCAAGTTTCAGTTCTGGGAAGTCATGACGACAGGTAATTGCATCTTCCCTACCTGTTGCTGAAAGGGATTGTGCTATTTGGAAATATTTTTAGTATAAATATCGCCTTTGGGTTGAAGTATATCATCAGTAGTTTCTGCGACAGTGAACAGTGATTGTCAAAGATATTATTTAAAGTTCTTACAAAAATCGTTTACATTAATTACATAATAACAAGACGGAAACTACATTCTTCTGCAAAAACGCTAATGAATGCCACGATCCAACTATCGACCAATTAGCTAGATATGTAGGTAAGATTTGCACGCAACTGCCTGAAGCAAGTGTGACTTATTAATGAATTTATTTATTTTTCTCAATAGAACGAGCATTAATCATCACCGATAACCAGGAACCAATCAGTGACAGTTCAACCGAATCATCAGATCCTGAAGAATCAATTAAATTAGAAATAAAATCAAGAAGAAATTGTAGCCACTCTAAACGTAGATTGCATAAAATGCAAAAACAATATACGGAGCTATTGGAGAAAAACATGGCATCTCAATGCAAATCAACAGAAAAGGATGAATCGCAGCATTTGGAACAGTGTTACGAAACCTATGACAAGGCTCTAGACGACGAGGAAATTTTACTTTTGGTCGAAAAGTTTGCATCTCTTCATATTGCGGACTGTGACATATGTGATAAAAACGATGAACAACTAATCGCCGAAGCAGAATCTCCAAGTCACGCTATACATGCACAAAAATGCAAGGCAAAGAAGTCACCTCAAAATGCAGATGGCATTCATACTCCAACTACCGTAATGAAACGTAGGGGAGACTCCCTGATTGACGAGAGTCCACGTTTAAGCAAGTTCAGGAAATGCTCCAACGACAGTACAGGCACCTGTAGCGAAAATAGCGATATAATCGGCGAATGGACGACTTTAAATTCTGAGGTACTTGGCACACAAAGCATAATATCGAGGCAAGCCAAAGAACATATTGCCGACTTGGAAAAGAGAATCTCAGAATATGAAGAGCAAATACAACAAGTTAAGCGAGCTCAACAATCTCTAAGTCCATCTTTCTCAACGACCACACATGAAGAACTTTTCACAGAGCTTGAAACGAGCCAAGAACAATTGGACTATGAAGACAGTGAGGATTATTGGCAAAGCAAACAGATTGAGGAATGTACCCCTTTCGAAGAAGAATGGCAGAGTTACCTAGAAGAACAGCAAGAGAACGACAAACAAATTGGTGAACTTTTAGAACTTGTACTAGAAGATAAAGAAGGCAATTTCCCTTATGATGGACGACTTTTGCCTATAGCAGAAGAATACATGCTAGAACAACAGTATTCTGATTTGGAGGCAGAGGCTGAAGGAATACGAGAAAACGCCCGTCAAATGTTCAAGAAAAAATTAGATGAAATTCAGGCTGTGCAAAATGAAATAGACAATCTGCGCGTAAGTTTGGGAGAAGGTGCTGCAACTCTAACAGGCGCCTACGAACCGAAACAGGAAAATATGGCGGTCAATGCATATTTTACAGGGGTATATTCTCCTGCCAGCTCGCGAGTCAGTTATCTGTGGCCGGCTGAAAATGGTCCATCCTTAGATAGTAATCTACAAGGATTTTATTCTACACAAAACTTACACCACTTTTAAAATAATTATTTAGTTATATTTTGATAAAAAAAAATTTTACTTGTAACTCCTTTCCTTTGAGATAACAATTTTTAAAATAAACTAAAATACTACTACACTAGTACAATTAAATTAAAAAAAAGCCTTACAAATTTATAACTAATAATTTTATTTTTAATAAATTAAAGATGCGATTTCCACTAATTGGTTTGTCCTTAATTAATTGGGGCGGGGATAGACTCACATTTTTGCTCGACAGCCAGTTCAAAATAAAAATATTGAAAATTTGCAAAAAAAAAAAAATAATCGAAAAAAAAACAATTTGCAAAAAAAAGTGCTAAAATTGAAACAATCAAATATTTAAGTACTGCGGCACTCTACACTTTATATTCGATAAAAAAAAACACAATTCCGTAGACAATATTTATTCGAGCACAGGGGCATACGTCATTAGATAGGGAAAAGTGTAACGCATAGAATGAGACATATTAGTTGGAAGGTATCTAAGGACCAAATTAGTTTTGGGAATTTTTAAAACTCGAGCAAAACCCGTCTACCGTAAACCCCTTTAACGATCACAATGAAATTTTGTCATTGGCAATTATTTAACCAAACTTAGTTAGGGATTGCAAATGAACCACACTCCTTATGGTACATCCCATACAAATCGATATATTTAGTATTTAGTGGATGTGATTGGCTTCAAATCAGATATCGGCGAGGTCACTAAGCAGACGAATACAAATCTCCCGTCAGCCACTATAAGCCACTCACACTCTCTTCGACCAACAGTGTTCGAATATATTTGTATCGAATTTGACAGGTAGATTCATGAAATAAAAATCAAATGTCTATTGCGGTTGCCCACAATTACACCTACTGCTACTACCTGAATTTGTTGTATCACGCCCGAGGGCGACCCGCAACTTTTATGGTCATATTTACGAATTCTTATGATCAGTTTTGGGAAATTGTGGTTTGTTATGATTTATTTTTGGGAAATTTGGTGAACAAGATCAACATTATGTTGCATGATAATGGGAAACAATGTGGAAGATAATTGGTTTCTATATGGCTTGCAAATTTTCCTTTCAGCAAATTTTGTTATTTTCGTCATAAGGAACATTTGTTTCATTTCCATAATTTGCGCGACTCAATTCTGCATTTATCAACTGTCAAAATCAGCGTGTTTTGCCTCGTATTCAGTACTCACGCAATTTTTATTAGCATAAAAAATCCGTGTGTACAAAATACCGAAAATTTCTCTCACTGTTCATTTGCTGAGTGCTCCGATGTTCTGCTCACGTGACCAATGCACTATTGCAACTAGAAGGCAGACGAATACAACGCACACTCTCTTCGACCAACAGTGTTCGTATATATTTGTGTCGAATTTGACAGGTAGATTCATGAAATAAAAATCAAATGTCTATTGCGGTTGCCCACAATTACACCTACTGCTACTACCTGAATTTGTTGGATCACGCCCGAGGGTGACCCGCAACATTTATGATCATATTTACGAATTGTTATGATCAGTTTTGGGAAATTGGGATTTGTTACGATTTATTTTTCGGAAATTTGGTAAACAAGATCTACATTATGTTGCATGTGGAAGATAATTGGTTTCAATATTGCTTGCAAATTTTGTTATTTTCGTCACAAGGAAAATATTTTTCATTTCCATAATTTACGCGACTCAATTTTGCATTTATCAACTGTCAAAATCAACGTGTTTTGCCTCGTATTCAGTACTTACGCAATTTTTATTAGCATAAAAAATCTGTGTGTAAAAAATACCGAAAATTTCTCTCACTATTCATTTGTGAGTACTCCGATGTTCTCCTCACGTGACCAATGCACTATTGCAACTAGAAGGCAGACGAATACAACGCACACGAATACAAATGCACTAACACACACGAATACAAATGCACTATTTCAACTAGAAGGCAGACGAATACAACGCACACTCTCTTCGACCAACAGTGTTCGAATATATTTGTATCGAATTTGACAGGTAGATTCATGAAATAAAAATCGAATGTCTATTGCGGTTGCCCACAATTACACCTACTGCTACTACCTGAATTTGTTGTATCACGCCCGAGGGCGACCCGCAACTTTTATGGTCATATTTACGAATTGTTATGATCAGTTTTGGGAAATTGTGATTTGTTATGATTTATTTTTCGGAAATTTGGTAAACAAGATCAACATTATGTTGCATGATAATGATGGGAAAAAATGTGGTAGATAATTGGTTTCTATATTGTTTGCAAATTTTCCTTTCAGCAAATTTTGTTGTTTTCGTCATAAGGAACATATTTTTCATTTCCATAATTTACGCGATTCAATTTTGCATTTATCAACTGTCAAAATCAGCGTGTTTTGCCTCGTATTCAGTACTTACGCAATTTTTATTAGCATAAAAAATCCGTGTGTACAAAATACCGAAAATTTCTCTCACTGTTCATTTGCTGAGTACTCCGATGTTCGCGAACATTTCCTAAACAAAATCTACACGCGTTGAAAATCAAATGGAGACCACAATTTCATGAAATATTTGCAAGGTAGATCAAAAAGAGGCGGCAACTTTTTGCAACAGCCCAATATTCAGATTTAATGAAATTTTCGTTGCCACGTGTATAACAAATAACGAAAATTTCATGAACCGAAAATTTAGCTCTCATTTCATTTGCTTGGTACTCAGCTCTTTGAGAAAATTTCGTTGGCAAAATCAAGAACAGGGTTGTTACGCCGAAGTTATTTCGTAGAAAAACAATTATTGGGTAATTGTTTGGGACGAGAGCCAGTCCTTGAAGATTCGTTTTTTCCCCTACCTGTATTCGTACCAATATACACACCAGACATATTGGCGTGTGGGCTTAAATAATAGTGTTCCCCGCGCACATGCAACTGCCACGCAGGTAATCAAGTGGTAAACGCACTTTCAATACCTTCAAGTTTCAGTTCTGGGAAGTCATGACGACAGGTAATTGCATCTTCCCTATCTGTTGCTGAAAGGGATTGTGCTATTTGGAAATATTTTTGGTATAAATATCGCCTTTGAGTTGAAGTATATCATCAGTAGTTTCTGCGACAGTGAACAGTGATTGTCAAAGATATTATTTAAAGTTCTTACAAAAATCGTTTACATTAATTACATAATAACAAGACGGAAACTACATTCTTCTGCAAAAACGCGAATGAATGCCACGATCCTACTATCGACCAATTAGCTAGATATCTAGGTAAGATTTGCACGCAACTGCCTGAAGCACAAAACTTACACCACTTTTAAAATATTTATTTAGTTATATTTTGATAAAAAAAAATTTTACTTGTAACTCCTTTCCTTTGAGGTAACAATTTTTAAAATAAACTAAAATACTACTACACTAGTACAATTAAATTAAAAAAAAGCCTTACAAATTTATAACTAATAATTTTATTTTTAATAAATTAAAGATGCGATTTCCACTAATTGGTTTGTCCTTAATTAATTGGGGCGGGGATAGACTCACATTTTTGCTCGACAGCCAGTTCAAAAAAAAAATATTGAAAATTTGCAAAAAAAAAAAATAATCGAAAAAAAAACAATTTGCAAAAAAAAGTGCTAAAATTGAAACAATCAAATATTTAAGTACTGCGGCACTCTACACTTTATATTCGATAAAAAAACACAATTCCGTAGACAATATTTATTCGAGCACAGGGGCATACGTCATTAGATACGGAAAAGTGTAACGCATAGAATGAGACATATTAGATGGAAGGTATCTATGGACCAAATTAGTTTTGGGAATTTTTAAAACTCGAGCAAAACCCGTCTACCGTAAACCCCTTTAACGATCACAATGAAATTTTGTCATTGGCAATTATTTAACCAAACTTAGTTAGGGATTGCAAATGAACCACACTCCTTATGGTACATCCCATACAAATCGATATATTTAGTATTTAGTGGATGTGATTGGCTTCAAATCAGATATCGGCGAGGTCACTAGGCAGACGAATACAAATCTCCCGTCAGCCACTATAAGCCACGCACACTCTCTTCGACCAACAGTGTTCGAATATATTTGTACCGAATTTGACAGGTAGATTCATGAAATAAAAATCAAATGTCTATTGCGGTTGCCCACAATTACACCTACTGCTACTACCTGAATTTGTTGTATCACGCCCGAGGGCGACCTGCAACTTTTATGGTCATATTTACGAATTGTTATGATCAGTTTTGGGAAATTGTGATTTGTTATGATTTATTTTTGGGAAATTTGGTGAACAAGATCAGCATTATGTTGCATGATAATGGGAAAAAATGTGGAAGATAATTGGTTTCTATATGGCTTGCAAATTTTCCTTTCAGCAAATTTTGTTATTTTCGTCATAAGGAACATATGTTTCATTTCCATAATTTGCGCGACTCAATTCTGCATTTATCAACTGTCAAAATCAGCGTGTTTTGCCTCGTATTCAGTACTTACACAATTTTTATTAGCATAAAAAATCCGTGTGTACAAAATACCGAAAATTTCTCTCACTGTTCATTTGCTGAGTACTCCGATGTTCTCCTCACGTGACCAATGCACTATTGCAACTAGAAGGCAGACGAATACAACGCACACGAATACAAATGCACTAACGCACACGAATACAAATGCACTATTGCAACTAGAAGGCAGACGAATACAACGCACACTCTCTTCGACCAACATTGTTCGTATATATTTGTGTTGAATTTAACAGGTAGATTCATGAAACAAAAACCAAATGTCTATTGCGGTTGCCCACAATTACACCTACTGCTACTACTGGAATTTGTTGTAGCACGACCGAGGGCGGACCCGCAACTTTTATGATCATATTTACGAATTGTTATGATCAGTTTTGGGAAATTGTGATTTGTTATGATTTATTTTTCGGAAATTTGGTAAACAAGATCAACATTATGTTGCATGATAATGATGGGAAAAAATGTGGTAGATAATTGGTTTCTATATTGTTTGCAAATTTTCCTTTCAGCAAATTTTGTTGTTTTCGTCATAAGGAACATATTTTTCATTTCCATAATTTACGCGATTCAATTTTGCATTTATCAACTGTCAAAATCAGCGTGTTTTGCCTCGTATTCAGTACTTACGCAATTTTTATTAGCATAAAAAATCCGTGTATACAAAATACCGAAAATTTCTCTCACTGTTCATTTGCTGAGTACTCCGATGTTCGCGAACATTTCCTAAGCAAAATCTACACGCATTGAAAATCAAATGGAGACCACAATTTCATGAAATATTTGAAAGGTAAATCAAAAAGATGCGGTAACTTTTTGCAACAGATTTAATGAAATTTTCGTTGCCACGTGTATAAAAAATAACGAAAATTTCATGAACCGAAAATTTCGCTCACATTTCATTTGCTTGGTACTCAGCTCTTTGAGAAAATTTCGTAGGCAAAATCAAGAACAGGGTTGTTACGCCGAAGTTATTTCGTAGAAAAACAATTATTGGGTAATTGTTTGGGACGAGAGCGAGTCCTTGAAGATTCGTTTTTTCCCCTACCTGTATTCGTACCAATATACACACCAGACATATTGGCGTGTGGGCTTAAATAATAGTGTTCCCCGCGCACATGCAACTGCCACTCAGGTAATCAAGTGGTAAACGCACTTTCAATACCTTCAAGTTTCAGTTCTGGGAAGACATGACGGCAGGTAATTGCATCTTCCCTACCTGTTGCTGAAAGGGATTGTGCTATTTGGAAATATTTTTGGTATAAATATCGCCTTTGAGTGGAAGTATATCATCAGTAGTTTCTGCGACAGTGAACAGTGATTGTCAAAGATATTATTTAAAGTTCTTACAAAAATCGTTTACATTAATTACATAATAACAAGACGGAAACTACATTCTTCTGCAAAAACGCGAATGAATGCCACGATCCTACTATCGACCAATTAGCTAGATATCTAGGTAAGATTTGCACGCAACTGCCTGAAGCAAGTGTGACTTATTAATGAATTTATTTATTTTTCTCAATAGAACGAGCATTAATCATCACCGATAACCAGGAACCAATCAGTGACAGTTCAACCGAATCATCAGATCCTGAAGAATCAATTAAATTAGAAATAGAATCAAGAAGAAATTGTAGCCACTCTCAACGTAGATTGCATAAAATGCAAAAACAATATACGGAGTTATTGGAGAAAAACATGGCATCTCAATGCAAATCAACAGAAAAGGATGAATCGCAGCATTTGGAACAGTGTTACGAAACCTATGACAAGGCTCTAGACGACGAGGAAATTTTACTTTTGGTCGAAAAGTTTGCATCTCTTCATATTGCGGACTGTGACATATGTGATAAAAACGATGAACAACTAATCGCCGAATCAGAATCTAAAAGTCACGCAATACATGCACAAAAATGCAAGGCAAAGAAGTCACCTCAAAATGCAGATGGCATTCATACTCCAACTACCGTAATGAAACGTAGGGGAGACTCCCTGATTGACGAGAGTCCACGTTTAAGCAAGTTCAGGAAATGCTCCAACGACAGTACAGGCACCTGTAGCGAAAATAGCGATATAATCGGCGAATGGACGACTTTAAATTCTGAGGTACTTGGCACACAAAGCATAATATCGAGGCAACCAAAGAACATATTGCCGACTTGGAAAAGAGAATCGCAGAATATGAAGAGCAAATACAACAAGTTAAGCGAGCTCAACAATCTCTAAGTCCATCTTTCTCAACGACCACACATGAAGAACTTTTCACAGAGCTTGAAACGAGCCAAGAATAATTGGACTATGAAGACAGTGAGGATTATTGGCAAAGCAAACAGATTGAGGAATGTACCCCTTTCGAAGAAGAATGGCAGAGTTACCTAGAAGAACAGCAAGAGAACGACAAACAAATTGGTGAACTTTTAGAACTTGTACTGGAAGATGAAGAAGGCAATTTCCCTTATGATGGACGACTTTTGCCTATAGCAGAAGAATACATGCTAGAACAACAGTATTCTGATTTGGAGGCAGAGGCTGAAGGAATACGAGAAAACGGCCGTCAAATGTTCAAGAAAAAATTAGATGAAATTCAGGCTGTGCAAAATGAAATAGACAATCTGCGCGTAAGTTTGGGAGAAGGTGCTGCAACTCTAACAGACGCCTACGAACCGAAACAGGAAAATATGGCGGTCAATGCATATTTTACAGGGGTATATTCTCCTGCCAGCTCGCCAGTCAGTTATCTGTGGCCGACTGAAAATGGTCCATCCTTAGATAGTAATCTACAAGGATTTTATTCTACACAAAACTTACACCACTTTTAAAATAATTATTTAGTTATATTTTGATAAAAAAAAATTTTACTTGTAACTCCTTTCCTTTGAGATAACAATTTTTAAAATAAACTAAAATACTACTACACTAGTACAATTAAATTAAAAAAAAGCCTTACAAATTTATAACTAATAATTTTATTTTTAATAAATTAAAGATGCGATTTCCACTAATTGGTTTGTCCTTAATTAATTGGGGCGGGGATAGACTCACATTTTTGCTCGACAGCCAGTTCAAAATAAAAATATTGAAAATTTGCAAAAAAAAAAAATAATCGAAAAAAAAAAACAATTTGCAAAAAAAAGTGCTAAAATTGAAACAATCAAATATTTAAGTACTGCGGCACTCTACACTTTATATTCGATAAAAAAAACACAATTGCGTAGACCATATTTATTCGAGCACCCTCACGCATGGGTATACGTCATTAGATACGGAAAAGTGTAGCGCATAGAATGAGACATATTAGATGGAAGGTATCTATGGACCAAATTAGTTTTGGGAATTTTTAAAACTCGAGCAAAACCCGTCTACCGTAAACCCCTTTAACGATCACAATGAAATTTTGTCATTGGCAATTATTTAACCAAACTTAGTTAGGGATTGCAAATGAACCACACTGCTTATGGTACACCCCATACAAATCGATATATTTAGTATTTAGTGGATGTGATTGGCTTCAAATCAGATATCGGCGAGGTCACTAGGCCCTCCCATACAAAAGCTGGGCGGCCGTCCGGGTTATCGATATGATAACTCGTGTAAAATACTTCCAACCTTAGTGAAATTTGTACTAGGCTTCATTTCGTAAACCGCCACTGACTCCCTAACACAATGATGATTTTGGTACACCCATACAAAATATGGGCGGCTTTCGGGATGACCGATACGATATCTCCCGTAAACCAAAATCGACCTTATTTTTCAAGAGCTACTGTGTAATGAAAATGTTTGTAGTAACCGTTTTCGAACCTCCCGTACAAATTTTGAGCGGACATTTACCTGGTAGTCATGATAGATAACACATCCTAACTAAGTTGCTAATAAGATAGCATTTTGCTAGTGAATATGAGCAAATTTGCCACGGGTAACTGAAGGTTGCTCGGCGGCCAAAACAAAAATATGAACCTTTTTTAATGGAACTCGTAACCAAAGGATAACTAATGTTCAAGTCCTCCCAGCCCTCGCCTCCCAACGAAACGAGCGAATGCGGCTTCGAATGATGCTGACGTCAATTCCGAGCATAATTCTAAATGTATTGCCTTTGTGGAAAATCACACGAAGACGCAAACGTAGCCCTTGACATGGCGAGCTTGACGTAAGGACGAGCTTTTCATTGCAAATGGACCGGCAAAATCTATACCGGTAGTTTAAAATGGCGGTGTGAAAATGCATCTATCTGCCGGTAATGAAGCCATGAGTTGGGTGCATTGTCTATGTTTGAAGATAGTGCATACTTTACAACTGTGTGTTATGGCTTTAACCTTTCGTTTTAAACGTGAGATATAAAATTCAGTTTGCAGCATTCTGCACATGAGACTACAGTCTGCATGAACGAGGTAAAGATGTAAATGGGACAGGTAAAGTTGGCAAGATCTAGAGTTCCCAGGCAGTATTATCGGATGCCGTTCCTTATATGGAAGTGGAGAGTGCGATAAACGTCCATTAACGCGCATTATTTGTTCAGAATCAATAAAAGGATTTAACACTGAGTGAGCTTTTATCTGAAATCGGTCGCGAGGTTTCAAGTGCATTGAATTCTTTATAATACTGAGACTGGGCTAAACATATTAATTTCATTTTAACAAAATTTATTTCCTTGTGCGAAATGATTGTCGAGAGATATTGGTAGTTGTCCTTATGACATATATGAGTTCTGTGATAAAACCGAAAAACATATGCAAGTACTCTTAGAGCTCTAGCATGAGAGGAATCCCGAAGGGTCTTCTATCGAAACTTGCAGCGATTGTATAATATTTTTCGGTTCTGGCGGAGTTAATGGATTTCCTTTGGGCCATGAATCCGAGGAATTAGCTATCCATTTAGGGCCGTTCCACCAAAGAGTGATTTGCGTGAGATCTAGCAGTTTGGAACCACGAGTGCCCAACTCAGCAGGGTTTTCATTTGTCGGCACATGACGCCACGTAAATTCAGGAACTCGTTCGTGAATCTGTGAGATGCGATTATCCACATAGGTTTCCCATGTCCACGGCGGTTTTAGGAGCCATTCAAGCACAATTGAAGTATCCGTCCATAGGATCGTCTCTGTTTTCTCCATCTTCAATTTTGACTTGACATATTGAACCAGTTTCCATTAAGTTCTAATCTCGGTAGAGAGACTGGTTGTAAAGGGGCTACTTTGCTTTTAGCTATTAAGAGATTCGAAAAGGCAAACGATTGCGCCGACTGGCATCTTAAATACACGCAGGCACAATAAGCTCCTTTGGATGCGTCACAGAATCCGTGAATTTGAGTGTTATCCGAAGGGTTGCAAAGCGTATATCGAGGAATATTTATGCTTCCAATGTGAGCAAGATCAGATACTAAATTGTTCCATATTTTCAGAGAATCGAAACTGACTTCATCATCCCAATCTAGCCGCTCTAGCCATATTTGTTGCAGCAACACTTTCGCCATAATTACGACGGGAGTTATCCAACCCAAAGGGTCGTAAAGGCGTGCTACAAGTGACAGAACCTGCCGCCTATTAACTTTCGAGTTGTGTTCCATATTGGGCATCGAATACGAAAATGAGTCAGTTAGCGCGTTTCATTTTAGGCCTAGAGTTTTCACTGAGCTTGTTTCGTGAAAATACAAAAAAGATTAATCGTATAAATCTTCAGGCGGTAAATGGGACAATAACCGAGGGTCATTTGCGGTTATCTTCTTTAAAGGAAAACCTGCTGAGTTGAGAAGGGATAAAAGTTGGTTTTGCTTTTCCACAGTTTCCTCAATAGTAAACCCTCCAGAGAGGATGTCATCCACATAAGTCTCATTACGAATTATGGAGGCAGCGAGGGGAAATTGAGCAGTTGAATCAGATGCCAATTGTTGCAATGTTCGTATTGCGAGAAAGGGGGCGCAATTAATTCCGAATGTTACTGTTTTGAGCTGATAATCTTTGATAGGGCAAAATTTATCCTTTTGATGCAGAATCTTTTGGTAAGCCCTATCAGTCGGGTTCACGAGAATTTGGCGGTACATTTTTTGTATGTCTCCGCTAAAAGTATATTTATACATCCTCCCATTGAGAATAGTGCCGACTAAGTCGGTTTGTAATGTCGGACCGGTATGTAACACATCATTAAGTGAGAATCCAGTCTTCGTCTTGCGAGATGCGTTAAACACGACTCGAACCTTTGTGGTTTTGTGCTCCGATCGTATGTGGTTTTGTGCTCCGGTCGAATGGTGTGGGAGATAAAAAGTGTTATATTTGCCATAAGAGCAAATTTCCGTCGTAGAAGTTTCCTTCATATGGTCAAGATCGATATACTCATTCAGAACCGCTATGTATTGTTCCTCGAGCTCGAGATTTTTGGACAAGTTCTGCTCCATGCGTGAAAATTGTCCCAGAGCAAGAAAACGAGATGATTCAAGGAACATAGTGTCAGGAAACACTTTTTTGAAGGGAAGTTTCACCACATATCTCCCGTCGGCATGGCGTGTTGTCGTTCTTTCGTAGAATTTTTCAAAGAATTTGTCTTCAGCCGATAATATATTTGCCGTTGGAATCTCCTCCTGTTCCCAGAACTTTCTTACAATAGTGTTGAGCTCAAAATCTTCAGCGAAGTTGACGTTTGTTGTGAATGACTGAATTTGGATTGCGCGTATGGGACCACTGAGAACCCATCCGAAGATGGTATTATATGGGGACGTTTCACCGCAAATATTCTTTATCACACCATCCAAGTTTATAAATCGCTCCGAATTATTTCCAATAATCAAATCGATCTGCGAGGATTGATTAAAGTATGGGTCTGCTAAAGCCAGTTGTTCCAGCTCTTCTGGGTTAGTGAGATTAAAGGAGGTCGAAGGAATGCGTCTTGTCACCTTAGGTAACACAATTGCGTTAATGACAAATGAGAAGTTTTGTCTCGAAGAAAATATTTCAATTTCGCATTCCTTATTAGCAGTTTGGCTCTGGCCCCCAATACCAATGATGTCAAAATGTGATTTGTGATAATGGAGCTTCTCGTAGTTTTTCCGACACGAATGTTCGCTGATAATCCGGATCTATTAACGATCTTGTCGTGTATAGCTCGCCACGATGTCGTATTTAAACTAGAGCTGTCCTGAATAGGATTGGTTCGTCATTTGATGAAAAATTGGCTTGAATTGGCGAACCTTGCGCTTGAGAAAAAGTGATTGGATGCTCGTTCTGATATTTATCACCATGGTCACAACTTTGTTTCACATCCTGGGATTTATCATTAGATTTGTCCGAACCAGAGGGAGTAGAGGAAAATTTTGATTGCATATGTAACAGAGTGTAGTGATTCTTTTTGCAAACAACAAGTATTTTTGCTCTTGCAACTATCTTTAGTATGATTGGCAGACAGGCAGTTATTGCAAAATTTATTTTTAATAACAAAATCAATCCTCTGTTGAGGTGTAAATTTCTGAATTCAGGTCAAACTCTAATGCTGTGATCTGACTCACATAGTGTACACATGTTATGTAATTTATCTTGCGATAGATAAGTTTGCACTTTATTGTTGGAAATTGATTCGCTGCTTTGAACTTTAGTTGTCCGAACACTAGAGATTCGTTCAACAACTTCGAATCTATTGCTGAGGAACTCATCCATTTGAGACCATTTGGGCAACTCCCGATGGGACTTTAAAGATTGCTCCCAAAGAGAGTATTATCGGGAAGTTTTGTTGAAATTAGATGAATGAGGATTGGATCCCATTCATCTGTAGGAACACCGAGCGACGTCAACATTGAGAACAATCAACGACTGTAGCGTGTATTTTTTGAATAGATGCGCTATTCTCTACCGTTGCAACTGGAATATCAAAGAGGACTCTGAGTTGCTTGTCCCCTAAAACGCGTTTGTTATCGTACCGGGTCTTGAGAGCATTCCACGCTAAATCAAAGTAATCGTCACAGAGAGGATATCGTTTAACGATTGCGCCAGCATCTCCTTTTGTTTTGTTCAGCTTCTGAGCACGTGAGAGTACAGCTTCTGAGCACGTGAGAGTTTTGGATGGTTTACGTAGAACATGTCACGAAATGACGGCCATTCTTCGTAACCGCCTTTGAAAATCTCTGTATCACTTGGAGGAACTTTGAGAAAAAATCCCGAGTTTTCGGCAGAATTATCTTGAGGTGCAAAAGGTCGATGAGTCACGTTAGGAGGCAGAGAAAATCTAGGTACTTCTCCAGGGGCATTGTGTCCGTGGGATAACCTCATCATATCTATCATGTTCGATCTTGCGACATAATATGTTTCTGAACAAACATTGTAGTTTAGTTTTGCGTTCTCTTTAAAATCGCGCGAGTTGGATGTGGCAGGAGACAACATGAGCGTTTCATAACAATTTTGAAGCCTTTTGTACCAGCAATCTAAATCGCTCAGGCGGACCTCTAACATAGAGTCTGTTTGCTCTTGGATATTGAGTTTTTCAATGTTAGAGCAGAGTGTAATGAGCTGATCGCAATCAAACAGGTATCGATCATATTCCAGGGATGTTAAACTACTCTCCCTTTGCTTCGCTGCCCTTGTGGAGCCTCAAGCTATGGATTGGGGTTCGCTTGCGACGTGGGAGTTTACTACTGGATAATTGGGATTTGACATTATGTACGTTTTATAAAACCTTTATGAAGTTTTATGAGTACAAGTAAATGTTGATCGTTTGAAGAAACCCTTCAAATATTTCGAATTTTTCAGGGACTTATGTGTAGGAAATGATTAAAAATTTTTAAATATTTTCCAAATTTACAGGAATTTATAACTGGTTAAAGTAGGAAAGTAGGAAGACTTTTGTCACCGAAATTTTTACAAAGTTTCTCCAGTTCGGCGAAGACTTTGTCACTGAAATTTTCCTCAAAGTCTACTACAGTTCGTTGCAGACTTTGGATCAGAGTTGCTAAATGTGGGAAAAAGGGATTAGTGTATTATGAAAATCTGTATATATATAAAATTCTCGAGTCACAATGTTAGTTACCTTACTCCTCCGAAACGGCTGCACCGATATGTATGAAATTCTGTGTGCATATCGGGTAGGTCTGAGAATCGGCCAACATCTATTTTTTATACCCCTTAATGATAAGGGTTAACCCAGGCCGTACCACGCCCCCTTTTAAAAAATCGCTCTGACGGCTTTTCTAATATACCGATTGTTATGAAAATTTCACAATACGGTACTGATGACCTGCTGACAATCCTTGGCTATATTTGGAAATTTTTGGATGAAGGGCCGTGGCACCGCCCATACAACTTGAAATTTCAAATGGTTGTATCTCATGAACTATCAGAGGTAAGAAGATGAGACTTTGTATATATGTTGTTGGTACAGTATGAATTACAGCCAGGCTGGAAGTAGACGGTGCCACACCCCCTTTTAAAAAATCGCACTGACGGCTTTTTCTAATGTACCGGGTGTTATGAAAATTTCACAATGTGGTACTGATGATCTACTGATAGTCCTTGGTTATACTTGGTAGTGATTGGATAAAGCAGCGTGGCACCGACCATACCATTTGAAATTTAAAATGGCTATATCTCATGAACTTTCAGAGGTATGAAGATGAGATTTGGTATATATGTTGTTGATACACTATGAATTACAGCCAGAGTGGTAGTGGGATGTACCAGGCCCCTTTTAAAACACACCGTTATAGCAGTCATAATAATAGTTTGATCGTCCTGAAAATTTCACAGTATGTTACAGTTGGCCTACATATACGAACAAGCTATTTGGAAGCAAGTTGGCAAAAAGGGTCGAGGTGCTGCCCACACGCGTCAATATTTGACTATTACATATGTATAAAGGGTTTTTCAACAGAGACGCTACAAAAGTAAATAGATAGCGACAGCAAACGACGCTCAGCCCGATTCTGAATACTCCCCGGGAGATAATTCCCTGGGAATTAATTTTTCCCGGGAATAAAATCCTCCTATTCTAAACAGACGGGGAATAGAATAATAAGGGAGAGAGAATTGCGAATTTTCGAAGTCAGCTGTTTTGCTTTATGACGTTTGGTTTTGATTATTAAATGCAAATCAATTTAAGCAAATAAAACTTAATTAATAATTAAAATAAGTGAAAATGTACACCACAGCCTTTAGAATGGCAGCAGAAGAACGACCGGGAGCAGGAGAAGCAACAACAAACGTTTGCAAGGAGATAGTTACGCGATGCGACGAATTCACTGGAGCTGCCGCAAGCTTTGTAAGTAAATAAGGGAACGTACATATTTACTTGGCTTAACTCTAGTTCAGGGGCATTTCTTGGAATGAAATCAAAATTTTATCATCAATATAGATTTTTAAGCTGAGCTGAAATACAAATTTTTTTTTGTACGATCGGCCCATCTTCTAGAGATACGGCCTTCCGAAGCTTGAGTGTATAGTCGGCTATATCTCTGAAACTACTTTTCAGACCTTGTTGAAATTTATGTCATTAGAAAGGTCTTTTTAAACTCTACAAACACGGTTAAAAATATTTTATTTTATATTAACCCATTGTGGAATAGTTTAAAAAAAATGATTTTATAACCTCACTTTTTTCTTTAAAATCATTACTTTTCAAAAATAGACCGTAGTGTTGCTACATTTTTTCTACACACTGGAAATAGAGAAGATTTCAGGCTTTTTTTTCAAGGTATAATACGGCTCAAACGTTCAACATTATATGAGGACCTGTTTTCATTAAAATATCAAAAATTATTTTAAAACAATCGCGCGGTTTTACTGATTTTGCCACACATCGACTTAAGGTACGGAGGGAATTTGTACCTTATTTTCATTTCAACGTTACGGAAACGAGATTAAAAAAAAGGGCGCTGGTCCATATTTTCTGAAATATAGACCTCCAAAGCTTGAATATATAATCGGGCAGCCATTTATTATCCGATCTAGTTGGAATCAGTACCATTACAAAGGCCTTTTTAAACCCTATAAATCTGTGTATAAATATTTTTATTTATATTAACCATTTGGGGAGGAAATTAAAAAAACCTCACTTTTTTGATATACATTTTTTTTTCAAAAAATGTCCTATTATATTTCTTTTTTGTTTGGTAGGATCCGATAATACCCAAGATCTTAACTTTTTTAGGGTATAATATTCACCTGTAACCCTTCAAAGACCGAAGATATTAAAGTTCATAGTATTTTTGTGTTATAAAGCTTTCTGCGTCGCTTAGGGATTTTCTCGTCTGGTGCGAGTCCAACACCCGCTTCGTGGCTTTGGCCTAGTATTTTTGTGTTAAATCGCGCGATTTTTTATAAATAATTTTTTAATTTTGGTGAAAAAAGTGGTGAATGTATTCAAAACTTTGAACTTAAATGTCTCCGGTCTTTGAAGGGTTATTGGTGAGAATTATACATTAAAAAAGGCAAAAGTCCTGTCTATTATCGGAGTCTACCAAAAAACTAAAAATTTTTTGAAATAATAAATTTTTATTAAAAAAGGGAGGTTAACAAATATTGTTTTTTTAATTAACCCCCAATGGATTAATAAAAATAAATATGTGCATACACAGATTTATAGAATTTAGAAAGACCTTTGTAATTATACTCATTCCTACTAACTTTGATAACCTCTTTTAAAACTTTTGAACTCAGTGCAGACGCTTTTCTCGGTGGTGACATTTTGGTGTAGATCTGAGAGTTGGTGCTAAACTAAATTTATTCCGAAGAATAATGCCATAATATTGATGAAAATAAAAGTAATTATTTAATTTTTTATAGAAAATATTAAATACTTACATTTTTGCGCAGTACTCCCTAGCAATTTGTTGGCGGAATTACTCCCAAAAGTTGTTTTCACATTCTCCATTTTATTGACATTTAGAATACCTACTTTTTTCCCGGGGAAATATTTCCCTTTTTCGAAGTTCGTTTAGAATAAGGGAAAAGGGAATAGGGAAAAAACTCCCAGGGAGATTTTATTTAGAATAGGGGAACAGGGAATAGGGAAAAAACTCCACGGGAATTGCTATTGAGAATCGGGCTGGCTATATTTTTTCCCGCTCTTTTGACATTTCTCATCAGTAAGGTTTGCCATTTCATCATGGAAAGATATACGAGCCAACAACGAGTCGAAATTATTAAAATTTACTACCGAAATTTGGAGTCAGTGGCCTCAACTTTAAGAGGCCTCAACAATCAGTGATGCGGATCATTTCTGGCTGAATGGCTTCGTCAATAAGCAAAATATGCGTTATTGGTCAGACAGCAATCCACACGTAATCCATGAGTCATCATTGCATCCCGAAAAACTTACGGTTTGGTGCGGTTTATGGGCCGTCGGCGTCATTTGGCCGTACTTTTTCCGTGATGATCAAGACCGGCACATTACTGTGAATGCGAATCGCTACCGTTCACTGATAACCGAATATTTTTGGCCCCAATTGGATAATAGGGACTTTGAGGACATGTGGTTCCAACAGGACGGTGCCACAAGCCACACAGCGAATGCCACAATCAATTTATTGGAAACCAAATTTGGTGAACGTGTTATCTCACGAAATGGCCCAGTCGATTGGCCGCCTCGGTCGTGCGATTTGACGCCGTTAGATTATTTCCTGTGGGGATACGTCAAGTCTGTGGTCTATGCCAACAAGCCAGCGACGATTGATGAACTTCGAACGAATATCGAACGTGAAATTGCAGCAGTATCGGCCGATTTATGCTTGAAAACCGTCGAAAATTGGGTTCAGCGTCTGGACTTCTGCAAGCGTGCCCGTGGTGGCCATGCAAAAGAAATCGAGTTGCATACATAATGGCATCGAACTTACTTTCACAGGAATAAAGAATTGCATTGGTATCTAAAACCGGTTTTGTTTTATTTAAAAAAAAAATTTTGTAGCGCTCTTATTGAAAACCCCGTGACTATATCAAACAATTGTCCGTAAACCAGGCACTTGACAACATAGTTCAATGTATCTCAAAAGTATATGGCCGATTCGATTTAAATCATTTTTTTAAAGAACAATGCTTCTAACTTTAAAAAAAAAAATTTGAATCATATCGGCCATATATCTTTTGAGATACATTGAAATATGTTCACAACTGCCAGGTGTACGGACAATTGCTTGATACAGTGTAGGAATGTGAGGTTCGGTACATATACTACTGATATGATGCAAATTACTTTTTGGGGAAAACCAATAAAAATACGGCTATTAAAAAGGTCAGACTATGACGCTAAGAAACACACCACAGGTACGAATGAATATGAATATCATTGAGGTCAGTTTCGAGAGCATCCTAAATACCGTAATCCCAATAATGCATTTTTTAAAAAAAAAAATCAGAATAATCTTATAGAGGCTACTATAATCACTGGAAATTATAAACGAACTGATGTACTGATTCCACGCATTCCCATGATACCTACAGACATGCCCATCGAATTCAAAAGATTCCAGTTTCCGATTATGTTGCCATTTGCGATGACCATTAACCCTACAAGAAATGAATGATGGAAACTAACACACACAATATTTTTGCACTGATACACTTGCAACTATTTTATACTGAGTTCCATGTGCAAGAGTGAAACAACCCTACAAGAATAGTTTCGGTCATTCGACCGTCAGTGTTGATGGAAACTTGAATTTGTTGACGTTTAAAAAGTAAAATTTGTGAATCCTAGACAAAGTGCACACTAAAATTTATGTTTCGATATTTTAATATTTTGATATTTATACATACTTCTTCGCAGAAGAGGCGGAAGAGGATGTCAGCAGTGTTTGCCCCCCAATGTTCACGGATAACCTGCTTGATATATACAATTAGGATGGGAGGTGGGAAAAAGCATGCGATAGGGAAGCTTATGTGGTTCAAGAAGACTGCGTGGTATGTACATATTTTTGTCTATAAATGATTAAATAATTATTAATTTATATAGATTCATACATACTTATTATTATTAATATGTTTATATGTATGTATATCTCCTGTTCAAATTTTAGATGTTTTCAACTGCAAGGAGCTGTGGAGTTTGAAAAAAGTGCAAAGAGACAATTGAACGAAGCCACCATAGGATGAAGCAGAAGATTTATTAAAACAAATTGTAAATAAGTATTTTATTTTGTCCAGTTATTACTTTACTCATTTTGAATCGATTATTCTTATTCATTCATTCTTTCATTCTTATGGTGTGAACAGAATTGGTGCGTACTGCGTATTTTACGCAGCGTAAATACGTCGCCAAAAATAGAACACATTTGTGTATATGGAAATGAGCAGAATCACGACGGCGTCGTAAAATACGCAAGTACGCAGCAGCTGAAAATAGATTTATTTCTATTTCATACGCCTGCGTACGGGGTACAAAACAGTACCGAGTGACCATATTGTTTTAATATTTTAAGTATTTCAGTAATTAAAGTTACTTTTTACTTAAGAAATTGTTTATTTTTACTTATTAACATTTAAAATAATAATATATAAATAAAATTAAGTACAAAAAAGCTTTTTAGTTGAGTTTTTGTTTATGTTTCATTTGTGAAGTACTTTTTTTTATATATGGTCACCTTATCAGTTGTTGACAAAAAGAAAACTTGTAATTATAAATTATTTCAGTGAGAATATAGCGCAAGTTATGAAGTGAAAATGGATCTCAACGCCATAATTTTAGAAAATGTGATGCAGCACGACTGCCTGTTTAATCTAATTAATTTTTCCATTATTAATTTTTTGCAATGTTCGCATTCACAAATAGTAAACAACTTTATCAGCTGTGTTTAGTTTTACGTCGTACGTTACGGCGTTATTGTGTTTCATACGACGTATTTCCACTGCGTTTTCTTGACCTGCGTAAATTTACGCTGCGTAAAATACGCAGTACGCACCAATTCTGTTCATAGCATTAGTCATTCATTGTTTGTACTTCATTCATTTATTATACAATTTATATACAATAAAATTATTATACAATAAAAATAATAAAAATATACCATAAAATCATTAATAACATCGTCTTTTATTATAAAAGGTATACCCATTACCTTTGACTGATATATCCGTCAAATTGATTAGTCAACTGTGATGGGTATATCCATCAAGTATGATTAGTCAACTGTGATGGATATATCTATCAACTGTGACTAATACTCATATAATCTTTGATTAGTGAACAGCATTAGAGTGAGCAGCTCAGATATATGTTTTATAGGCGACCGAATTCATAAGTTCGAGGGAGATACAAAATCACACGTACACAAAAATTTCCATCAACTTTTTCATTTCGGCTTTAAGAATGTGATAGAAACTTTGATGGATATACGCATCAACAATGGCAGTCAATTGACCGGTCAAATGACTGTCACTGGTAGGGAATAAAGCGCAAGGGCAGTCGCTTAAATTTGACAAATCCGTGTTTTCCCACGGACAATATATGTTGCACCAGATGGCAAAACTAGACATATTGTATATCCTAGAGCACTTGAATAAAAAAAAATAACAAAATTGTGATTCATTAAAATTACAATTCAGGGGTAGCGAAACGCAACGGGTACAGCTATAATAGTATCAGCACACGATCGAAATCTAAACAAATACTTCTAACAATTAGTTATTTTATATTCTACAGGTTTATTTGCCCATTGTCAACTAAACGTGGCATTATTCCGTGTCGGAACGCCAGCAGGTATATTCATTTACTGCAAACATAATGGAACAAAATAATTTTGTTCACCCTTGGGCATTACAAAAACTTTGCATGCAATGCATTCAATGTCTTCAATTTGTGTTCAGCATCTTCATTTTCGACTTTTGTGTAGCCTATCAATTGAGAATTTGGTTCCTTCAAAACAACTAGATGTGGTTCTTTCACCATCCTTGGATGCAACTTCTCATCGATTTTTTCCATTGTTAAAGCATCATTTTTTCGGCCGTCGAATGAAAATGCTATCAAATTGGATGCATCATACTGCTTACGAAGCAATTCTTCTCTGCATTTGGCTTTTTCTCGACGCACTTTATTTTTATCCATGATGATAGGATTGCCATGTGCATATTTTACGTCAATGTCTTGCGTAAGAGATGTTGCAAGTGCTGCTGCTATTCTATCAGACACATCAAATCGATCACACATCGCAGCGAAGTTCGAAGCATCGTATCTGGGAGTATACGGTCCTCGTATCATTGGCGGAACATCTTGTGGATTTGAACTTGGCCCATCTGTGTCAGTACTTGGTTCATATGCTAAATGGGTCTCTTCAACGCTTGTTGGTATTATTGTTGACGTTGGTGCTGGCTCTTCAACTTCTGGCACGAATTCCGGTATCGTCAATCTTCTGACATTATATTGATCTCGCATAAACTCTTTCAAATGATCTGGAATCAATCCCCGTGAGCATAATGCTGCCTTCAAGTCACATTGACATTTGCCGATGTAAAATAATTCTTTTGTAGATTGCACGAACGTTCTGAATGTGGCGATTTTTGAATGTTTAGTTTCGATTTGATATTTGTCAATCAATGTACCCAATTTTCCAACAACACTTTTTTTTGTTAGAATTTCAACATTAACTTGACTCCAAATTTGAATCAATTTGTCTGTTACTTGCGGTACGAATGTTTTATACGAAAACATTTTGTTTTGGAGTTTAGCACGTTCGCCCAAGAAAAAAAACATCTTAAAATATCCTGTTTCGTTGGCAGATTGAGTCCACTCAAATCACAAGATGCACCAAAAACAGCAACATCGTGCGAAGGCAAATGCTTCAAATGATTTTCGGCACTCAAATTGGTAAATACACAGTGGTAAAAATGGTGAGAATTTTATTTATATTCAAATATCAAATTTTGATTTGAAACGAAAAAAAACAGTTTTTAATTGACTTACTTAAAATTAACAACAATAAATGTCAGAGATAAAAAGTCCGCAAAGCAGCAGAAACAATTTTGATGGAAAAATAGTTAAAATATGCATGAAACGCCCTCTGGCGGTGGTCATAGGTAAAAATAAAGATCAGAAATGAATTTCTCGACCCCAAAAACCCCCCAAATACACATAAAAAAGATAATATAACGATGAATAAACAATCGAATTTTGAATCAAAATGATGGAAAAAATCATTTTTTGAAAAGTGGGAGACTCGAAAATCGAGATAGACCTATGGTTCCTTGACCAAAGTTGCTTAGAATTGTCCATAGAATCATCCTAGGGGGCGGCTCTAATCGAATTTTTCGGCTCCATACCAATTGGCCCGCCCTAATACATACAGTCTGTCAAGAAAGTGTTTTGACATAGTAGCTATTTTGAATTGTAAAGAATTTGTTTTAAAGAAACAACTGTTTTTTTGGTATTGTTAAATTTTTTTTATTAAATTTATTTATTTGTAACCACTATTGCTTAATTCCAGCACAAATGAAAACAATTTCATGAGATTATAGGAAATAAAAAGAGAAATCCAAAAACACTTCGATATCATTGTGTCAAGAAAGTGTTTTTACAATTAAATTAAATTAAAACCAAATCAATTCAATGTTTAATATTTAGTATGGTAAATATTTGCAGCAACAACATCGAAAAAATTAAATTCTGCATGTCGTAGTCGTCCGGTATTTTATACCAATCTTCCAATATTACAGTTTTCAGCTCTGCTCGACCTTTTGGGTCCCGTTTGGTTACCTTCTTCTTCCGATAAGCCCATAAATAGGGTTCAAGTCCGGGCTTTGGGCAGGCGTGTCTAATACTTTGTTGCAGTTAAAAAGAAGCCACATCTTAACCTGATGCTCCTTATCTTTTGGGTCATTATCCTGGTAGAAGTTGAATTTGGGTTTGATGTCATTAGTGAAGCCAAATTTTTGCGCACTTGATATCAAATGACCCTTCAATATATTTAAATAATGCTATGAATCCATGGTATTTTCTATAAATACTAAATCTCCAACTCCCTTGCTGGAAATGCACCCCCACACCATTACCGAAAATTTGCCAAATTCTACAGTTGGTATAATATTGCGGTTTCTTCATGCTTCAAGGGGCTGACGCCATACTCTATTGGGCCCATCATTGTAGTAAAGCATAATCTTAGTCTCATCTTAAAATATAACATCATTCCAATAGTCATCAGGTTTCTCAACATATATTTTCGAAAACGGTAACCTCTTTTCAATATTTTGTGCTGAAAGGAATGGTTTTCTTCGAGAGACTCGCGATGTGTACTGGTTTCTTTTTAATATCTGTCTTATTATTTCGTGGGAAACTTGCACACCACATTCTTCGTTGATTTCCCTTGCAAAAGTTCTGGTCAAAATTTTTGGGTTTCCATTTATTTTTCTTATCAATATACGTTCTATCCGTTCCGATACTTTCATTGGGCGGCCGCTGGTTGGCTTTGGTTCCAAGCGACCCTTGTTTTTGGCGGGATTTAAAATATTATATACTGCTTGCCTTGTTAAGGAAAACATCTCGGCCAACTCTTGCACACTTTTACCCATATGGTGATTATAATACATCAACTGGATAACTTCAAATGATATTCGTTTGCCAGGCATCCTAATCTCTCAGTAATAATATCACTATAAAAATAAATGGTTGCCCATTACATCCCATGAAGGGACTGGGGAGAACTTCTCACAATCACTGAGCTGTGCGCTTTCCAGTTTTCACTCACTGAATGGGACCTACAGTTTTACACCGATTCCGAACGGTAATTTGAGAAGCTTTTTCATGGCTAGATACTCGATAGTGTCGCCGTCACTATGCGAGGTGACCGCCGCCGAAAGAAATTTTAAGGTGGTCAGAGCCGGGTTCGAACCCAGGATCTCATCTACAAGAGCCGCGCACACTAACCATTGCACCACCGACGGCCACACTACCGAAGTATTTATCAAACAAAAGTCATCTAGATCACTAAGAACCTGTCTAATCGACAAGCACACTTCAAAAAAATAACGGTAATTGTATTACTCACTACGAATTTGCTCAGAGAGAGAGTTGTAAAAACACTTTATTGACAAGCACAGTTATGCGTTATTTTTGTTGTTGTTTGTGTTCTGTTTCATCTTTCACAGGTATTATTTTTTTTTTTGCTACAGTTCGATGGTTGAGATGGCAATTAAGGAAAACGCATAAAACTACAAACCAATTTACAACAGAATATGTTGTTGTTTCAATGAATAATATCAAAGAAACAATTTTGTTCTAGTGTCAAAACACTTTCTTGACATACTGTATATATATTTTCTTCTTGTTCTTAGTTGTTTTCTTGTTCAATATACCGGTAACCTGCTTTTCGTGATTTTCTTCAACAAATTTTGTTCACTGTATTATGTTCTCCGTCTCGCAATATACATACATTAAGTTAGTTTCGTCTTTTTCATTATTAGTATCATTCACATAGTATACGCCTGCACACTGCTTTTTCGAACCGACTGTACACGGCTTAGCCGTATCGGCTGTGATCATATAATTCCTTTTGCATCAATAAGAGTGAAGGACGTAAGAGAGTTACGCCAGTAAGAGTAACCAATAAAAGAAACGAGCTAACAAAAAACGTATGTATACAAAGCCAAACGTAGTCGACATAAAAAGGGGTAATGCAAAACAGCGATAAATTCAGAGCAGTGACGAAACTACATGTAATAGGGATTTCTGATTAGAGAATTTTATTTTTAATTGCCTTTATGTCTTTGCCAGTGTTTGAATTTACTCACCAAATCCAATTTCATATTTATCTTAATTTGATCATCGACATAGAAATCCAAAATCCACGAAGATCGACTAAGCAATGAATTTGGATTACTTGAATTTCTTTAGTATTTATAGATTTCAGAAATTGGATTACCATTTTTGAGTAATATGTATACGAAAACAATGTGAGTCGATCACTTTTTAGTTTGAAAATTATTTATTATTAATAGCGGCATTCATGCAAACGTGAAAGCCGAGAACTTTTGCTCAGCACAAGTTTCCCTCGCACCGTTGCATGAGGCACCAGGTAAAGTTGCTCAGCGTAGTTGTGCTCGAAACCATATCAGCTGACCAAGATGGATACATAAGGTGGTAGCATTAGCAATTGCATGTATTATGTATGTGTACTTTTTCTACTGTTCTAGTGCTATCACCTTATTTATCCATCCTAGTCAGATAACAACGAAATGTCAAAAGTTTACACGTTTCTTCCTCCCACGTTTGCGCAGCAAATTTGCCTCGAAAACTTTCCACTTTTGAGCAAGTCGCTTTGTATGGGAAATTTGTTTGTTTTGACGTTTGCTGTGCAAGTTTACGATGTTTTCGAGTTTACGAGGTTCTTTCGAGCTTTCATGAAGACCACTAATGTATTTTTGGTTTTATATTACTATATGTATTTTGTTGAAGTTAAATGAATTTTAGTAGTGAATTATTTAATTTTTATTTATGTATGTATTTTTGGTTTTACATTATATGTACTTATTTGTTTTGTTAAAATAAATGAATTTATCGCTTAAGCCCAATGCATAATTTCAATTTTTCCATTTCATAAAAAAAAATTTTTTGCCACCTTCGCCTATGGTGGCTAAAACTGTGATTTTCTTTGAGTCACGACCATCGGTTTCATTGTTTCTTTACTCTGGCAGAGATAAACATACAATCGTATTGTGACTACGTCGTTTTTTTTGGCTTCTGTTCGTTGTTTTTATTCTCCGACTCACAACTAGAGCATTGTCGTTTTATTTTCTACTTGAGCAAAATCAAACAGAAAATGGATTTGGATCGCTGCTTTAACATGCACTCATTTGTATTTTGTTGAGTACTCAGCGACAGATTATGATTTACCAAAATGTGCTAATCCAAATCCAGAAAGGATCAAAATTGTTTGTGATTTGAGTTTTCGTTGAGTACATTCAAACACTGGCCTTTGCATGTACAATTGTATTGCTTTCATGTTATTTTCGTTGGAATTTACTCTTTCTTTTTAGTCATATCCCAGTGTGCCAAACAGATCCGTAACGGATCCACTTCTTCGCACTTTCTATCCGTAACGGAATCCGTTTCGGATCCGAAAGCGGGAGAAATTCCTCCCAAATTTATTTATGTCCGTTTTTCGGATCCGTTACGGACATCATATTAGGATCCGTTGCGGACCCGTGTATTGTAATAAAACGCATCCGTAGCGGAATCCGTTACGGATCAGTTTCGGATCCGCAAGCGGGAGAAATTCCTCCCAAAAAAACGGATTCAAAAACGGATTTTATGTCAGTTTTTCGGATCCGTTTCGGACTCGTTACGGACATCATATTAGGATCCGTTGCGGACACGTGTATTTTAATAAAACGTATCCGTAGCGGAATCCATTACAGATCAGTTTCGGATCCACAAGCGGGAGAAATTCCTCCAAAAAAAACCGATCCAAAAACTGATTTTTTATCCGTTTTTTGGGATCCGTTTCGGACTTCATATTCGGATCCGTTGCGGACCCGTGTTTTTTAATAAAACGGATTGTAATAAATTTGTAGTTTAGGTTTTTTTTTTAATTCTAATTTTTGTACTATTATTATACAAATTCAGTCATTTCGTATTAAATTAAAGTAAAAAGCAAAAAAAAATTCAGTTCATTTAATATTAAAATATAAAAGTAAAAATCAATTGAAATAAAATTTTGATCACAAAAAACATAATTTTTTTACGGAGCCGAAACGGGTCCGCAACGGATCCGTAAATTCGCGATTACACTGATTCCTTTTTTAAATTTTTTACGGATCTGTAAATTCGTGATTACACTGATTCCTTTTTTAAGTCTATTACGATCCGCATCCGTTTTTGTGCACATTGAGATATTCCTGCACCCATGTGTATACATATGGGTGCATACATACAACCATTCTCTATTGAAAATATTGTTGTGTTTGTGACAAATAAATTATCATCTAACGGGGCTTTTGATGTTTGCTTTAAATTTACAATTTTTTACACTATTTAAGTTATTTTCGTTTTGTTGTAATTTTACCGTAAATGTGTTTTAAAATTTTTTCACGAATTTATTTATGTAATTTTAGGTACATAGCTACCGGGTAATTGTCTTTATGTGTATATTAATTGTTCACTTTTGTTTAATTTTAAATAATCTTTTCCCTTCTTTATTTGAATTTTAGTGAATTTTGTGGGATTGTTTTTCTATATTATTATTTAAAATTTTGTCAAGTTTTACTCTTTAGTTTAAGGGAGTTACGCGAAATGGCATTTGCTAGAACTTAGAGCCACTTTACATTGTGACTTTTTCGCACATAAAAGTCATGAAATTCTCTTTTGCTCACGATATGTTTTTACTATGACTTTTTGATTGCGTCTATTTGGTGGGAGTTTCGACATTTCACTTCTTTCTCATTCTTTAGTTCTTACATTCATAATAAGAAATTTAATCAACAAAGATGGATAACGCTGAAAGAGAGGAACTTGTTGAAGGAATAGTGGATTTAACCGAATTTGCTGTGGATAATTTAGATTTAAATGATTGTGAAAACGTGGAAATAGTCAAGTTAAAAAACAAAATGAAGCACCAATGCACCTTGCCAACAACCTACGGCAGTCACGAAAAGCAGTCATGAAAAAGGCATAGTGTAAAGTGGCTCTTAGTTAACTTTTTATCGAATTTTTTATTCGGACAAAATATTTTAATTTGATAAAAAATCATAAATTTAGGGAAAACTTCTGTGCTTTTCGAATATAATGAAATTTTAGTGCGAGTTTATGTTATCTTATTGTAGTTTTTTTACTTATGTATATAGGAAATATAATTTCATTTTAGCGATTTTTATTTTGGAAATATTGATAAATTTTAGCGAATTCTATGAAATTGCTTTATTTTCTCAACTTCGAGAAATTTTGGTGAAGTTTTTATAGAAATATTTTAATTTGTTTACGGTTAAAATCACGGTTATGACAGTTAAAATTAGCGACATAATCTAAATTACATTTAATGGGGTTTTAGTTAAATTTTAGTACTTTTGAAACGAACTTATCAAATTTGCAATTTCTTGCAGTGAAATTTGGCTAAAATTAAGACAAATCTTGTTGTGGTACTTACGGCTGAATACATCTGCTTTCCCTTTTTCAAATTTTCCGGTAGTTTACGTCCTTGGTTTCGCTGGTCATCATTCTTTGTAATTTAGTGTCTTTCGTGGCATTCTTTAAACTATTTTTTCAGCAATTTTTCAGGCTTTTACTGCGCTGTTCTATTACACGTTTCGATTTATTACTTCTTTCACTTTTTCTATTTTTTTTTCACTTTTTTTACACCAACTTTATTTCACTCCCTTTTCCGATTATATTTTTTTTTTTTGTCATTATTTATTTAAATTATTCTTTCCATTTCTTGATTTCAATATTTTATTTGCAATAATTTTGCTTGATCTTCCACGATTTAGAATAATTTTATTAGCAGTTTCGTTACCTCATGACAGCGGTGATTGCGTTGATCCTCGTTTTCCTTTGTTATAATTGCTCTTCTATTTGACTGTTCGATATAGGGATGCCAGATTTAAAATCAACAAAAAAAAGTACATCGAGAAAAAAAGGCAGTGCAATTAAGAAAATAAAAGTACACATTCTGTTATTAAGAAATCATAAAGTTCAGTACAGAAAAACAAAATTTTAAGTTAAGAAATAAAACAAAATCAGTACATATCACTAACAATTCATAAATTTAGGAAAAAAACGAAAAAACCACAAAAATTTTTTTTTATATAAAAACTAGTCCGGTGTTTCACAGTTTATTTTTAAAAAGTATAAAGATTGTAATCTATTCTATATTAAAATTTTTGAATACTGAAATATAACCTTCTTGTTTTAATTCTTTAATAATCAAAGATATTATTTTACAACTTTTTGAACGAATTACAAATATTTATAGTTTTTGTGGACTTGATGAACTATTCCGTTTTTACCATGTTTAAAAATTTACCAACTCATTTCATTACAAGTGTACGTAAAATTAGTTTTTTAATTCGTTTTCTTTTTTGAATTAGAAGTTTATTTCGTTTTTTTCTCCAAAAATTAAACATCAAACTGAATATTCTTTCACATGCCGCATTAGAACGAGGAATTGAAAATACAAATTCACAGATATTTCCGAAATTTGGAAATGACCCACTTCTAGGATCTCTTTCCATTTTTCTTAAACGGATTTTTCTTTTGGAATATTTTCAGCAAAAGCATTTAAGGATATAAATTCGTCAAAGACTCGATCTAAGTCAGTTTATTTTATTGAAAATAATTCAATTACGACATGAATGAAATGAATTGTTTGAATTAACGTTAAAAATGGGAAGTTTTTCAAATTTGTTATTTTTCAAAGTAAAACGGTCTTCTATGTAAATACTTAAATAAGATTTTTGGTATGAATAAGAAGTAATATTTTCGTATTTATTTTTGGCATAACGAAAAAAAAAGTACAAACAGAAGTACAGATTCTAAAAAGAAGTACTTTTGCGTACTTCTTTAGGTGCTATGCAGTCAGAAGTACAATTAGTAAAAAAAAAAGTACGCGTACTGCTGAAAACAGTACGTCTGGCATCCCTAGTTCGATATTACGGTGCGAAGGACCATGTATGTGCACTCTAGCGGGAGAGATTAATTTGGTTAATCTCTTGAATTTCGTTAATCGCGGACGTATCTGGGATGATATCTAGTGGACTTTATTTTAAAGAGGGTTTAGCTAGTGGTTCGGGCCAATTCCTCAGCTAGGCGGAGTGTTCGCTGTGCTAAGGAATTGGATTTCGATTGTGTAATGTCTCAAGTAGACGAGAAATTATACAATCGAATGCGAGTTAAAAGGAAAAATGGGGAAAAACCAAATGAATTAGGAAAATTCAAGATGTTTTGTATTTATTGGGCTTGTATTGCTCACCAATTGGGGGTTTGAAAATAAAGACAAATTTCATGTCTTCTTCTTTTCAGCAAAAATTCACAATTCAAATTAGGTACTCTACACAATTCAGCAATACAGGGTACTTCATAGCTAATATAATTTAAATACAATTCATAGGTTACAACTCATTTTCTTACATAACCTAACATTATAAATTCTACTTCATATTAGAAATTCACTTTAATACATTATAATTCATAAAAAATGCTTGAAATTAAGGATAAACTTTGAAGTTTAGACACTGGCAACACTGCGCAGCACACAATACAAAAGCGACACGACGCTCACATCGAGACATTACACAGCGCGACGTCAACGAGAGCTCAGCGGTGAAAGTTATAGACAATTCAATATGCAGTGTGAAAATATTGATTTATTTTGCTACGTTTGCGGTCATCAAATCAGAAAAAAAGTTCTACAAGATTTCAAAAGGAAAAGAATCTTTTAACCCATTAACGACGAATGGGTAGAAAAATACCCAAAAATAGAGCTGCTTAAGATAAATTCTACCTAAAGTTAAGTGAGAGGTATCGCAAATCTTTCTCAACGGAGTTATAGAAGCTATTAAAAAAAATCCAATGAGTGTTCGAACTCACGGGCGATGTGTTAACACCTTCTTGCTACACGGTACCTGTTCGATTTGTATGAACACATTCGTAAATGTTACATTGGAAAATAAAAAACAGCGTTCAATCATATGATGACGTTACAGTTAAATAATATTAATACTTAAAATTATTTAAAGACCCAGTGCAAGCACATGTGTCATTATTTTCTTGCTCAATACTTTTTGTTTTATTCCCACAAAAGTCAAAGAATGCAAAGCAACAGACACTTGTACATACATACATACATTGTTATATTCGTACGATATAACCGAAGATCAACATAAAATACTTTTTTAATATTACTCCAAATTAATACTCCAAATTAAAACACTTCAATCTCGGCTTGCCGATATCGGATCGCCTTAATTTTTGTCCTAAACTCTTCGTCGAAACCCGCACTAGCTTTTTAATCCAAAAATTAATAAAATCGGCTATGAATTCCCGGAGAAAATCGCGTGGGAAAATTATATGAAAATCGCCCAATAATCACTTTCAATACCGACTGCCAAGCAACGAACAAACAAACGATGATTTACTCTTACAAACCTAACACTTGCGTATGTATTAAATTTATAGTTTACTGCCCTAGAGGCGCGCGTATAGATGTTAACACATCAAAAAATTATGGGTTTATAGGGTCATGCCTTGGTTGGAATTGAGGGGGTCAAAATTCAAAATTTTTACAAAGTTTAAGTTTTTTAACATAAATGCCTATAGAAATTTAATGGATTGGACTTCTGGAAACCTTATAGCCTTCGATGTCCTCAATCTTCAAAACAAAATTCAATGGGGTAGGTCCACCCCTCTGGGCTACAGATACGATTTTATGGCATGGGTATTTAAATACCCACTTAGGCATTAAAGTATTCTAAAACATACGAAATATGAATAATATTTTTCAAGTAAAAATATGTTTTGATGTAGAAAATTAAAAAAAAACATTTTATTTTATTTATATTGAGAAATACATGTCATGAAAGAGATTTATTACTATTTAGATTTTTTAATTTTAGCAATATTTTTTGGAACACCAGCATGAAAGTTTGCAAAACAGTCCTTTGGATGTAAGTTAGCATTAGATTTTTTGCATCCAAACTCTGTTTTACCTCCACATTGTCCACAGCGGCATCTCTTACCAATCTTTTCAATCATATGATCAAATTTATCCATCCGCTTTGCCATTATTTGCGCATTAGTGGCAACTTTTCTATAACCTCGGCAACGGTTTACAGATATGGTTATCAATGCTTCAACAACACTCATACGAAAGTCGAGTTGACTCATGGCTGGCGCACCTTCAATTTTTCTACAGATGCAGTGCAACTTCCAAGCATTCACCATAGCAGCATCCACAGCATTAGTGAGTAACGGCCAATACCACTTCTTTCCCCGAACTTGAATGCGATAATTGTTCATAGCATTATCAAACAAATCAACTCCACCCATATTGATGTATTAGATGGGGTTGCTCAATCGTTGCCATCTTCCGATTTTTCCGATCAAATCTTCTGGCTCGGCACATCGGCTCTACACCCAAAAAATTGGACATCACAGTGATCACCTAAAACAAAAATTGTTAGTATTGGAGGAATAAATTGGAATAAGATATATATACCGAATTATCATTCCAACGAACAGCGATTATTTTGTTATTTTTGTCAAAACAAAAATCTGATGATCCTCGCGGCTTTCTTTTCATCAATTTGAGATCATCCAGTAGTGCATGATTTGTGCGATTGTCGCGAACGGTACCAGTTGCAAAATATCCTTTTTGATTCAGTGTGCAGAATAACTTATGGCTAGTGAAAAAGTTATCAAATGTAACATTGTGTTGGGTTGAATCTGATATATTTTCCAACAGTCGTAAAACCACATTCTCTTCAAGACCGTAGTCGGCATTATTGTTGGCAGAAGCACCAGAATACGGGATAAAAAAGTATCTCGACTTATTGCATCTTTCACAATCTGACATCCTAGAGATGCTTGATTTGACCAGTATGATCTGATGGCTGGCAAAGTATTATATCCTGTAAGATACAAGATTCCCAAAAATTTTTTCATTTCTGTTACTGAAGTAACAAAACCAGGAACATTTCTATGTCCAGCATATTGATTCGTATTTCGATGATCATATTCAAGACTTCTTCATCGAAAAAGCATTCCCATAATTGTAATGGTGTGTACGATCCTATCCAAACGAAAAATAGCTCTCACGATTTGTATACCACGAAGGAATGCCACACAACTTACCAATTATCTCGTATAATGCTTTTTGTGCATTCTCTTCATTGTCGGAAGGTTGTTTACCACTGAGAGACGACGTTTTGACTTGGATGTAGATGGTTGGGGATCATTCTCTGCATCCAAAGGATCATAGTTTTTTTCCACTAATTCAGAAACCAGTGGGAGATTCACATTATTATCCTCATAAATGTACTCAATCTCGAACTGGCCAGGCATTTCACTACAAAATTGAGTGTTGTTGTGAAGTATTTGGAGATTATCGTATGTCTTCAATGTCACTAACATCGTCAACTTTATCCGGCGGTGTAATCACTAAGTTTATTTTATCTACTTTATAACCCATGCTATTTTCTTCCTCGTCACTGGTCCATCCATCTATTTCTGCTTGTAATTCCCTTACAGTTAAAACTTTACGATGTCGAAACATTTTCACAAATTTTAAAAATCACTACGATTTTACTTTTTCAAAGATTTACTGAATATCTTTCGCAACCACGACACACAATGCATCAAGTATCAGTTTACACAACAAACAACTATATCAAACACTTTTCATTGCATTGCATTTCACTTGCTCTAGCCAAAAAAGGGAAAGCCCCAAATAATTTTTTAGCCAAACACACCACACCCTCACACACACACACCACATAACCCCACCACACACTCTTTGTTTTCATGCCACATATTGAAATTTAATAGTTAAAAATAGATAAACATAGCAGATATTCATCAAACATTGTTTTCAGGTTATTACATTAAACAAAGAAACATATATTTAAAACACGTTATTGCCTAAGTGGGTAGAAAAATACCCAAAGGCCACAGGCTCCTTTGTGAGATATAAAAGAAAAATAAAAAATACCACGTCAATATAAATGACCTAGATACTAACTGAGAAAACAAAGAAACATATATTTAAAACACGTTATTGCCTAAGTGGGTAGAAAAATACCCAAAGGCCACAGGCTCGTTTGTGAGATATAAAAGAAAAATAAAAAATACCACGTCAATATAAATGACCTAGATACTAACTGTGCGAAATTTCGTGGATATCGGTCCACGTTATCGGGGGTCAGGCGTTAATGGGTTAAGTAGTGAATTCAAGAGAGCATATAAGTTGTTTTTCGACGAAGAAGACTTGACCGGTGAAAATTACACACCTAATACAGTGTGTCGCCAATGTTATAACAATTTCATGGCATGGTTGAGTGGAGGCAAACATAGTATGAAGTATTGTAAGCCGGTAAACTGGATTAATCATCCAGGTGATCATGATGAAAGCAATTTCTATGCATGTGTAAATTAAATTAAATCGACATGCAGAGAAGATTTAAAATTTAAATTTTAAATTTAAATTAAATTTTGTAAATTTTGTACCTCCAAGGCCGCCAACTCCAGATCGTAGTACAGAATGTACAGGAATGACTAGAGCAAGTGGTGTTACTTATGAAGATTCATTTGATACCGATTATGAGCCCCAACAGGGAAGAGATGGACCACAACTAATAACACAAATGGAAATGGATTTCATTGTGGCCATATTGGGAATATCGCAGCGACTTGCCATATTGTTGACAGCGTCTTTAAAGCAAAGAAAACTCACACATGCTAATGTTAACTCTACGGCGTATCGCAAACGGCAAGCTGAATTTCAGAACCTCTACACTCTAAATGATGACAACTCGTTCGCTTACTGCAACGATATAAAAGCTTTGGTGGTAAAAATGGGAATGAACTACATCGCTAATGAGTGGATATTATTTATTGATGGTTCTGTTTCAAGCTTGAAAGCAGTGTTGTTGCATGTGTCGAACCGAAAACCTTCCATTCCGCTAGCAATGGGTATTAACATGAAAGAAAGCTATGAAACATTGAAAGATATAATGAAAAAATCCAATACTACGAAAATAAATGGAAGATTTGCTGTGATTTGAAGGTCATCAACATTTTGCAAGAGATCATCGATAAGGGCGGCTTTCCAAAATTCTTTTGTTTTCTTTGTAATTGGGATTCGCGCTCGCCTCTGAATCAATGCCAATGTAATTCGTGGAGACCAAGAGGAAGTGTGGAGGAACAAATGAAACAACATAAACTGAGGAATGCACCTTTAATAGACAATACTCAAGACATCTTGCTGCCACCGCTCCACATAAAATTGGGAATTGTTAAAAGATTCATCGAAGTGGCCGTTGTAAATTACCCAAACGCATTTGACTATTTGAAAAGCATTTTCCCAAAGCGTAACGATGACAAAATTAAAAAAGGTATTGTAGTAAATAAGTTCTGAATCAGAGTCACGACGATTTGGATCCACAACTTAAGAGAGTGCGATTTGCAAATCCAGGGCCTTCAACATTATATCGTCGGCTAGCCTGCAAGTAGTGTCATGTGTAATTTTGGAATTTTTTTATTGTACCATTGTGAAGCTCTACTGGTCATACATAAGCCTACCAAGACGTTTTGCGATATCTTAATGGGTTTAGAAGATAGCAAAAAGTGCTATGTGTAACCCATATACGAAATATTCCTGTAATAGGTGTTATGTGTTTTTTTATATGGTAATTATTATTTTTTTATATAGTAATTTTTTAAGGAGTTCTTAATAGGAGTTTTCACAACTGCATGTACACTTAAAACCTTAGATATGAGCAATATAGATATGTTCCATTATAATACAACACTGCGTTTTACATTCCTTTTGTCTACGTTTATCTATTTACTTTGACATGTCATTTACTGCACTACTTTTTGTTCTATTGTACATGCTTATTCTCAAATTTACCAGTCAGTCTGGGATAAGCTAGCATTGAATTAACAACAAAAAGATAGTTTTTACAATTTTTTTTCTGTTGAAAAGCTGCAAGTTTCTGACGCAAAATCCTAAAAACTATTATAAAAAAGAAAAGGTAATCATTTATAAAATTATTTCAAACAAACAAATTTTGTATAAGCCCTTTCTGTATAAAGATATAAAATGGAAGCTAACCCAGTCTTGGTTTTAAATGAAAAAACGGGATAATTTGAAGGTATTACTGATCCCTGTGTTAGTGATAATGAGGAAGATATCGGTGCAAATGGAAATAAAAGAAGCATCAAAAAGAAGCTGCTTTTGTTAGGGAGAGCAAAACGTGGACATTTAAAACCCAGAAGTTTGAAAAAGAACCCATGTAATCATTTAGCTGAAATTAAATCTAAAAGGTATTTTTTGTGTGCTGCAATTGAAGATATTGTAAGAGAGGAAAATTTCCGATAATTTAGGGGTTTGCCCTCATGGGACGCAAAAAAGGCTTATATTAAAGGATTAATTGAACATCGTGATACTGCAATTCGTCGAAGACCGACAACAAAAGATTTAAAGAAGCAATTTCGCTATGAATGATTTTTCCATCTGCTAATGGTGAAAACTTACGCGTTTGTAAAATTTTTTTTTGTCATCATTTGATTTAGATCATAACGTTTTTTAAAGATGGATAAATCCAAAAAAAAATCAAGTTACCCGTTCCATAAAATCAGTTTCGGAAATGAAGTCGTATTCGGTACACGTATGGCTAGAAGATATTCCAAAAGTCGAAAGCCATTACTGCAGAGTTAATACCAAAAAGGTTTACGTAGAAGATATGTTCCAAACGAAAACACATATGCATAAAACATATTGCGATTGGCAAATAAAAAGGAATCAGTTAAGATTAAAAAATTTTGCGAGATCTTGGACAAAAAAAACATTGCAATATTTAAGCCACGTAAAGATCAGTGCAATATTTGTGTAGGATACAAGGAAGGTAATGTTACTGAAAATGATTATAAACTTCACGTGTTAAAAAAGGATGAAGCAAGAAATGCCAAGATATGCAAAGTGTTTTGCTCTCCCCCAAGTTATTAGTATCTGAACTTTACATTTTATGTCAAAAATACCAAAGACGTTTTTTTTGTACGTTTGGCACGAGGGCGAGGGAAAAGTAACAGCAAATAATATAACAAGCTGCATTGTACATTTTATTAAAACTTACTGCGCTTCGTACAAAAAGGTTATGCTAATATCGGATGGATGTGCCTACCAAAATAAAAATAAGGTACTGTGTAGCGCTTTAGCAAACCTTTCTGTAGCTACTGGACAAGAGTTGGAGCAAATTATATTAGAAAGAGGCCATACAATGATGAAAGTAGACAGTGTCCATTCAACGTCAGAAAATTTGTTTACAGCTCCAATATATTCGCCACTAGATTATGTTAGTCGCATGAGACAGGCAAGACCAACAACTACTTAGAGTATACTTTTTTTAAGGATTACGAACACGTTCCTGGCAACTTTACCTCAATCAGACCTGGTGAACGTGCAGGTGATGCAAAAGTAGACAACATCCGTGGATTGCTTTTTAAAGACAATGAAGTTTATTTCAAGCTGCGCCACACCGATAATTGGGAATTGATGACCCAAAAAAAGCGAACAAGGGTACTTAAAATAAATGAATAAAGAAACTTATATGAATCTCCATTAAAAATTGATGAATCCAAATACAAGAGCCTCCAGTCAGTAAAGCAATATATGCACAAAGATTACCACTCCTTTTATGATAATCTTCAACATTAAAAATGTATTTGTTTAAGTTTTCTTTGTTTAATTATCTAAGTTTCTAAAATTTTTTTTTTAATAAAATGTTAATGAATTTCATCTTACATATTGTACAACCAATTTTGCTAGCGTTAGGCGTCTTTTAATGGCAAAAATACTTAAATATAATAAAATAAAAAATCTAAACAAAAAGTGTTATGTGTACGAATTCATATGAATATATTTTAAAAAAAAGTTCCAACAAAAAGTGTTATGTGTAGTTTTTCTTAAAAAACCTATAGCACTCCGTAACAGAGATCAATATCGGATATCTTTTAATGCAGTACTCTGGCATTTGTGGTAGATATTCAGTTAAGCCTATGGTTGAAAAAAAATATCTTTAATGGTATTAAGAATCATTCCTAGGAAATTAATATGTTCTAGAAAGTTGTTTATTGAGATCTTAGGTGCATTTCTGTAGCTGATTGTTTCCTTGAATTTTGAACGGTTTGCTACCTATGGACCTGAACAGGGGAAAAATGTAAGAAAATCGAATTTTTTAAAGTTTTTTGCGAGTTTGACCTTGCAGTTGATTTTTTTATTTTATTTGTTTACAATTTGTATTCTTTATGATAAGAGCTACAACTTTCCCTCAGAGAGTAAATCAAAATTTCGAACGGTTTGCAAGAAATGATCCTGACAAAATGATCACTTTTTTGCAAAAATGACACCGAGGCCCCAAATCTTTGGAGGCCCATAAAAAAAGTGCATGACTTTGGTCAAAACTTGGAGACACGGGTCTTTTTTTTTTGTCCTTTGTCACGTAGAGGTGTCCGTATATGGTTATATTTCCATGACTTAAAAAATTAAACACAGTGTTATTAATGGCTATATTTCCAAGTCGGTACCCAAAATATCTATAATGGATAATACTGGCCCCCCATGGTTCTCAAGGGCTCTAAACAGTCTCAATAGTGTAAGGAATAGATATTCGAAAAATTATAAAAAATCTGGACTGCTAACAGACTATGCTAGGTATATTGTTGCTAATTCGTCTTCTACACCTCGCTGGATTAAACTGAATGGTATTGATTATTCAGATGAGGAATCTATTGCTAATTGTTTCGCTGATTTGTTCTCATCTATTTATTCATGCACCTTTCGTAAATTCTTCGTGGTGGTTGCTAGATAACTTGATCAGATTGAAAGCTTCATATAAAGCTGGTCCTGATGGTATCCCGGACTATGTGTTGAAATACTGCTCAAATTATCTCAGCTTACCATTGACTCTCTTATTTAACGCTTCGTTGAAGTTCGGTCATTTTCCTCCAAAGTGGAAGAACTCTTATATAATCCCTCTCCATATGTCGGGTAGTTCAGTAAATGTTGCAAATTATAGGGGAATTGCAAAATTGAGCGTCATTCCTAAACTTTTTGAGAAGTTAGTCAGAGGTAATTTCTCATCATGTTTCCTCTATTTTAAATCCATGACAACATGGCTTTCGGAAGGGTCGTTCCACCGTGACCAATTTGCTTCAGTTTTCCTGTTCTATTATTGACGGCTTTATTAATGGAGATCAAACTGAAGTGATTTTTACCGATTTTTTTGATTGATAAAGTTAACCACAATTTGTTATTATATCAACTCGGGGCAGTGGGTTTTAATTGTAACATGCTGAATTGGATTAGTTCTTACTTAAGAACCGAAAACAGATGGTCCCATTTGGCCGATCATTCTCAAGGTATATTTTTGTGTCATCTGTGGTGCCTCAGGGCAGTCATCTTGGCCCGGTTCTATTCTTGTTATTCATTAACGACTTACCCGTCTCCATAATGCACTCTAAACTGTTACTGTACGCTGATGACGTGAATATCTATTTTTCTTATTAGAATCCTTGTCAATATACTTTACTTCAGAGGGATTTGTCTACTTTCCAGACGTGGTGCGAAGGTCATCATTCTTTTCGGCAAAATACTTTTTAGATGACAATGTTCTTGAATCGGTTAATCTTGGTGTTCTCTTGGACAGAAAATTTAATTTCAACTGCCACATAATTACAGTGGTAAACAAAGATTATGGCGTTCTTAACTTTATTAACTGCATCTGTTGCCTGGGACCCTCAGTACAATTTGCATGTTAATATTGTTACGAATTTCCTTATTCGTCCTTTTTGCGTTGTTTTATTCCCAATAATAAAACAAGGTTCGTTTTTAATTACGATAATTACAACGGTATCACTTCCTTTTATTTATTTATACAGTACAACAGTTTACTTTATTTATAACACGTTAACAAGTCTTGTATTTTACTATCAATTCGCGTTGCTTACTTTACGGGGTTTAATCACAAACTGAACTCTCCATTCCAAAGACCTCCGCTATTTATACCAACTCACCATACACAAATGAAGGTACATATATCTAGCGAATTCAAGAACCTTCTAGAAAATGGATGTTGTTGTTGTTGTTTATCTTTGTAGAACATTCTCCTACACAGGAGAATTATCTTTACTGAGGTGAATTCATGCTACTGGTTTAGCGAGCTGGTACGTTGTTACAATGCATACTTTCAGGCGCAGCACTAACCGCCTGATGTTTACATACTGTTAGTAGAGTCATTAACAGTAAGCAAAAGCTTTTACTTATTCGTAACACTGCCCCCCACTTAAGCCTGTTCGTCCCGAGCAGGCTCAACCCTCCGTTTTCCATACAGAGCTAGTCTTTCCAAATGCACGACTTTCATTTTAGCTCTTGGACTTTGGCTTTTCTGGATTCGATAAACCACGTCATTTATTCGTTTGACAACCTTGTAAGGGCCTTCCCAGTGAGTCTGAAGTTTTGGAGATAAACCCTTCTTGCGCTGTGGGTTGAACAGTAAAACTAGCTGGCCTTCATGAAATCCTTCTGAATTTGCCGCTCGATCGTATCTGGCTTTCATTTTGTTACTGACCATTTTTAATTTGTTGCGCACAAATTCATGGAGATCATTAAGATCCCCCGTATCATGGTAATTGACATCACTGTTCGCAGGGTCAGACGCTGGTATGGTACCGAACTCTAAATCTCCAGGCAGCTTCAGCTCATTTCCAAAAATTACTTTAGCGGGTGTTCGCGAAGTGGAGTCATGGGTGGCCGTCCTATATGCCAAAAGGAACTTCGGTATGTGTGCATCCCAATCTCTTTGATCTGCGCTGACTACTTTTCTTAGGAATTCTTCAAGAGTTCGGTTGAATCTTTCAACCATTCCGTCAGACTGAGGATGCAATGGTGTTGTTCTTGTTTTCCGAATACCATATGACTCACACATTTCTTTGAAGATGGTTGATTCAAAATTCCTACCCTGGTCCGAATGGAGCTCCGAGGGGACACCAAAACGGCATATCCAGTTATCAACAAACACTTTAATTATAGTCTTCGCTTCCTGATTTGGAACAGGGTATACTTCGGGCCATTTACTGAAGTAATCCATAACCACTAAGACGTACTGGTTTCCAGAGCTACTGACGGGAAATGGACCAGCCACATCCATAGCTATACGCTCAAAGGGTGCACCTGAGTTGTATTGCTGCATGAGGCCATGACTTCTTCGCGTTGGACCCTTAGCTGTCATGCATTGGGTGCAATTTGCTATCCAATCGGCTACCGCTTGTTGACAGCCAATCCAGTAGAACCGTTGCTTTAGCTTTTCAATGGTCTTGGTTATTCCTAGATGTCCTCCGCTCGGGCCATTATGGAATTCTGTCATTATCTCTTTTTCCTTGGAGGAAGGTACCACTATTAACTTTTTGACTATTTTAGCATCCTCACTTTCCCATAACCGGTATAGGCAACCATCCAATAATTTTAGGCTGTTCCACTGGGCCCAGTATGCTTTCATCAGGGGGCTCTCTGAGGCGATGTCATTGCGTGTTGGTCTTTCACCATTTTCTTTTGCAGAAATGATTTTTGCCAGTATAGGGTCGCTTCTTTGTGCTGTTGACCAGTCTTCGTTGGATTCTAGTCGAAGCAGACGTACGTCAATGATGTTTTCTTTCACCTCTGCTTTTGAGCAGTGTTTGCATTCCAGTTTGCATGGACGACGTGACAGGGCATCAGCATTACCGTGTTTTCCTCCTTTTCTATGCTCAATGCTGAAGTCATAGCTCTGCAGTCTTTCAATCCAACGAGCAAGTTGGCCTTCGGGGTTCTTGAATTGCAGTAGCCACCTTAGCGCCGCATGATCGGTTCTTAACTGGAAAGGCTGGCCGTACAGATACTTGTGGTAGTGTTTGACACACTCTATGACGGCCAGTAGCTCTCGTCTCGTAACACAGTAATTTTTCTCTGGCTTTGAGAGTATTCTGCTGTAGTACCCAATAACTTTTTCTTGGCCATTGATTTCCTGCGAGAGCACGCCACCTATTCCGTAACCACTTGCGTCAGTATCCAACACGAATTTCTCTCCAGCAACAGGATATGCAAGCAAAGGAGCCGTGCATAAATATTGCTTCAGTTGGTGGAATGACTCTTCTTGTTTTTCGCTCCAACAGTACGGCCGACTTTTCATTGTCAGCTCGTGAAGACTTGCAGCCACTGTGGCGAAACCCGGCACAAACCGTCTGTAGTACGTACAGAGTCCTAGAAAACTGCGTAATTCATGGAGATTCTGCGGTCGTGGCCAATCCTTCACTGTCAGGATTTTGTCTTCATCGGTGGAAATGCCATCTGCTGTCACTCGATGTCCCAAGTATTTTACTTCTTTCTGGAACAGAGAACACTTCTTCGGACTGAGTTTCAACCCAGCCGCGGTTATACGTTGAAGGACTTCTTTAAGATTCTTCAGGTGTTCATCGAATGTTTTCCCCATGACAATGATGTCGTCTAGGTACACCAAGCATGTTCGCCAATGAAGTCCTTTCAACACGCACTCCATTAATCGCTCGAAGGTGGCTGGAGCGTTACATAGTCCAAATGGCATTACTTTAAACTGCCAAAGACCATCCCCTACGCTGAATGCAGTTTTCTCCTTATCTTTCTCGCTGATTTCTACTTGCCAATAACCACTTTGCAAGTCCAGCGTGGAGAACCATTTTGTTCCTGACAACGTATCCAATGTGTCATCAATTCTTGGTAGTGGATAACTGTCCTTTTTGGTGACGTCGTTGAGCTTTCTATAATCCACACAAAATCGGGTACTTCCATCTTTCTTCTTAACTAGTACCACCGGCGAGCTCCATGGACTTGAAGAAGGTTCGATTACACCATCCTTCTGCATTTCAGCTACCAGTTTCTTTACCTCATCTCTTTTTGCAAGTGGAAGACTTCTGGGCGCCTGTTTTATTGGTCTCGCTTCCCCTGTATTGATGTCATGCTTTACCATTGATGTTCTACCTTGGCATTCTTTTTTCAGGGCGAAGGCAGACGCATGCTTCCACAGTATTTGCTTTGCTTTGTTCCTATCAGAAGGCTTTAGTTCTCGCACCCACTCACTGAGATGCGACTCCAGCACTTTCTGCTCCTTTTCTGATAGTTTGCTGCAGTCAGAATTAACTTCACAGTTGATGACCGCCTCGACTGGTGTACATTCTGCAATTTCTGTGCGGTCGCCGATCACCTCCTCGTTGTTGGACAAATTTAGAACTCGTACAGGCAAGTATCCTTCATTATTAGTTCTTACTAGAGCTTTGGCAGTGATGATGTTATAGTTGTTTATACTTGCCGGTTCAACTACCCACAAACCGCCGATCTCACAATCTCCCTCCATTCGGGCCCATACTATGGTTTCTGAGTTTGGTGGCAATTTTACATCTTTGTAAGCGATCAGCCTTTTAATCTGTGTTGTATTGTCGTATCCCACATTGAGAGGAATTTCCACATTAGCCCACGTCAAAATTTGCTGCCCCATATCTAACTTGAGGCCTTGGGCAATCATAAAATCTGCGCCAATTATCACTTCATCTACAATGTCGGCGACAATAAACACGTGTTCGATGCTCATGTTGGCAATGGCTAACTTCAATTTAACTTTACCATGTACAGTTGCTGGTTCACCCGTTGCTGTGCGGAGTCTTACACCATGTAACGATTCTATTGGTCCATTTATCAAATCAGATCTGATGATAGATTGTGACGCGCCTGTGTCCATAGTCAATATGCGCTTCCGACCACCGATAGCTCCGTAGACAGTGAGGTTGTTGTTTTTCTGTTGTATTATTGAGATGGAGATCGTGGGGCCCTCGGTTGTGGGAGCTAGTCCATGCCCCTCTGGGCTAGCTCGTTTTAGTTTAACGGAGATTCATTTTGTGTAGTAAAATTTACCCGTTTATTGCCACGTTGGGGTGAGCTCGATCTTGATCGTTTTCGTGGCTCTCTGCAGTTTCGTGAAATATGACCAGGTTTGTCGCAATTGTAGCACTTTGGTCTGGACTTACTTCCGCCTGGTAACGCCTTGCTGAGGGTTTGGGTGATTTCTTTAAGATCGTTTATGGCACCCTTCAAATCTCCTGCCTCCGACTCCATTTCAATTTTTCTAACTCTTTGTATTTGAGGCTTGGACACAAATTTTGCTGTTTCCTGTGCCAATGCGAACGAAACAGTTTCGGCGAATGTAGCTTTTTGTGTGGCACAAGTCACGTATTTTATGTCAGGATCACGGATGCCGTTGACGAATGCTTCAATCTTAAATTGATCCAAGAATGGGTGGGACTCACCAGGATAAGTCATCAACACCAAACGTTCCACCTCGGTTGCGAAGTCCTGAAGCGTTTCATTATGCTTTTGCACTCGGCCTCTCAATTCCATGCGATATAAATCCTTCTTGTGATCGCCACCATACTTGCGTTGTAACGCAGCCAGTATATCCTCGTAGTTGTTTCTGGCACTGACGGGAATGCTCTGAAGGACTTCTGCTGCGTTGCCTTTCAGTGCTAAAATTAGCTCAACGGCTTTGTCGTTGCTGTTCCACAAGTTCTTAATTGCGACCATTTCGAATTGGAATTTAAAAACATCGAAAGGTGTAGAGCCATCGAAACTGGGAGCTTTCAATCTACTAGAGCCTTCAGAAATTACTCGCACTGGCCCTTCTTGCAACTGGATTTCATTCATCTTTCTTTCCAGTTCGGCGAATCTTTCCTCCACATCCTGTTCGACCTGTTCGATCTTCTGCTGAAATTCCTCGAATTTCTGTTCGACCTTTCCGAATTGATCATTAACCTGTATCTCCATGTTATTCATAGCTTCTGAAATTTCATGTAGCTTGTCATTTGTGGCGTTTGATGTTTCCTGCATAATTCTAGAATTCTCGCCAAATTTCTCGTTCATAATTCTAGAATTTTCACCAAATTTCTCGTTCATAATTCTAGAATTCTCGCCAAGTTGCGTGTTAATTATTCGAGAGTTTTCGTCTAATTTTGAAAACTTTTCCATCATGGCTGCAAACATCGTAGAAATATCCATATTACCAGTTGCTTCCTTCGCAGATACCTCCATTTCTTCTTTACACTCAAACTGGTATGTATCAATGTCAATGTTTCGGCGCTTGAATTCTTCTATTAATCGCCTCTGCAGCTCTACCTTATTACCAGCTGTCGGTTGATCCAATTTACTCAACTCCTTTTTCAGTTGTTCAACTTTGAGTTCTTCAAACTTCATCGTTGTCCTTAATTCGTAATTTCACTTCTGACACCAATGTTACGAATTTCCTTATTCGTCCTTTTTGCGTTGTTTTATTCCCAATAATAAAACAAGGTTCGTTTTTAATTACGATAATTACAACGGTATCACTTCCTTTTATTTATTTATACAGTACAACAGTTTACTTTATTTATAACACGTTAACAAGTCTTGTATTTTACTATCAATTCGCGTTGCTTACTTTACGGGGTTTAATCACAAACTGAACTCTCCATTCCAAAGACCTCCGCTATTTATACCAACTCACCATACACAAATGAAGGTACATATATCTAGCGAATTCAAGAACCTTCTAGAAAATGGATGTTGTTGTTGTTGTTTATCTTTGTAGAACATTCTCCTACACAGGAGAATTATCTTTACTGAGGTGAATTCATGCTACTGGTTTAGCGAGCTGGTACGTTGTTACAATGCATACTTTCAGGCGCAGCACTAACCGCCTGATGTTTACATACTGTTAGTAGAGTCATTAACAGTAAGCAAAAGCTTTTACTTATTCGTAACAATATGATTGAATCGGTCCAGACACATTTTCTCATTTTTTGTCCGAGAAACCTTCAATGGAACCCGAACCATAATCTTCCTTCGTATAGCAGTAGACTAGCATTTGGTCCTTTGATCCAGTTAGGAGAATGTGTTGTGACTTTAATAAGCTACATCAGTTTATTGATTTCACTGGTAGTTGGGAAACTACAAAGTCTAGGATAATTTGAACCGAGTGCAATAAATTCCTTTACATACGTAAATTTACTTTCGCATTACAATCTGGTTTAATTTCTAACTTGGTTTTGGTTTTATTCTTAATTATATAAAGTGTTGGAATTATAGAACTTTCAGTATGTATTGATTCTTAGGGATCATCGATCGATACTAATTCGCGCATGTAAATTGCAGAATTGAGTTTGTATATATACGATTGATGATCAACCGATGGAATCAATTCAAGCACAGTAGTTAGGCATTTGATGATGATCTTGTCACGGAGTTGGAAACTAGTCACGCCAGTGAGTGTTTGTTGAACTGAATTGTCTATTATTTCCAACAAAAATCACCCATTTTTCAATTAGAAAAATGTTTATAGTATGATTTTGTCATACATTAACTAAAAACTAACGAAATCGGTCATAAAATTCAAATTCAATAAAGTATTTCTTATACATATTAACATTTCGTGATGTACATTTATACTTATTTACGTTTGTGTATATGCTAGAGATGGGCACGTGATAAAGTTTTGAATCACTCTCACGCATACTCACGACAGGAAGACAGTCACTCACGCACGAAGATTTTTTCGGTACTTTCGTTCACGCACGATCACGTGAACATAATTTGATCCTAATTACATTCACGCATGAATCACTCGTGATTCACGACAATCACGCGAAAATTATTCACATAAATAAAACAGGCTGTTTTATTTCTCTCAGCAAATTTATGACATTTGGCCTGGTGTGATATGGACGTTGGATGTTGAAAAGAATTACTTCAATAATACAAGATAGAGGCAATGGTTCAAAACAACCAACAAAATAACAACAACGGTATTTCGTTTTGTGTGTTAAAATTGTTTAGGGTGTTCACAAGAGTGTCCACAAGAGTGTATGTGTCGTATGTGCTAAAGTTCTACAACAGTTGTACAACTGTAGTAGATTTTTTCCATACAAAAGCGTTGTACCATTGTATAACTTTTGCAAATATGTTTTTGCGGTGTACTAACCAATCAGCTGATACCATTTGTTAACCATTGCAGCAAGAAGTAGCGAAGAAGGTGGTTGCACCAAACAAATTAAATGCAATTTTCGATAACTCGCTTTGTTATCGAAATATTGGCCATTCAAATTTTGAAAACATTTTTAATTTTTTCATTCAAATGATATTTCGTTAGCATTTAGTTTGATGACTTTTTCAATAGCATCATTCCAAATTACCGCTGATGAAGATCTGTGGCTAGATCAGAAATAGCTATACGGTTTGCCAGGAATCATAGGAATGGCCTCGACCTTGAACAAAAAAAAATTTTTATTAAAAATAACTGTTGCCACAGGTGTTTCAAAAACTGCACTTTTCGAAACAACTGAAAACCCGGTTTCTGGGATAGTCGGGTTCCTGAATACTCTTCTCAGAATCAGCTGATTTTGACATTTTAATTAATTAGAAGTCGCGCAATAACATCTAATGCAAAGTGTATTTATATCAAATGGAAGCATTAGCACAGCTGATTTCAGTATTTTCATGACGATGTACCTAGCAACTGTCAAATTCATGTGCATTTTTTTATCAAGCCAACACTCAGGGGATGCCCTCTATAAATGCAGTGTATTGTGTTGGCGAAACACCGTTTTGTATGTACATGCTTGTTTACATTTATTGTTGGTGTACATATAAATAAAAAACAAATGCCTGTTGTTTTTGCCTATAATTCCAACAACACCTAATGCTTCCACTTGATATAAATACAATTTGATCTAGTGCCACCACCTTCTTTAACACGCCTTGGATTGTAGTATATGCATTTAGGTCAGGGTATATTTTCTTACAACTTACAACCTTAGTACACCTTGTGAATTCCCTAATTGTATTAAATACAACACAAATGTATGCTAACAATAACAGTCAATAAAAAAGTGTTTTACAGTTTTTCACCAAAAGGACATGAAAAATTAAATCCAGAAGTTATTGTAATTCCACCTGGTGTATGTCACTTTTCGTCAAACATCTCTCTATCACACCGACCGCACCACAAAGAGTGTGAAAGGAAACGGCAGATGAGTTAAATATTCTCTCGGAATTTGCTAGAAAGGGTGCCAACACCAAAGATGAAATATTTAACCTAAATAAGTTTGTGGTTAATTTGAGACCCAAAGTAACAAAAATGGTTTCTGCAGGAAAAAATTTTTATAGGTGGAAATGCTAAACTTGGAGGCGGAGTGGCGCATCTCCCAGACTCCGACTCCATGCAAATTCGATTTGAAGTATAAAAAAAATGGTTTCCCGTTACATCCCATGAAGGGATTAGAGAGAGCTTCTCAGAAACCAGTGAGCTGAGCGCGTTCTAGTTTTACACTCACTGATTGGGACCTACAATTTTACTCCGGTTCCGAACGGTACCGCCGTCGAAAGAAATTTAAGGTGGGCAGAGCAGGGATCGAACCCACGTTCTCTTGCACAAGAGCCGCGTACACTACCATTTCACCACCGACGACTTATTACCCTTGCTCTCCCGTTATAGTCCTGATCCCACCAGCTGAGTCGTGTTCTTCCTATTCTTCGAGTTCGGTTCCGAAAACTTCGTGCTGGTTCGTCTTCATCCATTCTACTGACATGGCCTAACCAGCGCAATCGCGTTATTTTGATTCGCTTAACTATGTCAATGTCGGGATAAATCTCATACAGCTCATGGTTCATGCGTCGCCGCTGTGCAATATAGGGCCGTACATTTTTCGGAGTATTTATCTCTCGAAGACTCCTACAAATGTTTCGTCTGCTTGCGATAGGACCCAGCATTCTGCGCCATAAAGCAAGACAGGTTGTATGAGAGTCTGGTACAGCTGGATTTTCGTCATTCGAGAGAGGGCTTTATCTCTAAAGTGCTTGCTTAGCCTAAAATAACATATATTCGCAAGCTCAATTCTCCGCTTGATCTCAAGGCTGACGTTGTTGTTTTTGTTTACGGCAGATCCGAGGTATATAAATTCGTCCACCGCCTCGAAATTAAAACGGTTATCAACGTTCACGCTTTGGTTTAATCGCATGGAGACCCTGCTCGTTCAAACCATTAATTTTGTACTGTCCTCATTTACTGTCAGCCCACTGTTGCTGACTTCTTCTCAGTTCTCGAAAACACCGTAGTAACTTCTTTCATTGTGCGCCCAATGATATCTACATCGTCAGGATACGTAAGCAGCATGCGACTTTTGCTGCTGATGATTTTATTCATGGTTTTATTTTATTAAAGAAATCGCAGGATAGAGTGTCGCCTTGCCTGAGACCTCGCTTGGTTTCGAAATGTTCGGTAAGTTCCTTACCCACTTTCACTGGTATTCGTCAAGGTCAAGGTATGGTAGTCGTCAAAGTCATCCTGCAAAGGCGTATGATTTTTGCACGAATACCCAGCTTAGACATTGCTTCATAGAGTTTCTCCCGTATCGGACTATCGAAGGCCGCCTTATAATCTATAAATAGATGATAAGTGTCGATTTGTTTTTCGTGTGTCTCTTCCAGGATTTGGCGTAACGTGAAAAATTGGTCAGTTGTCGATTTTCCAGGCCTAAAGCCGCACTGGTATGGTCCAATCAGGTCAGCGATAATCAGTTTTATTCTTTCGCACATTATACTTGATAGAAACTTATATGCTATGGATAAAAGGCTTATTCCACGGTAGTTGGCACAGAATACAATAGTGGACGACATGGTGAAAAGTGAAATAGCACACGATATGCAACACGCATATTTCAAAGGTCGATCACTGGAGACTATACTTCATGAGGCAACCCACGGAATTCTCCGTATGCATCGACCGAAACACTCATTCAATCCTTAGACCAGTTTATGGTGGGCGATTTATTAAAAGACTGGATCAATCATATGCTAAGGAACGTGGAACACCACAAGGGGGAGTCTCCTAAGGAAGCTTACCGACGAAGGACTTAAACCAGTCTGCCATGCAGACGACGTTGATCCTAGTCAGTTATGCAGAGAGACCGCGACGACGCTGAATATAGCGTACAACTGGGCACAGCCAAGGGGTTTAAATATGAACCCGGATAAAACGGAAATGTGTCTATTCACAAGAATCCATTCACGAAAAGTCTCAGAGTTTGAAGAGTCACGATTCCTGGAAAAGATTAAAATATCCGAAAAGGTAATCTTGGAATAGAAATTGAATAGGAAGCACCACATAAAGGACAGGGTCATTAAGGCCTACAGAACTTGGTTGCTATGCAGAAGGGCTATAGGATCCAAATCGGGCCTCAACCCGGAAATAACACGCTGTAGTATGATGAACGATAGTAGAGAGGAAATGCAATATCGCGATACTGCAAAAGGCTTAACGACTGTGCTGCATTGGTATTAGCGACGCAATGAGGACAACATCGATCAAGATTAGGGTCAAATACGAGGCTGCCCTTGCGGCAAAAAGGCAATGGGTGAATGGATCAACAGGTATCATAAGTCGAAACACCAACGAATAATGGAGGCCATGGCCGTTTACACGCGAGATCCGAGTGAATCCGACCGAATACCCGAGTTAAAGGTTAAGGCGAACTGCTTGACTATGACACCATCTGGGGGGATGAGACCCTGGCACAAACACCAAATGACTCAAATTTAGGGGAAAGAACGAGTCTAGTATTTTTCATTGAAAATCCGGCAACCGAAACCCACCTACGTCTCCCGGATCACAATACGAACTTTTAAGCGGAAGTTTTGGCGGTTACGGAGTGCCTCAAATGGTTCGGCAATAACACAAGCTCCGCCGAAGCGAATATCTTCATGGATAGCCAAATGTCAATTAAGGCAATATAATCGGAAATTCTCAAATCTAGAACGGTCCTTGAAAGCCCGTAAACTTCAAACGGTGAGCCTGGAGAGCGTAGCCTTTCCGAGTCGAGTTGGGTCAATGGGCGGAATCGGCCCACAGAGCCCTGCGGAACCAGGAAACCGTAAGCAGAATGATAAAGATTCTATGGGAGACCCAGATGGGTCGAGGACAAAAGGTACTTCAAACGGTGAGCCTGGAGAGCGTAGCCTTTCCGAGTCGAGTTGGGTCAATGGGCGGAATCGGCCCACAGAGCCCTGCGGAACCAGGAAACCGTAAGCAGAATGATAAAGATTCTATGGGAGACCCAGATGGGTCGAGGACAAAAGGTGCAAAACGAGCAAGATGATGGGAGTTTTGATGGGACATTCGGGATTACGGGCCCACCTGTACCGTATTGGACTGGTGGCGAATAGTGAGTGCCTGACCTACGTGGAAGTCGCCGAAACGATGGAGCATTTCCTGCCTTCACAAAAGCTAGATCCAGGTATCGCTCGGACTGTATAATACCGAACATGGCCAATCTAGTGGCAATGGATTGTAATATCTTGAGACATTTCGTGAATAGCACGGAATTCCTATGAGGGTTATAGTGACTTAGTAGGGCAAGTTTAGTGCGCATAACAGGTCGAATCAGAGCCTTAAGTGTATGTCTACGGACATGGGAAGGATCAGAGTGATTCTTTAACACTGCATCGTACCCTCTTTTCAAATTAATTAACTAGAGTATAGGAATACACTAAGGAAATAAATTTGTTTTTACCATTCATATACGGCCCTGTTCTGCATACAGAATAATTTTGAATCAGAATTTTCAATTTTGATGTTCTTAAAACATTAAATATTTTTGATCTGAATCGTTTGTTTTTAAAGTCACAAGGTATTTGCATTCTAATTCAAAACCCGTAGTTTTTTCTGAACTGTTTTACAGAAACCCAAACATTCTGAACCGATTTATGTTTATCTGGATTCTGTTTACAGAACAGGGCCGATTCTCTATTGAATTGATTATCAGAAATCCAAATATTCTGATTCTGAATTCTGTTTACAGAACAGTGCCGAATATTTCATATTATTTATTTATTTATTTCAATAACCGAGCCCATAAATAAGGCCATATGTGGTTACAAATTTCACCATTTTTGATGTGTTAACATCTATAGGCGCGGGTAGGGACTAAATTCACAAAGTGAATACATCCTAACACATTTTGTTCGACTGCGATCCCAGATTGTCAGACTGTGATCACACAGATTGTCCGACTGCGATCACAGATTGTTTGGTGTTAAACTCCTCCGAAACGGCTGGACGATTTGTATATGCACCCTTATATAGAACACAGATTTGTCCGACTGCGAAACACAGATTATCAAACTGCGAAAAAAAAACACACACTGATGTAGCGGCAGCGAATAGTAGTCTTGTGTGAGTGCAGAGCACTCTTAGAGCAAAGAGAATAATGACGTGTTATACGTATATAAAATAAAAAGAGCAACGAAAATTGTGTGAACTTGTGTAGCGTATGTACGAACATAACAATGTGCATACATGTGTTTGTTGCTTTTCATTCTCTTTGTTTTTTGTGGGTGTGAAATAAAAAGTATTAATCAAGGAAATAATAATTCTTGAAATAATTGCAAGTGTTAATATTATTAAAATGAAACGTCATCATATGATTGAACGCCTTTTTAAATTCTTTACATTAACTGCACCTGTCTGTATACATGTATGCATACCGAAAAAACTTCCGATTGATTTTTAACCCTTTTCTCGTGATCCAATCGAGCGGAAACTTCGCAGGCAAACTAATGACAATGAAAAAAAGGGGCGTGGTACCTCCCATACCAATCACAAATCCATTATTTCTGCTCCTGTTAACGGTATTTGAACAAAATTGGGTTGGACAAAAGGGCGTGGTCATATACGAAGAATTTATTGTCAAAAACTATGTTTTTTACAGGTTGTTTTTTTTTATTATAAATAAAATGTGGGTGCGGAGCACTCAGAGCAAAGAGAATAATAACGTATTATTCGTATATAAAAACGAGATAGCAAGAGAGCAACGAAAATTGTGTGAACTTGTGTAGCGTATGTACGAACATAACAATGTATGTATGTATGTTCATGTGTCTGTTGCTTTGCATTCTGTTTTTTGTGGGAATAAAACAAAAAGTATTAAGCAAGAAAATAATGACACATGTACTTGCTTGCACTGGTCATTAAATAATTTTAAGTATTAATATTATTTAAATGTAACGTCATCATATGATTGAACGCTGTTTTTTATTTTCCAATGTAACATTTACTAATGTGTTCATAGAAATCGAACAGGTACCGTGTAACAAAAAGGTGTAACCACATCGCCCGTGAGTTCAAACACTCATTGGATTTTTGACGTAGAATACGTCTTACCTTACGGTATGAGGAGTCATGTCAGGTTTTTATTGTTGTAATCTTTATTTCATTGAATTTGAGGAAACGGCTAGATGAATTTTTTTAAAATTTTATTTGTAGGTAAATGAAGATGTTATCTTTCGTTTGATATACATTTCATATTGGTTGATATATTTCTAGTGTTTTAATTTCTCAACTGAAAATTGTTTAAACACATACACTCAAACATATGTGTGGTGTTTGGTTGAGTGTTTTTGGTTGCTCAACATTGCTTAGGAACATGTATCTAGTAAAAAGTGAAACGAACAGCAAGCTAATGTTGCTTGGCAACATGTATCTAGTAAAAAGTGAAACAAACAGTAAGCTAAAGTAATAAAGCTTTTTTGCGAAAGCTTCAATAAAGCTGTTGTAACATTAATTTTGAATTGTAAAGCGTAAAGCTTTCACACAACGCTCGAATGCTAATGCTAAGACTCGATAAGGTAAACCTTTTTTAATATTAGGGCGGCCCTCTCAACATTCGCAGAACTTATTTCAATAAAAATATTAATTAAAATACATAAATTAAATTAAGTTTAAAAAAATTGAACATAATATTTTTTTTTTAAACGGACTTGAATCAAATGCCGTTGGTAAATATAAAAATTACAGCAGACAGTTGTCCGAGGCCTTCGGATAAATAATATAAGCAAATGAATTTATTGTTATATATGTTTTCTGTCTTATCGGATGGCGTATTCTACGTTAAACTTAATGGCCGTGTCTCTGACACAGCCTGCAGGGACAGTCCGTGGCCGAAGGCCTCAGACAACTGTCTGCTGTAATTTTTTTTTATATTCGTCTTTTGCTCATGCTTAGTGTTTGTTTGTCCTGTAATATCATGTTAGAGCGATAGAAACTGTTGAATTTATGAACAAATAGAACATAGGGTTTTGCTGGGAATAAAACCTGCGGCAAGTCGTCGTGAGGTACATTTTGTATTTTGTTTCTATAATTAGCAATAAACATAACCACATCATAATCATTTACACACAGGGTTGTTTTCTTTTTGGGTACAAATAATTCAAATCATAGCCAAATAATTCAAATTATAAGCGAAAAAAAAATAGGATGTAAGCAACTGTATTTCCTATTAAAGCATCAGAATTTAAAAAAATAGATAAATATTATTGGGCTTTATATCAGTTTCAAGGGGTGTCATAAAGCCTCTCCTGAAATTAAGATGACGTACACAATTTTATTGGGATAAATGACATTAGCCCACCTATTTTTTTTTTCAACTAGTATATATTACTACAAGTTAAAACTTTTTGTGCTTTCTCTATAACTCACTTCACTGCATTTATTTTATATTATGGTTAAAAATTACATCTATTCTGTTTCTTCTTTAATTTTAAGTAACATAAATATGTTTGCAAAACTTAAAAACAAAATAACTACAGTTATTAAAAGGGCAAAATAAATACAAATTCAATGTTCAAATGAAAATAAAAATAAAAAAGAGTAAGCTAACGATACATCATAACATCTGTACTTTGGTACATGCACATGTAGGCATCACAAAACAGTCGTTTGGCATGTTCAGGCAACATTTTATCATTGGAAGATGTCTCGTTGACGGTACTTGCTCCTTCTTCGGACAACCACTGGGGCAAGTCTGGAACGGTTATCATTTCAGGAATATTATAACCATTTAACTCGCCTTTGAAGAAGATATGAAAAGATGGCTGTCAAGTTAATTTTTCCGATATTTATACAAAATTGTTTATTACCTTTTCTGTCGGCCATAGAATCAAAGAAACACCAGGGAGCATCTGGCCCAGAGCCAGCCTTAACGAATGCTACATAATGTGACGTTTCAATACAAACCACAGCAAAGAGTTCCATGTACAAGCGTGGTGCTGTCATGTGGTCAGCCATAACCCTAAAGTCTTGAGGCACTGATAACTGTCGATGTTTATGATTAGACCTAGGAGAAACGGAAACATGGATAAGATACTGAGTCTTTAACAATTTACATGTGTGGTTACCTTTTAGCATGCATGTGAACGGTTTCGAGGCATTTTGGACAGAACGATGTGCTTTCTAAGCTCACGCCACTGTGCAGTATACCAAAGCAGTCACGGCATTCAAATTCGGCCAATTTTCCACAAACAGAACATTGACGTGGAGCTGGAAAACAAAAATAAGCAAAGTAAAATAAGTTACAAATGTATCGATCCTTGACAAAAGGAACAAACAATCTATCCTGCCAATAGAAATGTATAGTTACGCAAAAGGTGGGCTGTTATTAAGCACAATAAATCACAAACCTATTTGGATTTGTTAGCTGTATAACAGGAACAGATGCAGTAACAAACATCTTCATACGATTTGGCATATGTTTATACTTTATATCGTATACTTACAGTCCTCAATAATATCTGTTACATCTAATACTTGGGAAGGTAATATACGTGGATACATTTTATAGTTCTTTCCAAATCTCGGCATTTGTATTATGAGACATGATGGAACTTCTTTCAATTTTATATCTGATGTATAGAAACTCTGTTCGAACAACTGCTGAACACTCGGAAACAAAAGGCGTTCATCCTTTTCCACAAACAATTGGTAATAGTAAGCATCTTGACCCGAGTTTAGCTAGCGTTTAATGGAAATTATACAAGTTAAGTCAATGGAAAACTTTTTAGTTTTTCAGCTCACCTTAAGGAAAGGTTCAGCTCGCATTATTTGCGCCAAAATGCAATTCAAAAATTCTTCCGGATCCTTTTCCTCACTGGTCAAGCCGCTAACTGAACTAAGTTTGTCCAATAGTTGTCTCAATTTCATAACACGATCGGCACGAACAAATTTGTGCTTGCGCAGAGGATTTACGATTTCCTCGCGTAAAACTTTTTGCACTTCGGCATAGTGTGGTATGTCCTTAAACGTAAAACGTGACATTGTTACGAATATAACTAACATTATGTTAATATCAGAACGTACCTCTTTATCGGCTGGTCTATAGAGGATTGCGTCAAACACTGGAGTGAACGTGAACATAGCAAATAACGTAACATCCAGATAACAGGAGTTGTGATGTCCTTGTATGCCCTTGAATTTGCCACATAATTCTTCCAACTCATTTACGCTTAAACATTCTAAGGGGTATAACATAGGAATTACATATTATGTACATAAGTTCTAAACAATTCAAACTATGGAAATCATTTGTTTCATTCAAATATTTAAAATATTATTAACTTACTTATGGGAGCAATGGCTCCCGGCACAATTGGGCATTCCATATGGCCGAATGTTTGTTGGTCATCGTGCAATCCACCATTGATTTGTTTCTCCTTGCAATTGTTATTCATAACGCTAACATCATTGCCAATTGCTCCATCTGTTGCGGGGAAACGTCTATCACTGGAACACTGTTCGCTAGTTACAAACAAGCCGCGACCAGCCGGACACTTGAAGAGGCTGAAAGGAGTGACATGTACGACAGACACAATGACCAATATCCAGTTCAAAAAATCAAACTACTTACGAAATTCCGTTGAAACCACCATTGGTTGTTGCAAGTTGTTTGTCAATGTAATCGTCCTCCAATTCGACACCCACCATGACCACCTTTACACATCGTGGTATACCTATCCAACGTATAACACCGTACAAATGGCCACTGCATTCTGGCAGGTTGACTTCAACCATGGAACCCACGCCTAGATCAGTACCTGGGATCTCTTGTAGCAGAGTGTCTTCCATGAAATCAACATCTAGTACAGCTGGCAAAAGCTCCGGTGGATCGTATCCATCTGTATCAATCATAGCATCATTAGGTTCATTAGCATACAGGGGTTGTGACTCTTTATCGGTCTTATCATAATTCTCATATAATCTTTGTGGCGGATAACTACTATCGCGGCTGGCATTCTTCTTCTGTGCTTCTGCAATGAGCGAGTGTGTGTACAAATATGTGTAAGCAAGACAGGACAGGACAGTCAGGAGACAAAATGAGTGAGTATAGAAATATAACACTATGAAAGGGTTAGGACATCTACGCATGTATGCACTATTTGGTATGTATGTATATGTTCTATGTATGTATGTATAACCTGACAAATATGAACCATATTCAATGGGACTTCCGATCGGAGATGTGGCGAAGAATTCAAAAACGGTCAATGGTATATTGTGATACAATGATGATGCCTCACTGGGAGTAGCTGTCGATGCACGACCTATTTCCATATTTTCACAACGATTCTATTCAAACAAATTTAACAAAACAATACAATCAAACGACACCAGAAAATAGGAAACGCACGAAAAGACGTGGAAATCGCTGCAGATTGATCGAAAAACTAAAACGATAAATGTCACGCTAAAGGGAAAAGGCGCACCCGACGATTCTAAAAAAACACAAGAGAAAAATCATCATCATATCTCTTTAGCAAATCATTAGTCTAGCTGGCGCACATACATACATGCATATGTATGTTTTCTGCCACACTCTTCTAAAATCTTGTTCCAAAATACTTTTTAGTTTTCTGCGATCTCTTTTAGTTGTCGGTTATTCATATAACGAAGTATTTGAATATTTTCATTGTATTTTGAGGCACTAAAATGCATTTTGGATTGAGCAATTCAGCATCTCTAGTGTTTTTCTAAAAATAATCATTCGAATTGTGTTCTCTTTCATCTCTTGACAGTCTCCCATAGTTGTTCTTTTATGTTTTATTTATGTACGTGGTTGGCTGCCGGAACTGTTTGACTATATACGGTGGAATTTGGACAACTGTGTACGATAGGGATGTGTTGTTCCCAGTACATATTAACGTAGCAACATTACATCTTGTGCAAAAATATATTTCATTGGGGTTTCAAAGTTTGAAGTTTAAATATAAATATAGAATAGAGTCAAAAGAATAATTACTGTGTTGGATCAATGCAGTGGTTCCTTTTTTGCCACACACAAAAAAGAGAAGCAATATGTATATTTGAATAAAGTCCTAATAATGTCTTTGAACCGACGAGTTGAAAAACGTAACCACAATACTGGGTGCAGCAACTAACTTAAAGTTTGTGATATGCAAATACTTAACTTCTATTCTACCTTGTTTTGCAAGTTACCAAAAATTGAAACAAAAACATTTAAAGAACGGTTCGATATGCGACAGTTAATATTCGGCGAAGACTTTCTGATTCCGTAGAATCAAACTAAATAAGTTTCAGATATTCTTTATGAATGATTTAGTTCCAGTTGTATACATATACATTCAAAGCAAACTTAAGAACCCGGATTCTAAACGCGAAGAGGAACATGGCTAAGACATTAGAGAAAGAAATTCGGAAACGATCGCTAAATGTAATACAAACATTAGCACTCCTTTAATGGAATATAAAGATTCCAGGTGCTTCTCCACAGGTAAATTATTTTATAAAAAGACCCTCCGGACCTAATTTTCATCTTAAAGCTCCCTATTCAGCTCTTACGAAATTGTAGTTCCCATAAGAAATGAGTTTATAAAAACCAACGAATATTTCGTGGACCGAAAATGCCTCTCACTGTACATTTGCTTGGTACCCAGCTCTATGCGAAAATATTTCGGGAACAAAATCAATTATAGAGTTGTTATGCCGCAGTTATTTCGTACAAAAACAAATGTTTGGGACAGAAATGTTAGTATTTCGATTATTTCGACAAACAAACGTGATACCACATGTTACGATAGTTACGCTGGTATGAGCTAGAATATTGGAATGTTTTTTTTATCAAACCAAAACTCAGGGGATGCAGTGCATTGTGTTGGCAAAGGAAAATTGAGGTAGTGGAGAGTGGAAAGAGGGAGTAGTGTCTGTTGACATTTGCCTTGAATCGTTGTATGTCACAATTGATGGGAAATACACTAGCCGGAAGTTTATTCCACATACGGACTGTACGGCTGAAGAACGATTTTTCTCTATAGTGTGTAGTGCGATCAATCGGCCACTCGATAAAAAACGGATGAGATTTCCTGGAAAGCCGCGTACTTCGGCTAAACATCCTCATGTCTGGCATAAGTTGACGGCTGTCCGAGGAACACATACATTAGAAATATCGATAGGACAGCGATACGCAACCCACGTTTCATTTTTCCCACTAAATGACAAAGACCCTAGAGAATATCGCGATTATCTGACTTCAGGACACTTCTCCTTGCATTCGATTGTCATTCTTTCACTTTGTACCAGAGCTCTATAGGAGCAATAGTTAATTTAGTTACCTCGAATAAAATCCATACTAATTGGGGATGTGCGAATAATTGATTAATCGAGAAGCCTGGGGTCTAATGATCGCATCCGTTTCGTATCGTAATAGGTATTTTGGAAATTTGATCAAATGGAAACTTGAATCAAAATTGAAGAAATGAATATATGAGTCAAACTAATAGCGGAATAAAATTTTATCAATATTAGTTTTAAGAAGTAACCATAAAATTTACCTATAAAAGCACTGTCATAATTGAGATTACAATACGAAACGGATGCGGTAATTAGGCCCCAAATTAATAGACACACTAACTAATCGAACAATTGATTAATCATACATTTTGATTCATCATACTTCTAATCGATTAATCTGAGTATTGATTAGTCAATAGTCATGGTAAAATGTATATACTACAGGTGGAAGCGTTAAATCAGCTCATTTAATTTTTTTCGTGTCGTTGTGGTCCGACCTTGGCAAATTCAAATGTATTTTGTTTTTGTACTTTTTTGTTGGTATACATTGTGTTGAATTCGACAAGCTCGGCCTCCAAACATAAATAAAATGCCTGTTGTTGTAGCCGACAAATAAAACAACGTCTTCTGCTATAACCTGAAGAAAATAAATCTTGAGTCATGATTAAAAATTCGAATTGCTAGGTTTACTTAAGCGACCCACAGACTTATCATGCGTGAGCATGAGCTTGGTTTTTGAATTTGAAAACCTGTACTAAAATATTTTGTGAGCATGATAGTGATGCGAACAACTTCGATTACAATCTTATTTTGTATCAACAAGGGTGCTAAAGCGACAATAAACATCAACGATAGCTAGATGTTCATGCTCATGAATGCCAAGTCTGTGGTTCGCTTTAGTTTGCATTTTTTCAATAACCCAATTTACCGTCGGTGGTGCAATGGTTAGTATGCGCGCCTCTTGTACCGGAGATCCTGGGTTCGATCCCTGCTCCGACCACCTTAAAATTTCTTTCGACGACGGTCACCTCGCTTAGTGACGGCCATGAAAAAGCTTCTCAAAATACCGTTCGGAACCGGTGTAAAACTGTAGGTCCCAATCAGTGAGTATAAAACTATAAAGCGCACAGCTCACTGGTTGTGAGAAGCTCGCCCCAATTCCTTCATGGGATGTAATGGGAAACCATTTATTTTATTTTACTTTACTTAAAATGTTCAAATGTTTCCTTTTGTTTGTTATATTTCCATGTTTTGCCAAAATTATTTGAATGTTGAATAGTTTTGATTTATCAGAATTTCTGATTATTCGATTAACTGATTAATCACTATATAGTTAATCAAAATTTTAATTAATCGATTAATCGCACAACCCTAATATTAATTAATTAAAAATACTATATCCCCATTGTTGTGCTCTATATTTTGTTCATTCCTACTGCTTTCGCAAACACTCAGTGAAAATTTTGTTGCGACAAATTTTAAGCACTTTTGAACACTGGCACAAAATTGATGACTGGGAGTTAAACTTTTATACAGTTCAGATATAATGTTCACCCTAAGCAGAACTTAGCTGTATACTTCAAAGGAAAAGTAATGGATAACTTCTCTGCGTGCCTTAGGATTATAACTCTGATGGATAACTCTATCGATATGTAGTCCAATTAATCAAATGATATATATTAAAATATCATTCGGATACTTTACGCTTTTTCTTTATAATAATAATATTTACCCCAAGGAAACTATATTCTGGAATTAGTTTTATGGAAAGAAAGGTATAAGCGAACCACAGACTTGCCATTCATGAGCATGAACATCAACTATCGTTGATGTTTATTGTCGGTTTACCTCCCTTCTTGATACCAAATAGGAATGTTATCGAAGTTGTTCGCATCACTATCATGTTCACAAAATTTGTTGGTAATAAATATTTTCAAATTCATCAGTCCGATAAAAAGTTAGCGACCAAGCACATACTCATGCATGACAAGTCTGTGGTTCGTGATGCAAATGCAGTCTTCGATTTATGATTTAAAATTACATCGGCGGCATAGACTATTTGGTATATGTATATACTATCTAAACTGGCTGATTTTAGTAGTTTCTTATTGAGAAACAAAACAAAAAGTTTACATTATTTCCAATTTCCAATATTTTGGAATTTATATCGTAGTGAGTGTGTAGAGAGTTTACAGAACTCAAGCTCAAATCTCTTAGATCAAAAGCAACTTCGTATAAAATTCGGTTAACGACATCAAATCATAAATAATTACCTTCTATTTTATATTGGGTACCTAATCAAGGGATCTTTCTTTTAATATCAATGAAAATCAATTAACTAAATTCTTTCTTATTCTTATTCTTACTTACTTTGCAATTTCATATCAACATTTTTGTTCGATTTCGTATTACCAGCCCCACTACCTAAATGCGATAATAGGTTGGATGATTTATTGCGATTGTTATGCTTGGGCTGAGTGCCAGTATTAGTAGAAACATTAATGCCTCCGCCACTACTACTGCCACTTGCACCAGTAGTAGTGCCAGTTGCTGCTGAATGACGCGTTAGGGTAGAGTTTTGCAATTTTGGTTTATTTAAAATCTCAGCAGCATCGCCTGCTATCTTCGGCCAATCATTACCTAACAACTCAATTAAATCGACCTCATTATCCACCACAATTACATCACCTTCGTGCCGTGTCGATTCATCGATATCATTGTTGTCAATGACGACAATTTCACGGAAACCAATTTTTCGCACTGATGATGGCTTGGACTGATCCTTACGCTTGTTCTTCAGTATTCCTGATTGCGGAATCGTTTGTGTTTGTGCCGTATTAGTACTGCGATGCTCCACACTCCTCTCATAACCCTCTACCGTCCGTCTGAATTCATCATTATCTGCTGGCATTATATTCGAGATTTCTTTCTTGGAAGTCATTTCTTTGGAATCCTTCGTTGAATCCGTTGTATCTTTACTTGGCATATCATAAAATTGAGCCGACGCTTTGATTTTCCCTTTAGATTTTTTCTCTCGCTTCAGAGATTGGGTGTTACTGTTGCTACTACCAGTAAGTGCGCTACTTGGTCCAAGAGCAGACAAAAATTTATCCCCAATACCACTTATGAAGTCACGAGTTGCATTTTTTTTAACTACTTCTTTGGATATCGGAGAAATCCAATTGGCTGTTGTAAATATTGTCAACGTTGGCTCTGTATGTACGTAATTTTCGGAAAAGGGTATGCTTTCAGCTTGTGGCGAGAGGCCACAATCTAAATTCTGAAAATAAATGAAAATAGTAAATAGTTTATATATGGAAAATTAACGAATAACCTTGAAAAAAATATAACTTAAGATTATTTGCTTGCAAATTTCGGAAGTAATCATTAAGCGAGTTTTGGTTACACCGATTGCTTATATAATCGTTTGTTTTGTATGAAGCACTTAGCCATCGGTGGTGCAATGGCTAGTGTGCGCGGCTCTTGTACATGAGAACGTGAGTTCGATCCCTGCTCAGACCACCTTACATTTCTTTCTACGACGGTCACCTCGCTTAGTGATAGCGACACTATCGAGTACTTAGCCATGAAAATGCTTCTCAAAATACCGTTCGGAACCGGTGTAAAACTGTAGGTCCCTATCAGTGAGTATAAAACTAGACAGCGCACATCTCACTGATTGTGAGAAGCTCTCCCCAATCCCTTCATGGGATGTTAAGGGACACCATTTTTTTTTTACTTAGCCAAAACGAATCATTTCGCTAAGTTTATAATTTATAATTATGATTCTGTTACATCTTTTACCATATGGGCAAGGCCCAGAAACAGTCTACCAGCCAAAATTTTTTGAAATATTTTGAAAATTTTTTTGAAATATCTAATCGATATCTAATTATATAATAAATGTGTAAAAATATGTAATAATAATGTTATTAAATAAGAATATAAATTGTTTTGTTGAAATAAATACAATTGGAGGGAGGGCTCACTGCTATACCGAACCAAGTCATGAAAAATAAAAAATGCCGAAACTAGTGCCAATGTCCCCGCATATGGCAACTCTGTTTACTCTGTAAAGCACAATGTCAAAAAGTGTCGACTGTCATTTTCGTTTTTTTTTCAAAGCAAAAACGAACCAAGTCAGTGTGTTTCAGTTTGAATCAGTACTATTAGTGAAAAAAAAAAAATAAATGGTTTCCCATTACATCCCATGAAGGGACTGGGGAGAACTTCTCACAATCACTGAGCTGTGCGCTTTCCAGTTTTCACTCACTGATGGGGACCTACAGTTTTACACCGATTCCGAACGGTAATTTGAGAAGATTTTTCATGGCTAGATACTCGATAGTGTCGCCGTCACTATGCGAGGTGACCGCCGCCGAAAGAATTTTTTTTTTTTTGAAGGTGGTCAGAGCCGGGTTCGAACCCAGGATCTCATGTACAAGAGCCGCGCACACTAACCATTGCACCACCGACGGCCACTATTAGTGAGCACGTGTTTATTGTCGTTCAGTTTCCAGCAATATTAAAAGAAATCAGTGTTTTCTATAAATGGATAGTAATAATAGCAGTGCTAGTGATTTTTCCAGTAATGAAGATGAGGAATATATGCCAACCTCGGAATCATCGGATAGTGATAGTATTATTAATACAACAGGTAACTTAACATTTGCTTATTACATTGTTTTTATTAAATCTTTTGTATTATTTTTTTTAGAAAATGTGGCTGACAGAGCTTAGATTGTGTCATCATCTGCATCTGAAGATCCACAGGATGAATCATCACTACATCTGGGAAGGAAAAGACGAATGAACCCGGCAAAGTGGAAGCACAATGTGCGTAAGCTTCGCTGCAACAGTGGAAAAGAATACACAAATCAGAAGGGTCTTACGACTTCCGCAAAAACGTTTGTACGTAATTATGATTGTGGATGCAAAATAAAATGTAACAGCCTGGTGAATGAATCCGACAGAGAATTATTTTTCAAGTCATTTTGGAAACTTGCAGATTATGCAAAACAAAATGTATTTTTAAGAGGTCTTATTCAATCAACACAACCAAAAGTTCAACGCATTCGGGATGGAAGTCGCGGCGCAAGAAGTAGAACTTTTATCTACTCAATATTTGTTAACGGACAAAATGTTGCGGTATGTAAAAAATTTTTTTTGAACACTTTACAAATTGGATGGGGAAGAGTTTATCGATGCCTGGTTCGGGAACAGGTATTAGCTGTAATAGATGGCCGTGGTAGACACTCAAAACAAAAAATAGACGATAGTGCCGTTACCGCACATATTAAATCTTTCCCAGCTTATCAGAGTCATTATACTAGAAAGGATAATCCGGAACGAAAATACCTGGACTCGAATTTAAATATTCGGAAAATTTACGACTTGTATGTCGAAAAGTGCAAAGCCGATAATACGCCGGTTGTTAAACAAAAATTTTATTATAAAGTATTCAGCACGAAATTCAATTTACATTTTAAGCCTCCGAATAAGGATACCTGTCGAATTTGTGATGAACTTGTAAATTCGATGAAGACGAAAATACAAATTTAATTTTGCAAAAGGAACTTCATTTAAAAGCAGCACAGCTAGCTCGAGACTCACTGAATACAGAAGTGTCATCCTTCAAAAACCATTGCCTTTTCCAAAGCTATCAACATCAGGTGCTTATTACAAGCGGGACATGTATGGTTACAATTTGGGAGTTCACTCAATGAATACAAAAACCGGTTATATGCACATGTGGAATGAGACCGAAGGAGGGAGGGGATCTCAAGAAATCGCAGCTTGCCTAAAAAAAACATTTACTGACTCATGCATCGGAGTATAATTTATGCAGTCTGGCCACTCTTTTTTGCCAAACGATGCTGATTTTGGCGTTATTGAAAACGGAAGCAAGAAACAACAATTTATTTATTCTCATAATGACTGGATTGAGATTGTCAAAAGTGCTAAAATAAAAAGCCCACAATTCCAAGTTATAGAAATGGAAAGAAATGAATTTCTTTCAACTAATATTTTAGAAACAAACATTACGAACCGAAAAAATACAGTTCATGGTCACCATTTTTCATGGCTCAATATAAAGTGGCTTCGGTTCGATCGCAAGCTACCTTTTTCATTTAAATTTAAGGAAACACTCAATAAAGAAGACCAATTTTATGAAGTTAATTTAGAAAAATCAAAACAAGGAAGTAGACTACAATCTCTTCAAAGTTTACAACAAACTATGCTGTATACAACTCGTCGTACAGTTACATCAGAGAAAAAACGAGACATGATTGATTTACTTAAATTTTTCCGCCCATGTACCCCAGTTTCAATTTACCAGTCAAGCAAGAATTAACAACAAGACAACATAAAGACCAGCCCCAAAATGATGAAGACGAAAATGACGAATTTTTTCATGTGTAAATATTTGTTGAAACCGTAAATTTTCATAAGTCCTTGTTAACATTAATTTATTTTTTTAAATAAATGAATTCATTTTATCACAATCACAATAGTTGTCAATTATAACAGAAGCACCCGCAGCTGGACCAAACCAAGACATGAATTAAAATAAAACTCCAAAACTAGTGCGAAATTAATCGCTAAAGTCAACTATATTTAGTCATATAACGAACACTTTATTTTATTTTTTTGACTTGGTTCGCTTTAGCTGTGAAACCTTCAAATTTTATTCAGAGTAATAATGAACCAAAGTAGGTTTTTTGTTTTTGAATATTTTTTTAGTAATATATTTAAATTATTTTTATTTTAAATTAATATCATTAGTTAATTTTGAATATAAACTTTTAAATTTTTTGTTTTTGGTAGACTAAAATATTCCTTCCAGAAATTAATGGCAGTGCATTTACTTTACCTCTAAATATCTTCGAATTATGTTTTTATGACTTAGTTCGGTATAGCTGTGAGCCCTTCAATTGTTGTTTTAATTTATATACTACTGGAAAAAATGTTCACGGTTTTTGAGAAAAAACTACAAATTTTGTTGCATGCAAATAACTTATTTTAAAATTCTCTTATGTTCATCTTTCTTTAGGCATTTCATTTTGCGTGCTTTAGTATGCAAAATTTGCTAAAAATTACAAAAACATTCCACAACGTTCGAAGCTACTTCCATTTTTTGTAGCGTGCGTCACAATAATTTGTGATCAATTTTTTCGCAACAAAAAAAAATTGTTTTATGGCATTCGAAAGTACACTCAAATCCCACTAAACACCATGTATAAGTTGTTCAAGGTATCTCTTTGGAAAGACCAAGAAATGTTTATATTTTAATCCGAAAACGCGTACGAATGTAGGATTCGTCACGCAGGATTTGTCCATATTCAACCCTATACCATATTTTTGAATAATATGACTTAGTCGTTACTTTTCACTTTAGCAGGCGATAATCGCTTGCTTGTAACCAAAACACGACTATTATCAGAATTTGATATTTTTGAATGCTGCTATGTATATAAAAGCCAGCATTTTGAACCGCGTGCCGAAAACAAAATGTCCAATAAAAATGTGTGACACTCCCTCTTTAAGGAATTATTATATCGGTGGTTTTTAACTTAATTGTGGATTTGTGTTCCCATATACAGAGATGGAGGTAAATGTCATTTGATAAGAATATATTGTAACGCAAAACCCACCCTGATATCGGCAAATATAGATTATACTACACCCATTATAGTTCCCACAAAACACAACAGATCTTAATGAAATTAGGTACTAGTCAAAGTTGTGGTAAATGTTGATCTGTTTGATTCAGTAGGGTCTATTTTGGTAACTCCTATACAAGTGATAGGCGCTCAAATGGCTGGTGCCAACGTCAAAACCCGAAAAACAACAGATTGTAATTAAATGTAATACATTGACAATTTATTTATACTTTTTATCACTTAATTCATTTATTATACCTAATGCAATAATTGTGATTTACCTACTTACTTTACCTATAGAAGGGTCAAGGACCTTTTAACATTTTGTATTCCAATTCTGGTTTATTAATCCCCACCAAAGATTTTCTATTGGATTGAGATCGGGCCGGGCGATTGGCTTGGCCACTCAATAACACTGATTTTATTTTCTTGAAACCAAACGCTGACTTTCTAGGAGGAGTATTTAGGGTCGTTATCTTATTGAAAACACCATCGCAGTGGCATTTCCTCCTCAGCAACATAAATTCTTCAGTTATGCCTTTATACACTTCTTTGGTCATGATTTCCTTAATGAGGATAGGTCCTACTCCATTTGAAAAGAAAAAAAGCCCCAGGCCATTATATCGCCACCTCCATGTATAATTGTTTTTATTTTTTGTGTATCGTGGGTTAAACTCTTGACCTTCAGGTCATCTTACCCAGCATCATTCCCAAACAAATTAATTTTGGGTACATTGCTCCAAATAATATTGATTCAGTGCAAACAATTTCGTCTTCTGTAAGTTTACCTTTCTAAGTAGTGGAGCTTCACGAGCTATTCGCATAGGAAGGTCCATGTCACATAGTCGACGTCGTATAGTAGTTCTTGCAGATATTTCATTATTAATTTCAGCTGCAGTCGCTGCTGACTTAAAGGGGTCTCGCTTCATAGTCGTCCGTGATGGAACTTGTTTTTCTTACGGCACCAAGTCTGTCTATTTCCATTTCGGGCTTATGGGCATTCACAATAAAATGTTTAGATCATCCCAGACATTCAGCTATAAATTTGAAATATTTTTTCTGCTCCCAAAGTTTTTGAACAAGCCTCCGCTCCTACACCGGGCAATATCGTGTTCTACCCATCTATCATTCGTATTAACATTACCTTGAAATTATTGTTGGATTCTAACTTTATAACAAACATTGCCATAAAAAAACGCTTGCGAATACGATTACACAATTATTAAAGTGGGAAAATTAATATGATATCCTTATTGTGTCCAGGGATACACAAATCTGAAGTTGACTTGTGGTTTTTCTATTTTATTTAGAGTATGTAACTAATGAAAAGTTTTTCTTTTCTTGTATAGTATACGAGTATAAATGAGCACAGAAAACAAAAATAAATTTCAACTATTTCTGGTGTAACTTGAGAAATTTCATAAAGCGTGTAGTTTCCACTTTGTACCTTGTGGACCCTTCCAGGAATATTAATATAAATTTTATATAATTTGCCTTTGTAGTCTTAACGACGTAATTATTAAGGAAAGTTAATCCGCATATGCTCCCAAAAGTAAAATATGACGCCAATCACATCAGAATGGTCCAATGTGACGTAAACCAAAAGTAAAAGCGCCCGTGACCGTAGACAAATGATATGAAATTCCTCATGAGCATCGACCATAAAAGATGACAAACAAAACAAATTAAAATCTGATGCCGCGTTGGACTTACCCTAGAGAAATAACCTAAGCCTGACCGCTTTTTTCCTAAAAGAAACAATTTTCCAAAGCTGCGAAGAATAGAAAATCAGCCTTATTACAAATGTCGTTGTCGTATTTCGACTACGACAGTTTTGTAAAAGATTAAAGATAACACCGCAACTTTGTCTTTAATCTTTTACAAAACTGTCGTAGTCGAAATACGAGAACGACATTCGTAATAAGGCTGAATATCTAGCAGCAGGGCCGTGAGCAGGAACTTATTTCGGAGGGGGTTTACCACTTTGTCAAATATAAATACGTTTGAGTTTATAACGGGTTTATCAATAAGAGGGCTATAAAAGTTTTTTAAATAAAACAAAACCGGTTTTAGATATCAATAAAATTCTTTATTCCTGTGAAAGTACGTTCGATGCCATTATGTATGGAACTCGATTTCTTTTGCATGGCCACCCCGGGCACGCTTGCAGAAGTCCAGACGCTGAACCCAATTTTCGACGGATTTCAAGCATAAATCGGCCGATACTGCTACAATTTCACGTTCGATATTCGTACGAAGTTCATCAATCGCCGCTGGCTTGTTGGCATAGACCATAGACTTGACGTAGCCCCACAGGAAATAATCTAACGGCGTCAAATTGCACGACCGAGGCGGCCAATCGACTGGGCCATTTCGTGAGATAACACGTTCACCAAACTTGGTTTCCAATAAATTGATTGTGGCATTCGCTGTGTGGCTTGTGGCGCCGTCCATGTCCTCTAAGTCCATATTATCCAATTGGGGCCCAAAATATTCGGTTATCATTGAACGGCAGCGATTCGCATTCACAGTATGTGCCGGAAGAAGTACGGCCCAATGACGCCGCCGGCCCATAAACCGCACCAAACCGTAATTTTTTCGGGATGCAATGATGACTCATGGATTACGTGTGGATTGCTGTCTGACCAATAACGCATATTTTGCATATTGACGGAGCCATTTAGCCAGAAATTATGACGATCATAAATTGGACGTAGCGCTCTTATAGTTGAGGCCACTGACTCCAAATTTCGGTAGTAAATTTTAATAATTTCGACTCGTTGTTGGCTCGTATATCTTTCCATGATGAAATAGCAAACCTTACTGAAGAGAAATGTCAAAAGAGCGGGAAAAATATGGCGTCGTTTGCTGTCCCTATCGATTTACTTTTGTAGCGTCTCTGTTGAAAAACCCTTTATTATTCGATCTTTCAGTTGTTATGTTTTTTAATAATTGTTTGGTTCAAGATCAATAACAAGTATTTCTATGAAAAGAAAATTTTAATAGTAATATTACAAAATAAATTTGTGAAATTGATTATTATGGTGGATGGTTGGGAATATAGCTATTTTAATGCCCACCAAGGCATATCATCAGCTTCCTTCTCCACACGTACTTAGGTACATCATCAAACATTATAGGGATAAATATGCATAGGAAAGAAATGTGAACATTAATGGTTATGACAAAGTATTTGTTGTGGATGTTTTCGCACAAGTGGGAGTGTTGAGACAATTCACGATAAGTTGAGTTGAGTTGTTTATCCCTATAATGTGTCCGGTTCTCAATGCCCGGTGAAGTTTTATCGTAATGATGAAGTGGCGGTTAGCATAATTTAATTTTCTCAAAGTATGTCCACCATGTTACGAAAGTCTATATACGATTATAATTTCTTTAATATTTTAGAAAAAATACAGTTAGATAGTTTATACCCAACTTAACTTTTTATTTTCAATAAAAAAAAGAATACAAAAGTAAAAAATCACATATCGCACATGTTCATCAAAAGTAACACAACTCAAAATTTACAAGTTTTCAGTAGAGGCAAAAAAACTAATTCCGCCAATATAATGAAATTATTGTTATAAACAAATATACCGTTGTAAAGGAAACTCAATAATATTTCAATAAAATAACAAAATTTATTTCTCTTCTTCCTTTTTCCGAAATTATTACGGATTTTTTAGTTAATACAGTTTTCATGAAATTTTTTGATCTACATGTCAATATTATTTCAAGTTATGCTTCTTTAACTGAAATTTATATATAAAATTAAAAAATGAATGCAAAATACAAAACAAAGCGATCACATTCTAGGATTTAGATAAATTAAACAAAATGCACGAAGTTTAGCACTTGCGTTACAAAAATTAGGCCTAATTAATATTTAATATTTCAATTATCTATATTAGGTTTTTGTAGTATGATTCATAAAATTTTTTAGGAATTATGTTCTTTTTTAGCAATTCATTTAGGTCCTTCTTCTTAATTTCCAATAAAGGCAATTTGTCCAAATAAGCAGAGCAAAGCCTGAAATAATTTCAATAATAGCAATTAAACATTTTTAATTAAAGTTATAAAAATTTATATAAATATACATACAAACGTATACTAATATTATTGAAACGTTAACTCTGAATTAAGATAATCGGGCTTGCTCTGGACTGCCATATGAAGAATTTTAAAATTAAAATTTTCTAAATAAACCAGAGCATATCCGATTAATTAATATTTAAAGAAACTTACTGTAGGTTATTCCAATCGGCGACAGACTTGATTTTTCTTTTTTACACATACTTTACTAAAGTTTTCATCTTTGTATGAAGTTTTGTAAAAGAATGAATCGATGTTCTCCTTGTATACTCGCAAAATTTTAACGTCGTGCCATTTAACTTTTCCGCCATTGGAATTTACGTTAAAATTTTGACCCCATTCTTCTTGGAGGCATTTCAGATCATAAACATTTCATGCTATAATTCAGTAACTGCATACGGTAATCCAGTCATTTTAGCGGTTGCTATTAAGGTTGTGTATTCCTCGGGGATATAAATTGGTTTACTACTCAGATGTCTTTTAACTTGCTTTTCGATCACGCTGTGAGCATTATCTCCTTCGTATTGCGAGTGTCCATGAATCAAATATTTATGGGTAATGCTGCGTATATTAAACTTTTGAACGGCATAATAATACATTGATAGTATGTACTTATTTTTTTGTTGTCCACAACAGTTATCGGAATAAAAAAATTAAGTCGGAGTCGTCGGTGTTTACTGCATCTTGGATGAGATTTTGAATGTATAAAAGAACACAACTTCCAATTTCATTTGCACCTCGCTTTGCTTCCACTTCAGTCCAAAAATAACAATTAACATTACTTGCTTTTAGGTCGCTTATTGTAAAGTTGTAACAGTTTATTTTACTTTTGTAGTAAAAACTGGATGAAAATCCTTTTGGCAGCGGAAGCACTGCTTGTAGGTCATAAACAGCAACGTTGCCTTTTCTCTTCCTGATGTAAGTCATATTCCTCTTTTAAACGAGCTTCATCGTCGGCATTTGAATTTAAGAAACATTCGCAAAGGTCACATTGATCTTTCTTTGGCTTAAAAAAAGAAATATTGAATTCTTCCTTAAATATTCTATAGAACATCATTTTTCTTCCGACGGATTCGTTCGTTGTTTCACGCCCTTCTTTGTAATCTCTGCATAAATCTGATATACTTCTTCCACTTTCAATATATTCACGGGTTGTCTGGGCTCTTAAATAATGAGACTCCATCCATGGTATATTATTTATAAATGCCCGCATACTGTTCTTAAGTTCTGGATTTACAGTAATATGCTTATTGTGCCTGCCACGGTGATCGATCTCCAAAAACCCGTCATCACCCTTTTTTTTAATAGTTGTTCTTTTTACAGAGTCATTTATATCAAGAGTAGCTTTGAAAAAAGTTTTGCATACCCTAATTTTTTTGGAATTTACTTCTAAATAAAAGGCGCTGTTCAATCTTCGGAAATCTTGGCCGCATAAATATCTATACTTCGGCTTTATTGGTGTTGTATGACTGGCAATAAATTCTCGTTGTCTTTGTAAATCAGCAGTCGACCAGTATTTATGAAAAATTTCTTTCCTAGAAGATTCCATTATTTGTTTACTGCACTGACACTTCTCTACACATGGTGACTGTAGACATTTCCGATTCATATTTTTCTTCGATTTAGATTGCGATTGATATGGGAGTCCAGAATTTTTAAGCAATTTCTGCCGTTTTTGATTTTCATTTCGTGATTTGTAGTTGTAATGCTTCCTCTTTGAACTAACAGTACTTTGTGGATTTTCATCCCAATCCGAAGAATTGATTTCAGTGATATGAGATGGACAATAATCATCTTCTGAATTGTCAGCGAATGGGTCTGCAGTACATACTATCATCGCTGTCATCATTCAAATCCGTAGTGTCATCATTCAAATCCGTAGCGTAGTGTTGTTCCGTAGTGCTCTAGATTTGGACACGTCATATCGCCAAATTATGAAACTGGTTTTTAATAACCTATGTGTCAAAGTAACAGTTATTGAAAAATACTTAAATTTAGTTTTCCTCTCTTTTGAAACGATGAAATGAAGCTATTTGTTCACATATTTTTCAATAATTCTATTATTTCGCCAAAACTATCTTAAAACGAAATAGTACATTTGAATAAACTTAACTGTAACAACTAAAGTGTCACAAACCAAAATCAACAGCTATTGATAAACAGATTTTTAACATGAAAACAATCACAACTCGAATTAATACACTTTTGCTGATACATTTGAGTAACGTAACCCTTGAACACTTCAACGCAACTAAAATTACAACTCTTTAATTGAATCAAAACAAACAATATGAGTACGCAAAGAAAGACATAACGGCATTTCTCTCATGAAATATTACAAAGAGAATACCAAAAATTTTACAGTGGTTAGATATGGAACTCATACACTGTTTTCTTCAAAAAAGTCAAAAATAGAATTTTTTGAGTTGTGTCACTTTTGATGAACAGGTGCGATATGTATTTCTTTCACAAGAATTAACTTAAATCTCAAAATAACAAAAAAGACCATGACTATACATTTCCAAAAGTCTACATACGGCATAGAAATGATCAAAAATAATGGAACATTAATAATGTGTTGGGCCACCATTTGCTTTTATTACTTCTTTTAGCATGGATAAGGCTAGTTTTTTGTTATTTCTGCTGAAATTTTTGCCCATTCTTCAACCAACACTGTTTTCAGAGTTCGAACTGATGTTACTTCTCTTTCCTTAACCCTCGTTGTCAAATGTGCCCACAAATGCTCAACCACGTTGAGATCTGGAGATCGCGGAGGGTGATACAGCTTTGATCGCACATTATACTTTACAGCAGCCATTCTTTAAACAAACCAGAAGTATGGTTAGTACAGTTGTCATGCCTGAACATATAATTTCCGGTTAATTGTTTTTCAATACTTGGACGAAATTTGTTTTTAAAATGCCGATATACATGTGCCGATCTATTTTCCCTTCTATAAACCGCAGTTCGCCAACTACACTTGCTACCATTCAGCCCCATCACCATTACAGAACCGCCTCCATGTTTCACTGTTTGGCTGAAGTGCAGTATGTGGTTTTCGCTACACTCTTGCAGGCCCATCTCTTCCTCGTGTTCAAAAGTTTGGATCTTCAGTATGCTTTTTTTCATGCTGTTTGCGTATATAAGCCTCTTTTTTCTGTTCACTTCACTTATTAGAGGTTTCTTCCTTGCCATTCTGGAGGCTAAGCATGCCTTTTTCTAGAAACACTGGATACATTGAGCATGTACTTCAATTCCGTCGGTCTCACGCAATGTTTTGGCTAGTTTGACAATACTAGTTTTCGGGTTTTCTGCATTCGCTCATCAAGTTTGCTGTGTTGACCATTTCTTGTCTTACTCTGGTACGATCCAGTAATATCGTAATTTTTAATTATTGTTTGGACGGTAGCCTTACTCAATCCCAAAATTTCACCAACTTTTGAAAACGAATTTGCCTCATGTTTAAGTTTTACAACCACTTCATATAGTTGAGGAGAAATTTATTTTCTTGTGGACATTTAAAGGCAAATATTTTCCAAAATTTTTACAAAAAGCACACAATTTGCTTTGATCTTATTTTTCTTAAAGCAATTGAACTACTACTGAAGAAAATGTGCCAGTTATCGACCACGCTACCTAACGGAATTATTGTTCACTTTGTAGTATGTAGACTTTCGTTAAATATTTAGAGGTGCTTTGTCCGTTTAAACATTTAAAACTTTGATAGAATAGACAATGCAGAATTTGCCTCTGCATTAAGTGGTATATCATGGTAAAATGAGTAAGATAAACTCTTTAGAACAGCTGATTTCAACATATTTCTTCCTTAGGTGTTACTCTTATGTCAAAATTCACATGTATTTTGTTTGTGTACTTTTTTGTTTACTTTTACAGTAGATACACACATGAAGAAAATTTGACAGATTATGGACACCAAACAAAAACAAAATGCCTGTGTTTGTTGTAACAATTCCTAGTGCGTTTACCTTACTTATTTTGCCATGTGGTACATATATTTTATAATATATTAAAATTAAAAAATATTGAAATTATCCTATTTTTTTGAATATATACTACATTCAATCGACATCGTATGTAGACTTTTGTAACATGGTGGATATTTAAATGTCCGATAACGTTAGCAAGAGGTATAATGCCGATTAGTAGTTTATCGGAAGAATAAGTGGAAGCTGCTGACAACAGCTGTTTTGATTTCATGTTGTTATGATTTAAGTATTTGGTTTTCTAAACTAGAATTTCGTTCTTCCATAATATCTATATTATAAATAAATGTTTTTCGGCAACTGAGAAGTTCTTCCCATAGTGTTTTTTATGATTGTTTTCCACCATAATTGAAGTACACATATTACAATTTGCACAAAAACAATAATAAAGTAAACAGCTGATATCTTACAGTGCTGACACCTATTGCAAGCAAGCGTAAAACATGAAACATCCTGTTAAATTAAACGGAATATGAGGAAATTTAAAATCTTAACATGCAGCCACCCTTATCCCGACTGTCGTCGTCGTTGTCGTTTTTATGTCCAACCAACCAACGCTATTTTGGTATTCTGTAACAGTCTTCAGACGACGTCGAAGCAGGAAGGGAAGAACATATTGTATTTGTACTTCAAGTGTTTTCGTATTTTTTTTAATTCGGTTAAAGTTATTGAATTTCCTGAAATGTATTTAATTTTCGCTACAATACGGAGTGCGATATGGAAGTTATTGGCTATGCATGCTTTTTATTACCAGTACAAGCTCATGGAAACGATAATTGACACGAACACTCGAGGGCACACGCGGCTTTTATTGACACAATAAAGGACAAAATGAAAAGCAAGAAATGAGTTCAGTAAATTCACCACGGCACATAAGGATATTCTAAAGAATTTCAATGGTACTTTTCTTTACTGGCCGCTTCTGCGGCTAATTTGAGTGTGTAACGTAACAAGCGGACACCTACCATTCAGGTCAGGCGTTCTGAGTTATACCTGATGAGGCCATTTGTTCTTCAATGATTGCTTATTTATGTAAATCAATACCAGCAGCTAAATTGGATTCAGGGCAGTGACCGTGTTCAGGGCTCAGTTTTTGGCAGTGGCAGCGATTGAGGAAGCGGCAGTTACAACAAAACAGTAGGTCTGTTATTTAATAGCATGCTCAACTATTTTTCCGACCACTTTTTATTGGGAGCTAAATGATATTAAGCGATTTTAAGCGACACATACACACACAAAGTTGTCGAAATAAATAGCACGCTTAATATTGAAAACAATTACAGCAAGAGGGGCGTTGGAGGACATTCAAATAACAATAAAACATTCAAAAACCCAATATTCTTTTTCATTGTAATATTTGTTTATATACACCAAACTCTCAAGTCGCCATACGCATAAAGCGACAACTGCTCTGGTACAGTTCTCTGAACTAACATCTTCAAATTTTTCAAATTTTCGTACATCTTCAAAATTTCCACATTTTCAACATTAATTTTTTTTTTTGAATTAAGAATTAAAATATTTACTTCGAAATTGTCTTCAAGTCGTTATCAAAAACTGTGGCGACAAAAATAGGGTCGCTGTAATTCAATAACGACGTCAATTCTACTTATTATCAAGCGTATTTTACACTTGACATGTCACTTTAACGACCCATGTGTTATTCTGTGTGTATGTCAAAATGACGATTGTAAAGGAAATCGATAGGAACAGAAAACGACGCCATATTTTCCCCGCTCTTTGCACATTTCTCTTCAGTAAGGTTTGCCATTTCATCATGGAAAGATATACGAGCCAACAACGAGTCGAAATTATTAAAATTTACTACCGAAATTTGGAGTCAGTGGCCTCAACTTTAAGAGGCCTCAACAATCAGTGATGAGGCTCATTTCTGGCTGAATGGCTTTGTCAATAAGCAAAATATGCGTTATTGGTCAGACAGCAATCCATGAGTCATCAAATTACGGTTTGGTGCGGTTTATGGGCCGGCGGCGTCATTGGGCCGTACTTCTTCCGTGATGATCAAGACCGGCACATTACTGTGAATGCGAATCGCTACCGTTCAATGATAACCGAATATTTGGATAATATGGACTTGGAGGACATGTGGTTCCAACAGGACGGCGCCACGAGCCACACAGCGAATGCCACAATCAATTTATTGGAAACCAAGTTTGGTGGCATCGAACGTACTTTCCATACATAATGGCATCGGACGTACATTCACAGGAATAAAGAATTTCATTGGTATCTAAAACCGGTTTTGTTTTATTTAAAAAAACTGTTGTAGGGCTCTTATCGGTTTATCATTTTGGTGTTCAAACGTACATGTGTAATTACTCTTGACATAACCTCTGTTTGTTATTAACGACTGATTCGTTATGTGCGCTTTGGTGTTTTGATTAATCAGTTGGTGGCAGATGCATTTCTTTAGGCAAATCTAACTGAAACCGTATTTCAAAATACTCATTAATTGCTTCATTTCCAATTTAAAATAAAATGTTTTTCCATGTTCTTCATCCTTTTTTCCCCACAAAGAACTTTTAATTAAAAAAAAACGCTTTGTTGTTTTGCCAAAAACAGCTGATGTGACATGCATTAGGTCTGTCTGCGTACTTTTCCAGTAAAAAAAAATATCCAGTAACTATTTGGGGGTGTATCAATAAATCACCAACGGCATTTCGATTTGTGCGTTAAAACTGTTGTGTAAATACACCACAAATATTTACTACTAATAAAATATAACAGAAAAGTCCAAAATACTTTTAATTCTCAGTTGTTCATCAAAACGATATGAAAAATGTAAGTCAAAAATTTTTGTAATTCCACCTGGTTTAAGTCAATCTACGTCAAATAACTCTCTGTCGCACATACCGCACCACGAATCCATAGAATAATACATACCATAGAAGATTTTATTCGCTCAATAAATTAAACGTCATAGGTACGATGGAAAGTAAACATTGGATGGTAGAAAATATGGGTTCAATAATACCAGATGGTGGCAATAGTATACAGCGATCAACAAAGGAACATCAACCGAATTTCGTGTTTTTGTGGCAAACTAGTTGTGTTAAATACAGGCACCCGATTTTAATACTTTAAAACCATATTTTTTGATTTTTGCTCACTATAAAAACGAACGCTTAGGATTGAAATAAAATATTTTTTTCCATTGTTCCTTTTTAAGTCATCAACTGTTGAAAAAATATTTTTCATTTGAAACAACAATTTATAATTATCTCTACATATATTTATTCATACTGATGAATTCAAATTTTCAATCGATCAAAAAAAGAAAAGAAATACAAATATTTTGAATAAAACGTTTTCGAGGAAAAAGGGAAGATATTTATCAACGATGAAAATAATAAAACGTTTTTATTGAAAATAACATAGATACATAAGTGAAATATTTGAAATTTAAATAAACGGGATTTAAAACAAAAAAAAAATACTTACATTAGAAATGCATTGTGAAATTTAAATTAACGTGATTTAAAACTAAAAAAACTAATTACATTCGAATTCCATTATGTCTACTAAGCTAGGGTTAAGTTTTAGTAGTAAAATATTTTCGAGATTTTGCGAACATAAATTTCTTCTGTGCTTTGTTAAAACAATAGGAAGCGCACTGAATGACCTTTCAGCGATTTTGGATAATGTTTCGCATTTAGAACTTTTTGTTTTCCAAAACTGCAACACATCATAGTGAAACGGGAGTTTTCCCTCATATTGCAACTGCTCTAAGTACTCCCGCATGGATGCATAGTCATCAGTAAGTTTTATGGTAGTAGACGCAGTTTTATTCTCCAGTTTTTTGTATCTGTCTTCATTTGAATGACCACTAAAGGTGCTTATACTTGGCTCCTTAGTTTGGTGATGAATTTCTTGTACTTCTCCGTCCGATTTCAATAAGGCCTAACTCCAAAAATAAAAAGTGTTGAAGTACTTATCTTTTACACGGATTGTGGCTATTCGTGCCATGAAAAAGCGCGTAAGTTTGGTTGCGGATTTATAGTTGGCAAAAATTCATAACAAAAAATTAGCCAATGCATGTACGCTCCGTTCAACGAGTGTGTAGTTGTTAGTTCATTAGACACTAGTCGGACACAGTTCTGTATTGGTTGCTATATAGGTTGCTACATTTTTATTATGAATTTGGGGGCTAGTGTCTAGGTTCAACCTATTGAGTGAACGTAAAACCACAATCCGCATCAAAGCGAAGTACTGCAACACTTTTTATTTTTGGAGTTAGGCCTTATAGCTTCTGACCCCTCCAACTGCAGAATTGAGTTAGAGTACTTACAACTGCAGTCTTTTTCTCCACATCACTCAAGTATGTTGTACCTCTAAAACAAAACCTAGGGTCTAGATACAAGGCAGCGACGAAAGCATTATTTTCCATTAACATCTTTTTTCGATTTTGAAGGGACTGCAAAAGGCGATCTGCTAAGTCATTGCTACCAGCCATTTCTACCAACTCAGTTTCACAAACCAACCACTCCCTATAAAAATCATCCATTATTAGTTGTTTAGATTGAAGCATTGTCGTTCTTTCTGCAAGCGGTCTAAAACCTTCAACAAATTTTTCAGGAAAATCCCAATCAACTTCGATTTTGAAAAGAGTATTAGTTTCAACGTAATGCTTAATTTTTATTAAAGAATTGACCATTTCATATGTAGAGCTCCAACGTGTTGTGTTGTCAAGAACTGGTATTTGGCATGTGATCTGCTCATAAATAATTTCATCGAAGTTTTGCTCCTTCTTGCGAACTTGCTCCTTCAAATATTTGGCACAATGTCGTTCAAATAATTCGACCATGCCAATAGTAATTACCACTATTTGAAAGTTTTCAATAAATTGGATATTCACTCCCATAATACTTCTGTCCATCCGGCTGGCAATGTCCAATTTTAAACATACGTATTTATTACCAATCTGTCTTTCTATTTGATCTACAAGTTTTGATTTCATTAGCTGAAGGTGGTCCGCAATGGTTTTAGAATTAAATTTTATATTATATGCGCTTGACCAAGGCTGCAATATGTTTTGAAATATGTCATTATCTAGGCAACGAAACGGCATATGTAGTTGAGTTACCATCTGTCCTATGGATTTTACATACTCTTCGTTACTCATTTGCAAATACACGTTCTGTAACTTTCTTTTTTTGGATTATGATGGAATGTACTCTTCTGGCATTTCGTCAATATTAATTTTGTGAACTTGAATATAATGGCGTTTTATATTGCCCATGTGGCTCTTTAATATTCTGTCACATTGAATGCATTTGGCGCTACTTTTATCCGCACACAAATCCACATATTTATCTGGACTAGAAAGCTTTTTGCGGCCCATACTAATACCCTTTTTGTTAAAGCGCCTGAAATGCAACCGTTTAACCGCAAACAATTAGCAAAGTACAAGTTTTTTAATTCGTAAAGGTTATTATGCTTAATTTTCCGAATTGCAGCAGACAAATTTTACATTTTCATTGAACAACTTTTGTTTGGTTTCAGAAAAACCTTTTATTTTGACTGAAAAGAAAAATTTTCTACATTGCATACGATGGAAAAATTACTGATAAAAAATTTTCTATTGGTTTTTTCATCGTTTAGGATAATTATTCCGAAAGATATTTTTCTATTTTCATCATGAGGAAAAAGTATTTCAATTCAAACTGTTCAAAATTATTTATATCTACAAAGTTGAAAAATATTTTTCAACTAGTACGATATTTTTGTTTGATAAAAACAAAAAATAAAACGTTTTCCGGTCCTTGGTTAAATACAATACAAATGTATACCAACGATAAAAGTTAACAAAAAAGTGCAAATTATATTTAAATTTTTCAGTTCTACACCAAAACGACAGGAAAAAGTTAAGTGAACATATTTTGTAACTCCACCTGGTGTAAGATAATTTTAAATTTAATTGCTCTCATTTCCACAAACCTACGATGAGAGTGTGAAATGAAACGTAAGATGAGAGAATAAGTTTATCTACGTATTTATTATTCTATGCCACGAATAGTGTGAATCATCATTTCTCTATGGCTATACATCATTTCTCTATGGCTTGTAATTTCTTTGGAATCCATTTAAGTAAATTAATCGGTGTTTCAGGTGAAATTTTTTATCATTCTTCCATTTGAACAGATGTGAGAAATCCTCTGTTACTTATTATTCCATTTCTTATTTCGCGATCAAGATACCCCCACAAATGTTCAAACGGATTGAGGTCCGGCGACTGTGGAGGATGATCAAATCGTTAGGAGTGTGGTAAAATAGACATGCCTTAACTAATTTTGATGTGTGCTTGAGATCATTATCTTGTTAAAGATTAAAGTCCTATTCAAACTATGAAGGTAGTCTGTTTTAGTCATGTTTCTTTCAATAAATACTAATTTACCGACTCCGATTCCTGCTTTATTGTAGATACGAGTATTACAAATTTTTTGACTTTACTTCTCCAAATTTTGACCAGCTTTCTTTTACCAATAAATTTCTAATTTAATCTCTTTGCTATGTTATATTATTCCAGATATAAATGAATTGATTTTTGTGCTTATTAGCAAACTCATGGCGACGGTTATGGTTGGCTTTGGAGACTAATAGTTTTTTTTTGGAACCCTACCATGAAGTCCATTAGCATGTAGTGCTCCAGGTATTGTACTGAAGCTGACGATAGTTCCAGATGTTGCTAAAATATATGTCGAAATTGCAACTGAACTTTCAGCTGGACACTTCTTATAAATTTCGAATAGTGTATCGAACTTTAGCTTCAGTTAATATTTTCGGTCTGCCAGATTTTGGATGATTTTCCAAATTTTCCAATTTTTTGAACTCTTGATACTTATCAAATCCGCAGGTGAAACATGTTTTATGTAAAATCCCAGGTGAAACATGTTTTATGTAAACATAACAAATTTGGAAATATAAAAAACATAAAATACCAAATAATCATTGGAATTGTATGTGTTTAGACCATAGAAAAATACATACGTAGATAAACTTATTCTCTCTTCTGACGTTTCATTTCACACTCTTCATCGTAGGTTTGTGGAAATGAGAGCAATTAAATTTAAAATTACCTTACACCAGGTGGAGTTACAAAATATGTTCACTTAACTTTTCCTGTAGAACTGATAAATTTAAATATATTTTGCACTTTTTTGTTGACTTTTATCGTTGGTATACATTTGTATTGTATTTAACACAACTAGTTTGCCACAAAAACACGAAATTCGGTTGTTGTTCCTTTGTGGATCGCTGTATACTATTGCCACCATCTGGTATTATTGAACCCATATTTTCCACCATCCAATGTTTACTTTCCATCGTACCTATGACGTTTAATTTATTGAGCGAATAAAATCTTCTATGGTATGTATTATTCTATGGTTTAGACAAAACAAAAAACAAACATTTATTTACAAAAAAAGAAAAGAGGTTTGGTGATTTGTAAAGTTTTGTTCCAACTGCGGTTGTTGGTTCTGGCAAAAATGCATGGGCCCGGATCAAACAAACAAAAACAAAAACCGAAAATAGAGTAAAATATGACAATTTCAGAAATCAAAACATTTTTAACGATCGGACCGGACCCATGGCGTCCTTGGGACCGAAAAAAGGGTCCCAAAAAGTCTTGAAAAACGCCTTGCGAAAAAAATCCGAAAATCCAGCAAAATATGAGAAGTAAAAAAATATCGGACTTATTCCGCGCTCTGAGCCCAAAAAAAGGGGCCCGAAAATAATTTTAATAGTGCTCGAAAAGAAAAAAAGAATTATTGCGTTTTAGTTGGTTTAAAAGCGGATTTAAAAAAACTGGAATTTTTTTTTAAACAAAATTAAAATTTTCTTTTTTAAATAAGTCACCGTCGAGGTTTCAAAACAATCATTTGTGGCAGTTTTCCCCGCTTCAAAATTGCGTCTTTTCTATGATTTTCGATAATTTCCATAAATGGGGAAATGATTTTCCTGAACATAGTTTTCTTTATACCTAATGTACATTGGTGGCCAAACCATATGATTGGCTGCCTTTTTTAACATGGTCTATAAGTTTGTAAAATTGTACCACAAAAAGGACAATAGTATTTCAATAAATATTTCAGAATTTCAGAGTTTTTGTTAACATTTCCATGTTATCGACATTTTTATCGATAAATATTAAAATCGGTGGGCAAAACATATGCAACTCTCCAATTTTATTGTAAATAACGTCGTTTTTATAATTCTTTTGATGTCTGTTCTTCATATAACTACATAATTACAAAGTCTGTGTAAAGAGATTTGTAGGAATATTCAGTATTATTTTGTTATTTTTTCCTATTGAAGCTAAAATAGAGTTCGTTTAACAATGGCGCGCGATAAATTAGGTTTTGAGCTCAGACGGAAAAATGTGAATGCTTATTCTTGTGGACTATCACAGAAAAACATTGCCGAGAAATATAATGTTCATAAAAGTTCAATATCTCGCATTATTGCTACTTAAAAAAAAAACTTTAGAAATTTGCATTAAACACCGAGGTGTCGACCACGCACGACGAGTGATCGGACGGACAATTTGTTCATCAGCCACGTGAAATAAGACCCATTTATCTCTTCCTCCAAAATAACTTCAAAATTCAAATATCAGTTTCTGGTCGAACAATTCGTAGACGTTCTTTGCAAGCCTCTCTACTATAGAACGAAGTCCTGCAGAGAAACCGGTTATATTAAAGCGTAATCAGAAAAAGCGTTTGCAGTTTGCTTAAGATTATTTAAATTAGCCTGGAAGTAATTGGATCTCTGTCTTGTTTAGTGACGAATCAAAATTTAATATTATTGGCAGCGATGGTATGTGTTACGTCCGACGACTATTAGGAAAACGGATCGAAGCACGTTACTGCTAAAAGACGGAGGAGGGGGAAGTGTATTGGTGTGGGACTGCTGTTCTGGTGCAGGTGTTGGTCCACTGCATAAAAGTTATTGCATTATGGACCGATTAGTGTATAACGACATTTTAGAAAGGGCAATGCTTCCATATGCCGAGTACGATATGCCATTGTGGTTGGTCTTCCAGCAAGACAACGACCCCAAACACTCATCGAAAATGGTGAAATCGTGGTTTGGTGAAAATAGAGTTACAGTTATGGAATGGCCACCACAATCACCAGACTTAAATCAAATCGAGAAACTATAGGAAATCATAAACCAAAAAATTGAGTGGCAAAATTATACAAGTTCTGATATTTTGTTTCGATGACTGAAAGATGCGTGGAATTCAATCCCAACATGCGTCATTGACATACTAATAATATCAATGCCTCGAATATGTCAGGCTATAATGGACAACAACGGATTTGCTAGAAACTAGAAAATATTCAGTTCATTTGCATTGAACTGCCTCGATTTTATTAGTTGAATATGTTTTGGCCACGGAAAAATAAGAATGAATATGTATTTTTATGTTTTTTTCATACATTTTTCTAAATATCTTTTCCCTTTTCCTTATTTTTTAAGCAATAAAGCACACAATTTAAAACAAAAAATTGCTAAATTTTATTTACGAAATATTTCGTAAAAGATGCATTTTGGTTGGATTTTTTTTGGCCACCACTGTAATTCAATGACTTCATTCATGCATTGTCCGTTGAGTAGAGATGTCGCACATAACAATTTTTGATATACACGATTGGGAGAGTGAGGGGCCCCTATTTTTAATCGATTATTGATGGATTTTGGGCTTATACGCATGCATGGAAGTTTGTTTTGTCCCAAACAGCATCCAACTCCAATGGCCTTGAGGCAAGACGGGGACAATAAATTCGCGCGATTTAAAAAAAATAAAAAATTTCCTTTATTTTGATGGAGTTTGTAATTGTTGGTGCGTATTGCGCTGCTGGCAAAAATTTTTTCAAAAAAAAAATTGTATTTTCTTTATTTTGATGGAGTTAGAAAGGCAACATCATTTTTTTTTTTAAAGCGAATCTTTTTCCTTTATGAATACCCGTAATCGGGTAAATTTTTCGAACAAATGTACATTATTTTTTATGTCTTATTTGGAGATTTTATTTTTTAATTTCACCAGGCCCGGTATATCTGAAAATAAGGTTATCTTGGTCCACAGACGCCCCACATCCGAAATATATATACGACCAAATTTGCGAGAATACCTTTAATTTGAGTACCCACACTTGCTTATTCGTAGATGTACCTAGGTGCACCCGTTTTTTGGACCCTAGGGGCCCCATGGGTCCGAACGTTAAAAAAATTTGTTGGTTTCTAAAATTGCCATATTATATTCGATTTTCGGTTTTTTGTTTGTTTTTGAGCCGGGCCCGGGCTCATGCATTTCAGCCTTGGTTCTTCCAATGTTTGCATTGCAAATCAGCTGTTTCATACAAAAGTTCTTATTTCTTGCAAGTTTTTACTCGATGTCATCTGTGTACTTTTTGTGATATTTACTACTGGGAGAGTAAAATCTATCTTACTCTCTCAAAATAGTTACTGGAAAAGTACGCTGACAGACCTAATGTTTGAAAGGGATCACACGACATGTATAAATTTTAACGTGGGAAAAGGGGCACCTTTACAGAATACAAATATTTGTCTACACTCGTCCATTCTTATCGATAACGACTACGGGAATACTAATTTTCGCCTGTCAACACAAGACAACGTTGTTTTATGACGACGACGACAACCGGAATAAGGGGAGTATAAATTAAAGTACCGATTAGTAAGCAGACACTTTAACCAGAAAATTGCCACAGTCTTTTATTTCTACAGTCCATTAGTCTTATCCAGTTTATTTAGCTTCCATTATTTTACATTTACAACTTTTCTATCCTCCAGTTATTTTATCCCTTATATAAAGGAAATAATAGATATAGCGCGCCCATTGTCAACATTTTTCACTAGGTGCTGTCCTGTACTACTGTCACTTTCATTGGAGTTTCCCATAATTCTCATTGACGTTTATTCAAAATTGTGGGAAATTTGTGTGAAAGTAATTTAAACAAGAGAAAATGTGACAAAATTTAAATGATTTTCTATAACAGCATTTGTTTCTTATATAAAAAACTATTTCAAACCAATGAGGCCGTAAGACCGCCCAAAGATGAACATTCCGGAACGCCTTTTAATCTAAAAATTTCCCCGACCAAAAACTGTAGCAACTTCTGTGGTCGCAGATGCCAAAACCGTTAGTGTCTGAGGACTCTCAACAAGGAATGGTAGCTAACCGGAGGAAGTACGAATTTATTAGGACATAGTCGGTGGTCAGATAGCTTTGCAATTCGATGGCCATCAGATATTGTACTTTACGAAACGTGTTGTATTCTTGTTTCGAAGTGATATTTTTATTGAAAATTATTTTTTCTTTTGATATGAAATTTTAGAATTTTAATGTAATATTTTTTGACTTTCGTTTTTGGGAACAAAAAGAAATCCCATTAATTGCTTTCAACGACATCTAGAAAATTACCCATTACACTAAACACTTGTGCTTCCTTCATCTGTTAGTTTACTTTATCTATGTTTTATCTATCTCATTAAATTGTCCTTTTCCCATATCCTGTTCATTTTGATCTTTACGTCAATCATTTTATTCAGATATATGGTTCTTTCGCAGTCCATTCATGCTCACAGCCTTTGTCGTTACTGTTTACAATGGCTGAACTGTTTAGAATTTACGTTGATGAATGGCAAATAGTGTTACGTCTACATTTGGGTACAAAAATTTGATTAACTCCCTATTTTTATTAAATTCGCAAAAATAAATACATCAAAATTCCAGTGATGAAACTAAAAAATCTAAGTATCTAAGAAAGAAAAGGGAATCAAAATAAATGTCGAACATTAGTTAGTAACCAACAAACAGAATGACAACTTTGGACGCCAATTTATTGTGTTTATAGGCAGGAGTTCGTCACCCGAGGCCCCTCGACTCAGTAACTGTTTTTTGTGATACACCTCAAAACTAGGCCCGAAAATTTAAATAATGATTATCGGTAGCTCGCTTAGTTATCGAGACATAGGGGGTTGAAGATTAAAAACTCGATTAACTATTTTATCATTTCATTCGTCACAATACCGCTTTTGCGGTTTAAGCACAATATTTTTTGTTTAATAAACCTTTCCGCGTGCTTTCGAAATTTCTTCTCTGGGCAAATCCAACACCGGCTTGTCGTGTCCGACATAGTCTTTGTATAAAAACTTTCTGAACGGCCGGCCCTCTTCCGATCTTAGTGTTCTTATTCTCTAGGGTGGGTCTAATACCGGCTTCGCGGCTTCGGGATGGTTTTGCGTTTCTTTATATCTCCGGTGTTATAAAAACATTGTTTCTTCCATATTTCAGCTACCGATATCTCGGTACTAAGCGAGTTATCGAAAAATTTGTTTTAAACTTTTCGACTTATATGAAGTGTGCTACCGAAAAATATTATCGGATCGAGGGGCATCGGATACCATACTTGGCCCTGTTTAGCGATAACGTCATTAGATTAAACTCCAACGTTAACCCCCTGAATATGTTTACACAGAAAGGGCCTGGTGGGCGGACGAATTTATCTGTGGAAACAAATTTAGTGCCAGATTTCATAAACAATTCATATGCCTACCAGTAATTCCAGTCCAAAAAAGTATCCAACAGGATGCATCTCAGGGACAGGTCCAATATAACGTATTATACAGTCGAATCGTTGATTGGCGTCTCCAAACATTTTCCCAGTGACACTGACTAAATCCTTCGGTTTCAGATATTTAAACCATTCGCTATGCTTTTTGTCTTCTACCAAGCGCAAGCGAATCTCTGGTTCCTCAATACTTATCACATAGGGCCAAAGACTTTCGTCCACACTTAACAAGTTCGACTGAGGACATTCAAAGAGGTTCTCATACATGTGTAGTTGATTGACCATGTCCAAGACTTGTATGGTACTATAATTCTTTGAGCCAACATTTGACGAGGGTGCTTTTGTCTGGAACATTTTTATCAGGGTTCCAGCTTCGACAGTGATTTCGTCATCGCTACTACTTTTACCCCCGGCACCCAGAGTTCCCCGGGGTACATCTGGACTATAGTGAAGACGCAGTTTTGTCGTACGATTGAGTACGGCATATTTCGAAAATAATCCAGAGTCCATTTCGGATAGCACACTTAGTGATTGCAGTATTTGGGGGCTTTTATGTGGACAAGACTAGATAGGGGGAATAGAAAAAACCAAAAGAAAATAAAGTAAATTTCAAAACAAAAGAGGGATGTGGGATGGTGAGCTGAGGTCTAGGTAAAGTTTAAGGTTGAGGTTGGTTAGCTAAGACAGAACACATAGTATGTATATATCTATGTACATGCATACTATGTATAATGTGGGTGACAAAGTAGGAGTGATTCTGAACCAAATTTGCAAACATTCGCACGTACGTATGAATGTGTACATGGCTGTTAATGGTGATGACGATTTTTATTTACTACAACAGCATTGCAAGTAAACTGACGTTACAACATACACCGAAAACAAAAGTCGAACATTACAAGTGCCCTTGTTAGCACTGAAATGCCATCAAATTTGTTAATTATTCACCTGGCGAGGCAATTATGACAACAAATGTTCCGTCGGTACTTACACTTGTTATTGCTCAGCGCTTTCCTTTTCAATGCCGCACCGATAAATGTTATTAGTCACTGCATAACACGTACCGCGTCCTTATCTTGCTACCACCGATTGCGTTCCACAATCCCTTATTCGACGTTTACACTTGCGATTTTAACAATTTTAACCAAACGGAGTTTTTCCCCTTTTTCTTATTGGGATAATATTTACAATTTTGTTGGCTTCGTTCAAGATGTATTGAATAAGGTGAGAGCCATGGTGGAAGTATTAGGCAGTGTTGCCCATTTAGCTTTTTTTACACTAGATTTAGCTTTATTTTAACGCTTTGACGGGAAAATCATACAGCTATTTTTTCTGTTTTTTTTCGATTTTTAAGCCCTCAATACTTTAGATTTGTTCGTTTACTTTCCCAGTAAGAATTTGAAAGAATCTACTTTTGAAAGAGAAAGAATGATTTTACCCTCTTTATGAGAATTTGCTCAAAAAGTACTCGAACAACTTCCAGTAAAAATTTACAAGGAAACAGCTGATGTAGTTGTATCCTTTGTTACATACATTGTGGCTTGTATTTACATTATATATCTACTGCCACAGTTGTCCAATTTCAACGTCGTCGGTTCACCAGAATTTGCTGAATGGCACTGCACATTATTGCTTTCCATTTTCTTTATAAATTAATATATATTAATAAATAAAATAAATATTACTTAAATATTAAATAAAATATTAATAAAAAATATTTGTACTTATTTCTGCTGCTGTTAATTTTTTCGCTATTGTTTGTTTACATAAAACAGCTGATTTCTAACAGCTGTTCCATCTTCCAAATTTTTGTTGGCTAAAATTTCTCCAAACAGATTTTGCAGGATCTCTAAAGGGGAGTTCAGATTATCATACGGATTTGACAATCTGTTGAATCTGAAGAAAACTTGTTGATGTAAACAGCTGTCGTCAGATATATCTGATGGTCTTCAAAACAGTTTGAAAACCAAGCGATTTCTTTGAGGTTATCGATGAAACCGTCGGTGGTGCAATGATAGTGTGCGCGGCTCTTGTGCATAAGGACGTGGGTTCGATCCCTACTCTGACCACTAAAATTTCTTTCGACGGCGGTCACCTCGCTTAGTGACGGCGACACTATCCATGAAAAAGCTTATCAAAAACCGTTCGGAACCGGTGTAAAACTGTAGGTCCCAATCAGTGAGTATAAAACTGGAACGCGCACAGCTCACTGGTTGTGAGAAGCTCTCCCTAATCCCTACATGGAATATAAAGGGGCCCTTTGACCTGTGGATAAGTTGCTCGACTTCAAGTTGACATCAACTTCGATAACAAGATATCAACTTCGATTTTGCCCCTACACTCTCAAACTATTTGAGGCAACTTCATTTTCTTGTCAGATGTCGAAATGAAAGGTGGTGAGCGCACTGCGAAAATATCACAAATTTTACGAAAAAAAACGCTATTTTTATTTTCTTTAAATATTTATAAATAACACTACAAATCATATTTATTTAGTTTATATTTTTCCGATAATGTTTAATTTATTTATTTTTTGGTTCATTTATTTACATTTTGCCGATAATGTTGCCTCATGAACGTTTCTCTGCAACTTCCCCTTACACTGGTGGATAAGTTGATATCAACTTCAAAAAATCAACATGGCTTTGATTTTACATCAACTAGTTGGTACAAACCACCAACTTCACCTTACACCATGGATAAGTTGATATCAACTTGAAGTCGCTGCAACTTATCCACAGGTCTATGGGCCCCTAAACGGGAAACCATTTTTTTTATCGATAAAACAGAGAGCCAGGATAAAATGTCAGAGAGAACAAACGAAGAGGAGAAGAGCGCAAACTAGAATTTCTGGAATTTAATGTGAAATGAAAAAATACAAACCTTCAGTGTAATTTATTTTATTAAAATAAAAGGTTAATATATAAAAACATAAATGCTTGGTAAAATAAAGAAATAGAAAGTGTGTTTTTTACCCCGCTAAAGTTAATTATAGCTTAATTTGTACGGAACAGCTAAGCGATATTAAGTGGCATTTCAATTTCCCACTTAAATTCCGACTTGAGCAATGACAATGTTGCCACATGTTCAATTTCCAGAAATGTCAACAAAAATTTGTCTTAGATAAATATTTTTATCATTTCTTGCAAATGAAAATGTTATCAAGGGGAGATTCAAAAGTAGAAATTTTCAAAATGGCTTACACATTTTAAGTTCATTAAAATTAGTTTATTTAATGGAAGAGTACGTATACTTTAATATCTCTAAATTTGAAGGATAGATTTTTATTTCCGATAGAAAACAAAATTGGAATTAAATTATTCTAACAACGTGCTGTAAATGTTATACATATTGATCATGGTAGAATTATCTATCAGGTATAGGTTTAAACAGGTGATGATATTTTTTCCATGTCATTTTTCGTTTTACTTGTCAAAATCATATGTATTTTGTTTTTATACTTGTTTGTATTCTCCTATTGTTGGTATATATTTGTGTAGAGTTTGACAACTGAAACGAATGAACGAAAATAAAATGTATTTTGTTGCTGCTTACAACTACAACAACATCTGTTGCTACCATATATTTGTTGGCACTGGCTACAAACGTGTTGCCGTATCGCATATTTTTCACCCATTGCCACATTTCGTAGTATTAAGTGTGGATCGTTTTATTTGAAAAGTCGTAAGTGGCGATAGCTTAATGAAAAAAAAACAGCCTTAGAAATAGAATGTATGTGCTTAGTTTGTTTCTCTAGAAATTAGTTTGTGTAATTACATTGCTGCGAAACATTTGCAAGCGCAAACCTTGATGTTGACACTGTGGTTTCTTGCTTCAAATGATGTCTATCAGATAAATTTGTATGTGTGGATGACAAAAACTATATTATCGATAACTCCTTCAGATATGTCTGCCAGATCTGTCTGATTATTTGAACTCCGCTTAACATCGAACTGTCAAAATTGTCTATATCTGGCTCTCATTTACTGGAGTTTTGGAGTAAACGAACAAACCTTTTGGCAAATATACATAAATAACTGGGAGATTACAGAATATTTTTGGGTATGAACCCACAAAAGAAGTCGAAAATATCAAATATTTTTCGATAACTCGCTTAGTTATCGAAACCCTGCAAGTTTACTTCTATAGAATAAACTACTAATCAAGTAAAGTGAACTGAAAACGATAAATTATTTTTAAAAAATTATGCTATTGATTGTTTTAAAATTATGTTTATTTTTTTTTAATTTTTCGAATGCGGTGCCTTTTTTACAACAAACAGAACTCATTAGCTCACAGTTATCGAAATACTGTGGATTTCCTTTTACAAAATAAGCAATCAAGTAAAATGAACTACAAATTCAAAATTATTTTAAAAAATCTTATTTTCTACAGAAATCAATATCTGATCAATTAAAATGGTAAAAAAATTATCGATTTGATAAAACTTTAACACCAGTTATTTCGGTAGCTATACGAGTTATCGATAATTTTTGTTTAACATTTTAGGTTTATTTTGTAGAATTCTAAAAAAAACACAATTATTTGATCAAATAAAATGTTAAAAATAAGTTATCGATTTTTTGAAACTTTACCCCTAGTTATTTCCATAACTAAGCAAGTTATCGATTACTTTTATTTAATATTTTCGGCTACTTTTGGAGTCTGTGGCCGTCAGTGGTGCAATGGCAAGTGTGCGCGCCTGTTGTACATGAGACCCTATTTCCGATTCCTGCTCTGACCACCTCCAATTTCTTTCGGCGGAGGTCACCTGTCATAGTGACGGCGAAAGAGTATTTAGCCATCAAAATACCGTATTTAGCTTCTCAAAATACCGTTCGGAATCGGTGTAAAACTCCCAATCAGTGACTATAAAACTAGAAAGCGCATAGCTCACTGGTTGTGAGAAAGCTCTCCCTAATTCCTTCATGTGATGTAATAGAAAACCATTTATTTATTTATTTTTTGAGTGTTCTAAAAATATATCGATTTGAACACCCTCGGATATCGTGCTGTTGCCTAAATAACGACTAAAACATGAAATTCTTTGCCTGAATATGTACCTTGTTTTAGTAGTACCAGCTTCCCACGTGTGACTGTTTCTACAACATTGTTTTGCGAAAACTTTCTGTCACGTATTGAAAAGTGCGAAAAAATCTGTTTCTAAAACGTAATGTCGATAAATTTTAAATTTGAAAAGTCAAAAATACTCACAAATTAAACTGCTCTGAGATTTTGATATTGTGTCTGCGAAAAGGATTTTTGAGAAATTAACAATTTATATTTTAAATATATTTATGTATGTTAAGTATTTCAATTCATGTTTCCTAAATATTACAGAAAAATAAAAAAGCAAAAAGAAAAATTAGTTGAATATGTGTCAATTAATTTGGAAATTGAAAGAGGAAAATTGGGAGGGTTGAATTCCAACACAAATTGTAAGGAGCAGTGGTAATCCCTCAAAACAATTTCATGTTTTTTGTTATTCGCACCATAGATAAAGGAAATAATAGATATAGCGCGACCATTGTCAACTTTGTTCACTAGGTGCTGTCCTGTACTACTGTCACTTTCATAATTCTCATTGACATTTATTCAATACTGTGGGAAATGTTTGTGAACAAAATTAGGCAAGGGGAAATGTCACAAGCTTCAAATAATTTTAAATAACCAACATTTTTTTACAATAAGAAATATTTCAAAGTCTCGAAGCCGTTGTTGAAGTTATCAAGTGGAGAAAACTCGTAAACACGTCGAAAACATAACATGCAGAAACGCCCTTTTAATCCAAAACCATCCACCGCGCAGAAACTGCAGAAACATCTGTGGCCGCAGATTCCATAACCATTTGAGGGTTCGAGGACTTCCAGTCAGGAATAGTTGCTGGACCGGAGGAAGAACAGCTTTATGATGTCATAGCCGGTGGCGATATGACTTTGCAGTTGTAACATTTCGATTTTATATTACGTGTTGTACTCTTGTTTTAAAATTATATTTTCGTTGGAGATTTCCCTGTCTTTTGATATGAAATTGAAATTTTAAAATTGTAATTTTAATTTTTTTTTGTGAACAAAAAAATACTAGCGGCATTCATGCAAACGTGAAAGCCGAGAACTTTTGCTCAGCGCAAATTTCCCTCGCAGCGTTGTATGAGGCACCATGTGAAGTTGCTCAGCGTATTTGTGATCAAAACCATATCAGCTGACCAAGATGGATACATAAGGTGGTAGCAGTAGCAATTGCATGTATTATGTCTGTGTACTTTTTCTATTGTTCTAGTGCTATCACCTTATTTATCCATCCTAGTCCGCTGACAACGAAATGTCAAAAGTTTGCACGTTTCTCCATCCCACGTTTGCGAAGCAAATCTGACTTGAAGACTTTCCACTTTTGTGCAAGTCGCTTTGTATGGGAAATTTCTTTGTTTTGACATTTGCCGCGTAAGTTTGCGAATGTCAGACCAAACCTTTAATGATCTTTTGTCGAAAGTGAAAGTATATGTAGAAAAAAACACTATTATGAGAGAAGCCATTAGTGCAGACAATCGATTATCAATCACATTGCGATTTTTGGCGACTGGTAATTCTTTCGAAGACATGAAGTTCTCGTACGCAGTATCTCCACAATCCATAAGCTGTATTGTTATTGAAACATGCGAAGCTATTATAAAAGTGCTGAAAGATTTTATCAAGGTAAGACAATTGAAAATAGTTTTTCTGAAGAATGTCACTTAAACGATATATTTATAGATTCCCAAAACTCCAGAAGAGTGGCAGAGTGTAGCAGAAAAGTTTTTTGAAAAATCACTGTTTCCCAACTGTATTGGTGCACTCGATGGAAAGCACATCAACATCACAAGACCACAGTATTCAGGATCGTTCTACTTCAACTATAAAAAAACTTTAGTATCGTACTGATGGCTTTAGTTGATAGTAATAGTAACTTCCTAATGGTTGATGTAGGAGCGAATGGTCGAGTATCTGATGGTGGTGTGTTTTCTAATTCAAAGTTTTTCAAAAAACTAGAAACTGACGAATTAAATTTGCCCGATCCTCGACATTTTATTCCTGACCAAGAACCTCTACCGTATGTGATCGTGTCTGATGCTGCATTTGCGTTGCGAGTAAATATAATGAAGCCTTTTGGACATAGCAATTTGACATATGAAGAAATCATTTTCAACAAAACTCTCAGCTCTGCACGAGTCAAAGTTGAAAATAGTTTTGGTATTTTAGCTTCTAGTTTTCGAGTGCTATTAACAACGATATATTTATGTCCAGAAAAGGCTACCACAATTGTTCTTGCATGCTGTTATTTACACAATTATTTGCGGCAAAACTCAGGGTCTAATGGGTGTCCTGCGGATACTCAAAACATTGGAGAGCTAATTACATTGGAACCAACTATAAGTAGAAATGCACCCAATGACGCAAAGAGAACTAGAAACAGCTTTTGCGCAGCAATAAACCAGTTGAAGTCTATACAATAAAACATATTTTTTTCGTTTTATTCTAAACAAGTTATGTAGTTTATTTGTAATTTGTATTATTAAAAAGTTAAATTATAATTATAAGGCAAAGCGCCAAGTTATGTAAAAGAGTTTCATCTTACTGGGATCACGAGAAGTGGTTAATTTTTGATCACCGCAGGACTCTTATAGGACTTGACTTATAAGTCAACCAAACTGAGTTCAGTTGACACCGGTAATTGAGGTGTTAAATTTAATCAATCACAAGTTATTTATATTGAATATCATTTAATAGCTCGTACATGCAGCTGTACTCTACTTCTAGAGTATACTGCTAAGAGGTACTTGACGATGCATGACTGATAATTGGGACTGCAATAACGTGCGGAGTGCCTACAGCTTCTGAAAAAGCAGTTGAAGCTTCCGACATATTCTGTAAATATGGGGAGCCCACACTTCCAGAATATGACGTCGAAGCTTCCGACTGATTTTGTGAGTTGGCTTCTGTAAATAATTTAAAGATAACTTAGCGAGTCGGCCCATCAGCAGAATTTCGTCGATGACCTGCTTTGCAAATAGCCACTGGTGTGCCTTCATCTCCCTCATCATACAGGCCCAACCACAAGCATAAATAGCGTTTTCATCCTTCATCACTTTGCTACTAGCAGCATCAAAGTGCTGCGACGCCTTTCTTAAAAATTCTGTCCGTATGTCGCCATGCTTCCTTTTCATACTTTTATTCTGTTGCTGCTGAAATCGGAAAAAAATACAAAACATTTACTTAACATTTCCATTACACTTGCACATCACTTACCTTTTTATTTGGGGTCCACGCTGATTCGTCCTCCTCCTCAGAACTCATTGTTGCGCGACCGGTCACGGGAACTTCTAAATCCCGTAAAAAGTTAAAAAGGTCGAAATACCACAGACTTGGTACGTAAACATCTTCTGCACCAGCACCTGATCATTGGCCATGTGTATATTTCTTTAGTTCTCGCCGATAGCATGTCCTCATACTCATTATTTTTCCTTTTAAGTCATCTACCGTGGCATCTTTTTGAACTTTTTGGAATTCTTCCAACAATCTTTCATAACATTTCTTTTTACGTTTTTATTTTTATATTTATCACACTTCGAGTTCGATAACTCCAGCATGCTTTTATATTTTTCTATAAAATCGCGCATTGGTTCGTCTTCATAGTAATCGTAATCACTCATTTAGGGTGTTCACGAAGGACTGCTTATCAGCTTATCAGCTCATGTGCTTATCTCGCCAACAACAAAATACATTGAAATAAAATAAGCAACTTTGAGCAACCTGTGCCTTTGGCAAAAGCTTATTTTTAGTGTTGGAAAATACCAAAAATTTAACTTGCTGACAACACTAAAAACACGAAGTTTTAGCAAATGGCATCTCAAATTTTATATTTAAGTATTGGTAGCACTGGTATTTACATCTGTTTTTTGTTTATTAAAAAAAACAATCAAAATGAGCGCAAGTCGGGGGGTCGGGGAAACCTATGTGTACAAACGCAAAACCATAAATATTTGCATCGTATACATTTCCGACTACTTACCTTTAATGAATTCAATTTCCAAAGTACTCATATTGACTCTGAAGTCCATAATTTGTTGTTTAATGCTCTGCTTAGGCATTTTCCAAACAATTTCAATTGTACATTGATGGTTTTGATTTCATTTATCGAACAGCTGATTGAAAAAATAAGCAGATAAGCAGATAACCAACATGGAAGGGTGTTCACGTAGCCCAAAGCTTATTTTTCATCTTTTCAGCACATAAGCTGATAAGCAGCCCTGCGTGAACAACCTAATTTTTTTTAAACACGTGCTTATGTGTTGCTTACTAGACGTCACGAAAAATATGAAAACAACTATGAAGTTGGACAACTAACCCTCACACACAAAAATCACACATACCAACAGTTGGTTCAACTTGTCCAAAGTTGCATGAAATTTTTTTCCAACTTACGACCAACTTAATACAACCACCCCTCAGACGTACCAACAGTTGGTCCAACTTGTCAAAATAGGACTAATTGTTATTACGTCTGAGGGCCGCATAACAAATGTTCTAAGCAGTGTATCCTTCTCCCTCTCGCTTTCTGTTGACAAACAAGTAATTAACACTGTGATGTCTTGCTTCAAATGAAGTCAGATAAATCTTTCTGTGTGGACGAAAATTCGATATTTTATCGATAACTCTTTCAGATATGTCAGTCAGTTTGTTTATATTTTTTTTTCATAAAGTAACTATAGGGTTGTTTTTTTCGTAACCTATATAAGTTAACATCAACTGTTACGAAAAAAAACGCATACACGTTGAGTATAATCAACTTGGCTTCATCAGATAATTATTTATTTTTATTTGTCAATTTGTTTATTTAAAAGTCAAAGAGAAAATAAAATTCTAAAGAATACGGTTTAATATATGAGGTGGTTATACTGCATCGACACTACAATAGACTTTTTCTCATTTGATATAGCAGTGAATTATTGCATTGAAAAATAGATGTTTTTTATATAGACTTCTTCGTGCTCTTTTAGGTTTTAAATGAGTAAAACGAGGAGCTTGGGAACAGATCTCGTACCGCAAGCGAGATATAAAAAGCTATTGTGTTGTGGTATGAGAAATTGGCTCCAGGTAGTGAATGTGGATCGGATTATTCACCATAATTTGTTCGAAAATTACATAAAATTTACTACAAAATACATCAAATGTACCAGAAACTACATACTTATACAATATTTATTTATCGTAGTATGTTCCTCTAAAGTGCATAAATTGTACCATAAAATACATATAAAAATTTACCACAAAATGTACCACAAGTACTTAAAAGTCAATTGTACTAAAACTTCACCAAAAGTACTTAAAGTGTAGTGAAAGCACTAAAATGCGTACCAAAAGAAACACGGGTACCAAAATGTGTACCAAAAAGTGCATAAAGTATATCATACAATTGCATAAGGTGCAGTAAGCAGACAGAACCGAATGTGTTCTTGCGAGTCATGGGAAAATATCGGTTAAAGTAGATACATTTTGAGAATCGAAGTATTCCTCGGCTTTCTTTGTACACTTCACTTCCTTGTGGTTTTGCTTTAGTAGTTGTTTGTCTCCTGTATTGTGTTGGTATTATTCTTCTTGAAGAAGAAAAAATCAGTAATATTTTATTCAACTTTTTAAAAATTTGATTAAAATATTAACTACCCTTAATATTTACATCATAATTTTCGAAACGTCGTGGAAATATAAGAAATGGAATGACATAAATTCTGTATTTTCCATACAACACACTCGAACTTGGTAACACTTTTATCGGGGCTATTCTCAACTTCTAAAATTATACATGTTAACGTGCAGGTTGTCATTTTGTTTGACTTAACGTGTATAAGTTACGAAGAAAACGCCCGTTATGGTATAGGGAAGAAAATTTATTCATGGAGTGGAATGCCAAAAAAGAAAACGAGTGAAGCGTCTCGTATCTCTGCTCGCTCTCTTACTCTCTTCCTTGAATTTTTCAATACACAAGCAGACTTCTGATGATGTTACAGTATCGAACTATAGAAATTCCAACTATCTTTAAATAAAATTACATAAAGTATGTAAAAAGTATGAAATAATAAAGTTATGACCCGAGATAAAAATGCGTTTGAGTGAATCGCGTCGACTTTTTTGGTTCTCTTCTACGAGGTTGCCAAATTGCGCCGGTTTTTTCTTCTCTACTTGTACATTTTCAACACCTTTCCGTCCTTTCAAACACGGTTCAGAATCATCGTTATGGACACTTTTATACTCCATTTACAAATAACCATAACACACATTAATTAGCACAATTTATTTCCCTCAATTACCGTGGTTTTTAAAATTGCAACAAATTATTATCGGAAGTTTATTTTATTATTATTTAATAAATTAACTAATTAATTATTTAGCTAACACTAAAATGTTGCATGGGAACCAGTTTTTAGTATTCATAAAGATCAAAGATCTCGAATACAGTGCACTCATTGACAGGTACAACGAGTGAAGTAAATTGTTTAGTAAAAGAAAATGTGAGGAGTAGAATCGGACCAAAACAACAGAGAAAATTTGTTGTTTACAAAACATATAAAAAATGTAATTGATTTTACTATATTTTTTTAGTTTATGTATACATATGTATCATACGTGGCTTTCAAACAGCATGATACAATTGGTTTTTAATATTTACAACAAAGCAAACCCAATCTACAGTTATAACGGGTATTCTATGTATACACCGAGTGCATAATAGCGGTATTCATGCAAACAAGAAAACCTAGAACTTTTGCTTAGCGTAAGTTTGCCCCGAAGCGTTTCATGAGGTACCAAATAAAGTTGCTCAGTGTATCTATGCAACAATTGTCAAAAAACAGCCTGATAAAGTAAATAAACAAGGTAAAATTAAATGAATATGCTTTGCCTATTCCATTATTTTATTTTTTTCGCATAAATCCAAAAGCCCTCTCTTTTTTTCAATACAAAAATATTGACATTGAAATATCAAATGTTTCAGGTTTGCTCAGCAAATTTGCCTCGAAAACTTTCCACTTTTGTGCAAGTCGCTTTGTATGGAAAATTTGTTTGTTTTGACATTTGCTGAGCAAGTTTACGATGTTTTCGAGTTTACGAGGTTCTTTCGAGCTTTCATGAAGACCACTATTGTCTTCTCGAAAATTTTCTCATTTATCGGTACATTTCTATTGCTCTCTATGTTCCCAAATTTCTGAACTGCAGTGGTTACTCTATTCATCTGGTTCAAAAACTTCAATGTCGTGTAGACATAGAAAATGTATTTACTGCATGCGCTAAAATGAATTGTTTGATGCAATACTTTAGCTAACACATACTTAAAAATTTAATTACATTATAAATTTAATTAATAAATTCATTCCGGCGGAGAAATACGTCTACCACTGTTGGTTGTTGGAAATGCACTGATTTAAAATGTGTACGTGACCCCACCACTCAAACTGACCATTTGGACTTGCTGAGCTATGTTTTAAAACTTTTACGAAATTTTTACGACATATTTCATTACAGAAACGTAAAACATTAGAATATGTTTCATCCATGCGACAAAGCGTTGCTTTCGGAGAGTTGCCCAACTAAAGTTCCGTATTCAGTTCTTGTGAAATTTTCGTAAGAAATTTTGTCATTATATACGAGAATAATTGTGCTGGCATTATTTTTGTTCCGTCGAGTATACACGAGATGAATATGCACTGCGTGTACGTCCACATGTTTGCATATGTGTCAGTGTTTTTTAGTCAATTTCATGGAAGTTCTTCTTTATGCTCTTCTTTTGTTCTTCTTAATGCGAGGTCGTCGCTGGCACAATTCTCTCTACTCTACGTTTCATCTCCCTCGCCAGAAAAGTATGGTGTTATGCCAGCATAATTGTTCTCGTGTATACTGGGCGACAGAATCTACAACTGAGATTAAAGGGATCCTTAGTCCTGTAAATAAGTTGCTCGACATCAAGTTGACATCAACTTCGATAATTTCACATCAACTTCGATTTTGCCCTTACACTTTCAAAGTAGTTGAGAAAACATAATTTTCTTGTCTGATGTCGAAATTAAAGGTGGTGACCTCACTGCGAAAATATCAGGGACGTAACAGTTATAAGTTATAAAACACTATTTTTATTTATTTTAAATATTTATAAATAACCTACACATCATATTTGTATCGTTTATTTTTTTCCGACAATATATATGTTATTTATTTTTTTGGTTCATTTATTTAAATTTTGCCGATAATGTTACCTCATGAACGTTTCTCATCGAAATGCGTATGAAAGTTGATACAACAAAGAGTGTGGAATTTTAAATAGAGAAGAAAATTTACTAATGGAGTGTAATGCCAACAAAGAAAACGAGTGAAGCGCCTCGTTTCTCTGCTCTCTCTCTTACTCTCTTCGTTGAATATTTATTTATTTATTTGACTCTTCTATACAACAAGATATACATCTTAAAGTTACAGTATAGAAGTTTAAAATATTTAACTGACAATAATGTTACGAAATATATATATGTACAAATAAAATAAAAAATAAAATTATCTAAATAAATAATATTTGCTAGAGATATAAATATATATTATATTATTTCAATACACGAGCAGTTTTTTGATGATGTTATAGTACCTAACTAGAGAAATTTCAACCATGTTTAAATAAAATTACATAAAGAATGTAAAAAGTATGAAATAATCAAGTTATGATGTGAGAGAGAAATGCGCAAGATGTATTACATATTTGTATATTTACCCAATGCAGACGGGTAACGAACAAAATATACCGTGGATGCTTCAAAATGTAAATTTGTGCATTTTCGAGTATATTAATTAAAACAATATTTTTTTAAATTTTGTTTATTTATACATACATATATTTTTCTATTTTATACACACATAGACATATATTACATATCATGTAAAACTTTTGCACATGTAAAACTTTTGCAATAAAAACTTTTTTAACGCAAATTAACAAAATCACATAAAACTTTAAAATCACATAAACTTTAAACTTCAACGGGTTTATTCCATACTGTTCTAGAAACTGTTTTCCAAATTCTCCGGACACTACATGGAATATACCTGAATGTAGCCCAGACCTGACGCTTTAAATCTGTGCAATTACCTAACTGTCAGGTTTCGGAAACAAATGTCCAGGAATTTCCAAAGTAATCCCACAATTTTTTTCACTATAGGGGAAAAGTTTTTGTTGTAGAAACTTTTCCCCAAATTCTTCGGACACTACATAGAATATACCCCAATGTAGCCCAGACCTGGCGCTTTAAGTCTGTATAGTTATTTTTCTGTCAGGTCTAAGAAACAAGTGTCCAGGAATTTTCAAAGTCAGTCCACAAATATTGTCACTATGTCCAAAATGTTATTCAATGCACTGAATACATAGCACCCGAAACACAGAGAATATATGTATGTCTGCCAATGAAATAATATACATTAAACGCGTTTTTTAATTATCAAATAGTTATTTATTTAGGTTTTGTTGCACATGTTATTCATTATATTTAAAAAATTTCACATTTGTTTACATTTTTAGTGTTAACTTTGGTTTGTTAACTTCACGATTTGGCTCGAAAAAGAAATTCAGAATTATTGCCAAAGAAATATCAAAATATAATTGTGCAACCATATTTATTAATTTTACGGAAAAACAATATTTAAATGACAATTCCTTATGGAACCACAGTGATACCTAAAGTAAAATTACCAAGTAGTCGCAGTAGATATAACAACGATTGTGGGCAACAACAACAGATATTTGGTTTTTGTTTAGGCTCTCATGTCAAAGTCAACACATACGTATACCAACAAATAAATGTAAACAGAAAAGTACAAATACAAAACCTTTGAATCTGACAGAAGCAGCCAACTAAACAACAAGAACAAATTAAAATCAGCTTTCTACTGAGTTTACCTTAATAAATAAAACATCGTTACGGCCTGGCAGTACCTAAAAGAGAATAACCATAAAAACTCAGAGAGTGTTTACTATCTCTCACAATTTAGTCTCCCTTTCTATTTGGTTTGTGCGCGCAACTTTTTCAAAAAGATGTCGAAAAGTAACCAGCACCTTTTGTCAGAAAAAAAAGTGCCGTGTTATAAAAAAATGTGCTAAGAAACACAAAGTGCTGACCTGGTAACACTGATCATAGGCTGTGTGTTCATTGAAATATGTCGGCCGTGGTAAATTGTGTTAAATTATTTTTATTTTGCTGTGTGAGAGCTTGTGCCAATCGGTATCACTGTGATTTTGAGCACAGGCTTAAATTAAAAATTTGGCATCTGAAAGGTTATGCACAGAAATAATAAACATACGTAATATTGCCCAGTTTGGGTTCGGTGATTTTTTTGTATGAAGACAAGAAAAGGCGGCATTATTGCCCAACACGGAAGTGGAAAACGACAATGCTGAATTTACATATCCAAAATGGCAACTCTGCCTTTTGTTATTAGAATGACAAACAAATTTGGGATAAGATAAATACCACAACTGCGGACTTTTCTTCTTCAGAAACTACAGAACTTTTTCAACAAAACGGACTATTTCCATTTAACTCTTAAATTCCACGACAATACGCAATGAAAGCACGTCGTTTGGTGTTAAGTGCCTCAACCGAGTATTTTAATGTTTTGGAATAGAAATGTGAGGTGGTAGATGATGTTTGTTCTATTCAAACTGTTCGAAGCCCAAAAGGCGTACAATGGAAATTCATCCACAGAAAATTTTAATGGTAAGTAATGTAATCGAGAAGATTTATGACCAGAGAGTAAAACCATTTCCCATTCTGTTCTCCAAACTTACGCCGAAAATCAGTCCCTTGAAACAGGCTCAAATACGTTCTTTAATACAGCCACAAAAAGGTATCGTGGTAGTCGACAATATTCCGCAACAACCTCAAAAACAACAGCGTAGTGTGCAGCAAAATACATAAGTACACCCGTGTTACCTCGTACATTATGGCGGCGACAAGCCTTATACCGGTGAAACAGCAGGCAATCTGATCAACATTTACGCGTATCAAACAGGAGCGTAAACGAGATGAGAAAGTCGGTGGTGTTCATAATCTCTTCAAGAAGTTCAAACTCCAAGATGAACTAAGGTAAGATTATCTTACAAGTTCTTAGACAATATCCCCATCTGGTGAATAGTAACAATAATATTAAATTGAAAATCATGCCAAACCCCCGCAGAAAATACTAGTTAAGAACGAGCCAGATGAAACTGAGAAACCACCCAGTGTTGGTGCAGCAGCAGTCACAATCGGACAGAGGTTGTCCGTTTTGCCGAAGATATAAGAAAACAAAATACTACCAGATCTTTCCTCCGGCTAGCAAACCAAAGTTGTTTATCCGCTTTACAATTAAGTAGACAATTAAATCGTGTTGATTCTCAAACTTTGATGTAGTCGGAAAGTCGATGATTTTAGAGCCGGCCGAATAAACCTGTTGATAAAATATGAGATATACACAACATCTATTAAAATTACTCCAAATTTTGACAATAAATATTCACCACGCTAATGTCAAAATGTTAGTCGAATCAAAATATTTGGTCCAATTCACACACAGCAATATCATACAAAAATGCTGCCAGACCAGTCCGTTTGTTGTAAACGCTGCAGCCACACGTTCAAGTTTCTGTTTCAAGTTTTTTCACATACTGCTTGTCAAAATTCATGTGAATTGATAGCTATGACGTAGGCTGAACTCAACTTGAAAGCAATTTTATTATTCAAGGCTTTTGTGTAGCACTATGAATCGCAACACATCATTATATTTATTACTTCTACTCACAAACATTTTTAATTATTTATAATATTTTAATATTTGTAAGAATAGAAAAAAAGAATACAGCAGACAGTTGTCCGAGGCCTTCGGCCACGGACTGTTCCTGCAGGCTGTGTCAGAGACACGGCCATTAAGTTTAACGTAGAATACGCCATCCGATAAGACAGAAAACATATATAACAATAAATGATAAATAACATAAGCAAATGAATTTATTTATTTGATAGTTACTTTTGATAATATACATAAGCTTATGGTAGGAAAAATAGGATAAATATGTTTTTTAAATTAAAAGAGTAACAGCCAATTCATGTATCTTATGCGAACGTTTCTTTCGCATGCTACACGACAAACAGCTGATATTCGTTTCACCTAACAGTCATCAGAACGACAATGCGAAAGAAAATCAATGCGAATGAATACGTAAACCTTTTAGTACGATTTTTGATTTATCTATCTCTTATCGCTGTCATCTATGCGAACCTACATGTCAAAACAGTCACTTGTCTGTTTGTTATCGCGTAAACAACTACAAGTAATTCTTGTGGCAAAAAACAAAGAAAAAATGGAAACTACAATATCGGAGAGTAAATGGTAAGTAAATAATAATATACATAATTATAGTAAGTGGTCAATAAATAATAGTATATTATTATTATCTTAGCAATAGAAAGTCTACACAGCAGCAGCTACATCCGTTGGTTGAGCACATGGAGCTGAATCCAGAGTTTCCGAATAAACACGAATAAAAAAAATATTATTTGCTTTTTTGTTTGTATTTACCTTCTCATTTCTATCCAGCTGATTACTCTCAGACAGAGTTGTATTTTTTTATGATAAATCCCTTAAAATATCCCACTTTTTTAAGGGAATTTTTGGGGAATTTATGAAATTGTTGATCTGGCCACAATGTAATATGAGAGCTTATAAATTGCTTACGTTACAGACGTAACGCTGTGCGAAAGAACAAAAGAACCTTAGCTGAATCCAATTACGAACGAAAGTGAGTGACTGATTTTCTTTCGCATACATTTTCGTTTGAGTTACATGAATGGGCTGTAAGGATAAATGATAAATAAGACCCCTTTCACACTCGTCAAGTAACTTGCGCAAGTCTCTTGCTGATGACAGAGGTAAGGTCGGGTCATAGAATAACACATACTATAGAAGAACTTATTCTCTCATCTGACGTTTCATTTCACACTTTCTCGGTAGGTCTGTGGAAATGTTTACATACACCAGGTGGAGTTACAAAATATGTTCACTTACCTATTTCTTGTCGTTTTGGTGTAGAACTGAAAAATTTAAATGTATTTTGCACTTTTTTGTTGACTTTTAACGTTGGTATTCATTTGTATTGTATTTAACACAACTAGTTTGCCACAAAAACACGAAATTCGGGTGTAGTTCCTTTGTGGATCGCTGTATACTATTGCCACCATCTGGTATTATTGAACCCATATTTTCCACCCTCCACTGTGTAATTTCCATCGTACCTATGACGTTTAATTTATTGAGCGAATAAAACCTTCTACGTATGTGTTATTCTATGGGTCGGGTTAGGGGAATAAATTTGAGGTACAGACTTGCTTGTACTCGGAAAGTTGAAAAACTGACTTGCGCAAGTAACTTGCCGAGTGTGAAAGGGGTCTAACAGACGCAAATCAATTTGATTTATATTTTTTATAATTATATATCCATGTTAAATTCAAATTCACATTTAACATTTTGTTTCACTTAAATACATAAGTAAATATACGAAATTTCAATATTTCATCAATCAAAACAACAGCCGAAAGTTTGTGTCCACACTGAAACAGCAGCATAGTTTTGTGTTCACGCTACAAACTCAAACACTCAACCAAACACCACACATATGTTTGAGTGTATGTGTTTAAACAATTTTCATTTGAGAAATTTAAATATTAGGAAGATATCAACCAATATGAAATGTATATCAAACGAAAGATAACATCTTCATTTACCTACAAAAAATTTTTTAAAAAAAGTTATCTCGCCGTTTCCTCATAATCAATGAAATAAAGATTACAACAATAACAATCTGACATGACTCCCTATACCGTAAGGTAAGACGTGTTCTACGCCAAAAATTATGCTGGAGGAATATATGTGAGAAGAAAAACGAGAAAATGTTCATAACAAATGTAATCCGCTGTTTTCTTGAAAGAAAATTGGAACACACGACTTGAAACAGAAATTGAATGAAAGATCTTTTCAATTTTTTAAAGTGTGTGTATTAGTAAAAAAGTGTGAGTGGATTGAAACTTGAAATGCAAAAATAGAACGCGTAACCCCCGTGTAATACATAGTAACCCTTCATATATCCGAACTTTGGATATACCCAAATATGGGTATTTGACATTTTGTGGTTAAAATCGTGTGTTCTACCCCGTCCTATCTAAATTTGGCTAAAATGCATGAGTTCGGGGAACGCTCAAAAAATTATAAAAAAATTGAAATTAAAGAAGAAATCAGGAAAGCGAAAAATCGAAAAATTAGCCGTCGCACGGACCTATGTGGCCCGCAGGGTCCAAAAAACCGGTACATCCAGGGACACTTGGGTATGGGCAAGTGTGGGTACTTAAACGAAAGGCATTCGTCTCACAAATTCAGTGGTGACAATATTTTTTGTGCAACGTGTGTAAGCCGAGTTAAGCTGAAAAATAAAATGTTTTTTTAAAAAAATTAAAAAAAATTTTCCTGCGGCGGTTTTTTCATCAATTGAATCGGAAAACGCTCTTTTCTCCTCACTTAAGTCCTAAAATAAATTTTGTTTTCTAAAAAACTCGCGCGATTTTTCTGATTTTGTCACATATCGACTTAAGGTACAAAGCGAATTTGAACCCCCTGCCTGAGCTGCCAGCGACTAGGTGGAATATAAATTTAACGATTTATGAAATTTATTTCATCAGGATCGGATAATAAACGACAGAGTTATGCGCGATTATACATTCAAGCTTTGGAGACCTATATTTTGGAAAATATGGACTTCCGCAAACTTTTTTGTTTTTTTAAATCTGCATTTAATGCTCTATCAGGCAAAAAAAGCAAAACAATCTAATTTTGCTGCTAAAAGAAATTTGCTCCGTCGGTGGTGCAATGGTAGTGTGCGCGGCTCTTGTGCATGAGAACGTGGGTTCGGTCCCTGCTCCGACCACCTTAAAATTTCTTTCGACGGCGGTCACCTCTCTTAGTGACGGCGAGACTATCGAGTATTTAGCCATGAAAAAGCTTCTCAAAATACCGTTCGGAACCGGTGTAAAACTGTAGGTCCCAATCAGTGAGTGTAAATCTAGAACGCCACAGCTCACTGATCCCTAATCCACTTAAAAAATCGAATATTTTCAACATATCCCTACTTTGCGACCCTTTTTGGACCCTTGGCTGAAATAGGCGCCGGCGCCAACATTTGTTTGGTTTTTCGTTTTCTCTAATTTAATTCTATTTATGGTTTTCCCCCTTTTTTTCTGAGCGTTCCCGGCCTCATGCCCTAATTTTTTTATTTTCGCGAGCGGGCCTAATCTAGGGCTCAACCTTTGGCAAAAATTCAGGACATGGGGCAGGTAAAAAATTTTTTTTTAAAAATAAACCAAAATTAAAGAAAAGGTAAAGAATGTGAGAAAATGGAAAAGTAGCCCTCGCAGGGACCTATGTTGCTCGTACCGTGTTGTAGAATTTTTGGAAAATCGTTACATTTATATTGCACGTAGTCGCCCGGCAGGGGGGTTAAAATTTCCTCTGTACCTTAAGTCGATGTGTGACAAAATCGGAATAATCACTCGATAATAAATAAAATAAATGGTTTCCCATTACATCCCATGAAGGGACTGGGGAGAACTTCTCACAATCACTGAGCTGTGCGCTTTCCAGTTTTCACTCACTGATTGGGACCTACAGTTTTACACCGATTCCGAACGGTAATTTGAGAAGCTTTATCATGGCTAGATACTCGATAGTGTCGCCGTCACTATGCGAGGTGACCGCCGCCGAAAGAAAATTTGAAGGTGGTCAGAGCCGGGTTCGAACCCAGGATCTCATGTACAAGAGCCGCGCACACTAACCATTGCACCACCGACGGCCACAAATCACTCGATACTTTTTAAAAAAAAATTATTTTTCTGGATGTTACCATGACCAATCTCATGGTTACAAATACCTTTCGTTGAAGTGCCCACATTAATCCATACTCAAATGTCCCTTGGTGTGACGGTTTTTTGGACCCTGTGGGCCCCAAAGGTCCGTGCGACGGCTAGTTTTCAATTTTCTTTAATATTTCTTTAATTTTGCTTTTTTTTTTTTAAATTTCTTTTTGCCTGCCCCAGGTCCTGAACTTCAGCCCAACCTTTAATTATTTATAATTATATATAAGTTATAATATTTGCTAATCCCAGTTGTATTAAAAAACCGGTTTTTTGTATTGACAGAAATTGATGCAAAAGAAGGCAACTGCTGGGCTGGCAATACAGCATCCAGTGGATACTATTTTAACAACTGTTATTCTCGTGGGTACTTATAAAAAACAAGTGTGATTTTCATTGGGCTTGAATATATACAGTCGTCCTGCATTGTTCTATTAGTTTTTGTTAAATATTCCGCGATTGATCATAATTTGTAAAAACCTAAACGTACCGGAAACAAATAGAGGTTTCAACGGCAACTTCTAATTTTGCTGCGCTCTATATAAACCTACAGTCGAATCCAATGAAAAATAAAATGTTTAGAGGAATTAGAATTTTTCTCAACGCTGCAAATTTTAGTAGTTAAATTCTGTCGTTGTTGTGTGGTGAATTTACTGGTGTGTGTACAAATTATTTGCGAGAACAAGAGCCCAAAAAATTGTGCTGTTTGTCGTCGTTTGAGGAATATTTGCACTGTGACTCACTTTCAATTCAATTTATTAAAAGTGGCATATTAATAATTCTCCAAAAACAAATGTATACAATTCATAATAGAGCGCCACAGAGTGTAATTAATCAAACGAGATAGTGACGGTCTACGGAGTAGCAATATCGTAAAACGGTGAAATAGAACCGGATAGCACATGCAAAAATATTTCTGCATATTCGGTGTTGAGAGTCCTTCGTGCTTCTTCTTGTATATGGTCGGTTTTTGGTTGGTAGTTCGTACCGTCAAGTGTCGTATATTCGCAGTAAAAAGCCAAATCTCATGAGCAGACGCAGCAGAGCAGGAATGTATCTAGTGACAAAATTGTGTTGATTTACGACCAAAGTGCAGCAGTCAGCGGAGGTAGTGTTCGTAAGAAATACATATTGCCAAGAAGCCCAAAGGAAAAATAACAAAAAAATTCTGTTAAATGTTTCAAACTCGTAGGCTCTGAGTGTTTCCTCTTCACAAATCGGTTGTATAAAGTCTAAGGAAAAAGTAAGAAAACCATAACTAAACTCGGTCGGCTGTGTGTGCGTTTGTTATTGAGAACTTTTCTCTGCGAGTATTCGTTTCGCTTTTATTTTGTTTTCGTGGATATCTTGCTTACAACTCGATAGACGGAAAAAGAGTCGACAAATAATCCTACATTTTAAGATTTCTTGAAGTAGCAAGGTTTATTATATCAAATAGTTTTGCATCAACGACGACATACATAGTCATTTGTCGTAGCCGTCTTAGTAGCAGAAATCAACAACAAAACAACGCATTGATTTTGATATTGAGTACTTTTATCTGCATGCACCACCCCCACCCAACACTATCACCCTCATCGAGTATTTCATATATTGGTAATTTTCATTCGTTCGCAGCTTGTCTTCGTCTTCAATAGAACGAAGAACTCCTTCAACTTACCACACAACGAAAGAAAACAAACGAAACATTCACCACCATCGGCAGAGCAAGCGAGGCACTACTTGTATTGGCGTTGTTGGTTGATTTATTTTTCCTATACTGTAAGGTGTGTTGTGTTGTGTATGTGCCGTATTGTGATGTTGTAGATCTCGCCGTCGCCGTTGTCGTCGCTACCGTAATATAAGAAGTTAAGTGAAAATTGTCAAAAAGAAGAAGATACCTGTTGTTGGTGCGCTATAGGCGTTACCCATATTTTTGCAAACTCTTTTTTTCCCTTGCGCGACTCCACTACAACAGAGGGCTGAGAAAGGCCGTATCTACATACACAACTAATTAGCTGCTTGCTTGGGATAGATAGCTATACTAGATCTGTTGACTGTCACAATGGCTGAAGCAGCAGCCAGCGCACCCACTGCAGCAGGTGGTTCCAATCAGCAACAGCCCAATAATAGCGCCACTGCAGCGACAGCTATAACGCACACAGATAATCCCAATGCAGAAATTATCCGTGGACAAATCTTTGAAGTAGGTCCGCGATATCGAAATTTGGCCTATATAGGAGAAGGTGCATACGGTATGGTAGTGTAAGTATATGATTTGCAAAGTATCTCCGTATGTATATGTATGTACAATATATTTATGTGTGTTTCTGAATGTGTATATCTTATCAAACAATAATTGTGTGAATCTGATAAGTAAGAATTTTAAAGAAGAAAACACTCACGCTATGAGTAATAAAGCGGTTATTATTGGAAGCTCTGTTCTAACAAACATGACTCGTATCCACTTGGCAATGGCTATTTGTTGTATTCCTTTGAACGGTCTCGAATGTACCTTTTTTGGACATCAACTTTATTCACTTAGCGCCACAAATAAAAAGCCACATTTAACAATCCATATGAATATCGATAATTTCATTTCATACATACACTATTTATTTTTAAACCCAAAAGCGAACCACAGACTTGTCATTCATGAGCACGAACATCAGCTATACTTGATATTTATTGTCGGTTTGCCGCCCTTCTTGGTACCAAACAAGAATGTAATCGAAGTTGTTCGTGTCACTATCATGTTCACAAAACTTTTTGGTACTATTTTTTCAAATTCATCAGTCTGATAAAAAGTTATCGACCAAGTTCATGCTCATGATTGACAAGACTGTGGTTCGCCAAATAAAGTTAAAGCTAACTGAGAGTTAAAAACTATAAATTCCATACAAACTGACAGGTAAAACTGTTCGTTAGCTCTAACAGTATGCTAACCAGACATGGTGAAATCGGCCTTAAGACTAATTGTCTTGTATATTATAGAGTTGTCATTAGTGAGAAAATTTTCAAGATTTATTTATTCAACATCAATACAAAGAAAGCCTAGCCTACAAGGCTTACATTCTTAGGTTTAAAATGTATTAAAATACAGGGTGTCTGGTAGCAGATTTCTATTTTCAAACTTAAATAAAAACGTAATAATTGACACAAAGTTTTATTACGAGCATTGAACGATAGAATGGAAATGCGGATTTTTTAAAGAGTATGTCATCCAGATGTTTTCAGTCGAGTTGAACACACTGTTCAAAACGGAGCCTTGGGTTCTGCGCCCCACGCTGCAGTAAACTTTTCTTTCTCGACGAATATTTTCCTTTAAAGCCACAAAAGATTGAGGCCCCATAAAAAAATCCATGGGAGTTAGATCGGGCGACCTCGGTGGCCATGGGATGTCCCCAAAGCGACTGATCAGTTTTTGGGGGAAAATTTCCCGAAGCAAATTCATCGAAGCTCTAGCTGTGTGTGCAGTCGCCCCATCATGTTGAAACCACGTGTTTGAAGAGCACGATGGATGAGCTCGCAGGTTTGGCAAAAATAATTCAGTAATCATGCGTCGATAATTTTCACCGTTGACATTCGTCGCCTGATCTCGAGAATTATCTCAATCGTGGATAAGGCACACCAAACAGTTACCCTGGGGCAATGCAATGGTTTTTGATGTTTCAATCGACGGCAGTTTTGCTTGTTGACGTGACCGTTTAAGTGAAAATGAGTCTCGTCGTTCCTAACAATGGGATTTACAGTGCGAAAACGCTCCAACATCGTTTGACAAAAATGTTTGCGTAAATCAAAGTCACTTTCTTTCAGTTCTCGAACAATTTGAAATCTAAAAGGATGGAACTTTAGATCCTTTTTTAAAATTTCATGAATAATTTCCGAATTGAAAGTCGCGGATTTTCACGTAAACTGCTTTCAACCAGTTCAATGTTTTTGGGAGTCCTTGAAGACCGACTTGGCCCTGGCCGTGGGACATTCATAGCCGAAGCAGTTGCGCGGAATCTCTGCACCCACGAACGAATTAAATTTAAACTCGGTCCATCACTTATTTGCGAATGCCGAACTTTGAACAAAATTGTCGACGAGCAATTACGTAAGAATCATTAATCTTAAAAAATGTTTCCACAGAGAACGCACGATGCTCACTGGACCACTGCGACATCGTAACTGACAAATCCGCACAATCGATAATTCCAACGGCGCCACCCTCTCTCCGCACCTTTTATTACTTATTGAAATAATCGTATTTAAAAATATAAATTTGTTGTGGCCAGACTCCCTGTATAACTTTAGTTGATGATCTAACATTATAATACAGTTTATTTCAATAAATCAAAGAACTCCTTTTTGAAACTCGAAGCATGCCTTATGAGTTGAATATTCGGTTGTAGGAGGTGCCAGAGACACGCTACGTACAAAAAATTGTCTTCGATGTTAAACAATGACAACCTATTTTATATTTTTTTAATTCACTGGAAACGAAGTTATTTTAAAATAGGAAGTTAAATTTCTTTGAATTTAATACTTACTACTGCCTTTGTTGCTTCTTACAGCTTCACAACGGCGTTTCATGGAGTCAACTAATATTTTCCACCTTTTTTCAGGTATTTTTGCTCATGCCCCTTTAATTACGCACCTAAGCTTGTTATTGTTGCTTGTGAGACCTCCTTTTTGAAATCATATTACAAATTTTCGAATAGATTGAGATCCGGTGACTGCGCGGGTTATACAATAACATCGACATTATTGTATACAAACCCAATTTTTTCGAGTCGGCTGTGTTTTGGATCATTGTCCTGCTGAGAGACCCATTTAAGAAGCATTTCGTATTCTGGATATGGAAGCATAATATTTTGTGATATTTCTATAGACTGGACAGCGTCGATGGTAGTTCTCAACCAATGTTTTGATTAAAATCTATAATATGAGGAACACGCCCAAACCTTTACGTTTGATCCTCCCTGTTTAACAGTTTCGGTAGTATGCGGGGGGACGTATTTCGCATTCGGTGGACGTCTTACAAATTATCGAGACCATGCAAACAATTTTTGATTCATCTGACCATAAAATGTTTTCCCACTTTTCAGTTGACCACTGCAGCCGTGTGTTTGCATATTGCAATCTGTTGGTAACATGTATTTTGTCTTAAATTGAGAATTTTAGCGTACCGTTTATGTTCACGTAATATGCTGCGAGTGGTTTCAAGACTTAGAGATGGACAAACGTTGTCATATATTTCGGTGGCTGGCGTTAGTGGGTAGTTGGTGATAAACCATTTTGTTGGCGAATGGTTGCAGGTGATACCAACGGTTTTCTGCCACGTGTTTCAGCATTTTCCGTGGATAGTACAACATTTCTGATCATTTCGGAAAAACAGTTGACAAATATTCTGAATTTCCCTATATGATTTTCCCTTAGATATAGAAAAGAAATAACACAAAATTATATAAAAATTAATGTGTGTAAAGATAAATTCCGAATTTAACTATCCAAGACACAAACCACTTCGTTTACAGAATTCTGTTGTGGAGTTAGCAGACCAATGTTAATGTATGAAATACGATGAGTAGGTATAAAAAACGGACTTTTGGACGGTCTGTGAGCACAAAGGCAGCGAAATTTATAAAATAAACAGAAAACAGTTTGAGTTTAATATATTTGAAAAAACTAATGCCAACAACTTTCGAGATGCACACATGGCGTCAATAAAAAAAGTGGTATTTCTTTCTAAACATATATGTATAGCTGATATACATAAATATAACTTTCCTCGTCAGCTAAACCTATGTCATTATCCAAGGCCCGACATTAACTTTCCATATTTAATAACACTATTACTGAAAACACCTTTAGTAAAATAAATTATCCACTTTCTGTTTTTAATAAACTACGCAATAATATATACGTCACTATATCCAAACGAAGAAAACCTCGTCAATGAGACTTATGTCCAGACGTAGCCCTTGCTTAGTAGATTTAAACTGGCTACTGATTTTCAGGATAGACACCTTCGGAATATGAAATTGTTCAATTTCAAATATTCGCCAATTGTAACATTTTCGCCCACTGTGTCCAAACGAAGCAAACCTCGTCAATGAGACTTATTTCCAGACGTAGCCCTTGCTTAGTAGATTTAAACTGACTACTCATTTTCAGGATAGACACCTCGGAATATGAAATTTTTCAATTTCACATATTTTCCTATTTTAACATTTTCGCCCACTGTGTCCAAACGAAGAAAACCTCGTCAATGAGACTTATGTCAAGACGTAGCCCTTGCTCAGTAGCTTTAAACTGGGTGCTCATTTTCAAGATAGACACCTTCGGAATATGAAATTTTTCAATTTCAAATATTTGCCTGTTTTAACATTTTCGCCCACTGTGTCCAAACGAAGAAAACCTCGTCAATGAGACTTACGCCCAGACGTAGCCCTTGCTTAGTACGATTTCTTAGAACGATTGAGTCTCTCTTTTGAAAATTTTCAGTAGAATCGCAATATTTTTTTAGCAAAAAAGAGAGCGACATTTGAGCACAAATATATTTTTTTTAGAGTAATGGGTATTTGTTTCAAGAATACTCCTGAAAATGAGTAGCCAGTTTAAATCTACTAAGCAAGGGCTACGTCTGGACATAAGTCTCATTGACGAGGTTTACTTCGTTTAGACACAGTGGGCGAAAATGTAAAAACAGGCAAATATTTGAAATTGAAAAATTTCATATTCCGAAGGTGTCTATCCTGAAAATGAGTACCCAGTTTAAAGCTACTAAGCAAGGGCTACGTCTTGACATAAGTCTCATTGACGAGGTTTTCTTCGTTTGGACACAGTGGGCGAAAATGTTAAAATAGGAAAATATGTGAAATTGAAAAATTTCATATTCCGAAGGTGTCTATCCTGAAAATTAGTAGCCAGTTTAAATCTACTAAGCAAGGGCTACGTCTGGACATAAGTCTCATTGACGAGGTTTTCTTCGTTTGGATATAGTGACGTATATATTATTGCGTAGTTTATTAAAAACAGAAAGTGGATAATTTATTTTACTAAAGGTGTTTTCAGTAATAGTGTTATTAAATATGGAAAGTTAATGTCGGGCCTTGGATAATGACATAGGTTTAGCTGACGAGGAAAGTTATATTTATGTATATCAGCTATATATGTTTAGAAAGAAATACCACTTTTTTTATTGACGCCATGTGTGCATCTCGAAAGTTGTTGGCATTAGTTTTTTCAAATATATTAAACTCAAACTGTTTTCTGTTTATTTTATAAATTTCGCTGCCTTTGTGCTCACAGACCGTCCAAAAGTCCGTTTTTTATACCTACTCATCGTATTTCATACATTAACATTGGTCTGCTAACTCCACAACAGAATTCTGTAAACGAAGTGGTTTGTGTCTTGGATAGTTAAATTCGGAATTTATCTTCACACACATTAAAAATCAGTGTATATTTTATAAAATCCTACGTATAACTTCAAATCAACGCGGAAATTGTAGATAAAATCACTGATTTGCAAATTGCTGTGATTTTGACCGTTCCGAAATGTTGACAAATCCGAAAAATGTGACATTACACACTAACCGCCTTATTCATAAAAAGTTGTGAGAGGTTTGAGACGTTTTTTGTATGATGAACTGTCTCTCAAACCTCGCACAACTGTTTATGAATAAGGCCGTAAGTATTTACAACCCCATCACCAAACAATCACTTATTTCTGGTTTGTACACACATAACACAGCTCTTAATTCAGTACCGGCAATACGAAAATTGTCACACACAAAAATATAATAAAATACATTTATACTGGCGTGCGCTGCTATTAGTTTCACCTCAACTGTATACTAGTAGAGAATGAAGAGGTGATCGTGGGATGAAGCATTCACAACAGTGCACCATGGCCCGGTCAACCAGGGGAGGCACCGCATTAAACCCAATTGAATCCTCACTCCGATTGAGGAGAGATACTGTAGGTCCCCTATAAAATCTTATCCCATGTAGTTCAGCCTACTACGAGACAGAGCGGGAAAACTACAAAGAAGATGTGCCATCATGTCGGTCTCCTCCTCCAACTTGCACAAGCGACAGTAGTCCAGTACAGATCTATCCAATTTGCGTTCAGGTGTCGGATATTGCAGTGGCCAGATATAATTCCGCAGACGACCCAGAAGCTGGAGAAGCAGCAGTACTCTTCACGTATTAGTGCAGGCGCGGGAGGCAAAGGAACACGTCCAAAGCCGCTAGCGGTGTGCTCCTTCTAGACCCAGTGGAGCCCATAGCAGACATCCTCTGAACCTTGCCGAACACCTTCAGTAGATTACTCTTGTCAGGGACCTCCCGCCAAACCCGACATCCATATGTAATAATCGGCCGAGCTATCGCTGCTTTTACCTATATAATTCTGGCACCTCATTGTTCCTTTGTTTGTTCCTTCATCAATTCAGCTTGTGGGCGAGAACAAAACCTACCGTACCGTGCAAAACCGAGCAAATGTTTTGTGACTTTAACTTTGACGCTCTGCAAAAATAAATGAAACTTCAGTATTTTTTTCTTCAATCCATTCTAAGAAAACAAAAAATATAACATATCATTAAACACATACAGGAAAAGGGGAACTGCGAACGATCTTCAAAGAAACTCTATTTGCTCAGTTATGCACGTTTCGCATTTATGCTCAGCCTTTATCTTCTTAGTATTTTGCCCACAGTCCCATATTTTTGATGACGCTTGTACACCTTTTGGGCATACTCTCAACTAAATTTCAAATAAAATCGTTGTGTATTTGGTCCCATTCATGTTGTACATGACGCCGCAGTTCGCCAATATTCTCAGGTGCCCGTTGATATTTACCGAGACGCTTTTTCACTATTGCTCACAAATTCGCAATTGGATTGAGATCGGGGGATTGTACTGGCCACTCCATTAGCTGAAAATTTTGCTGGGATAACCATTCCATAACTATTTTTGTGGTGTGTTTTGGATCCCCGTCCTGTTGAAAAATTACTTCCTCCTCGGGATACGCGCTCATTTCGACGAAGTCTAGGAAATTGGCCTGCAAAATGTTCAGGTAATTTTCCTTCTTCATAATACCAATTATTTTAACAAGTTTTCCACCATACCACCATGTAAAACAGCACCACACCATTAAACTAACTCCTCCATACTTTATACTCTGCTTCACGTGATGCCTTTGGATGGTTTATTATGTCGACGCCAGTAAGATCGTATTCCATCGGAAAGAAATCGGTTTATCTTCACTTCATCTGGCCAAATTACGCATTTCCAATCCTCAGCGGTCCAATTTTTATGATTTTTGCAGAAGGCATCGCGCTTTAACATTTTTTTTTTATTAACAGCTGACTCCAGTCCGATTCTTTGCAAAGCTCTGCGTGTGGTCCACCCGCTACCAGATTTATTTAAAGCGTCTGCAGCCATTTTTGGGGTCATCGAACTTTTTTTCTGCATTTCCCGTAGCATTAAATGTTACAAAATATACTTTGCTTTTTTTAATATCAATTTGTTCTAGTTTTTCCTTTCATTCGGGTTTTTCATTCTGTACTGAAACAACCATTATATAATATTATATTTATAATTTGCAATAGGGAGACAGGGCTACCTTACGTAATAGATTAAGAGAGAGTGTTATTGACATAACCCTATCTTCTGAGGAATTGCTTGTAAAGGATTGGTGGGTGTCGGTTGACTACTCCTTTTCTGACCATAGTACAATTCTCTTCACTTTTGACTTCGTTGCGGGATCTCAAGGTCCCTTTAGGAATCCTAGGAAAACTGACTGGGTGAAATTTCATGAACTTGTCACTAGGTTGTCTGGGTTGGACTCCAATCCCTGCACCACAATTGATGATGTAAATAGGAAAGTTTACAAAGTTACAGATCTTTTATATAAATGCTTTATTGGTACATGCTTTCTTACCTTTCCTGGTAAGAGGAGACAGACTGTTTGGTGGACACGGGAGTTGTGTGCTCTTCGTAAGTCCACTAGGAAACTCTTCAATAAGGCCAAGAAATCGAAAAGGTAATCGGACTGGATATTAAAAATGCAAAACGGGCCTCCTGGATCAGCTTCTGTGAGTCCATAATGAGGTAAATGACACTGCGCGCTTTCGTCGCGTGTTGTCCAACTACCCTAGAGTGCTTGGAGACATTAGGAAATACGATGGGTAATTTATCAACTCCGGAGCTGAGACACTTGAGTTTCTTATGGAAACTCGCTTTCCAAATTGTGTGGATATAGACTCCGCGGAGAGGAATCATAAAGCGACTTCCACTCCAGATATTTCGCAACTAGGAGTGATTGAGGACATTGTTGACGAATCAAGGTTGCTTTGGGCTATTCATAGCTTCAATCCCTTTAAATCTCCTGGTCCTGACGGGATCCTACCGGTTATGCTGCAGAAATGTAACGTTTTCGTCAACCCTCTTCTTCTGAGTATCTATAGGGCTTGTCTTAGGCTTTCTCTGATACCAGACAAATAGAAGGAGGTACTAGTCGTTTTTATTCCCAAGTCGGGAAAGACTAATCATGTCTCTCCTAAGAACTCCAGACCAATAAGCCTCTCATCCTTTCTATTGAAAGTTTTGGAGAGAATGGTTGATTTGTACATTAAGAATCGAATTGGCCCAAGCTTCTAGACAACAACATGCCTACCTCAAGGGTAAATCTGTAGAAACTGCTCTGCACGATGTTGTGGGTTATCTTGAGTGCAACTTGAGGTTTGGGGATTTCACTTTGGCTGTCTTCCTGGATATTGAAGGTGCTTTTAACAATGTGTCATACAGCGCTACCAGGGAATCTCTGGATTCCGCTGGGGTGCCTCCACTTCTTGTCGAATGGATTGCGAACATGCTTGGAGATCCTTATACGTCAAAAGGGATATATTGAAATGTATGTGAAGATAAATTCGAATATAACTTCCAGAGCTCTGCCGGCAGAGGAATTGGCAGCGGTCTGTTAATTAGTTAACAGACCTATGTTAAACAGCTCTAATATATTGATTATATATAAAATCACTAAGTTTTACAAATGTAAAAGGAATTTTAATGCGATATTATTAAAATAGGTAGAAAACTCTATAAACTTCTTATGTCAGGAGTTTTGGGGAAGCTGTATGACTGCAATATATAATATTTCAAAGCATTGACAAAACTATGTTTTCAAAAGGAATCAGTATCAGGATTCAGGTTGCGTCAATGGGACTAGTATCAAATAATAGGTATTGGTGTCTAGTTTAATAATTTCAGACCCAGATTTCCCAAAAAACTTTCCGAATATCATATTCTTCGACGAATATAACTTTTTCATATGGAGGACGGACTCAGTGCGAAAGTGATATTCCGAAAGTTTTTTGGGAAATCTGGGTCTGAAATTATTAAACTAGACACCAATACCTATTATGATGCCGAAAAAGAAGTTGTATGGCTGAGGAATATATTATCCGATTTTGGGTGCAAGCAAAATGTTCAAACAAAAATTTACGAAGATAATAGAAGCTGTTTGAGCGTAATGAAGGAAGATATATTAAGCAACATTGCGTCGATAAAAGGGTAATAAAGAGCAAAAATTGTCCAACCGAAGAAATGATTGCTGACAGGCTGACCAAACCTCTACCATATAATAAATTGGAAAAATAATGCCCAATTAAGGAGGAGTATTACAAAATATACTTTGCCTTTTAAATATCAATTGGAAATAATTTTTCTGTACTATGTATTTTAAACCATAGATGTTTTTTGTTCTAGTTTTTCTTTCATTCAGTTCTTTCACTCTGAATTAAAAACAGCCATTTTATAATAAATCTTTACTTTTTATATAAAACTGTTCTCGGCATAATATCCTTGTAATATTAAACGCGCATCCGATGCAGACAGTAGTTTAGGCCGTCCTCCAACATTTGGCTCACGTAGAATTTTTTGCCGTTTCTGAACATTTACTACTGTGCGTTGGCTTATATTTAATTTTTTGTGATGTGTACATTTCTTTCACTCTTATCAGAAAATGTAAGCTTATGGACAATAATAGACTATGTAATAACAAATAATGGTAACATCTCAACAAGAAATAACAATGCAAACAAAATAGCAGATCATGAAGCAATAGATATAAAAATTGAATATACAAACGAAAATCAAAGCCAAATAAATAAAAAAACAGTTGAAATATTTAAATATAAAAAGGATTTATTTAATAGAGAACTCGGTGCAATATTAAAAGATAACGAGGATAATAATGTAAATGAATGCGCTAATAAACTTGACACTTGCCTAGAGAACACGGTTAAAAAATTTACAAACAAAAAAATAATAAATACAAGAAATGATACCAAAAAATGGTTCAACGAAGAATTAAAAATACTTAAAAGAGAAAAAATTAGTAAACACGAGATTGCCAAAACAGAAAATACAGAATTTGCATGGGCCGAGTATAAACAGACAAGAAATATGTATAAAAATAAAAGTGAAAATGAAAAAAACAAATATGTTAATAATAGAATAAATAATGCCAAAGACCAAAAGCAAATGTGGAAGGAGATAAAAAACTTTGTACTAAAAAAAGAGGAAACAATAATAAAAACTGTGATTTTTAATGATAGAGAGTGTAAAGATAACTACCAAATCGCTAACAAATTTAACAACTATTTTGTTGACAGTATAAAATTAATAAGAGATACAATAGAAAACGTGAAATATACGAACAACATACCGGTGATAACATCTAAATTTAAATTCCGAGCAATATCTTTAACTGAACTTAAAAACGTATGTAAAGGCCTAAAAGAAAACCCAGACTTCAACAAAGTTTCAACTAAGATTATTTTAGATAACTGGAACATAATTGGTAAAAATATGCTTAATATTATAAATAAATCCCTAGAAACAGGTGTTTTTCCTGAAAACTGGAAGTATTCAATGATAACGCCTATAGAAAAAATAAATAAAACAAAAAAATGTGACGAGTTCCGCCCAATAAACACTTTGAAAACGTGTGAAAAAATTTTGGAAAAAATCATTAAGGAACAGCTTGAAAACTATATGGAAATAAATAACTTGCTATCAAAATATCAATCCGGATTTAGGAAAAAATACTCATGTGAAACAACAGTTAACTATGTGATAAATAAATGGAAATATGTTGACACAAAAAATAAGATTATGGCAGTTTTTTTGGACCTCAAAAGAGCATTTGAGACTATTGATAGAGAATTATTAATTCAAAAACTGTATATGTATGGGATTAGAGAAAACGAAATACAATGGTTTAAATCATATCTGACAAACCGTAAACAAATAACTAAGGTAAACGGTGTTAAATCAGATGAAACTGATAATGAATATGGGGTATCACAGGGATCAATATTAGGAGCGCTGCTGTTTATAATATATACCTCTGACAAATATTTATATGTGCAAAATAATTTTTTTTCTTTCCTTCTGAAAACTGGCAGTAATTTAATGTCGACCATATACAATTTTTTTAATAATATCCCTCTCTCTTTATCATATACTTTTTTCTATTTTGGACTTTATTTGTAGTCCCTTTATCTATGATTATCTCTGTAAGTTTTCAACTCAATAGAAAATAATTATATGTGCCAAAGCGTTCCAGACACTTTAAAGTGAACAACTCTATTTTTCTCGGGTGTTTAGTATAAAATATCTTTCTGTACGTGAGTAAAGTGATCGTTATGAATATATTCTAAGAAACGTGTAATTCACAGTTTTGTTTTTAGTTGAAGATGCCACGTGGAAGTGAACTTACGGATGAGGAGCGCGGAAAAAATGTTGGAATGAGACTTGCAGGTAAAGCAATTGGCGAGATTGCAGCTGCGGTAAATCGGAATCGTAATACAGTTTCGAATTTCCTCAAAGACCCCAGAAACTGTGTGTGTATTAAGCGCAGTGGACGCATTCCAACTATAGACCAGAGGACTAAGCGGCGCATTTGGCATTTAGCAGCTAATGAGAATATGAGTTGCAGGGAAATAAAGGAGGAATTGGGTCTAAATGTAACGAGACAGCGTGTCCAGCAACTGCTAAAGTACGATATAGGTCTTCGGTACCAAAGCAAAATGGCCAGACCACGCTTAAACCAGCTCCATAAAAATGCGCGTATTGCTTTTGCAGAAAAGTACAAGCTTTTTGAGGACGAATTTGAAACCGTTATATTTAGTGATCAGAAAAAGTTTATTTTGGACGGACCTGATGGTCACCACAGATATTGGAGAGATTTACGACATCCTCGTCAAAGGTGCTACAAGCGACACGACGGTGGTGGATCTCTTAGGATATGGGCTACATTTGCAGCACGAGGGAAGTCAGTAATAAGCTTTGTCCCAACTAAAATGAATTCGGAAGCGGAAGGAAACAAGACAACGCCCCGATCCACATTGCTCGGCTCACAAGGGACGTTTTTAAGTCCCGAAATATTCCATTACTGGAGTGGCCAGCCATAAGTCCCGGCCTCAACCCAATTGAAGATCTCTGGGGGATACTTTCCGCCAAGGTGTTTTCAAAGAGGAAGCAGTATACGACGCCTAAAGAACTAAATCTACCAATATTGGCGGAATGGGAGATAATTGACATGTCCACTTTAAGCAACTTAGTGAGTTCTATACCACGCAGGCTACAACAAGTTCTTAAGCACAAGGGCAACTCAATATCATATTAATTACATATTTTAATTGGATAAGAATAAGAATTAAATTTAAGTATCATTTTTGCATATATAAATATTTTCTATGAAGAATATATCAAACACTTTTTTTTTTTGTTCTAAAACAGAAATGAAAAAATATGGTTTCTTATAATTTTAAAGAATAATAAAATATAAACTAATATATAAAATAAAAATAAAAAAAATTTTAGTTTTCAAAGCTCCAACTCAAAATGATACATTGCACATATAAATATTTGACAGGGGTATAAATGACATGCCCAATATTTTAGAGAAATGCGAAATAGTTATGTATGCTGATGACACACTGATATATGCTAAAGGAGATACAGAGGAACAATGTACAGACAATTTAACGTATGATATGAACAACATAAACAATTGGCTGAAAATGAATAAATTAAAACTAAATGAAAGTAAAACTAAAATAATGGAGATAAACATGAACTGTAATGTAATTTTTAAAATAAATAATGAAACAATTGAAAAGGTTAAGCAAATTAAATATCTCGGATTCGTTATCGATAAAGAATTAAAATTTAAACAACACGTTGAATATATATGTAAAAAAATTGGCAAAAAAAATTGGATTTTTTAAGCGGGTGCGAAATAAAATATCGGTTACAACGGCAATAAATATGTACAATACTATAATAAAACCGCACTTTGAATTTGGCTCTACAAATTTGTACACTTGCTGCACAACAACACAACTTGAAAGACTACAAAAACTCCAAAATAAGGCAATGCGTGCAATATTAAAATGCAACAGATATACTCCGATACAAACAATGCTTGATACACTGAAATGGCTAAATATACAACAAAGACTGGCACTAAACACACTAAACTTTGTCCAAAAAATGAAGATGGGAAATGCCCCAGCCTATTTAATCGATCAGCTGAACTATGTAGGTGAAATGCAGCCATATAATCTAAGAAACGCAGAAGACTTCAGATTACAAAGGGTGACGACAACAGCAATGCAACGATCGCTGTTCTTCAAAGGACTTAAACTGTATAATATGCTACCTAATTATATCAAAGCAGAAAGAAACATAAATATCTTTAAAAGAAATATCTCAACATTTGTAAAGAATAATGAAATAACACAGTTAGGGAGAATTTAGAAATATTGTTAAATAATATATAATGAATTTTAATTAAAAGTATAATAAATACTACTTATATATATCAAAAAAATGAGTTTAAATGCGAAACGTGCATAACTGAGCAATTGAAGTTTCTTTGAAGATTGTTTTTCGTTCCCCTTTTCCTGTATACGTTTGATGATATTTTGTAATTTTTTATTGTTCACATGCATTAAAGAATAAAATACTGAAGTTTCATTGAATTTGGTTGTGTATTTTTATTTTTGCAAAGCATCAAAGTTAAATTCACAAAACATTTGCAAGGTATCAATTCAAAAATATTCAATATTCAATATCCACAAATTAGCATTTTCCCACATTGTTCCCAAACTAAGAAAACCTCGTGATTTAGACTTATGACGGGCGATAGTACATCACTTACTTACTTATCCGGTCTCGGACAACCCCAGGGGGTCAGGGACCTTACAAAACGAAGATAACATATTTCGCCAACCAGTTCGATCTTTTGCTTTATCTCTCCAGTTGGCAATACCAAGTGTACGCAGGGATTCGTCAACCTGATCCCTCCAGCGGAGTCTTGGTCTTCCTATTTTTCGTCTTCCTTCGAGTTCGGTTTCGAAAACCATTCGCGCTGGTCCATCTTCATCCATTCTACTGACATGGCCTAGCCAGGGCAATCGCGTTATCTTGATCCGCTTAACTATGTCAAAGCTCATAAAAAATAAAATAAATGGTTTCCCATTACATCCCATGAAGGGACTGGGGAGAACTTCTCACAATCACTGAGCTGTGCGCTTTCCAGTTTTCACTCACTGATTGGGGCCTACAGTTTTACACCGATTCCGAACGGTAATTTGAGAAGCTTTTTCATGGCTAGATACTCGATAGTGTCGCCGTCACTATGCGAGGTGACCGCCGCCGAAAGAAAGAATTTGAAGGTGGTCAGAGCCGGGTTCGAACCCAGGATCTCATGTACAAGAGCCGCGCACTCTAACCATTGCACCACCGACGGCCACTAAAGCTCATACAGCTCATGATTCATGCGTTGTGCACTATAGGGCCATAAATTTTTCGGAGTATTTTTCTCCCGAAGACTCCTACAGATGTTTCGTCTGCTTGCGATAGGACCCAGGATTCTGCGCCATAAAGCAAGACAGGTTGAATGAGAGTCTGGTACAGCTGGACTTTTGTTACTCGAGAGAGGGCTTTATCTCTGAAGTGCTTGCTTAGCCCAAAATAACATCTATTCGCAAGCACAATTCTCCGCTTGATCTCAAGGCTGACGTTGTTGTTTTTGTTCACGGCAGATCCGAGGTATATAAATTCGTCCACTACCTCGAAGTTATAACGGTTATCAACGTTCACGCTTTGGTCTAATCGCGTGGAGGCCCTGTTCGTTGAAACCATTAATTTTGTCTTGTCCTCATTTACGTTCAGACCCACTTTTGCTGACTCCTTCTCAATTCTCGAAAAAACCGCAGTAACTTCTCTAATTGTGCGCCCAATGATATCTATATCATCAGCATACGCGAGCAGCATGTGGCTTTTGCTGCTGATGGTTTTATTCATGTTGACTGCAGCTTTTCTCATAATGATCTCCATTAAGATGTTAAAGAGATCGCACGATAGGGTGTCGCCTTGCCTGAGGCCTCGCTTAGTTTCGAAAGGTTCGGTAAGATCCTTACCAACTTTCACTGCGGATTTGGTGGTCGTCAAGGTCATCCTGCAAAGGCGTATGAGTTTTGCAGGAATACCAAGCTCGGACATTGCTTCATACAGTTTCTCCCGTATCGGACTATCGAAGGCTGCTTTATAATCGATAAATAGATGATAGGTGTCGATTTGTTTTTCGTGTGTCTTCTCCAGGATTAGGCGTAGCGTGAAAATCTGGTCAGATGTCGATTTTCCAGGCCTAAAGCCACACTGGTATGATCCAATCAGGTCAGCGATAATTGGTTTTAGTCTTTCGCACATTATACTTGATAGAACCTTATATGCTATGGATAAAAGGCTTATTCCACGGTAGTTGGCACAGATACTCGGGTCACCTTTTTTAAATATGGGACATAGTACACTGAGGCTCCAATCGCCGGGCATGCATTCATCTAACCAAATTTTGCTAATGAGCTGATGCATGCTCATCGCCGCCAGCCTTAAACAGCTCCGCCGGTAATCCATCGGCTCCTGCGGCTTTGTTGTTCTTAAGCCGGGCAATAGCTGTTCTGACCTCGTCTTGGTTAGGAGGGGGGCAATCGACGTCGTCGTCCATATTGTGATCGATTGTCCCATCGGATATCTCAGGTACTAGTAGCGCGGAGAAATGCTCTCTCCATATTCCCAACATGCTCTGCACATCTGCGACGAGATTTCCGTCCTTGTCTTTACAGAAGGGGGGCCCTGAACCATGTCCATTAGTTCCGTTTTGAACTTTTTGGTAGAATTTTCGGGCTTCGTTCTTCGTTCTTCCTTCTGTATGTCTCAATTTTCTCACTCTCGCGCTTTCTCCACTGCCGTTTCTTACGCCTAAAGAGACGGTTTACCTCCTTTCTCTTCTCCCTATACCGCTCAGTTGCAGCTCGCGTTGCATTTGACTGAAGCATTACCATACGTGCAGCGTTCTTTTCGTCATTTGCTATTCGACACTCTTCATCGTACCACGGTTTATTGCGAAGCATCACTAGTGCTTTCTAAATTGAAATATTGTACAATCATAGCGAATTTGTGAACAGACTTATTTGAAATTTTGAATTTGCTAATATATTAACATTTACACCCACTGTGCCCAAATTACGGTAAGCTTTTTAATTAATGCCAGGCGTTATCATATCAGTAGTGCTTACTAAATTAATATTAACTATGATCGTAGCGAATTTAAGAACACACTTATTTGAAATTTTGCATTGGGCCATCTATTAACATTTTCGCCCATTGTGTCCAAATTAGAAAAAACCAGGCGTTAGAGCATCACTATTGCTTTCTTAATTTATTGAAATTTCTGTGAAAATTTGCATCGGGCCATGTATTAACATTTTCGTCCACTGAGTCCAAATAAAGAAAATCTCGCGATTTATATTTATGCCAGATGTTAGTGTTTCCAGTAGTGCTTTTCAAATAGTTATTAACTATGATTATAGCGAATTTGGGAACACACAGTGGAACACGTACCTGTTAACGTAATAACAGCTTTCTGCTAAGCAAAGTGGTTTGCTAGTTAAATTCGAATTTATCTTTAATCACATCAGCCAAGAGGCTTAAATGTGAACCCGGACAAAACGGAAATATGTCTATTCACAAGGAAGACGAAAATTTCAGAAAAAAGGCGATTCCTGGAAAAGGCGATTAAAATATCCGATAAGGTAAAAGAGCAACATAGAGGGCCAGGCCTACAGATGTTGGTTGCTATGCAGAAGAGCTACAGGATCCAAATGGGACCTCAACCCGGGAATAACATATGCTTCTGCAATACTGTAATAACATATGCTTCTGCAATACTGCAAAGGGTTCAATGAGTGTGCTGCATTGGTATTAGCGGTGCAATAAGGACATCCTCGACAAGGGCCATGGAGATTATTTTATGTATCCAGCCAATCGAGATTAGATCTTGCGGCAAAACGCCAACAGGCAATAGGTGAATTGATCAACAGGGATCTTAAGTCGAAACACCAACGGATAATGGAGGCTTTGGTCGGTTACACGCAAGATACGAGTAAATCCGTACGAATACCCGAGCTCAGGATTAAGGCGGATGGCTGAAAGCTAGGGGAAAGAACGGTTCTAGGATTTTTCATTGAAAATCCGGCAACCGAAACACATTACGCCTTCCGGATCATAATATGAACTTTCAAGTGGAAGTAGAAATAGAAACCCAGCCGAGGCAAATATCTTCACGGGTAGCCAAATGGCAATCAAGGCATTATCATCGGAAATTGCCAAATCTAGAACGGTCCTTGACTGTAAGGTGATTATCGATTATTCTTTGCCTGGCAGACTCAACATCATCTGGGTGCCGGGACACAGTGGAATAGTCGGCAACGAATGAATGAACCTTCTAGAAATGAAAGCCAGGAAACTGCAAACGGTGAACCTAGAGGGCGCGAAACCTTTTGGTGTGACGAACGCTGAGTTGGGTAAATGGGCGGAGTCGGCACACAGTGGAAACAGTAGGCAGGATGACAAAGATCCTATGAGGAGACCCAGATGGATCGAGGACAAAAAGTTTGCTGAAACTGGGAAAACCTGAAATGAGCAAGAAGATGGGATTCTTAACGGGACATTCGGGATAACGGGCCCATCTGTACCCTTTTGAACTAATGGCGAATAGTGAGTGCAGGGCATGCATGGAGGACGATGAGCCGATGGAGCATTTTCTATGCCACTGCCCGGCCTTCACACAAGCTAGATCCAGATATTTTGCGGACAGTATAATAACGGACATGACGAAACTTTTGGACATGGACTGGAATAACTTAAGGAATTTAGTGAATAGCATCTTATTCCTATGAGAGGTATAGTAAATTAGTAGGGTAAACTGAGAGCGTACAACAGGTCGAATGACTGCTTAAGTGTATGTCTACTGTCATGGGAAGGATTAGAGTGCTCTCTTTTTGTCCCAAAACCCGGATTTTTTAGAAACAGGCTTTCGGTTTGTTCGAAAAATCTATTTTTCAAGAAACCGGTTTTCGGTTTGTTCGAAAAATCAATTTTTCAAAAAACCGGTTTTCATTTTAATTTTTCGCGAAGACCAACACTCAGGGGATGTCCCCTATAAATGCAGATGTGCGTGAAGATAAATTCGTATTTAAAATGGCAAAGACACAAACCAATTTACTTAGCAGAGCTCTGTTATGCAACTAACAGAGCTCTGCTACGCACTTTATTTTAAAGTTAAAACGGCAATTTATTGATTTTTTCAATTAAATAATCGATTCAGAAATTGAAAATAAAGTAATTAATAAAAATACACTCCAAGCTAAATATATTTGCTGCACAAACTAATATACATATATGCAACCAAATCCCTAATATTGGTATTTAAATATGTCACATATAGTGGGACTATTAGGGCAAAATATGGTCATATGAAGAATTCTCCACGAACCAAACACATGCCAGTCGATAGTCCTTAAGAAGTGTCTTCGAAATATAATATCTAGAATTTCCCAAGGACCTTCAGAAATTCAGAATTTTAAATTTTCTGTGTGAGGTCCCTGTGCAAGATTTTGGCCCACTGTGGTCAAACGAAGAATTCTCCAAGAAGAAGAAGAATTCTCAAACGAATAATCTTGCACAGGGACCTCACACAGAAAATTTAAAATTCTGAATTTCTGAAGGTCCTTGGGAAATTCTAGATTTTATATTTCGAAGACACTCCTTAAGGACTATCGACTGGCATGTGTTTGGTTCGTGGAGAATTCTTCATATGACCATATTTTGCCCTAATAGTCCCACTATATGTGACATATTTAAATACCAATATTAGGGATTTGGTTGCATATATATTAGTTTGTGCAGCAAATATATTTAGCTTGGAGTGTATTTTTATTAATTACTGTATTTTCAATTTCTGAATCGATTATTTAATTGAAAAAATCAATAAATTGCCGTTTTAACTTTAAAATAAAGTGCGTAACAGAGCTCTGTTAGTTGCATAACAGAGGTCTGCTAAGTAAATTGGTTTGTGTCTTTGCTATTTTAAATACGAATTTATCTTCACGCACATTAAATGCAGTGCATTGCATTGGACTTAGGAAAGGGGGAAAGAGAGAGAAGTACTTTTAATGTTTGACTTAAACTTGCTGATGTTGTAAGAAGTGTGGAATACACTTGTCGGAATATTATTCCACATACGGACTGTTCGGCTGAAGAACGAATTGTTTCAGAAAACAGAAAAGGGATGAGTTTCACTTGAAAACCGCGTCGTACGGTTAAATATCCTAACTTCTGGTATGAGGCCTTGTAAAAACCATTTCATATACTTATTCGTGTTGAAAACTCAAAATTCCACAATTATATTTAATTAATGACGTTTTAATTTTAATTAAAAACTATGTATTTAAAATTAAAATGTTCGAGCGTTAGGTCTATTTTAAATTACTTTGTTCCTCAAAATTGGTACCCAATGGGTAGCATCGTCAGGAAAATATAAGCACAATTATTAATTAAAAATTAAATGAAAAAAAAAAATAATGAAATTAAAAATTTGAATTAAATTTTTGAATACCCAATTTAATTACCCAACGGGTAGTGAACTATTGAAGAATAAAGTAATTTAAAATAGACCTCACGCTCGAACATTTTAAAAAATATATATCATATCCAATTTGGAATGCGTGTTTAATGTAAAATTTAAACTTTAAATTAAACTGATTTAAAATCGAAAATCATATTCAAATTTGAAAAAGATTTTCGTGTATGAAAATATTATTAAGCCATCAAATAATTTTAATTTTGAAATTTGATAAAAAAAATTCTTTGAAAAGCTTAATTAAGCTCTTAATTAATTTTTAAATAATTCTATTTCAAATGATAAAATCATTTAAACCAAAAAAAAATTGAGATAATATTTCAAAGTATAAATCATTTTCATTATATTTTCACTAAAATTCGAAAATCATTTCATTTATTATTAATTTTTGTAAGGATATTAACACAAATTAAGTAAAATCCGATTGACCTGTTAACCGACGTCAAATAACCGGTTTCCGGTTCGAAAATTACGTTTTTTAAAAAGCCGGCACACGGTTAATAGCAAAAAACCGGTTAAATGGTTTCGGTTTTGGACACTACATCGCACCCCTCTTTTCAAATTAACTAACTAGTAGCACTTTAGGAAGCAATAAAAGGTCGTATATTTTAAGTTATTTTAAACAAGGGAAAGGGCCCTGTTGCATTAATTACTGTTGCATTAAACTTTAATGTTGTTGATAGTTTTGCAATCTGAAGCAAATGCCCTTTCCGATGGTAGTAATATTTTAGCTGTTGACAAAAAAATTAAAAAGATATTGCCTACTAAAAGCAGAAATTGAAGTGGTTCTAATCATCTGATGTAGTGTATAATGAGTAAAGTTTTGCATTCCATATTGTTTAATAAATTTATATTAATTGTTAACGTGGTTCATGTTTTCTTATTAATAAAATGTCTTTATTTACTTTAAATTTAAATTTTTCTATTAAATAGATCAATTTCAGAAGTGTAAAATTACTGGAATAACTCGGAGTATATGGGTAGTGTGCGCGCCTCTTGTACATGAGATCCTGGGTTCGATCCCTGCACTGCCCACCTTAAAAATTTCTTTCGGCGGCGGTCACCTCGCATAGTGACGGCGACACTATCGAGTATTTAGCAATGAAAAAGCTTCTCAAAATACCGTTCGGAATCGGTGTAAAAACTGTAGGTCCCAATCAGTGAGTGAAAAATTAGAAAGCGCACAGCTCACTGGTTGTGAGAAGCTGTGCCCAATCCCTTCATGGGATGTAATGGGAAAAGGGTTTTTTTTTTTTTTTTTTATAAAAAAACTTTAGTTTGATTAAGTCAGAAAACCTATTTTCGAGTTACTCGATTACTCGAACAATGCAAACTCCAAACTTCAATTGGATATCCTATCCCCAGACGCTTTCTGAGTCTGTTTGTGGTACTTCATCGTTCACAGTCATGTACTTCGTAAATTTACAAAATTTCTCAATTTCTCTAAGTTTAGAGTGTATTTTGGGATTCGAACGAAATCCCCATAGTATTTATCTTTTGACAGAGCCTCTAATGAAAGTGTTGCAATTCATTAAATTTCATTCCAACGAGCTAGAATTAATAGATTGCATCGTGTCTTAATTGTCAGACCTTTAAGTAGCTCAAAACAAATAAATATATGTATTATACCGGTGTTAAATATACATAAACATTAAATTTATCATGGACATATTAATAATGACATTATTAATTTTGTATATATGTATATTTATATTATTTTAGATCAGCTTGTGATACATTAACGAATACAAAAGTGGCAATTAAAAAAATATCACCGTTCGAACATCAAACATATTGCCAGCGTACATTGCGGGAGATCAAAATTCTAACTCGCTTTAAGCATGAAAATGTAAGTTGAAATTGGGTACAGAAACCTAACAATATGGATGGCATTTTATAATATACCCTCTTCATTTAATATATGTACTTGTAGTAACGTTTTCAAATAATTACTTTATTTTAGATAATCGATATACGTGATATTTTACGAGTGGATAGCATAGAACAAATGCGTGATGTATATATTGTACAGTGTTTAATGGAGACTGATCTATACAAATTACTAAAAACTCAGGTAAATATATTGTAATATATCGGAGAGAGGTAATTAGAAATCTTTGCCTGATTGTTTTTATCGTCTGCAGAGGCTAAGCAATGACCACATCTGTTATTTTCTGTATCAAATATTGCGTGGTCTGAAGTACATACATTCGGCTAATGTATTGCATAGAGATTTGAAACCAAGCAATTTACTATTGAATACAACGTGCGATTTGAAGGTAATTACACATATTGTTTCAGAACATATTCATTCACATTACTTATTTTTATAAACGTTTTGTAGATTTGCGACTTTGGTTTGGCTCGCGTTGCTGACCCGGAACATGATCACACAGGTTTTCTAACAGAATACGTTGCTACTCGTTGGTATCGTGCACCCGAAATTATGCTCAACTCTAAGGGCTATACGAAATCAATAGATATTTGGTCTGTGGGGTGCATTTTAGCCGAAATGCTTAGCAATCGACCTATTTTCCCAGGAAAACATTATTTAGATCAATTGAATCACATATTAGGCGTATTAGGATCACCCTCTAAGGAGGATTTAGAATGTATTATAAACGAGAAGGTTAGTATTTTAAGCGCTGTCTTATGTTATATCTTAAATGTTTAACATTATCGTGTTGATTTATCTTCTTTAAGGCACGCAACTATTTAGAATCGCTACCATTTAAACCCAAAGTGCCATGGTCTCGACTATTTCCAAATGCTGATCCATTGGCTTTAGATTTGTTGGGTAAAATGTTAACGTTTAATCCCCACAATAGAATACCGGTGGAAGAAGCTTTGGCGCATCCTTATTTGGAACAGTATTACGATCCAGGCGATGAGGTAATGTTATTTTAATTACAAATTGCACGTATGAGTTTATTTTTGTAAATACAAACATGTCCAAATTATAACGACGTTTACAATAGAATATTGTAAATATGAACAATAATCCATTAAATCAAATTACAAAATGCATCGCATGGCCTAAGACTACTTAATTATTGTAACAATATTACAATAACTTAGAAAAATTATAATCAAAAACCTAAAAATAAAATAGTAGTGGTGTTCATGTCAACACGAAAGAGACTCGAGAATTCGCAAGTCAATTGTTTTCGTACAAAACAAATTGCACAAATGTAGAAAAGTATCGCTTCATGTAAACTGGAAAAAACTGGAAACCCTCAGAAACTTACACAGCAAACGTCAAGCCAAAAGTTGTTCTCATACTAAACGACTTGCATAAATGGAGAAATGTTTCGAGTCAATATTGCTGAGCAAACAAAGATGGTAGTAAACAGCAAACATTGCTGAGCAATATCATGTGTTTTGGCAACAGATGCATAGATACGCACAGCATATTGGTTTGGTGCCTCATAAATCGCGTCGAGGCAAACTTACGCCGAGTAGAAGATTTCGGTAGTTTTATTTGCATGAATACCACAAGTAATTGCACGTGTTGAATAAACCTATTTCGTAACTGGCTGTAAGACATATTGGTGCATCTTCAGGTAATCGGAGCTATGTTGAATTATGCATGAGATGGTTGTCGCTGGCTGCGACCTGAGTTATTTCTGCGGGGATAGCGAATTTAACTCCCAATAAAACACGGCAATATGTAGGGTAGGAATAGTGGTAGGGTAGGGTTTATTTCTAAAAAATTATAATTATAATAAAATTAAAACAAATATAAAACCAACACTACTTACCGCAGTCTTTATCCCCAACAAACTGATTTAACAGCTGAACAACTGCTTTGCTGGAGCCCTACATTGTACTTGTTTACAAAACTTAACAGTTCCTTTCCAACACAACAAGTACAATGTAGGGACAAAGGGGGAACTGCGGAAAGTCGTAAACAAATGACGACAAAAAAAAGGACTTAAAAAAAAACTCAAACAAATGATCATTATGGGCAAACAATAATAACGAGTTAATGATCATAAACAACCAAATGATAACAATATGACAAAAAAAAGGGCAAATGAATAGAAACAAAAAATATAAGTAAATACAATAACAAACATGCGCATCAGCGACATCCCCACCCCCGTGGATCGACTCGATTCACTCTTCGAAATCCAGAACAGCAAGCTTGGATACGGGGCGCCTAAGGACACCAGTAGACGTTCGGACGTATAACTCCATCACTTCCCTTGAATACTTTTTCTACGCGGCCTCTCTTCCATTCTCGGCGGGAAACAGCTGGATCGCATATGAGGACCAAATCACCAGGAGCCACAGGTTTTGTATACTCGCACCACTTGGACCTGCGCGTTAGTGTAGGCAAATACTCAACAATCCACCTTTTCCAAAAGTGGTCTCGTAGCTGACGAGATATTCGCCACTGCTTTTTAAACACAGCTGGCTTATCGACGACTGTTCCCTCTGGTGTGCAGTAATCGATGATCCCAGCAAAAAATGGTTAGGCGTTAATGGCTCCTCATCCTCATGGCTGACATGCAAATGAGTCAATGGACGAGAATTAACGATGTTTTCCACCTCAATTAGATAACTTTGTAGGGTGTGTTCTTTGGGGGCCACTTCTTTAAGAGTCACCCGTAGAACCTTTTTGACACATTGAACCATTCGTTCCCATACGCCACCTTCTGCCGGATTATGTGGGCAATTGAACTGCCAGTCTATGCCCTTTGAAGACAACTCATCTTGGATTCGAGCCACGTCAAAGACTTCCTCGAACCGCTTAGCCTCTTGGTCGACACCAACAAAATTCTTCCCATTATCACTGCGTATCTTCAATGGGGTACCACGCCGATTTATAAAATTTCTTATTGCCAAGATACAAGCATCTGTTGAAAGGTCAAAGGCCAGCTCCAAATGCACTGCTCTGATAGTTAGGCAGGTGAACAGAGCTACCCAGCGCTTTTCGTGGCGACGTCCAATAGTTATGTTGACTGGCCCAAAGTAATCCACACCAGTGTATGTAAATGGCCGCACATATGGAGTCAGTCTGTCCGTTGGCAAGGGACCCATGTATGGCGGTACTGGAGTGGCACGACGAATTTTGCAAATATTTCAATTTGAGACACACTTATTAAGAGCACTCCTAAGTCGTGGAATCCAAAACGTTCTTATTTCACCCAATGTAGCTTCAAAGTTTTGATGTTTCATGTTGGTATGCACATGAGCCACAATAAGTTGGGTCAGGTAATGATTGGACGACAAAATGATGGGGCGCCTGGAATCTAGTGGTAACCAGCTGGCAGCATCGATACGACCATATCCTCGGAGACAATTGTTTTCATCAATATATGGCGAAAGGGAATACAGGTCGTTACATTTCGGTATTCTACCACCAGATCTTAAAATTTTGAAGTCGTCCGCAAAACTCTCCTCTTGTGCGAGCCGGCAGAGAATTGTTTCTGGAGATCGCAATTCGATAGCAGTCAGGCAAGCTGTGTTATTATTAATCTTTCTCTTACGGCAGCAATCAACAAATCTCAGTACCCATGCCATAGTACGTTTTAGCCTGAGAAATGAAGAGAAACGATTAAAATCAATGATTAAATTTGAACCAACCAGTAATGCAAATTTAGGGCGCAGTTCTTCTTCGCAGGAATCATCTTGTACTCTAGAAACAGGCGTTGGCCAAACATCTTCGTGGCTATAAAGAAATTGAGGCCCCTGGAACCATCGTGTCTCATTAGAAAAGTCAACTTTGCTTTTCATTCTGGTAGTCTCATCTGCAACATTAAGATCTGTGGGCAACCATCTCCAATCATCCGGGCGAGTGGAATCCAATATTTCTGTTATTCTATGGGCAACAAATGGCTTATATCTTCTGCTTTCAGATCCAATCCAATTTACAACAGTTGTAGAATCGCTCCAACAAATACTACGGGCAACTTTGAGTGAGTGTTCTTCCAATATAGTGCACATCAATCTTGTTCCCAATACGGCAGCTTGTAGTTCCAGTCGGGGAATAGTCATGGTCTTCATTGGAGCACATTTAGACTTAGCTGAAATAAAGGAGACACCAATTTCTCCACCAGTTGTTATATATCGCCAGTATGACACGGCACCAAATGCGTCTTCACTGGCATCGACAAATACATGTAGCTCCAACACACCAGGCATACCATTTCCAAAATAAAAACATGGTACATGGACATGAGCAACGTTATTCAGCTCCTGCCGCCAATTATCCCAGATAACTTCTAGTCCCTCAGGCAACTTTTCGTCCCAACGTGTGTTGCTTCTCCAAATTTCTCTCAATAACAATTTTGCAGTTATCATGAAATGGCACAAAAACCCAATTGGATCATATACGGACATGATAACACTGAGCAGCTCACGTTTTGTGGGATACCTTAGGCCGTTTATAATCTCTGCATTAACTCGATGAAATTTAAAAATAAATTTGAATGCGTCGTCTCCCGGATGCCAATACATGCCCAGAATTTTTTCTACGGATGAATCAAATTCATTTAAAGCTCCTTCAAAACTGACGTTCTGATCCGAATCACCTTCAAGAGCCACGATCACATCCGACGAGTTTGATGTAAAACGACGCAGTTCAAAACCAGCAGACTTATGTATATCACGAACTTGCTTCGATATTTCGATAGCTTTTGATGCGTTGTCAAAACTGTCCACAAAATCGTCAACATAATGGTGATCCAATATTGACTTCACGGCTCTTGGGAAACGATCTCGATATTCTAGAGCATTTTTCTCCTTCACATATTGGGCAACACACGGCGAACAGGCAGCTCCGAAAGTCATCACGACCATTTCATAAATATTTGGTTGACGAATTTCATTTTCACGCCACGATGATTTGATGGAACATTTATTTTATGTCTCCACAAACACCTACTGTACCAACCCGAAAATTTAATAGTACTGAAGGTAACGGCTTATATTGTTGAGGGCCTTTCAATAATTTTGAATTTAATGAGACTCCTTCTACCTTGGCAGCAGCATCAAACACCAAACGAATTTTCCCTGGCTTATTGGGATTAACAACTCCAAAATGGGGCAAGTACCATGTCCTCGGGTTATAAGCTTGACCCTCTTTTGGTGACAATTTCCGTACATACCCTTTCTCCTCATATTCAGCAACTATATTTTTATATGCCACGCTAAACTCGGGATTTTTCTTCACCTTTCGCTCCATACCATAAAGGCGATTGAGGGCCATGGAATAGCTATCCGGCAAGACTACGTCATCTTGGCACCACAGTAGTCTGGATTGAAATCTTCCGGCAACCCTCTTTGTAGAACTTTCCAAAGTCTTCCGAGCACGTGCATTGTCCTTCGACTCAATGACTGGTAGAGCCTTGACGCCAAAATTCTCTGTCTCGAAATAACTTGCCACCAAATCATTTAAATTGTCCGGCTGTGCTGTCAGCAAACAAGTGCGGGCTGTAGGGTGACCTCCATCCATTTTCCCGAAAACGATCCACCCTAAAGGAGTGTTGGCAGCATATGGACCAGCTTTCTTCAACGGAACTATCTCATCGGGCAATCCTAAGTGGCAATGGTCCAATCCAATGAGCAATTTTGGAGCCACGTCACCATATGAGGCTATAGGAATGCCATGATTCTTTATCAAGTCCGCATTGAAAGTCTGATTGGGCAACTTCAAATTTGAAACACCATAAACACATTTTAAAGCATATTTCCGTTGCTTATTTACACCACTCACATGAAGATCGACGACTGTGGCTACCTCTTGAGACGATTTTCCACCATACCAGCTCAAATTTAATTTGTTTTGTCTTCCCTGAAGTCCAAGTTGTCTCACCAGTGAACTATCCATCATAGTGACCGATGAGCCTTCATCCAAAAGAGCATAAGTCTCCACAACACAATTTGGCCCATAAAGTTTCCCTGGTAGCACTCTAAACAGCAATTCACTTTTTTCAGTTATGCTTGAGACACAACTTAAAACTGGTTCACCAATCGGACCACTATCAGCTGATAATACATTTGAGGTATTATTTTCACTTGAAGCTTTAGACTGATCTTCATTCAATAACTTGTTATGTTTCCTTCGGCAATTATTCACTTGACACTCTTTACGCCGGCGGCAATCTCTGCTTGAATGTCCTTTATTAAGGCATGAGAAACATAACTTCAACTTGTTCACTTCACTCCATCTCAAATGTTCTATGTTGTCCTCGGCAATGGGGACACTGTATCTCTTTCCGTTGAACATCTGATGTATAAACAACCACTTTCTTTTTTGACTCACTGTTGTTTGAGCGACTGGTACTTACACTGGTCGTTTGAATACTCCGTACCAAACTAGCTACACCTTGGAGCCAATTGCTAAAATCCATAACAGTGGGCCACTGGCGTATATTCGCTGCATATTGGGCCCAATCTAAACGGCGGCTCATGGGGAGCTTCTGCACCAACTCTTCCATCAAGGTTGGGTTTGACAAATGGTGATGCCCATTTGCATTTTCTAAAAAGGCGGCTAAATTTCTCACCTTGACAGCAAATGGTGTCAGCTTATCCACAGCATTCTCCCCAATAGGCGAAATTTCTCGTACTTGTTGCAGCTGGCATCTTATCAGCAATTCCGGGCGGCCATACTGTAATTTCAGTTGCTCAATAACAGTGGGAACATTATTTGGATGGATAAGCAGAGACTTGACGCACTCCCGGGCCTCACCTTTCAATGCCTTTTGCAAACGCAAACAATTTTCAAAATTGCTGTACAAATATGCGGCCGTTGAGTGATCAAAAGCAGATGAAAACATCGGCCAATCTTCTGGGATGCCATTAAATTCCGGTAGGTCAACAATTTTTCTCGCTATCGTCACTGAATTCTGCATCTGATACGGCGCTGGCAGCATCTGATACGTCGCTGTCGGCTGCTGTACATTTAGCGACTGTGCTGCTAACCGATGCTGCTGTTTTCCATAGCATGGAGCCACTGTGGCGCCATTACTTGCAAAGGAAAATGGCGATGGATCCCGACGATCTAAAATGTCCTCTGGTCCACTGCTATTGGAACTACCGGCGACACTGTTAACCGACATAACTGGTGCTGTGCTACTCGATGTCGTCATAGTTGTTGAAATGCTCAAGTTATTTGTAGTTGAAGCTGCTTTCAGGGCTCGTTGGGCATTTAAAAGTTGCGCCTGCAAAACATCGATTTGATGCTGAAGGCTTTCCATGGCTGGCTGGGCAACTAAATTGGAGCTGGACGTCATTACACCTGGCGCTGGAGTCAACGGTGGCGGTATATGCGACAGCAACAAATTAGGGCCAGGATTATGCTTACCTGACGCCGTCTGAATCGTCTCGGCAGTGGCGAAGAACACGGATGATGTTCCGGCAGTAGAGGAACTTGTATTGGGCTCCGGCGGCATATGGGCCACATTCACAATTTCATTTGTTCCGGCAGGCATGGAACTGTTGAGTGTACTTACTGAGGAGGGCAACGAATCGGCAATTGTCAGGTTCCGCGGGCTTCTTCTTGGAGGTGAACGCTGCATGGACATCTAAATGGCAATCGCCAAAAGGCAAAAAACAACAAAGTCGCACAAAGTTATGCGAAATAAAATTTGTCGCTGGCTGCGACCTGAGTTATTCCTGCGGGGATAGCGAATTTAACTCCCAATAAAACACGGCAATATGTAGGGTAGGAATAGTGGTAGGGTAGGGTTTATTTCTAAAAAAAATTATAATTATAATAAAATTAAAACAAATATAAAACCAACACTACTTACCGCAGTCTTTATCCCCAACAAACTGATTTAACAGCTGAACAACTGCTTTGCTGGAGCCCTACATTGTACTTGTTTACAAAACTTAACAGTTCCTTTCCAACACAACAAGTACAATGTAGGGACAAAGGGGGAACTGCGGTAAGTCGTAAACAAATGACGACAAAAAAAAGGACTTAAAAAAAAACTCAAACAAATGATCATTATGGGCAAACAATAATAACGAGTTAATGATCATAAACAACCAAATGATAACAATATGACAAAAAAAAGGGCAAATGAATAGAAACAAAAAATATAAGTAAATACAATAACAAACATGCGCATCAGCGACAATGGTCTGATTCGGGGAAAATTAATTGTCTTGATCTTATCTGTTATTACTAAATATCATATAAAAAATTATTAACGTTCAAATGTACTCTTCAGAAGAACAATAACGAAACTTGACCACATATGATGGAATGTGATCTCAAGGTTTAATTGCACAATTATGACGTATAGGCGTTTTAAGTACTAGTCGAATATTGAGATATAATTTGTTTATACCACTATACACTTCTATACAATATGGCTGGAGGTGGAATAAAAAGTGAGTCATCATGAGAGAAAGCACGAATTTATAGTCGGCAGGAGGCTTATTACATATAGTTTCTAGGTTCAACCCGGTGAGTTAAAGTATTCTACCATCAGCATTAGAATTAAATACTTTTAACACTTCGTCAATTTGAACACCTACCATGACATTAACATTGCAGGGAAAACTACCTTGAACCAACTATCGGTAAATTGAGTCTACATGACAGGTTAAACAGCGAAAGTCGTACGAAACCAAACTCCGCAAAGTTGCAATTAGCAGACATAACCACAGCCTATGCAAATAAGCTCGCTCCACAACAAAGATCCAATTTTGTCATACTCACATACAATCTGTCTTGCTTTATGGCGCAGAATGCCGGTTCATATCGCACGCTGACGAAAAAGTGCTGGGATTTTTAAGAGGAAAATGCTTCGTTAAATGTATTGTTCTATAATTGACAACGGCGAGTTTTTGATGACATATGGCTAACCTGACCAACCGTCCCTCTCTTGACGGGATTATCCCGCGTTTTGGTGTCTCATTGAAACAACGAAATAATTATATTAAAAATAACACGCATTATTTTATATATTTATCCAAAATACATGTAGTTTTATTTGAAACCGAAAAATTTCGCTTTTTATTCATTGTGTCTCACTTTTTGGCCACAACCAGTTGGTCAGGTTACTTTTGAACCACGAACTGTATGAACTATATCCCGACATTGACGTAGTTAAGCAAATCAAAATAATAATAATTCAGCTGGATATGCCATGGTATTCGTCGACGTACTCGACGAAAATGACCTGGTGGCAACGCCGTAATGAAAAGCTAGACAAAAAATTTGTGCTCCAGAAAATTATTTAAAAAAATAAATTTAAAAATAGTACAAACGTTCAAATACAATCAATAAATTGTTTTAAGCTAATAACAATTGACTGTAAATTGAAGTTTAAGCGTATAACTAAAAGAGGACCCATATAACAAAAAAAGAAAAACTCAAATCAACAAATGAACGATTTAATAATTTCTACAAGAATAAGAAGTTAAAGCAGAATAAACAAAAACATTATTTATTTTACCGCCTTCGTGTACATATATTGGTGTTGCAATTGAGACAAAAGTGAGTTGTGTGCAGTTGCAGAATAATCCAACCACTATAGCTATGGCAACTAAAGCTAGGGTGTATCAATGTCCGAAATGCAACAAAAAAGTCAAGGCCAATGAAAACAGCGTTGGGTGTTGTCTTTGTGATGATTTCTATCATATTGCCTGTGTCAAAATTACAAAAGAGCAACATTCATTTTTATATAAAAATGAAATGTTTTTATTTAAGTGCCCAAAATGTATTAGCAAGGAGCTAATTTCGTCCGCGGATAACAATGATGCCACAGACCAAAATAAAGTTACGGAGAAAACTATGAGCGAAGAACTTAAAACTCATTTTGCAGAATTTTCAGCATCATTTGAAAAGCAATATGAAGTTGTTAAGCTTGAAATGCAGAAAAATGTCCGTAATATTAGGGAAAAGATGGATGAAGTCATAAAAGCAATACAAATTGACATTAATATAAAAGTAGCGAAAATGGAGGCTGATGTGAAGAATTGTTTTGCCGTTACAAGCCAAATTGAAACAATGTACGGTAATAAGATACAAAAGTTAGAGCTTCAGAACGACATTTTGCGGAGAAGGCTTAACAGGTCTAATATTGTGGTGAATGGTTTACCGGATGGGATTCATGATTTAAGACAACCCATTGTACAGATAGCTGCTTTATGTAACATCCCGCTGAGCCCTTCAGATATACAGCATTGTTGATATATGGCCAAGGGGAAGTCTGTACTGGTTAAGCTGAATTCAGTATTCGCTAGAGATTGTATTATGGCCAATTATCATAAGGGCAGCCTGTTTCTGTGTGATGTCATTGGCGGCGATGTACGGAGTAAAGTTTATTTAAATGACCACCTAAACCAAGCTGCATCCAAGCTATTGTTTCTGTGTAGAAAATTAAAAAGACAGAATAAAATCAGGAAATATAAATTGGTAAATGCTGACAGACATAAGGTGGCAGTAATGAAGGCGAATGGTATGAGTGCTCTGGTTGATATAAACCAGTGTGCTGAATTTTTGGATGCTGGTAATATAGATGATGGGTCGCTAATGCCTGATATCGATGGTTCTGGTGATTTAAGTTAATATTAAAGCTCAATATACATCATTATCTGTTTTATTAGAGTAGCTGCAAATCAGTTTTAAAGTAATATTTATTATTTTGTATTTTTTTTTTAATTTTCTGGTACCTTGCTTTTTCAATTTTTTCTTAGATTTTTTTTATAATTTTTTCATAATGAATAATATCGGTAATATTGTTCATGATAATATATTTCTTCGTTCCCAATTATCTAGTTTAAAGGCAAATTTAAATATAGCGCATTTTAACTCCCAAAGCTTTAACATTAATCCAAATTCATCAAAGCTATCAGAAATTAGAAACATTGTTGAGGACAGCTTAATTGATATCGTGGGTGTCAGTGAGACTTGGCTAAAACCTTCAGTTTTGTCCAACGCCGTGAATTTATCTGGTTTTTCTCTCTGCAGGAGTGATCGGCCTCATCGTAGAGGAGGAGGAGTGGCATTAGCTTTGTCTGTTTACTTTTCCAGCAAGATTTATCCAGTAACTTTTTGCAGAGAGTAAAAAAAATTTTACGCTCTTTTTTTCTCTATTCCAAAAAGTAAACAGACAAAATTTTGTGAAATATTGCAAGTAAACAGCAACAAGTGTAAACAATTGAAATGACCAAGCCACTTGCATTTCGGTCGCACTGTATGTATGGACGTTTCTAGCATAAAAACAAATGTTTTTTATATTCTAATTTACAATAGACGTTAAAAAACAATACAATTTTAAACACTTACCTCTGTTAAATTTCAACTTTAATCTTCTTTTTCACACAAAAATATTGCAATCAAAATGTAAATAAAAAACAGCTGATCGAACTTGCAAAATCTTGATAGAAGAAATTCCTCCAGTAACATTTTGCAAGTTCTCTATCATCCAACTGTCAAAAAATTCTCTCTTTGGCTCTCTCGCTGCAAAAGTTTTGCAGTAAACAGACAACGTTTTGTAACATTTTGTACAATATTGTACAATATTGCAGTAAACAGACAGACCTATTATATGTTTCGAATAAATTATCTTACAACATTGTAACAATTATGGTGTTTTTGAGTGTTTGTTTATAGAGATTATGGCAGGAATTGAGAAGTTTTTAGTAGGTGTTGTTTATTTACCGCATGGTGATTTTGGAGCATTTGAATCGGAGATGTGTGATTTATTAGTAAGGTATAGAAACATTGTAATCATGGGCGACTTTAATAACAACTTATTAGATGTATCACAAGCCAGCAATGTCAGAAGGGTTTGTTCCAGGTTGGGTGTTTCGGTCACGCACAATAAATTTCCGACCCACTATGATACGTTTCATCTATCGACTTCTTTGATCGATTATTTTCTGGTTTCAACGCCTAGTAATGTTGTAAGATCTGGTCAATTTATTTGTCCGAGTATTTCAAAACATGCATTTATTTACATTTCTTTAAATGCATCTGTGCGTCGCAGTGAACAGTTTTTCGAATTTTATGACTATAATAATTTCAATATTAATGAACGAACTCCGTGACAAGGTTTCATCAGCGAATTTTCCGGAGATTTACAATACGTCAGATGTGAACGTGCAACTTAGTATTTTTATGCGCGGTTTATATGATGTTTACTCAGTTTTTAGGAAGAAGATTAAAATACATGTTGAATCTGACAACTGGATGAAATGCCCCCATGTTCGTTATCATGATTCCATGAGTGATCTTGCCTATGGGGCATTTCTGAATGATAGGAATGATAATAATTGGAAAATTTACTGTAAAATTAGAAACAGAACTAAGAACTAACTGGGGCATTTCTGAATGATAGGAATGATAATAATTGGAAAATTTACTGTAAAATTAGAAACAGAACTAAGACCATTAAGAGAAAGGAGAAGAGAAAGGCTGATTCTAGAATTTTTGATAAGAATATGCCCCCAAAATCCATTTGTTTAATTATAAGAAACAATGGGTTGATTGGTAAGAGTCCGTCAGAGTTAGCGCTTGCAGAGTCACTTGATGTTAATGATATGAACGTGTCATTTGTTAATAATCAATTGGACGTGCAGGAAGACGTGGAGAGGTTTTTACGATTTTCTTGTAGTGATCAGGGGTTTTCGTTCAGTATCATTAACTCAAGAGAGTTATTTGATGCATTTTCATCCATAAAATCTAATGCTGCTGGAAACGATGGGCTTTCCTTGAAATTTCTCAGAATTGTTTTTTCGTTTGTTACCAATTATTTTTTGCATCTGGTCAACACTGTTCTTATGGCATCTTATGGAAGACTGATAAAATTAATCCAATTGCGAAAAAATCAGATGCCAATTCTGTTCAGGATTTTAGGCCGATAGCCCTATTACCTATCCTGTCCAAAATTGTGGAACATGTCCTTAAGGAACAACTGCAAAGCAAACCTTTGCTGAATGACTGTCAAATAACTTGGCCGACCAAAAGTTGTGTGTTTTGCTTTCCCTAGATTTGGAGAAAGCGTTTGACAGAGTAAATTATTTCACTTTGATATACAAGCTATCTCAAATATACGGTTTTGGTAGCAGTGCCTGCAAGCTTATTTTCATATTTAAACGACAGACAGCAATATGTTTCAGTAAATAGACTATCGTCGACTGTTTTGGCGGTTAGGAGTAGTGTTCCTCAAGGTTCGGTTCTGGGGCCTCTTCTTTTTATTATTTTCCTCAATGACTTATTTGACATTATAGGTGATTGGTGCACGCCCTATGCGGATGATGTGCAGCTTCTATTTAGTGGAAGGTATCAATATGTGGACGTATTGAAGGCTAAAATTGATTAAGTCCTGCGCTCTTTAAGTATGGGGATGGTTTCGATTGAACTTAGTGTAAATGCTTCAAAGACCAAGGCACTGTTGTTTTCATCTTCTGCTGTTGAAGATTTGCAGTTGAAATATTGTAATGTTCCTATTGATTTTGATCGTAACGTGAAGTGCTTAGGTGTTATCTTAGACGATACGTTATCCTTCGATTTGCACATAGACGGTGTCATTCGTCATACTAATTTTGCGCTTCGGCAATTATACAACACTGATTTAATATCGCCACGCAGCATAAACGAGAAACTTGTACATGCTCTCGTTATGCCCAACATATTATACTGTCTAGAAGTATACTGTGGATCTAAAAACCAAAATATGGGGGGACTTCAATTAGCTTTTAATAGAGTAGTGCGCTATTTATACTCAATCAGACTTTTTGACCATGTAACTTCCTCAGTTAACCGATTCTAGGGTTGTAGTTTCTCAAATTTTGTATATTTCCGATCTCTGTTGTTGTTTTACAAAATGTTCAAAAATCAATATCCTACCTTTCTCACGAATTTGTTTAAATTTGGCCGTTTATCACGTACAAATCAATTAATATTTCCTAAAGCGAGGGGTTATATGAATAGGTCCTTTCAGGTGAGAATAGCCAGATTGTTCAACTTGCTTCCTTCTACACTACGAGTATTAAACATCACTAGCGCTACGTATCGCAAAAAGGTGCTTCAACACTTTGGAGAAATAACGCAGTAGTTGACAATGTTTCTTTACAATGTTCCTTTGATATTTTTTTATATTTTATTTTTGCCTTTGGAAATTGTTGATTCATTCAACTGATTAAATAATGTATACACTATTTTCAATAGAGCTTGTGTAGTTTTCTATTTGAATTTCTATTTTTTGAAAACACCTTTGGGAACTCTGAATTATTATTAGTCGTGAATTATATAATCTCTAATTTAACTTTTTTATCAACTAGTTTTTTGATCTCGCTATTTAATTAAAAGATATAATTGTTATGTAATTTCTTATTTAATGAAAACTGTAATGTGTGTTATAAATGGAGTAGTTCTTTTGTAATTTATTTGAATTGGCCGAAAGGCTTAAAATTACAAGTGTGAATAAATGAATAAATATGGCGACTAAGACTTTACTGAAAAGTCGAGGACCCCTACTTTGTAATTCGATTCGAAAATTAAAACTATTCGAAAGTTCTTTTCGATCCGTATATGAAATGGTACCATGAACAACTTTCGGATTGAACAAAAAGTATTACCAATACTTTCGGAAAATGTTTTGTTTTTGGTTGGCAACATTTCATGTCAAAATTATTTTTGGTTGTTATTGTTCATAAATAAGTTTTAGAAATATCCTAGATAAAGTAAATTATGGGTCCTGGGGTTAATTATTTCATTGGAAGGGTAAGGAAAAAAATTGAAATTTCCATAGTTCCATACTGGACTATGCCTTTTTGCACCATATTCATATACATTGAACATTTACAAAATAATGCGACTTCGGCAGCAGTCAACGACATAACCACATTCCCTACATTCAAAATTCATTTAGTGAGTGAAAAGCATTACTGTCGTTATAAGTATATGAAGACTCTATCTCACGAAGGCTCTAATAAACGAAGAAAGAGACAGTGGCACACAAATTCAGTGTGCAACTTTAAGTCAAAATAAGTACATAGTAAAAATATTTTTCTTTTAAATGGGCACGGCAATAAGTTGAAAAATACCATATAACATTGAATAATCAAATTTTTTAAAAGATATTTAGCCATAAAAATAAGTTTTTGCTACAAAAAATAATTTTTTTTCTTATTGTACATAAAAATTTCTTAATTAATAATATAAAATTTGTCTATTTTTTTATAAAAATCAAACATTTTATATCTTTCCGCTATCTCAAGAGCAACCGAATAAGAATCTCAAAAATCGAGTTCATTTCTGTTCGAAAATCGAGATACGTGGTTTAATCTTTCCGAAAATCGAAACTAGAATCCGACTTTTGGATATCGCTCATTCGAATTCGAGATCCATGGTACCAAAAATTCGGTTCCGTTAAATTTTTCTTTCGAAGCGAGTTACATAGTTAGGGCCCAGGTCGAAGTGCTGCCAAATGGAAAAAAGTATAATATCGAGCCGGTTGGAGAAATATGTTAGCTTCGTTATGTAAGTTCCCTAACTCCCAGAGTAACCGGTTTAATTCCAATTGTGGTAAATATCCTCAAAAAAGTAAAACTTATTTAAAAATATGAGTTTACAATTTTATTGTATTTTTAGAGTTGTTTTAATATGGGCGAGGTCTAATAATATATTGCCGTCGGTGATGCAATGGTAGTGTGCGCGTCTCTTGTGCATGAGGACTCTGACCACCTTAAATTTCTTTCGACGGCGGTCACCTCACTTAGTGACGGCGGCACTATCGAGTATTTAGCCATGAAAAAGCTTCTCAAAATACCGTTCGGAACCGGTGTAAAACTGTAGGTCCCAATCAGTGAGTGTAAATCTAGAATGCGCACAGCTCGCTGGTTGTGAGAAGCTCCCCCTAATCCCCTCGTGGGATGTAACGGGAAACCATTTATTTATTTTTTTTCTAATAATATATTGTACAAATACCAACAAATCACCATCATGTTTCCCTTAAGGCGTCGGTTATATTTGTTACTGCAAAAATGTTCACAGAATATCTTTGGTACGTTTCTCAATCTACAATTTGTGTTTTGATTTTATTTTAGCCCGTTGCTGAGGTGCCTTTCCGCATAGGCATGGAGTTGGACGATCTTCCTAGAGAGACATTGAAAACTCTTATATTCGAGGAAACACTTAAGTTCAAAGAACGACAACCGGATCAGCAGGCAGTGTAAAGTTAAATCTGGCTACTTTTTCAAAGCAGGCCAATGTAAACGGGCATTGTAAGCAGATAAAAGGAAAAAACAAATACGCGAATGAAAAGCAAACAGAAAACACATTAAAGAAGAAAACCAACAAACAATAACGTAACATGCATTTTTATTATTATTTTATATATATTTTAGTGATTATATTCAAAAGAACGATAATCTCTACAACTACAACATGTATCATCAATCTCATCAATGCGGTTTGATTCGAGAAAAAAAAAATTATATGATCGCCCTCCACTCCACTTCCCAAATCGATAAATATAGAAGGAAGCTACTAGCAGAGTAAAATAACTGACCGACTGATGCCACCGCGTGCGTGCTCCAATTATCTGTTGCTGTTGCTGCTGATGATGTTTCAACAGAAAAGTGCTTCACCTTCATTGTGATCTTAAACGTACATACATACATATATACAAAATATGAAGAAGAAAAACATACATAAATATATATGCGAGAACATGCACTTTTACAAATATTAATTGTACTATCTTTCCAATCGTATTAAAAGCGTTTCGTATCTCTTCTTATCACCCTATCATTTTAATTATTATGATTATATTATTATTACGATAATTTCTATCCACCTACATATACATACAATACTACATATATATATTTTAAATCTAACAATAAGATACAAAAAGTATTTCTTCCTTTTATTTTTATCTCGGGTTAATAATAATGTTCAATATAAACTGTGAGTGTAGTTAAATCAAATATGAAAAAAATATATTATTATTAATTATTATTGTCCTCATAAAAAACACAATTTATTTAAAGAAATTGAAAACTAAAATAGAAAAAAATTGCACACAATTTGTATTTTTAGAATTTTAATGAGAGAAACTAAAATATAAATATACACAATTACCGAAACACGAAAGTATGCCAAAAGAGAAAATAAACATAGTTTTTAATGTTTTGCAGGTCATGATGTATAAACAATTTACCATGTATTTACCTTACATTTTAAAATATTCAACATACACACCAACACAACCGACACTCAAGCCATAAACTTTCTTCTATAAAGAACTACAAGAAACATCTATCTTATTTAATTATCTCCCTTTATATTCGTGGCAGTTTCAAGTAATTTAAATGTTGTAAAAACTAAGATTTTTAACGTAAAATTTATCTTGATGTTATGCGTTATGTCTCTGTTTTTAAGAGACCGCAGAAAATAGTCCCCATCCTACATAACGTTTTATCATCCCGATATGATTTAACGCTGCTGTTTGATTAAAATATCTAACATAAGTGGATTTGAACTATTGTTTGGATTTTATTAAGATTGTTTTCAGCTGCCACTAAACGAAGAATCGATCTCAATCAAACCTTTTGTGTGTATTGCTTTATGTCTGAAATACGCGGTGGTGCAAAAACAAGCTTAAATAAATTAATAAAAACAAAACAAATACGGGTTTTACAATTAAATGGAAATCACAATTTATCTCCAATTTCCTCGTATAAAATTGGTACCTAAAATATCGTAATAAGACATTTCGTACTTAACCTTAAGTCATGAACAAACGTTGACTTTTTTGTTGTGTAATGACACGATATTGTGCAGAAATCCCAAAAATGCCAGCTAATTTATTAAAACCCTATTCTCGTTGAACTTACATTTTCAATAAATAAAAGCATAGTAATTAATTGTCTTTGTTAATGAAAAATATGGATTATTTTGTAAATAAATGCCTAGCAAGCAGCAGTTGTTTTGGATGAAATTTATATTATATTGGCTGCATAAATCGAATTTCTGAATGAGTGGAGTTAAATAACATTTTAACCCTAAGAAACAATTTGAAGAAAAATTTATTAAGCTAGTAGTGTAATTAATACCAGTTCTAAAACTAAATTATTGGTCCTAAAAATTACCAATGGTCATTTGCGCTGGCCTCAACGGGTGCAAGAGTATTTGCAATACCCTTCACATTTGGATATTTTGAAGTTTCCCACAAGTCACCTAGACATAAATTAAAACACATTTCTATGGAGGAGTATATGAATAGTCCTTGTGTTACTAAGTAAGTATTTTAGCTTAAAAATCCTTCTCGTGGTTCTCTTGTTGCTCGCACTTTTTGAATTTGTTGTCTATGTTAGTATTTAAAAATACTAGATAGTAAGTGCAACATAAGATGGGTTTAATTATGTATGACCATTATAAACGACATCGTTATGTCGATAATGATGGCTCATAGACCATTTCAAATACAAACGTTCATTAAACTTCACTACCAACAAACGACAATGAATTTGATGTCGTTTCTTAAATAATTAGCCCCCAGCTTGTGGCAATTTGTGGCAGTAGAATTGTTATTGGTGCATATCTGAAACTGATTTCTTACATGATATTGTTTCACTTTCCTAAATTCGGTTCCTAAAATTTGTCGAAGTATATTTGTATTTTGACTTTCACTTTACAGAAAATTAATTGCATCAAATGGTAAATCATGAATCATCATGGTTATAGCAGACGTTTTCTAGTTTTTCATGAAACAAGCAAAAAATCATAACTGCAGAAACGTTTTAACCACGAACATAAAAAAGTATAAAATTTCTGCAGAAGTAACATGGTATAACAAAAACCCATCCATGATCTTCTATCTTCCACCGTGAATTTTTTTCACTTATATAATCGCTTCACGCACCAGGATTCAGCAGGTTCTACATTCCACGTGGAATATTTTTGTCGAATTTATTTTCGAACATATGCACATGTTTTTTAAACATGATATCCAACCAACAAAATCATCTTTTGGGTATAATTAAATCAAAGTGGATGAACAAGAAGAATGAAAGTCAGAAAAAAAGCGGTGACAAAAACTAAATTTTTTGTAATTATTTATTTTTAATGGGTGTTTAATAAAAAATAAAAGTAAACAAAAAATTAAACAAAAACATGATACGAATTTGACACAAAAGAATCTTACAAATTGGAATTAATTCCGTATTGTCCTTTAGAAAACAAAAAATTTGTTAAAACTGAAATCACTTCGAGAAATCACTTTGGTTTCTAACTGGAATTGATATTTTTAGTTACTAAACACAAAACAATGTGTAAAAGCAGTTTTTGTGAATAAATTGTATTGCTTTTATGTTCATATAAAATTACACATTTTCATATTACTTCTTTTTTTATTATTACTAAGACCACCACTTTAGTTTTTTCCGTCAAATTAAAAATTAATTTTTAAAAGGTAAACAGAAATTTTGAACGAATTCTGTCACAACCCCGTAAATTATAATAAGTGAGATCATTACCACAATTACCCTGGAACTGTCAAATTCATGCGTTTGTTTTGTTTACTTTTATTGTTGATACATATACTTTACTTTTATTGACTATATTACAACCTCATGAGGTCAGACGTCTTACACATATGTATTAATTAAACAAACAAATTAAACAAATTTCAACATATTCTTCCAACTGGCTCTATCCTTCGCCTTTTCCCGCCAGTTGGTAACACCAAGGATACGGAGGGATTCTTCTGCCTGGTCTTTCCAGCGGATTCTTGGTCGTCCTCTTTTCCTGCTTCCATCGGGTACGTTATCAAAAATCTTTCGCGCTGGCGCATCTTCATCCATTCTGATAACATGGCCTAGCCAACGCAATTGGCACACTTTGATTCGTCTAGCTATGTCTACGTCAGCATAGAGATTATATAGCTCTGCGTTCCAGCGACGTCGGTACTCGCCGTTTTCCCTAAAAGGACCATATATTTTACGGAGAATTTTTCTCTCGAAAACTCCCAGGTGTTTTTCATCCGCTTGCGATATGACGATAAGTTTCGGAGCCATATATCAAGACAGGTAAAATGAGAGTGATATAGCTGGACTTTTGTCCGTCGAGAGAGGGCTTTGTTCCTAAACATCTATTTGCAAGCACAATTCTCCTATCTATCTCCAGGCTGACGTTGTTATCCTTGTTCACGGCGGATCCAAGGTAGACAAATTCATCTACCACTTCAAAATTAAATCGGTTGTCAACGTTCAAATGCGGACCAAGTCGAGAGGTTTCTCTAGTCGTTGACACCATCAATTTTGTCTTGCCCTCATTAACAGCAAGACCCACCTTCGCTGATTCCTTTTCGATTCTTGAAAATACTGCAGTAACCTCTCGCAAATTTCGCACAATGATGCCTATGTCGTCAGCATACGCCAGCAACATATGGCTTTTCGTGTTAATGGTCTTGTTCATATTTACTGCAGCCTCTGTCATTATTATCTTCATTAAGATGTTGAAGAGATTGCACGAAAGTGTGTCGCCTTGTCTAAGTCCTCGCTTGGTACAGAATGGTTCAGTGAGGTCTTTCCCCACTTTCACTGCTGATTTGGTTATTCTACAGAGGCGGATCAGTTTTGCCGGAATACCAAGTTCAGACATAGCTTCGTACAGTTTTCCCCGTATGGGGCTATCGAAAGCAGCTTTGTAATCGACAAAAAGGTACATATATCGTCACCTAAAGTTCAAAATGACGTAACAACAAAATTCCAAAATATTCTTTCTGATTGATTACGATATGTTTGACTCAAATACACGATTTGACAAAGTTTTAAACAGCTAAGTTCAAAATCAACGATTTCATTAAAAAGATTAACTAAATGAAGTTTTTGATAAATCCACATTTTTCCTTTGAACTGTAATTTTATATAAAATTTCGATGCCCCTATACATACAATTGACTAAACTACATATCCCCACAAACTTTTAGACACCTACGATCCAAAATGGCAATTTTATTCACAAAATTCCGTTTCTATATTTATCTATTTTTTGCCTCTCCTGTAAAGTGATTAAAATGTTGTTACGTCTTTTTGGATTATAGGTGACGATATGTACATTTATTGATTTTTGCCAATAAATACATATCGTCGGTGTGCTGCAAAAAGAGGTCAAGTCCACTTTTTTTGTGAAATTTACTTAATGAGCAAAAGTCATGAAGCAAAAGTCATAAATAAGTCAATGCCCTGTAAAAAAAATCCATGTCCATTTAAAGTAGTTTTGTAGTTATTGTATCAAAACAATTCATTCTTTGTCCAAAACAGCCATAAGTGTGGAGCAAAAAAGACCCAAGTGAACTTGGGTAATTTTTTTTCTCTATTTTTTCTGTAAAAAAAGAACAAGTCCTCAAATTCAAAGAAAATACACCCAGGCGAAAAATAACTATTTCATAGCCTGCATGAAAATTTGTTATAAGGGGACTTCCCAATACATTTGCTATGATTCGCTTTGAATTTGCATTCAGGGAAATTATACTTATTGAAAGCTTTTAATGTGAATAGGTTTAGTTTTAACTTTGCATTAAAAAAATTTATTCCAATAAAATTTGTGATATACATTTGTGCAATCCCAGTACATACTCCAAGAGCAATTTCCACGGAATCAAATGGTACTTCCTGACTTGCAAATCATTTGATGGCGTAGATCTTAAATTTAAGTTTGTATTTTATGTTTAGATATACAATGATCAATTGCTGGATGCAGTAAACAAAACATTGAAAAAGAATGGGATGAATCAAGCCTTGACCAAGATTTGCAGGCGAGGACGATGACGTGGATTATATTCATTAAAACAAAGAGTCAAGCGATTATGATGATGAAGAGGCCATGGTTTTGGAAGCACCACAAGAATCTACCCGGGAAATACTCCCTAAATAGGAAAATTAAGTTGGAAAAAAGTGTATCCAGAACTATGGATACGAAATTAAAGCATGGCGATATTACACGAGGTAAGAATCCAAAGAACTCAAATTGTAAAAAATTTCGTTTCAAATGCAAGGACAAATTTAGTGAAGAACAGCTATTAAAAAAGTGCAAGGACATTTTGTAGTTGCCATATTAACGACAAAAAGATTTTGTTTTAAAGGCGGTCAACGATACAAAAATACATAGGTCCCGAGTAAGATCCTCAATCAGAAAAGACAACCAAAACGCAGCGAGGTCATACTTTTTTTGAAAATGAAAACTCCAATGTACGGGTCCATCGCTACTTTTTTTGTGGAATGCTAAGTATTTCATATAGTACAGTTAGAACGGCAACTAAACAAAGGACCAACTGGAGTTTTTTCAAAAGAAGACGAAAGGGGCAGTTCAAAATCTGCGAATAAAACATCGGAAGAAAATATAATACGCATTAAGGACAAATGTATTCGTTATTCTTAGAAAAATACAAGAGTGACACGTCAACAAAGCTGCATTAATCGATCACGTACAGGAAAGTTTACGGTGAGTGCTACAATTGATCGTTCTTCCATCCAAAAAAATACCAGTTTAAGCATGCGAAAAATGTAAGGAACCCCAAACTGAAGAGTATATGACCCCTTTAAAGAAAAAAGTCGAATGTTCAGCTGCAAAATCATCATGGAGCCTAATTTCATGGCACGCACAGTCGGCCGTCGGTGTTGCAATGGTTTGTGTGCGCGGCTCCCGTACATGAGAACGTGGGTTCGATCCCTGCTCAGTCCACCTTTCATTTCTTTCGACGACGTTCACCTCGCATAATGATGGCGACACTATCGAGTACTTAGTCATGAAAAATCTTCTCAAAATACCGTTCGAAACCGCTGTAAAACTGTATGTCCCAATCAGTGAGTGTTAAAACTAGAAAGCGCACAGCTCACTAATTGTGAGAAGTTCGTGGGATGTAATAGGAAACTTTTTTTTTTAAATTCGACTTACAATCTGTATTACTAATTCCATCAAGTGATGTAAGATCAATGTACTACAACTACGTGCATACAATTTAAACATCTACAACGATGTTCCACCAAACGACGCTTTCTGCTATTTATGGACTAAAGCTGATGGTAAAAGAGGAAGTAATCGTGATTGTGTAAGTACTTGCATCAACTTTCACCGGAAAATAGAAACAATATTTCAATATTTTTTCTACGTTTTCCCAACACTAATTAACCAAGAAATCCCAAACGCAACGATACAGAGGCCCGTTTCAACATCAATCTAATTATTAATAATTGGATTAACCCCGTTTAGAATATAAGATTCTAATAATTATTGTTAGGTTCCTTTGTTCCTTGTGTGATTGAGTACAAATACGACCACAACGAAACATATAAAGAAATACGTGTTTTTGGTTAAGGTCGGCCCATAGATTTGAAAGAAGTTAACATCAATAAGGTGCATAACAGCAGCCTTCCTATAACTATCAAAAAGAAAAAGGATTTACTTAATCTGTACAAGTCAGGAGCCATTACGGACGAGTTTCATCACTTGTACAAAAGCTAGAAAACAAGCAAAACCACCAGAAATAAAGCCGCAGAACCCGATATAAATGATGATTCGGAATCAGATAAAAATTAATAAATTTAAAATAAAAACTACAAACAAAACATTTTCACAAAAAAATCCGTGTCCATAAAAAATATTTTATGTCAAAAAGGCCGATGTCCAAGATTCATTTTATTTTTGTATAAAAAAGGTTGAATAAATTAAATTGAATTAAATTTTATGGTTCCATCTTATTTATAAATGCTTTAACTATCAGATTTTAATATCGATATGGTTTTAAATCACCGGAATGGTTTTCTGCAAGCAACGATTTTGCAAATCACGTGATATAAAATCGCTGAGGAAAATGACGGTGAACGCAGATCACTTGCTTGTTTTATGCAAAAACTTTATTGTAAATGTTTTAATGAATTATTAGAAAATATAATTTGAAATGTTTTTTTTTTCTGTTTTACGGACACATAAATTTCACAATTTCTAAAAATGATGTTTATTTTGGTTCACATTTGTCCATCATTACTCTTCTGCTTTTCGTGATTTTGTTCACGGGAAAGGGCTTTACTTTTCGAGAATGGAAATATAGATGCCAGAGCCACAAAATGTTGGAGAAACATAATTAAATGAATAACTTCTATATAAAGGGTCCACCATCTAACGTTTTTTTTTTCAACTAGTGCTTATTTCGTGAATGGTAACACTTAGCTAATGTCAGATTTGACAGATAATTAGTTTTATCCTTCAGCTGAACGAATATGGTTGTGTATACGCTTGAACAACGCTGGGAAATATTGCGACATTACTTTGAAAATCATGGTAATGTTGCAGAATGTGTGCGAAAATTGCGAAAAAAGCCGCAGAGCTGATGTCGTTTGGCCACCTCGGAGCTGCGATTTGACACCGTTGGACTATTATTTGTGGGGTGTCCTCAAAGATAAGTGTTACGCCGACAAGCCAGAGACAATTGACGCTTTAAAGGACAATATTCGTGAAGCCATTGGTGAAATACAGCTGCACACAATCGATAATGTGCTTAAAAATTGGACCGATCATGTAGGCTACTGCATGGCCAGCCGAGGCAGCCATTTGAATGAAATTATTTTCCATTATTAACCGGAAGGATAGTACTTTCAAATAAAAAAAGAAATTTGAGAAAATATTCAGTAGTTTTTTTTATAGCATTTTCAAAAAAAAAGTTATTTGGCGGACCCGTTATATATCTTTCGTCCTTTTCCAATATCTTTCACAAATTTGTATTAAATATGACCACAAACATATGTTGTGAAGCAAAGGAAATGAGAAACAAAGCAAAGAAAACAACAAAATCAGCTTTTCGCTTGGTGATTTCGAAAACATAAAATAACGCCGAAAAATATAAAATCACGTGATTTTCAGAAAACCTAAAAATCACCGTCGTGATCTTATAATCGTTCGTGTTTTAAAGTCGTCGTGATATCAGAACAGGCCTGTACTTAAAGATTTGTCCAGCGGCCATAAGCTTTAAATTTTCAATATCCATAAGCACAATTATATGACGTTGCAGCATACCGACGATATGTATGTTTTTGACGTAGTGGTATACAATTTTTCACAAATGTGTCAATTCAACATAGAGCCTATTCGGAAATGCATCACTGTCCTGCATCTGATGCGCATAACGTTCGTAAATGCAAAGTCTGACAAAGCTGATGTATTTCCGAACACGCCCATATACTCTTTAAAATTCTACTGAAAATGTTAGTAAGAAAAAAATAATCTTGATTTATGAACAACTTAGATTATTGGATCTGTTTAATAAATTTGATATCTTTGTTGTTTACGTCATTTTGGATTTTAGGTTACGATATGTATGTGCTGAGTCAAAATGCCTGTTGCTTAATATTACAACACCTACTGCTGTCACCTCATATAATTTCATTGTTGTAAAAATTGAATAAACATCCATGTTCTATCTTCCACCATGAATTTGATTCACTTGACATATTCATTTCACTCAGGTGGATCCACCATGTTGTACATATCACGTGGAGTAGTTTTGTCGAACTTGTTTTGGAATATAAACATTTTTTTATACGTGTTTTTTATATAAGAAAAAATGTGATTGCTAACATTTGCGCACAACTGCGAAGGAATTATGCTTCGCATAATTAAGCCAAAGTGGATAGCCAAGAAGAAGAACAAAAAAAGTCTGATTACAAAAAATATTTTTTTAATCATTTGTTTCCATTTACTTCCGCTGTGACATAGGAAAGTGAAACCCGTACACGATAATTTTCGTGAAAGCGGAAGTTGGGACATGGTCTCGTGAAAGTGTTCCACTTTCAAACGGAAGATAAAACATTGACGTGTATTTTTTCATAACCTTTCGAATACACTTTGGCGACTGCTTTTAATTAAAATCTAAATTTTAAATTGTTAATTGAAAATGATTCAGTTCTTTGAAGGCTGGAAGAATCAACTTTCACCCGAGGGTTTTCAAAATCACTAGCGATTTGAAATCACAGTGAAATTCAGTACAGGTCTAAAAAGAAGGCGATGCACACTCGGAAACTTTTTTTCAAGATGATATGAAATAAACTTGTCATTAGTGATTTAAATTCGAATGTGAAATGACTGCAACAATTTCGCGATAATATAAGTTTACACAATCTTAAGTATCTAACAAGTCTACTTATATATGATGGTAGTATACATTGTCATAAATATCGTCCTTTAGTATGTAATTGTGACACCTCCGCCTTTTTTTAAACTTCGTTAACGAATGTGCTACGGCTTTCGGCTTATTGCAAATGAAGGAATAGCTTCTATGGTTCGCCAAAAATGTAGCGACTTCAAATCACAAGCGCACACCAAGGTTAACTGATATATTTTTCTTGAACGGAACATCAAAGCGGCAACAATGATGCACAACTAAAATTTAACATGTTTTATTTTTTTGTTAAAAACTCTCAATGTTTACGAACAATTTTCATTTGGCGATTTCGTTTCTGAGAAAAAAATTTTTTTTCTGCCCTTTGCACTAAAAGTTCGTTTGTGAAAAAAGTGGAAAAATTGTGAATTTTCTTCCCTCTCAGCGAGTCACGGCGCAGAATGTTGCCCGATATAATGGATAACTTTCTATCTTTTTGTATGTTATCTTAGTCCTTGATATGCTAATTTTGCAACCTTTTGTTTAGGGCCCTTAGATATTTTAAGCGGCTGAAGTTAAAATCGCTTAATCAGCGACAATAACAAAAAAATACAAAATGGGTTGGTGCTCTGTCGACCAGTTTGTACGAATTGATATCGCTTAAGGCGCTATATACACTGGTCGAATAAATTAAATAAGCTAGGTAAATAAAACATGCTAAAAACCCAAAAGGATAAATACTGTTGTAGTAAAGTACAACATTTCTATGTTCTTTTCTCACCCCAAAATGGCAACATTTTTTAAATGTCACCTCATAAAAAATTTTATTAACAATTTTCCTCATTTGCTCCTCATATCCTGGCGATTCAATACAACACCGCTTATTTAATTGATTTTTCGAAAATTTGGCGCTGCCAGACACTTCGATTTGTCTATATAATAGTTATACCCCCCAATTTCTTTTGTTTTCGTGGTGTATTTACACACAAATTTTAACGCACAAAACGAAATGCCGTTGCTTTTTTCTTGTTGGTTGGTTTGAAACATTGCCTCTATCTGGTATTACTACTAAATCAACCACACGAAACTTCGTAAATTTACTGAGGAAAATAGCTACTCTAGATATGATTACTCTATGTGGAAAATATTAATGAAATTGCATTTCTGCGTTATATGTTTTGCCGATGCAGCTCAAAGCATTATTTTAGATTATGAAAAATTTTGAAAGTTGATGTTTATTGTCGTTTTACCGCCCTTCTTGATACCAAATAAGAATGTAATCGAAGTTGTTCGCATCACTACTACCATGTTCACAAAATTGTTTGGTAATATTTTGTCAAATTCGTCACTAAGATAAAAAATTACCGACCAAGTTCATGCTCATGAATGACAAGTCTGTGGTTCGCTTTAGACTGTAAAAACATGGTCTAAATTTTCGAATCGTAAGTGAAACGCGTGAGCTCCAGCACATGACGAAATAAGTCGTGCTATTTCCAAATCGCATGTGATTCGCAAACAGCGCGATTCTCATCACATGGCCGCCTGTTTCCATGTTAATATGCAGATATAGGGCCTGATCATGTAAGTCACTTTCATATTCACTGTGTTTTTCGACATTACCTTTTGCCCAAATTAAGGGCCTGACAAATAAGTCAGGTGGTCAACAAATATTAGAGCGTAATTTGGCGACTATCGTAAAAGAGAAACACGACACTATTCACTCCCGAATTTTTCTCTCACGTCATATCTTGATTTATTTCATACTTTTTACAGACTTTATGGGGACTTCGTTTTAAATTTTCAAACGAATAAGACGTATAAAAAACTAATATAAAATTTTGAAAATATCGGAAAAATATTTACAAATTCATACATACACATATTCCGCCTTCAATGAAGAAAAAAGCTAAAAGTCAAGATCCTGGATAGCAACGCATTCTCAACAAAGGTCCCATATATGGAAGATATTCACAAAATGGACAAATCAAAGGACGAGCGCTCTAATTTCAAAATAACATCAAATGTTCGGATTAAGGATGGAGAATATTCAACAGATGGAATGAACAAACGGACGAACACGGTACAAATTTCAGGAGCAAAGGTGAAGGAATTTGAGGAAATCTTAAGCAAGAATTATGTGGCAGCAACAAATGACAAGAATTCAACTGACATGGATACAGAAGAAGCAACAATCAACAGTCCAGAATTTCAAACAGTAAATTGCAAACGGAAAAGAAGAAATATAGACATTGTGGATTTATCTTCTGTGAGTACACAACACATTAGGGACGACACATCAGACACTACATCACAAAATAGATTCCAAATATTAGAAGATTTAATTATAGAAGAAGGTCAGGATGTTCCTATAGTTGAGAATCATAAGAACACGAATAAGTTAAAAGAAAACTTTTGCCCTCCCATATTTTTAAATAATGTAAATATACCACATTTAATTCAACAACTTAATGCAAAAAATATTACATTTAAAATTGTTAATAAAAACAAATGGAAGAGCAAATTATACCTAAAAGAGTCTTCAGTTCATTCTGAAATGATGGCTATTTTAAGAAACGGGAATATTGATTCTTATTCATACACTCCTAAAGATTTGAAAAGGATATCACTAGTTTTACGAGGTTTACACCATAGGACAGAGTTAGAAGACATAAGGGTAGATTTAGAGAAACACATCCCCAACACAGTTGAAAAAGTTTCAAAATTTATAACAGAATATAGCAAAAAACATAATATAGACACAGGCCTTTTTTTAGTAACATTATGTCCGGGAAAATCTATTGGGGATTTAAGTGCGATTCATATTATTTTGAATCAAGAAGTATCATGGGAACGCCCCAAGGTGAATTTGAGAATACCTCAATGTTGGCGTTGCCAACAATGGGGCCATATGTCGAAAAATTGTAACAAACCTTTTGTTTGTGTGAAATGTGACGGGAAACATCTCCCGGGAAAATTTACATTTGTTTCGAGCGAGGACAACCTTCCCTATTGCGCTAACTGCGGAGAGAGGGGGCATCCTTCAAGCTATAGAGGATGCAAGGTTTATACTGCGTTTTTAAAGAAAAATGAGAAACTGAAAGAACAGGCCTTACTTAGGAAACGCCAAGCTTCATCCAGAGTTGCAGATGCAGTTAAAAGTTGCGGTTACATAATTCAGGGACAATCATTTGCGAGCTTATTTCAAAACTCACCGGAACCCAAATATAAATCGGAAAAACCTCCAATTATAGCGGAATTTTTAAAAATTGCGAATATTATCTGCAACACACAAACTCTTGAGGAAAGAAGAGAAAATTTTGTGAAATGCTATAAGACATTGTCGAAAGAAGAAGCTGTATGCCAATGTTTGAAGTTATTGGATGAAGTTAAAAAAAATTATGAACCGTAATTATTTTACACTATTAACTTTTAATGTAAGGTCTCTAAGAGAAATGAGCAGACGAGTTGAATTACTCAACATCTTGAGAAGTAATGACATTGACTTTGCATTTATTCGAGAGACACACTTACGGGATATTCACCGGGTTAATTTGGATAATTACTTTTTTATAAGAAACGATAACTTACAAGGAATTGGTATGGCAATACGTAAAATTTTTAAATTTCAAATAGTGAAAATTCCAAACTTTAATCTTCCAAACATAACGGTTGAAATAGAAGTATCTGATAATGGAACAAGCAAAAAGTTCCTCGTTTCTTCACTATACTTTCCTTGCAACTCTCTTCGAAACGATATTTTTGACGGTTTGTCATCAATTTACCGATTTTCAATGGACTAAGTTATCCTTGGTGGGGACCTTAATTCTAAACATGTCTCTTGGGGAGATTCTGTTAATAATTTGAATGGATCAGCTCTTTTTAACTGGCTTCAAATGTTCCCTTTAGAATTTGTAAGGATTTCAGATCGAACACCTTTCCCAAATGGGTTATCATTTCTTGACCATTTTATTGTAAGTTCCAACTTGATTAATCTTGACTCTTAAAATATTGATGTAACTAGTTTGCCAACATTTTCAGATCATTTTCCCTTAAAATTGCATATAAAACTACCTCATTTCGACCTCATTATACGATCTCCACGAATGTTTAGATCATTTAAACGCGTAAATTGGAGTAATTACAAAGAGGATATTATTTTATCATTATTGGAAAATTATCCAAATGCCGAGACTAACCTACCCAATAATGATATTGACTTGTATATAGACAAATTTACGGAAAAGATTATTCAGGCAAACTTATCTCATTCTGAACCAATTGAAATAGGTAAAAAATGTTTCAATGTTTCTCAGAATATTAGAAAATTATATAAAGTTAAGTACAGATGGCAAAGGGAAATGAAAAATATATTCAATAGAACATTAAATCGTCTCGATGCGCAATATTTACTGTTATCCAAACAAATTCAATTACTGAACATTATTATTAAAGAACTAGTTCGAATTGAGCAACAGAATACTTTCAATAGAAGGGCTACGGAATGTTAGACCAGGTCCTAGGGCTCACAAATCCATTTATAACATTTTAAATTACAAAAGACAAAGTAATTTGAGAAAATTATCAGTCGATGGCTCCGTAATCTCGGACAAATCTGTATGTTTGGAAAAGCTTCGAGAATACTTTTCTAACATATATAGGGACTTTCCAATTGGTGATACTGAAAGAATTGATCAGTCTATTTCTGAATATATTTCTTGTGTTCCGAATAATATTATTTTATTTAACTCACAAAATACCGCGCTTAACTTATGTAACGATTCAAATCTAGTTGCATTATCTGATTTGGAAAATATTGGTGGTAATATAAACAATAAAAAATCATATGGACTGGATAACATCTGAAATTACATTATTAGGAAACTTCCTACGAAGGCACTTGAGTATTTGATGATAATATTTAATAATTGTATAAGCAATTCATACTTCCCAAAGGCTTGGAAAATTTCGAAACTAGTTCCAATTAAAAAGAAGGCAAGCAGTAACGACATAACTAATTTGAGGCCTATTTCTTTACTATCAAATTTGGGTAAACTCTTTGAGAACATCATTAGAATTAAAATGGATCTGAATATGAATTGTCCATACACATCGAATTACCAATTTGGGTGTAAAAGGGAACATTCGACAACAGATGCTCTTTTGAAATTTCACAACGATATAGTATGCAATTTACGCATTAAACAATGTACGGTTGCATACACATAGGGGCATTCTCTTCAAGATGATTCAATTGGGGTTTAGACCAAGTATAGTTAAATTGTTTCATAGTTTCTTTTCAAACCGTTTATTTTGTGTACAGTTTGATGAGCTTTTTTCAAATCTTGGAAATGCCTACTCCGGTGTTCCTCAAGGGTCTATTTTGGCACCACATTTATATAACTTATTCATGAATGACTTTCCTCACAATGATGATAATTCTTGCGGATTGCTTTATGCAGATGACTCTCTTCTTTATTCTCATGACGAGTCTCCCCTTATAGCTTTAGATAACGTTAAACAACATTTAACGACGGTAAAACACTTTTATGAAACTTGGGGTATCAAAATTAATATTTCCAAATCTGAGGCCATTTGTATTAGAAATGCCTCCGGAAAGTGCAGGTCATTTGTTGTTCCGGAAAGTAAAAGATTGAAATTGAAAATTGACGGTATGGAAATTCCATTCAAAAATAGCTTTAAATACTTGGGCATTGAATTTGACAAATTAATGAAATTTAATAAACATGCACGATGTGTGATGAACAAAGCGTACAGAATATTAAATATATTTTCAAGAATTCTTCTAAATAAAAATTTACCCAAAAATACCAAATTTCTTCTATATAAAACAAGTATTAGACCAATATTCCTCTACGGATTTCCAATTTGGTTTAGCATTTCCCCAATAATTATGAAAGAATTGGGTATTTTAGAACGTAAAGTTTTGCGTCACTGTGTAGGCAAATACTTTGAATCTGAGAATAAACGATACTCAAATAATGTAATTTATAGAGAGTCGCGAATAACGCCAATAGGTCTATATGTCTGCGATATTTTAAATAGATTCATTTCTAGACTTCGTGACCACCCAATTCAGATAATAGTTGATATTTTCAATAGGCAACAACTTTATAGTTGGACGAATACGAACTACTTATCACCAATTGGATACCTCAACGAAAGTCCACCAAATTTTGATACAAATGTGAATATTTGTTACAATTTCTATTCAAAATCAATAGCGGGAACCCAAACAAATAAACAAATGGTGTCCCATAACATCCCATGAAGGGATTGGGAACCCATAGAGGTTAATATAATATTTTTCCATTTGTTTTTATACGTCCCTATATATTTGTTAAGTTTAATTTCTACATTTTATATATTTTTATATCTGCATTTATTTTTATATACATTTATTTATATTCGAGATAATACAAACTCTCACGTTATTGTAGTCCCGGGAGCAAGGGCGTTCTCATACATCATGTTGTTCTAAAACATTTCTTGACACAAAACCTGCAAAGTATGTAACTGTTCCAAATTTATGTTTTTAAGATAATACACGATTCTTAAATATTGTCTTCTAACACGATTCAAAATAATTCAATGTTCTTAAAAAGGCTCAATAAATTAATTAAATTACAGACTCTATGTAATTTTACTTACACATTGTTGGTATTTGTATAGTTATATACTTATACAATAACATTATCAAAACACTGCTCGTATATTGAAATATTCAATGAAGAGAGTGAGCATAGAAACTTAACGATCCACTCGAAAATATGAAAAGTCGACTTTTCGATTATTTCAAAAATATGAAAAGTCGACTTTTAATCGGCTTTTCGGACATTTCAAAAGTATAAAAAGCTGTCGTTTTGATTATTTCAAATATATGTATATAAGAACAGCCGACTTTTCAACTTTAAACCATAGAGTAATTCATATATAGAGTTGACATTTGTATTATCTGACGTTTCCTTTCACACTCTTCGTGTGAATCACACTGTTGACTTAAATTTCACTTTATTTGTTATCTTTTATTGTTTGTTTACATTTGTGTTGTATTTAACACAATAATTTTAACACCCAAAACGAAATGACGATTTGTTCTGGTATTATTAAAGCAATTCTTTCCAACATCAAACGTTCATATCACACCAGGCCAAATGACAGACATTTGCTGAGCGAGGTAATTTCTCTATATAGTATGTATTACTGTATAATTTCAACCATGGTACAAATAAATGGTAGAAGCACTAGCCCAGCTGATTTGAACTTTTTTCTGGAGTGGGTATGAGTATGTTTTTCTCTTATGTCAAAGTTTGTTTACATTTGGTTGTCTGCAACTCCCGTTCGCCTGCAACTGCTGTTTTTGAAAAGTTTTCTCTGTAAAAATCACTTAAAAACGTTTTAATTTTCACACTTAAGCACTTTCAGAATATCAAATAAAACACAATCATTTTCTAAATTGCACTTTTTCCAATTTTGACAACAATTTCAGTAGTTTTCTATCAGCAGACTTGACACAATACAGACACTGAGCAAAAACAAAATGTCTGTTGTTTTTGGCTTGTTGTATTTGCATCTACCATTATATTTGTACCATGATTTCAACTATACTTTTCGAGAATTTAAGGCATAGATTAATGACGTATAGAGACACCAACTCTCTCAGTAAATTGATGGCATTTGGTGTGTTGCTGTAATAATACCAGATAGAGGCAATGGCTCAAACCACCCAACAATAAATCAGCAACGGCATTTCGATTTGTGCGTTAAAATATTTGTGTAAATACACCACAAATATATACTAACAATAAAATATAACAAAAACGTCCAAAATACGTTTAAATTTCATAGTTTTTCATCAAAACGATATAAAAAAAGTAAGTACAATTTTTGTAATTCCACCTGGTGTAAGTCAATTTACATCAAATAACTCCATCGCACCGACCGCATATAGTGTGAATAGTGTGAAAGGAAATGAAATTGTCAATTGTGGTAAAAAGGAGACAAAGGGGGTAGGACTTTAAAAGTCGTATTGAATGATTTTAAATACGATAAAAATACTGCATGTTGGCAAAAAGAGTAAAACTACAAATAACGAGAAAATTAGTTTGGAATGATTAGGAATGTGCTCAAAATTGTGATTGTGAGAAAAAGCGGGGCAAAAGGGGTAAATTTTCAAAATGCGGGAAAAATCGTTTGGAATGATTAATAATGTGGCAAAAGTTGTGAATATGGGTAAAATAGGGCCCGGGTAAAACGTAAAAATTCGAGAAAACCCTTTTGGGGTAATTAGGAATGTGTTATAAGTTGTGAATAGGGGTAAAAAGGGGTAAAATTTAAAATAACAAGAATTTTTTTTGGAATAATTGGGAATGAGTTAAAAAGAGTACCCATATAGTACAAAGGGTCGAAAACATGGTTAAAAAAATATAAAACTTCAAAATGCAAGAACAATTATTTGAAATGATTAGGAATGTCTTAAACATTTTAAATGTTTGAAAATGTGCAAAAACGGTAAAACTTCAAATAGCGAGAAAATTTGTCTGGAAGGTTAAGGAAGGTGTTAAAATGAAGAAGAGATTATTAAAAATACAACCCAGCGGCGGAATTTGCGAGGCCTTCCACGAATAAGGCATGCGGAATCATTCTTTGGTAATGCCCACTTTAATAATGCCTGCGAAATGCATGATTTTATAAGGCTTCCACAGGCCTGTTAAAATAATGTCAGAAGACGCTGTTGTTCATGAAACCCTGTCTTTCCACTTGTTCGCAATTCGTCGTTGCAAAATCATAACATCCGATAGCCCCGTAGATAAAGCGTCCGATTGTAAGTTCTAAGGTCGTGTGTTCGATTCCTGTGGCTGCAGAATTTAAAAAAAATCATTTATAAGAATTACAGTTGGTTAAAGTATAAATCTGAAATATGAAGCTAATTTCCACATATCGCACCCGTTCAACAATACTGTATTAACTCAAAAACTTCAAAGTGTTCAGGAGAGACAAAAAACTGTTTTCTTAATGCTTAAGGAATTTTCCATTAACAAAAGTTAGGCAATATTTAGAAACCCCATCAATTATTGTATTGCACCACATAACCTTTTTATTTGTTTATTGTTTGCAGATAGTGTTATGTATTGTATTTTGCCAACAAGATAAAATAAAAAAATTTTGAGTTAATACAGCATTGTTGAACGGGTGCGATATATATTTTTATTTTTACGTACGTCCTTCTAAATCTACTCTTTTTCCAGGCCTTCATAAGGCCTTCTAGTAGAGAGGGATGGAAGGCCTTGCCTCCCAATCTGACGCAATGTTAAATAGAAAGGAGGAGGTAATGTGTAGGGAAGGCCTTCCGTATTTTAAAGAAGGCCTGTTTGGTCATGATTTCAGGCCTTCCAGGTCATGACTTCCGCCGCTAGGAAAATGCTAGAAAAATCTTTTGAAATGATTGGGAAGTGTATTCAAATAGTCTATGGTGGTAAAAGGGGCAAAAAGGGATCAAGATTTTAAATGCGAGAGAAACTGTTGGAATAACTTGGAAAACAGTGCATATCGCTAAAAAGGGCAGATAGTGGCACAAATTCAAAATGCGTTCGGAATAATTCAATAATATAATATTCAATCATACCAAACTAATTTCCATGTCATTTGAAGTTTTGTAATTTTCCCTTCTTTTTATCTGCATATACTATTTTTAACACAATCTCTATCTTCCAAATGAGTTTGAAATTTTAACATTTATCCCGAATATTTAGATTTACCCATTTTACTCTCATATTATATTTAAAATCAAGATTTTTCTCCCATTTTCATGTTTTAACTTTTTTAAGCACAACACACCATTTTTAACAAATTCAAATCATTTCATGGAATTTTTCTTGCATTTATAAGAGCTCCAAAACCATTACAAACTAATATTCTCGTCACTTAATGTTCTACCCATTTGGCCTTTTTTTTTACCCACATACACTATTTTTAACACATTTCCAAAATTAAACTAATTTGTTTATTATTTGAAGTTTTACCCTCTTGTGCACCTTTAACGCTCTTTTACCCACATGCAATATTTTTGATATATTCCCAATGATGACAATTATTTGCATTTTAGCCAATTCACTATTTTTAACACATTCCAAACGATTTGTCTCTCATTTTGATGATTTACTCTTTTATGACCCTGTTTTTAATACCACTACTTAAGACGTTTCATTCTTATAGTCGACCATATTTTCTAGAATTATTAGACGATCTCTAGACTCAATCATTCCAAACTAATGTTCTCGTTCGAGTTTTCGGCTCACGAGCGAAATTTGTACCTACTCTGTTAGAAATATATAATTCTTTTAATATAATCACCTTTATTACAGTTGTGACATCTTGTGACGACAGTTGAAATCGATATTTGTGTAGTCGTTATCGATCACTAACGACGACTGTCGAAACATATTTGGTATTTTGTAACGAAACGACTCTATTTCTGTCGACACAGTTTTTGATAACGACTTGAAGAAAACTAACAATTTTTTTAATTACAGAAATTCCCAATTTTATTTTTGAATTATGGATTAACAAATTTTAACAACTTTTAATGGCGGACGGAAACCCACAAGGAGGCTATGCAGGAGTGTTCCAGAGCAGTATCCGCTTTATACGTATGGCGAGTATGTATGTATAAGTAAGTGCAAGAGTCTGTCTGACGGTAAATGCAATGAACAAAGAGTTCGTTTTAATCCTAATTTGTTGTCCTCATTTTTAATAATTTGAACTTATACAAATAGTTAATGAAAAATAATATTGGGTATTTGATTAACATCGCTTATAGGATCTCCAAAGTCCCACGGTCACTGCCCTGAATAAAATTTAGCTGCTGGAATTGAGTTCCTTCAGGGATAACTTAGAACTACAGACTTCGGTGTCTTCAGAGTCAAGTAGATGCAGTAGATGCATTGCCTTTTCAGTGGTTGTTTTCTTGTTGTGACACATAGTACGTCTGCTCTGCGCGCTTTTATTTTACTCTCGTATACTGCGAACAAGCGGCCGCTAACGATACGTACAGTTCAAATTCTTTAAGATAGCCGAATGGTCGGTCGATGGTGAATTAGATGAGATCATTTCTTGCTCTCCATTTCGTCTTTCTCCACAATACATGCACCTCTGGGTAAAGGCTGCATGTGCCTCCATGGAGAGCTCGTCTCAATTCACCGCTTAATAACTTTCAAATCGGAGTCTTTAAGAACTTCAATAAGTTTTACCGAATTAAATAAAATAATAGAAGTACATATGTAAAATGTTCTCCTTCTTTCATTCACTGCGATTGACAACCTTGTTTATGTTTTTAATAAGTTATCGATAAACAGTCGACGTCGCCTCAAGACAGTTAAACCAAGATTATAACTTTTTCGGGATTATAAATGCCAAACTCCATAAGAAAAAACGCCGATAATCCCGAAAATGCGTTAATCTGGTTTGGTGTAAATGTCGTATTATACAGAATACCAAACTAGCGTTGATGTGACGATGAGGTTGACACGAAGTGATGTTGTACAAGATGAAACGAAGTCGATGACTACAACTGTATCCACTTTTGTTTGCCAAAATTATCGAAATGTGAAAATTTCGGTCGCAAAAAATTATCAAAACATAGTTTTCGGAAGATATAACTTTGGCATAAGAAACACATATATGATTTTGCTTACGAACGTTTCACAAAGAGCTGAGTACCAAGCAAATGAAAAGTGAGCGAATTTTGTTTGCTTATGTTGTATGTTATTATCATAGAGTAAATCATACTAGAGAGAATATTTGGCTAATCTGACGTTTCCTCTCACACTCTTCTTGATGCGGTCGGTGTAATAGAGAGATGTTTGACGAAAAGTGGCATACACCAGGTGGAATTACAATAACTTCTTGTTTTAATTTTTCATGTCGTTTTGGTGAAAAACTGTGAAATGTAAATGTGTTTTAAACTTTTTTATTGACTGTTATTGTTAGCATACATTTGTGTTGTATTTACCACAATAATTTTGTTCGTTCTTTTGAACCATTGCCTCTATCTGGTATTAGTAAAGCAATTATTTTCAACATCGAACGTAAATAGGTCTGTCTGTTTACTGCAATATTGTACAATATTGTACAAAATGTTACAAAATGTTGTCTGTTTACTGCAAAACTTTTGCAACGAGAGAGCCAAAGAGAGAATTTTTTGACAGTTGGATGATAGAGAACTTGCAAAATGTTACTGGAGGAATTTCTTCTATCAAGATTTTGCAAGTTCGATCAGCTGTTTTTTATTTACATTTTGATTGCAATATTTTTGTGTGAAAAAGAAGAATAAAGTTGAAATTTAACAATGGCAGAGGTAAGTAGTTAGAATTGTGTTGATTTTTAACGTTTATAATAAATTATAATAAACAAAACATTTTACTTCATGCTAGAAACGTGCAAATACACAGTGCGACCGTGCGACACATATGCTAAAATTCTTTTGCTTTGTTATTTCAATTGTTTACACACCGATCAGCTGTTTTCTTGCAATATTTTACAAAATGTTGTCTGTTTACTTTTTGGAATAGAGAAAAAAAAGAGCGTAAAATTTTTTTTACTCTCTGCAAAAAGTTACTGGATAAATCTTGCTGGAAAAGTAAACAGACAAAGCTAATATCACACCAGGCCAAATGTCAAATTTGGTGAGAGAACTATTAGGTCTACTATAAGCACTAGTCTATGGTTATTATAATCTGATACATAGACGAATAAGAACAAGAACTTTCAAATTCATTGGTGATAATTTTGTATTCGTACATGAAATTTGAGCGAATGAAATGTGATTGTATATTTTATGACCAACAACGGCAGAAATAAATATATTAACTTGTGTAAGAAGAAATCATAAATTGAACATTAGGTCTTTACAATACACTTTGGCTTGGTATCGATCTTTTTAGAACTTTGAACAATATTCTTTGTCTTAATTTTTTTTATTAACTGCATTTTGAATTATCACCATAAATCACATACACTTTTTCTACTACAGAAAAATACTTACTTATCCGGTTTCGGACAACCCCGGGGGGTTGCTTTTTTTCTCCAGTTGGAAATACCAAGTGTACGCAGGGATTCGTCAACCTGATCCCTCCAGCGAATTCTTGGTCTTCGAGTTCGGTTTCGAAAAATACATTACATTTATTTAACTTGCTTTGAATTTTTCTTCGTACCGATATAGTGTATTTTTTCTTGCGAATCAAACCAATTTGATTAGTAATTTTCTAGACTACAGTCCAGAAAATGTAAAATTTTGGGTGCATTTCGTTTGGTATTGAGTAGTACAAATCGCGACTTTTACAACTCTAGATTTATATTGGTACTATTTGTGTATGTGGTCACATTAGATGTGTTCGTTTACTTTCCCAACAATAATTTGCAAGATTGTAGTTTGAGAGAGTAAGAAAGGTTTTTCGCTCTTTTTGAAAATTTACAGAAAAAATAAACGAACAGCATCCAACAAAAATTTGCAAGAAAACAGCTGATGAGTTTATGTTTGTCCCAAAGTCCCTGGACATACCATTGCTACTGCTACAGTTGACTACTGTGGCGTCGTCGGCTAACCAGAATTTGCGGAATCACTCTGCACATCAATATTATTCATATTAGTTACAAATTGCTATAAAATATTAAAGAAAACAAGAAAAAAAACAAACATGATTCTACTTACACCCGATTTTAAACAGGAGTTTCGGCTCACTGTTCCTACACAGGGGCTTTGGCTCTATCTTGCAAATTTTGGTTGGCTAAAATGTACGTTCTCTAGCTCTCTTTTGCTGTTTTTTTTGGAGTAAACGAACAGAAAACTAGCAACAATTTGCAAGAATTTGCGGGTAAACGAACACACTTTTTTACGAACACCTTTTTTAACCAAAATCAAAACATTACGTCGATCTGGCAACAAAAAACCGAAAAGTCGAAAGCAAAAGTCGACTTTTATACAACATGAAAGTCGATTTCGACTTCTTCTCACAATAAGTCAATTTATAGATCCCTAGCCGTGATTAGGCACCTGTTGTGATATCACTGCGGATATGTGAATTATTTGCCCTGACAATTTTTAATTTTTATTCTAAAACGGGTGATTAGAAATCAGCCAGTAAAATGGAAGCGGTTGCAAATCGAATGCTATTTTTTATACGATATTAATTTCAAGCATTAGAAGCATTATTAACAAATATAATTTAGAGTACTCTTCATTTATTTTAATAAAACCACAAAACCACGCAGAAATACTACAAATTGGGTTGGGTGGGTTGAAAACCGAGAGTGATTTAGAAACAGTGTGATATCAAAACTGTCTCTCTGTGACATGTTTGACCTGTTAAGAACTCACTTTCATTGAAATTTTTTTTAATCAATTACAATTGATTTTTGATAACAAACATGATACATAATCCATCAAGTGTAAAAAAAATCTTTCAAACGTTATACGTTATATGGCCAGTAATCTTATGTTTCATGCAATTGTAATATGAACTACTCAGAGGCCAATTGATCTAACTCCACGAAACAAAAGGTGGAGAAAATTTGATAAGAAGTACTCGTTCATTTGGATGATTACGCACAAGGGGCGTTTAAATATGACAGGATTAAGATGTTTTAGTTTCAATAGCATTACTATCTGAACAGTTTTAAAATGTGAAATTAGATCAATTGGCATCTGAGCTCATGTAGCGGTACCAGCACCAGTTTATAAGTACTGAGGAACTTATTCTAAACTAATTTTCAATATACTTTATTATCAATTCTTGTGCTGATTTAAATTAAACAATTTTTATTGTTTAATTAAACGTGAGAGTCACAAAAACAATTACAATTTGCGATGTTTAATACGTTCTACCAGAGTTGGGATTTTTAACACTGTTTTAATAGAACTGAAAAATGTTTATCACAAATTCGCAACAAAATAATAAATTCCCTTTAAAAACATCTTTGTATTAGCGAGTAATCAACAATTAATTATATTATTCAAATTTGTAAATAATAAAAATCGATACATCACTATTATCCACTCGTTCTAATTATACATAAATAGTACATACATACATAGGAAGCAAAGTTGTTACAATGCGCGAGAGGCGGTCGCTAAAGTGGTATAGTAAATTAATTATTTTTTTAATTGACAATTTATTCAACTATGTTAGACATATTTCAAATAAATTTATTTTTGCATAATTATAAGATATTATATTTTAAGTGGTACAATTGGTGTATATTAAATATAATCTGTATTTTTTTGAAAACAGAATAAAAAAAATTTCTCTTTGTCAAATCGTTGTACATGTTGGCGATACTCTCGTATTCCAATTGATGAAATTGTTAATTGTCGTCGTGTCGTCATCTCATTATCATTGACGTCATCATTATCGTCATCATCATGCTCATCTTGGATGTATCACTTTTTATATCGATTGATGGCATTATACATATATAATAAGTAGCACTGTTGTACGTACATTCAGTTTGTATTAAATTTAATTAAAATAAAGATTTTATTCATAATTATTATAAATTATGATTGTGCTAACTAATATTATTGTATTTAAAAAAAATCAAATTTCTCCGATCATGTTATATTTCATCTTAAAATTTTGAAAAATAAAACTTCAAAAGAAAACACAATTTATTTTTATTCAAACAAAAACGGTGGTAATTATTCTGCTAGCATGTCATCAATTAACAATATTTCCGATTAGCGTTGTTCTGCCATTCGATTGAGATTAAACGCCCGTACTAAGAACAACATTTTACATTCCATACAAAACAAATGCCTGCGAAATATCAACGAAATACTTCGGCGTGTGTAGGTAGTACTATGTTGTTCACAGGAAATATCAGCAACATGTATCGATCAACATTTTAATGTTGCTAAGAAAATTGCAGCGATCAATCAAATCGAAGGAAGAAGGAATCAACGTTGTCAAATGTCTCTCAATTTCTCAAAAACAGAAATTTTTGGATAAAAAAAATTACAAACATTAAAATATAGTCGTCATCACTGATATGCTACTGTTATATTTCCCAGTCAAACAAATTCAATATTTTTCACACGAACGATCTTAGTCCTCAGCTTAATGTATAATGTGCGTTGAGACGTCATAAAAAATACTTCACAATTTCTAGAACCCGATCAATTCAATGCATACAACAAATATTTCTAAGCGTAGCTCTTGATGTGAAATAACTGCCCAAGATTGCTAAAACTTTGAATGGAGAAATATTTGAACCCACACAAATGTTATAACCCTCTTTTTAAATTGACTGCTCAGCAAGCAGTTTAGGAACAAAGCCCTCTATCGATGGACAAAAGTCCAACTATATCAGACTCTCATTTTACCTGTCTTGACATATGGCTGAAAAACACCTGGGAGTATTCGAGAGAAAAATTCTCCGAATTAGGGAACATAGCTAGGCGAATCAAATTAGGCCAATTGCGTTGGCTAGGCCATGTTATCAGAATGAATGAAGATGAGCCAGCGCGAAAGGTTTTCGATAACGTACCCGATGGAAAAGAGGACGACCAAGACTCCGTGGGAAATACCAGTCAGAAGAATCCCTCCATATCCTTGGTGTTACCAACTGACGAGAAAAGGCGAAGGACAGAGCCAGTTGGAGGATTATGTTGAAATTTATTTGTTTAATTAATATGTGTAAGACGTCTGACCTCATGAGGTTGTAAAATAGTCAATAAAAGTAAAAAGTACGTGTATAAAAAAATAACGAACATTTCATGAACCGAAAATTTCGCTCACTTTTCATTTGCTTCGTACTCAGCTTTTCGCCAAAATTTCGTAGACAAAAGCAATTACAGGGTTGTTACGCCACAGCTGATTCGAACGTAAACAATTGTTTGATAATTGTTTGGGACCGGAATTTTGACATTTCGATCATTTTAATAAGTAACACTACGTGCGTAAAAAATTAAATGGAGGTCGTAGAGGAATTATAAATTCAATATTTGCAAGGTAAGTCAAAGATAGGTGGTAACTCTCCGCAACAAAATTATCCGTTTCGAGATAAATGACAACATTTCTTACAAACATTTCGCAAGAACTGTATACGGGGCTTTAACCGGCGATGGTGATAATAGGGGTAAGAATGTATTTTATTTCGTTCGGGTCTTTTTAATTGGACTGATTTCACCTTTTGTACTGCGTGAGTTATTTAATTCTTTGTTTGTTTTGGAGTTTATTTAATTTCCATTGGGACTTATTTCATTGCGCCCGTGTAAGTTTTGCCAGTCTTCTATCCGACGCATCCCCTGGTGACGGTTAGGGGGGAGGGGATTTCTAGACACGCTGTCTGGGTGACAGAATGACCCTCTGGTATTCCTTACTGGTATTCCCTAAGGAATGTCAGTATGAGCCTCAAAAAACGGAAGTATGGAAAGACGTAAAGAAAAGATAAAGCTACTGGTCAGGGAGTAATGACCCCAGTACCGGGCGTAGCTGGTCCTCACCGGAGTCATGCGCCGTCTATATCCAGCAATCGAGGTTTTTCAGGAGTGGGTACCCTGGCCCCGCTTGTAGCAAATGTGGGCAGGATCTTCTGAAGGATCGGTCGGCGCCATTCTCGCCCTCAACAGAGGCTGAGAAAAGGGTCCGATCACGGTAGGAGCAGAACACTGCGAAATTTGCGACGAAAATGAAAAAGAGTTCCCCGTCATCCGTACATCTTAATAGTATGATGACAGGGGCAGGTACGATAATCACGGGGACAAATCTATGGGGGAAAGTCGGGGACATAACTCGCAATTTTGTCATGAGAATACCCAACTTTGAAGTTCGGCGGACAATGACGACGATAAAGGAAACGGAGACGATGATCAATTTTACTGAAGGACTAATGAGGAGAACACTTGAGGGTGAAGGATGTAACACTTTTGAAGGGCGGCGGAACATGGAATGCGGCAAATTGAGGGAGAAGATGAGGACCATACGAACCGGGAACTTGTGAAAACTGAAACTGGAGAGGTTAAGGGAGATCGACATCACATACATGAACATTGGATTCCCAGGCAGAGTAAATGGATACTGTCACTTGAAGAAAATTTCAGTCTCAATAGTGGGTATAAGTTTCTCACCGGTGCACATAATCGCAGACTTGGTACAGTACATACAGACAATGGATGATGATAGTAAAGAAAAAAGGTGAACAGGTCGAAAATAGCCAATATGGTGACAACATGGGGATGATCAATTGGACTGACGACTACTGGAAAATGTATAATTGGCATATTTTGACAAACGGGAAAATTCTTGGTAACACAAGAACAAAATAATTATAACATCAGCTAAAAAAGATAACAAAACAGTGAAATGTACAGACTTATATAAGGGAAAATGGGAAATTATTGTATGATAAAACAACTTCCAAGACTAGCGTAATGATCCAAGCGATAAGCTTCAATGAAAAAATAACCTCATGATATCGAGCTTCTGTAATCTAGACCACATGGAAGGACAACGTCAGCGCTAACATTGGACAGCTTACCAAAAATACTCAAACCTGATGTCTAGCCACATACATAGGTGGAATATTGTAGAATATAATAGGTCTGCCTGGGTACTTTTCCAGTAAGAAATATCCAGTAACTTTTTTGGGAGAGTAAAAAAATTTTACTCTCAGTAGAAAATATCACAAAAAGTACACAGACGACATCCAGTAAAAACTTGCAAGAAATTAAAATCAGCTGGTTCGTAAACAGCTGATTGCAATGTAAACAACTGAAAAGACAACAAAAGTACTGAATTGAAAATGAGTAGCGATAGACAACTCGATGTGCAGTGCTCGCCAGGAGCATTTAAGAGGGTTCAAGATGGTAAGTATAATGATGTTACAAATTAAATATTTGGAAATATATTTTTCCGTTGCAGATGAACAATACAGGCAAGCTGTATCACTTCAAATGACAGGGATAGAAAGCTACGACGCAATTGTCTTTTCCCCAAACGAAAATGCAACAACATTTTATTTATAATAATTGCATATAAACGTTAAAAAACAACACAATTCTCAAAATACTTACTTCTGCCATTGTTCAATTTCAACTTTATTTTGTTTGTTTACATAAAACATATGATTCAAAACAGCTGTTGTCAAAATAAACTCTCTCTTACTCTCTCGTTACTGGTTTTTTGGTGTACACAGACAACATCCAGTAACAATTTGTACAAATTGTTACAAATTATCAGTACGCAGACAGACCTAATATATACAACTTACGACATGGCAAACTCGCGGAAACTCAAGTAAATGTTTGACAACATCGCATTGGACGAATAATATCATAGTTACCTTCGGTGTAATATCACTATTTCCCGACATGCCGACGTATCTGGCTATGGGGAACATTGAGTGTGAATGGGACAATGTGGGAAATAGAGCGCACATTTCAGGGTCGAATTTTATTCGAATGCTTTGGTTCTGCCTTATTGAGAGCGATTATTTTGAGTATGACGACACGGTCTACCGACGAACATTTCGTATGCCAATGGGGAATCCACTATCTCCGACGATAGCGGATATAATTTTGGATGGTTCTAGGGAAGACAAGCAAAGACGAAATGGGAATATTACATTAGTCGTAAAGTGTGACATACTTGCAATTGATAGGGGAGGGGATCTTGACATGATATTGGGTACGTGTAATAACACCGACTAATACGGACAAAATCAACTCTGTGCGCTTCATACAAAATAAGCATCTCGACAAAAACGAGACGAGTCAGTACAAGCAGAGCAACAGCCGAGAGCGGACGAACGATACAGTCAAAAAACAACGCCAAGCAACGCCATTGATAACCACAAAACAGAAATAAAAGTCAATGTTAATAGAATTTAATTACATTTAATAAACTTAAATAAGCAAACAATATAAAATATTTGACTTAATTTTTTATTCGCCGCCGCCGTCAACTACAATTCGTTTTTTTGACTCGTTCTGTCTCTCTTGGTTGCCGTTGCGTTCAATCGGGTCAGTTTTCTTCATTTGGTGCGCTTGCAAGCGTGGTGCTGCCGGGCGCCGATTTTGCTGCTACGGCGGTTGAATTCGCTGCTACGCAAACGCAAAGAAAAGACTGGAAGTATTTGCCTTACCACACGCCGACTCATATCCACTACAATTGCCGTTATCGATTTGCCTTTGCCTACGACTTTTTTGTTGGTGTTTGTGAAATCTGCCATTGCCGTGCAATTTTACCACCACTATCGCCGCTATCAACCTGCCATTGCCGTGCAGTTTACCACCACTATTGCTGCTATAGATTTTCTTTTGCCTACGATTGTTCTGTTGGGGTTTGTGAAATCTGCCATTGCCGTGCAATTTTACCACCACTATCGCGGCTATCAATCTGCCATTGCCGTGCAGTTTACCACCACTATTGCTGCTATAGATTTTCTTTTGCCTACGATTGTTCTGTTGGGGTTTGTGAAATCTGCCATTGCCGTGCAATTTTACCACCACTATCGTCGCTATCAATCAGCCATTGCCGTGCAGTTAACACAATTGTCCTGTCTAGTTTTGTCGTGAAGTTTGCCACTGCCGAGCAAGGAAGGGAATAACGCGACAAAATGACTGATGAAAAGAAAAACTATAATTTGAGAAGTTCGAACAAAGAAGAATCGCCAGAGGAAAATGTCAATGAACGCCCAGAGAAGGAGTATTGCAGTGGGGACTCAGATGATACCATAGTGGAATCCCCAGCACATCAACCAAATCAAATGGGTGCGATTCTTTCTTGCCTTGACGCATTGAGAGTGACAGTCACCGATCTCCAAAGAAGCCAAAATGAAAAAACAGCTGAAATGGATTTGTTACGCCAGCAAGTGCAGACACAATCCTCACAGTCAGCGACTCCTTATGGTAGTAATGAGCCAACCGTACAAACTACAAATAACATTGTTCTGGAGAATGTAGGCAATGTGAAGCTGTACGATTTGCCGGTTTTTTCGGGGAATGCCGAGGAGTGGCCGTTATTTAACGCCAGCTTCAAGGACACTACTCAGGCATTAGGTACAACAATCGACATAATTTGATGCGCCTTCAGAAATGTTTGGTTGGAGCCGCCAAGGAAGCAGTTACTTCGATGCTTATATACCCACAAGACGTCAACAATGCAATGGAAGAATTGCAATTTCGATTTGGACGACCAGATATTTTGGTGAAATCCCAATTGCAAAAAATTCAACAATTGCCAGTAATCAGAGAAAATAAACTGGATGAAATAATTCCATTCGCCACGAGCGTTCGAAATGTCGTCGCCTTTTTGGAGTCTGCGTGTTGTCAGCAGCATTTGGCCAACCCCTTGCTGTTAGAACAGTTAGTATCAAAACTTCCAACGAACAGACAATTTGAATGGGCATCGAAAGCCGCAAACATAAGGCCATATCCGACGGTAGTAGAATTCTCAAAGTGGCTAGGAGAAGTAGCCAGGGTGGTATGTCTAATGCCAACTTCTGTTCCTGTGCCAAGCTCATCTAAGACCACTACACCACAATTCCAGCCATCAAAACGATTTTTGCATGTCAATGAAAATGCTCCAAGAACAACATTAAAGTGTTTTTATTGCGGTGATGCACATTTGATTGCAAACTGCAAAACATTTATGGAGAGTTTGAATACGAGTGAACGTTGGGAAAAGGTGAAGCAACTTCGTTTATGTTTCTCTTGTTTGTATAAGGGCCACAACTCCTCAGAATGCCGCAACAGGAAAACCTGTGACGTAAATGGGTGTAAACGCCATCACCATTCGAGTCTTCATGAAGAACAAAATCGATTTCCATCCACAAGTTCATCAAGTGATGGTCAAACTGTGTTGAGTTGCCGCTTGAATAACACAGCCTCCGATAAATTATTCAAAGTATTGCCAGTAAACATTTTTGGGCCAAATGGAGAAATTAAAACGTTTGCAATGTTCGATGAAGGCTCATCCATTTCTCTACTAGATGCAGAGCTGGCCAATTCACTAGGACTTCATGGACAATCTGACAACTTGACATTGCAATGGTATGGTGAAAGGGTCACCACAGAAAAATCAACCAGAGTCAACATTGAAATTTCCGCAGACTACACATCGAGAAAATACCAGCTCAAAAATGTTTACACCGTACAAAATCTTAGCCTCCCTACACAGTCATTTACCAAATCAGAATTTCAACATATGACGTGTGTACCCATGGCGGATTATGAAAATGCCAAGCCTACCCTCCTCATTGGTCTCGATGCTGTTCACCTTAGCGTATCCACAACGATAGTTCAATCCGGCACCAATCAACCGGTAGCCGCCGAGACGAAACTTGGTTGGGTGGCCTATGGACCGATAAACGCACCAATCAATGCAATGCCAAGGGTGCTCCACATGCGTCATGAAAGGTCATTAAAGGAGTTGGACAAAGTTGTCGAAGAGTACTTTTCTGGTGATAGTGTTGATATTAGCCCAACACCTAAAATGCTACTATCCGAGGATGACACTAAAGCCCGCGAGATTTTGGACAGGTCTTTTACTCGGATTGACAAACATTTTGAAATTGGTTTGCTTTGGAAGCAAATGCCGCCTACCCTTCCAAATAGTTTTGAAATGGCAAAAAACCGTCTGTTGGGTATCGAAAGAAGGATGAGCCCTGATGCAGTATTTGCTGAAAAATACAATGATGAAATGAACAAGTATTTTGAAAAAGGTTACGCCAGAGAACTAACGGAGAATGAAATCACATCATGCAGTCACCCGATATGGTATCTACCCCATTTTGGTGTGGTTAATCCACACAAACCTGATAAGTTCCGCATCGTATTTGATGCCACCGCAGCCGTCCAAGGAATTTCACTTAATTCTGCACTTATGAAGGGACCAGAACAGGCTAAACCACTATTTGCTATTCTGTGCAAATTTAGAGAAGGAGTAGTCGCTGTAGCTGCAGATATCCGCGAAATGTTCTCGCAAGTTAAAATAAGAGCCGTCGATCAACATGCACAGCGATTCTTGTGGCGAAGCGGCAATTCAGTTGAGCCTATAAAGAAATGTATAATGACATCGATGATTTTTGGCGCAGCGTGCTCACCTTGCTGTGCAGAGTATGTAAAAAACCGCAACGCATTGGAGCATGAGAAAGAAAATCCAGAGGCCTTCAAAGAAATCGTAGAAAATCATTATGTGGATGATTTCGTAAGCAGTTTTGCAAATGAGGAGAATGCCATTGAGATTTGCAAGAAGGTTGTCAACATTCACTCTGGTGCCGGTTTTGAACTTAGAAACTTTGTTTCCAATTCAAGGAAACTGCAAAATGTTTTAAACAAAGTACCAACACATACAACCAACACTCTTAACATGGAAAGGCAAGCCACGACGGAGAAAGTTCTTGGAATGTTCTGGGACACAGAGATTTCACCGAATCCCTGTTTCACCGAATCCCTGTTAACGTTCTTAGTGGTGACAGGCCTCCAACAAAGCGGGAGCTTTTGGGTATCGTTATGGCAGTTTTTGACCCTTATGGCCTGCTCGCAGATTTTTTGATATTTTCGAAAATTCTTATACAACACACGTGGAAATTAAAAATTGGATGGGATGAACTGATACCACAGGAACTGCAGGACAAGTGGAAATATTGGTGGTCTGAGTTTGGGAAAGTTGTTTCCCGTAGCGTGGACCGCAGCTACTCGCCATTTTTATCTCAGAGTGCAGACATACAACTTCATATATTTGTCGATGCGAGTCAAGATGCTTTTGCTGCAGTCGGGTACCTCCGTATTGGGTATGATGGGAATGTCGACGTTGCCTTTGTATGCGGGAAGACACGTTGTGCTCCTTTAAAACTCACGTCGATTCCTCGCCTGGAACTGTGTGCCGCAGTATTGGGAACACGCCTGAGCAAATTAATCCGACATAGCCACAATATTCCAATTTCAGTAGTTACATTCTGGAGTGACTTCATTGGATAAATTCGGCTACAAGAAGATACAAACCTTTCGTTGGACACCGCATAGCTGAAATTCTTGAAACGTCAAAAGAGCATCAGTGGAAATGGGTCCCAACGGAACTTAATGCCGCTGATGTAGCCACAAGGCCAACAAATCCTCCAAAATTTGTACAGGACAGTCGTTGGACAACCGGTCCTCCGTTTTTGCTGGATAGTGACGACAAGTGGCCGCACGAAGTCATTGAAATACCTGCAGATCCACTCGAAGAAGACTTGAAGCCATGCCTCTTATTAAAGGCCCAAGCAAGTATAAATTTTATAGAATTTGAGAGATTTTCGTCTTATTTAAGGCTTAAACGAGCGGTAGCGTGGAGTTTGAGATTTAAGCGGACAATGCTACGACGCGTTAGAGACAAGGCAAAGAATGAAGCAGTACCTGAACATCTGCCAATAGGTGAAATAAATGAAGGAGAGCAGCTTATTCTGCAAACGGTACAGCAACAAGCCTTCGCCGAGGAAATCAGTTTGTTGAAAAGTGGTCATCCTATTGCCAAACAAAGTTCCATTTTTGCTCTTTCGCCATACATTGATGACCAGGAAATAATCAGATTAAGTGGCCGTATTGATGAAGCATTATGCCTCCCCTTTGAAGCACGTCGTCCAGTATTGTTGCCACAGAAACATTATGTCTCTGAACTCATCATGCGTTTTTATCATGAAAAACACCACCATCAAAACTTTTCTTGTACCCTGAATGAATTGCGTCAGAGATTTTGGATACCTCATGTCCGATCTGTTTTGAAATCTGTACAGGGAAAATGTATGAAGTGCAAGATCAGTCGTGCAGCTCCTAAACCTCCACAAATGGGCCAACTTCCTTCGGATCGTCCCACCCCATATGTTCGCCCTTTCTCATATACTGGTGTCGACTTATTTGGACCCTTTACCGTGACTGTGGGACGTCGCCACGAGAAGAGGTGGGCAGTAATCTTTACCTGTATGACTGTTCGAGCGGCACATATTGAACTTGCTGAAAATTTATCAACCGATGCATTTATTATATGCTTGCGCAATTTCGTAAACCGGAGGGGAACACCCATACGCATAAGGAGTGATAATGGCACAAATTTTATTGGAGCTCAGAGAGAACTCGTAGAGGCTGAAAGATTTCTGGATGTAGACCGTATTGCCGAGGAAGCAACAAAATTCAATATAGATTGGGTTTTCAACTGTCCAGTGAATCCGAGTTCAGGAGGTTGTTGGGAGCGCCTTATACGCATCGTGAAACGTCTACTAGCACATACTTTAAAAGAAGTTTCCCCAAAGGTGGAAACTCTGCGGTCCGTGTTAATCGAAGCTGAAAATATAATAAATTCTCGCCCACTTACAGACGTTGCTCTTTCAACTGAAGACGATGAGCCACTGACACCCAATCATTTTTTAATGGGTTGTCTAAATTCGACACAAACTCCTCACCCAGTTGATGAGAAAATATGCCTTAGGAAACAGTGAAGAATATCTCAGAATTTAAAGGATCGTATGTGGAAACGTTGGACCGTCGAATATCTCCAACAACTTCTCAACCGTCAAAAATGGCATGAGAAACCCGTTCCAGTGAAAATAAACGATGTGGTCTTAATTTGTGAGCCCACTTTAGCCCGAAGCATGTGGAATAAGGGACGTATTACAGCAGTTTTTCCTGCAAGGGATGGTCAAATCCGTCTGGCTGAGGTAGCAACGGCCACTGGTATTTTACGTCGCCCTGTCAATAGACTAGCCGTCTTGGCCATCGATGGTGAATCCCCAAGTGATTCACGGGGGGTGGAGTGTAATAACACCGACTAATACGGACAAAATCAACTCTGTGCGCTTCATACAAAATAAGCATCTCGACAAAAACGAGACGAGTCAGTACAAGCAGAGCAACAGCCGAGAGCGGACGAACGATACAGTCAAAAAACAACGCCAAGCAACGCCATTGATAACCACAAAACAGAAACAAAAGTCAATGTTAATAGAATTTAATTACATTTAATAAACTTAAATAAGCAAACAATATAAAATATTTGACTTAATTTTTTATTCGCCGCCGCCGTCAACTACAGTACGTTTAACTCATATCACGACAGAGTACAATTTAATGTTGAAATAGAGGAAGATAACTGTATTCCCTATCTGGACAAGAAATTATGTCGAGACGACAATGGGATTATATTCAACTGGTATGCGGCACAGACGTCCTCAGGGAGGATGATGAATTACCACTCCACCCAACCTAGAGGACGGAAAAAGAATACGGCGTACAATTTCATCCGGCGGGTACTAACTCTAGGCCACGAAACATTCGGGCAACGAAATAGAACCGAAAAAACTCAACTGACACCTGATAGAATAGGGGAAAACGGACTAGTACGTGATACACATTAGAGAGTCTGCGGACGTCGACTGCATCAGCTCAAATAATGATATTGCTCTGATATTGCATGGTGTTGCAAGTCCATAATTGTACACTTTACACAATTCTGCTTGCCCTTTATGTTATTTATTTATTTTATTTTTGATATAAATATAAATCCGCATTCCAGTTAATGTAATATACATACATAATAGTAAGTTAAACTGAAAACCATATAATAATATTGAAAAATATTGAAAATGATCCAATAAAGTCTGCCCTGAATGTGTTGTCATGCAAACAACGTACAGTCGGGTATAATGTAGAATAAATTCTTGTATTGCCATTACACTGAAATTACCAAAAACCCACACAACTAACAATTTAGTTATCAAGATAAGTAACCAGGGTGTTCCACGGAATCCAAGGGTGAATAGGCGCGAAGCCGATTCGGAAGGCGAGCACTTCATCGGAATCAATCGGGCAGTAGGGGCTTGAAGAGCCGACCCCAATCTAAAAGGAAGCTGAACGTGGAAGCATACCTACGCAAAGGTAGCCAGAAGATAATACCGGGATGATCTCTGCCATGCATTCATTGACAGGTAACTAATTCCATGTCAAACGGAACAGTTTTTTCTTGTTTTCTACGATTATAATGAAACTTTAGGCATTGGTCATTTTTACCGAGTAGATTACAACAGTACTCACAGTTTTTCAAAAATCTAAAAAATTTAGTCAATAGGATGAATCGAAAATCATCTTTTGTTTTCATAATGTTATATTTAAAGTGTTGCAATTTTTTTCTTATGTGAGATATAAAAATACTTTTTTCTGTTTTTAACAAGAAATTGCTTGAAGTTTGAAAGAAAATTATTAAAAAATAAAATTTTTTTATTTTTTTCTTTTTTTATAAATTATTTTTTTTAAATTCCAAAAAAAATTCTGAAAATAGCTAATAGTGTCAGTAAGACATCCTATCAGTTTAAAAGTGGTCCATTTTGTACATTTTCTCAAACAATTAAAAACGAGAAAAAAGTCGAATTAAAAAATTCTACCCTAAAACCGCTTCTACATTAGCTAATATTTTGTTTAATAACTTCAGTTTGTACAGATTAAAATTGTATGAGTAATCTTTTGGGTTAGCGCGGGCGGGTTAACGGAGTTTAACCTTCGGAATGCGTTAATCTTGTTTGGTGTAAATGCAATGCAGCTATGACCTATTTATAAAATAAACGCGCATGTGCCTGCCTCTACTTTTACTACGTTTCAGTTTTCTAAAGATTTCATATGCAATAAAACCATTTGAAATTCAAACATTTCCAAAATCAGCTGATGCATGTAAAATTACAAGGTAAAATTACAAGACACAGTGATTGATATACGATTTCTGTAATCCATTTTATTTTTGTACTCGTATCACATTGTTTTCATAAAAGGAATTTGAACGAATCGTCAGAAACTTATTTACAAATTTATTAAAGATACATATGAAGAATGAATATCCTAAGTAAATAACTCATTTGACTCATATTTTTAGAATTATTTAGGTGTTCGTTTTAGCCGATTCATTCGTTCGTGCAAATTTGTTTAATGAAAACAGGCATTTAATTTGAATTAATTTTATTTTCAGCACTTGCAAGCGACACATTTTCGACAAATTTACGGCGAAAGTGGAAATTGACACACAAATTGCGTGAAAGTGTTTTACTTCCACTAACAAGCGAAAGAAAGCACAGGGGTGATATATTGAAACCGCTTTTTAAGGCCCTAGGGCAATTTTCGCCATCCAGACAAATTGTTTATAATTTAAGAGGCCAAGCAGACAAGCTGGTTTTTAATATTTTCCCCACAGTTTTCACCCAAGGTGGTCAAATTTAGTCGTTTTTAGAAGACCGCTTAAAGCTGAATTTCTTCTAAAGTTTGATCAGATTAGTATTGTTTTGTGGAGTTCATTCAGTGAGCTCATATTTTGTCATCATTAAAGACGCGATAGTAAGTCATCACCATTTTGAATACGATGTATCGCCCATGTTGTGCAGTCCGTGACATTTTATTTCACAAAATATATTAATGGGTCGATTATCGATAGCAAACGAAACTCAGTTGCGTTGCCAGTTGCCGAAAAGTTATTACATATGGCAACTGACAACTGACAGTCAGCAACTTCAGTTGCTTGATAGAGGTTATATTGGCAACCACGAATTTTTGATTGCTGTATAGTTTTTAAAACAAAACAAAATGTTCAGGTGAACGATAAGGAGTCAAAAGCTGTGGTTCTAAAGAAAATCCGAATTTGTTGTTGTTAAACTTTAATTTTTATAAAAATTTGTGCATAATAAATACAATATTATTCATATAAAATAGATCCTAGTAGCGGCAAAATTGTCGGAGCTCGGACAGCTCAAAACTTATGAAAAAACCAAATTAAAGAAAAATATAAGAACACGAAAAATATATTTTTGTTGTCGGACCTATGGGGCCCACAGGGTTCAAAACACGAGCCCAGTTAGAGACTGATAGGAACAGGCAACTGTGGGTATTTTTATCCCAAATTTAAGGGTGTCTTTATTTTTGTGTAACGGCATCTGTGCACCCAGATAACCCCAATTTACCATATTATAGTATGTCTTGACATTTTGTGTGGGTGTTCAAATTAAAGGGAATGATGAATCTGCTTCATTGCTAGTCATTTTAAAAACATTCAAGAACAATTTTCCAGACTTTAATAAGAGGTCTTGAACATAGGTCCGTCCGACAATAAAATAACATATTTTTGAGGGAATCGTGAGTAGAACGTCAAATACCCGATTCGCATTTCGTAGTCGCACATCTACAATTAAATCATTGTTATGAAAATAAGTATTATACCATTCCAGCAACACATTCAAACTAAAATATTTATGTATAAATGGCGAACTTCTTCTTCGCTCCAATGATACGTACAGCTGTGTTCAAAATAATAGGAGTGCTGCCACCTAATATTTTCTCATGTCAAATTTTTTGGTATATTGACTTGCAAAGCAAGTGATATTCTAACGGTAATTACAACGGTATGTAAGAAGTATAATAAAAAAGAGAAGCTTATTATAACTATTATATTTATGATGCAATTGATTTATTTCTGTATTTGCCCTAGGATCGACTTGATCATAAAAATAGGAGTGATAGTGATTTGTACTAAAAAAAATATAACAGCATTTAATTAAAAATAAAAAAGTGAAAAGTTAGTATGGAAAGTGACGTTGAAACGTTTTCTATATAGTTATTAAATAAATTTTCCTATAAATTTGTGTAATAGTGGGACGAGGAAAAAAACAGCAGACAGTTGTCCGAGGCCTTCGGCCACGGACTGTCCCTGCAGGCTGTGTCAGAGACACGGCCATTAAGTTTAACGTAGAATACGCCATCCGATAAGACAGAAAACATATATAACAATAAATGATAAATGATAAACGTCAACTGTCAGCTGCTGTCAAACAGCATTGTTATTTTGCTTACTTGGCAGCACTTTCATTTAACATAAAAATGTATGAATTAATTTTTTCATATATTTTTTATAATTATAATTGTTTCACTTAAATACATAAGTAAATATACGAAATTTCAATATTTCATCAATCAAAACAACAGCCGAAGGTTAGTGTCCACACTGAAACAGCAGCATAGTTTGTGTTTACGCTACAAACTCAAACACTCAACCAAACACCACACATATGTTTGAGTGTATGTGTTTAAACAATTTTCATTTGAGAAATTTAAATATTAGGAAGATATCAACCAATATGAAATGTATATCAAACGAAAGATAACATCTTCATTTAAGGTGGGTACTATGTTTTTCACGAGGAAAAATTACGCCTAGGCATTTTTTCCTCGTGAAAACAATACTAGTGTTGTGTAGTTGAAAAGAAAGTTGAGTACGTGTTTTTGACTTTCCAACACAGAAACGACGTGTTTTTTTGACACTTTTCAACACATAAATCGACACAACATTTTTTTTCTTAGGCGTTTCGACATTTGTTTGTTTACGTGCTCCACCAAGGTTTTTACGTATGTGTTCCACCTGTGGTACTTCTTATCATTCCAACTGTGTTGTTTTGGCCAACTTTCCAGGTAAGCACACTCATGAACAGTCTATTGTACTCTCGCTGAAACCCCCTTGTACTTCTACACAGATTCACGATCTGGTTGGAATTGCCACCAATGCTGCAATGTCCAATATGCCGACATTCAACCAAAAAAATCGGAAAGGTAGTGCGGCAGAAAAAGGACGGCAGCTGCTGCAATTCTCAGCACGAAACATAACGAGCACCGATTTAAACAGCTCGGAGGAAGACGTCCCTAGGAAACAAAAAAATAGTGTGATAATACACACATTGTGATAATGGCGCAATACCAATGTAGCAGAAGGACTGGCGATGCTTAGTCTTCAGTATGCAAAGTCTGGCCGAAAAAGACGCAGCTCGCCTCATACTATGTGACGAATATGTAGCACATCTATGATTATGAGTCATTTATTGGAAGTAGTACCCAACGGCAATTAGAAATGCATTTGTGTTATTGTGTTTTCAGCAAAAATAAATATCAAGTTGAAAATACATTTTAAACTCAAACGTTGGCTGAAGTTAAGGACCAGTGGCAGGCAAAAATTTGTTTAAAAAAAACCAAAATTAAAAAGAAATTAAAGAATTTGAGAAAATGGAAAACTAGCTCTCGCAGGGACCTATGCTGCTCGTACCGTGTGGTACACCTTTTTGAAAATCGATAAATTTTTAAATAAAAATGATTTTTTTTTGCCTGCTCCTGGTGCTGATTTTTTGCCCAAAAGTTAAATAACTTTCTATAGGGTAACATAGACCTATCATTTATGAGCATGGACTTAGTCTTTTTATGTGGCTGATGAATTTGTAAAAATATTACCAAAAAATTTTAAACATGATAGTGTTACGAACTTCGATGGTATACCGACAAACATCAACAATAGCAAAAATGCAACAAATTCTCATGAATGGCAAGTCTGTGGTTCGCTCGCGTTCAAAATAATAAAATACTTTGCATCAATGTTGTAAAAACATAACATTTATTTTGGATTTCAACTAGTACTTAAATAAATAAAAACATTTTCAAGTTTTGAAAGAAACGAATATTAAAGCTATATTTTCTATTCTGTGGCTCTACGAAGAATTGTTAATGTTTGTTGATCAATTGGTAAAGTGAATGTATTACAAACAATTGGTAAAGTGAATGTATTGCAAACAATAAGTACGTTTGGGTAATATTAAAAAAAGTTATATTTGGAAAATATGAGGTAGAGTAACTTTGGGAATTGTAGAATATGCGGGAAATGTGGAACGCCCCTTTATTTCGGAAACTAAATACTTATTATTTTACAGCTCCGTATTTGTGTAGCTTACTAGAAAATATTAACATAAGGTGTTAGATTTCAGTTTGCTTGAAAGTAGAAACATATGTATTCGTATTTTTTATGTATTCGAAGAGTTATATTGTTCAACAGGATGACGAAACAACGACCAAACGTTCGAACATTATGTATATATTATAATATATAATATTTATAATACGAAAGGTCGGATAAATCATAACTTTTTTATTGTTCAACATATTTAGGACTTTTCTAAAATTTCCAATAAGATATTGCATAGGGTGAACTGGATGTCAATTTCATTCAGAAAATACGTTGATTTATTATGTCGTCACCTCATTATTGGTTTCACCCACCGACCATTTTTGAAACAAATAAGTTCGGAATGAATTATATATAATATTCTTCTAAATCAGAAACTCGTTTCACGATATCTCTTTTCATATCTGAGATATCCAACATCGACTTTGCTCTATATCAGCAATTTTAACACTTAATGAATATTGATTTGCTGCGAACGCCACTGTTGAGCTTATACATCAGATGTTTAATACAAAAGTGAAAAAAATATAGTTCATTATTGGTTTGCCACATTATCATAATAACGAACGGAGATAAAAACAAAAACAGTAACAGAAAAAAATTTGTTTGGCGCACATAAATGGTATTTCATTTAATGTTCCAATGGTATACATACCAGACCTGTAAACGAATCATTCATTTTTGATTTCAATTCATAATGAATTAGCAAAATTTTGAATTAATTCTTTTCCCAAAAAAAAAAAGAGTTGAATTGAATTTGAATCAATTCAAATGAATTAGGCAAGAATGAATTGGAATTCAATTCCAATTCAAATGAATTTGCAAAATGAATTGCAATTCATTTCCAATTCAATTTTGAATTGGCAAAATGAATTGCAATTCATTTGAATTGAATTAATTCAAATGAATTAGAAAAATGAATTGCAATTCATATAAATGAAATTAAAAATGATTTGCAATCAATCAAAGTAAACATGGTGTTTGGAGTTTCGTTCTACAAGTATTAGTTATTTTGGTTTCGACATATGTGAACGACAAAACACATTCAATATTCAAGAAGCAATTAATAATTTTTGAAACCCGCCCAACGAAAAACACTTAGTAATATATTTTACAATATTTATTTTACAGCATAGTATTTTCTTTCAGAACTAAAGAAGAAATTAAGAAAATAACTAATATTGGTATTATTTTAGTTATAAAACGAATGCTAAGTAGATTACATTAGAATGCATCGTACACTTTCAACCATAATAACTTTTCAAAGTTATCATCTGATAGAGATCTACGTTTGGGCATTTTAAATGCTTTTCTTTACGTATAATACTTTCGCAGTTATTGAACTTCTTATTGCAACAATACTGAATTTTTTGCAAAAACTTACCGAAATAATTCAATTCACTTTTTTAATTCATTTGAATTAATTCAAAATCAATTCAAATGAATTGGAAATGAATTGCAACTCATTTTGCCAATTCAAATTTTAATTGGAAAAGAATTGCAATTCATTTTGGTAATTCATTTGAAGTGGAATTGAATTCCAATTCATTCTTGCCGAACTCATTTGAATTGATTCAAATTCCATTCTATTATTTTTTTTGGTGAAAAGAATTTATTCAAAATTTTGCTAATTAGTGCATGAATGATTCGCGAATTAATTCAAAAATTAATGATTCGTGTACAGCTCTGATACATACTGTCCAAATTGGATTACAAATTGCGGAGATATAGGCAAGTCCATATTCATATATAGAACCGAAATAACTCCTGAAATAGGTCCAACCGATAAACAAAAATACAAATTCCTTTGGAATCCCAATAAGAAGTTTAATTTATGCTAAAAATTTGGACCCGATCGGAGAGTTTGACCTAAACTCAACATTAACAGAAAAACGTATGGATATGCGGCATAAACAGTTATCGCCTGTTTTTCTATCTCCAACGAAAAGCTAAGCGAAAGAAAATCAGTCACTCACATTCGACTCAAATTGGGTTGCTCTAAGTCGAAATTTTCGTTCTCCTGACTCCATATTTGTTCGTAAGTGACAGCACATTCGAAATCGAAATTTGTACTGAATAGTTTTATGTTTTCATTCGACTTGAAACCACAAGATTGTGAAACCCAAATCAATTTTCTTGAAAAAAAATTGATATGCAGCACAAAACAAACAAAATTGTTTTTAACAATTTTAATAACTTTTGATTTATTATATTAAAAGTTACGAAAATTTATACTTTTCAGACTTTTTGACCATGTAACTCGCTTTGTTATCCGATTCTCGGGTTGTAGTTTCTCAAATTTTATGCATTTCCGATGTATGTTGTAGTTTTACAAAATGTTCAGAAATCAATATCCTAACTTTCTCACGAATTTGTTTAAATTTGGCCGTTCATTATCAATCAATTGTTAATTCCTAGAGCGAGGAGTTATATGAATAGGCCCTTTCAGGTGAGAATAGCCAGATTGTTCAACTTACTTCCTTGTACATACATTACGAGTATTTAACTTCAATACCGCTACTTATCGCGAACAGCTTCTTCAATACTTTGGAGAAATAACCCAGTAGTCGACAATGTTTCTTTTTTTAAATTCTTCCTTTGATATTTTTTATATTTTATTTTTGCCTCCGGTAATTGTTAAACGGAGTATGGTTTCATGATACATTTATGTTAGAGCATTCAAATGGTTAAATAATGTCTATAATATTTTCAGTAGATCATGTGTTGTTCGGAAACAATTCTTTTATGTGTTGTTTTCTATTTGAATTCGAATAAAACACCTATGAGAACTCAGCATTATTATTAGTCATGAATTATGTGATATCTAACTGAACTTTGTTATTACTTCCTTTTTTCATCTTGGGTTTTAATTAAGAGATATAAATAATTGCTATGCAATTTCTTATTTAATGAAAATATATAATGTTTGTTATAAATGGAGTAGTTGTTTTGTAATTTATGTGAATTGGCCGAAAGGCTTACAAGTAGAAGTGTGAATAAATAAATAAAAAAAATAAAACATTACATCTACAGCATCAAATTACACATCGTCACCTAAAATCCAAAAAGACGTAACAACATTTTCATCACTTTAGAGGAGGCAAAAATAGTTCGATAATTTTGGGAATAAAATTGCTATTGCTATCTAAAAGTTTGTGTGGATATGCAGTTTAGTCAATTGTAAGTATAGGTATATCGAAATTTTATAAAAAATTACAGTTCAAAACAAAAGCGTGGATTTATCAAAAACTTCATCTATTAAATTCTTTTAATAAGATGGTGTTTAAAACTTTGTCAAATCATGTATTTTAGTCAACCATATCGTAATCAATCAGAAAGAAATTTTTGAAATTTTTTTGTTACGTAATTTTGGATTTTAGGTGACAATATGTACATGTCAAGCTAGAAGGACAAAAGGTATTTCAAGAACTGAACCATTCCAATATTAAAAAATACTGTGCAATCAATTAAAACTTGTATTAAATTGTCATCAAAGATAATGTAGCACAGAAATCCACAAAACACGCTCAGTGCGTTCCACAATGCCCTCCAATTTTCAAAATTATGGTTTTTGAGGTACCTCAGATTTTTCGAATATAACTTTATTTTAATATTAAGCAAATATAATTTTGGTAATAAATTCACTCCAATCGATCAACAAACATATTAGGTTCCATAAGATGAATAATAATTTTTCGTAGTGACAAAATATAAAATGGGGTTCAAAAATATCCGAAGTTATCTACCTCAAAAGCCATCATTTTGAAAATTGGAGGGTAATGTGGAACGTCCTAGACAGGTAATGTGAAATTCTGTACCACATTGTCTATAACAATTTAATACAAATTTTAACTGATTGCACAGTTTTTTGCAATATTGACATGTTTCAAACTTTAAATATTTGTGTTAGTAAATAAATATTTAAATATTTATGTTGGTTAGTAGCTTACTAGAGTAAGATTTAATAAACTTTATAATAAACTAGCAAACCCGGCATACTTCGTCCTGAATTAAAGGGGGAGGGGGAAATAAATAAATAAAAACTCAGAGATAACGTTCTACTGGTAAAAGAATTTGTTCAATCACAAACATTTCCTCTTTATAATATTATTAGAGACCATACATGGGACAAATTAATTATATGACAATTATAATTTCTTGTTTAATTTAAATTTCCTGTCCAAATGCAAGTTCAAAAAACTTTCAATACCATTGGCAATTGTACTTATTTTTAAAGCATTTCCATCATATCTGCCAGTTTTGGTTTTCAAATATTTATACAGTACAGGAATTTGAAAATACTATGAGGCAATAACTATCAAAGCCACAAACATCTACATATAAAAAACTTTAAAAACAGAATTGGCAGTAGTCAAGCAAATTCAAAATAATTAAAAGCAATCCCGTATTTCATTACAATTGGCATCTGATTCCACAACCTGCATTTGTATTGCTTGAGCAAATGCAAATTCAAAAATTTTTAATTGCCATTGCGAACAATTGTAATTGTTTTGCATTTGCATTAGATAAAGTAATGCAAATTAAATCCAATGCAAATTAAAAAAAAACCATGTATGTTACAGACAAATAATTTAAGAAGTCATGCAAATATAATTTTAAACAAATACATAAATAAAAGTACAAAAACATAATTAGTGAGCGGGAAAGGTGAAATAGTGTTACAACTATTTTTATATTGATGTTCAAAGAGTATAGGATTGTAAAGTGTTCTTCCATTGACGACTTAGAACAATGATGCCCTAAAGAAAATTCGATTAAAAAAGGAAAGTAATAGAAATGTTTATGTGTCCGCCAAACCTCTTAGTGTATTGAGATGTGGTACATCTCCTTGTTTAAAAATTCTTTCAACTCTTTCGACACCATATTTTATACCAATTTTTGCATAATAAAGCATAAGTGACAACTTGGATCCTCTTGCAATGTTTTCGAGAGTAAAGTATAATTGTTGGCATAACGGCTCTGCAATGAAAAACAACGAAATATAATAAACGAAAATATATAAATAAAGAAAACGCTATCATCGTTATGTTTATGTCGCTGTGTAATTCTTTAGCAACAAGTTAATATTTTCGCTTCAGCTCAACAACCTTTACTGTACAAAAAAAATCTCGGCTAATCGAATTTCTCTGAATTTGAAGACGAATTACGATTATGTGGAAACCCAGTGTCTAGGTGTAGTTTTTTGCACTGCGCAGTCAATATCTTCCTCTGACTACACACTTACCTTTTTAATTTTTGGATTTCACTGAATTTTCTCATTTTCCAAAGCGTCTGCCATTAAGCAAGCCGCCACAGCTGTTTGTCTTGAATGTAAAGCCTTTAGTAGAGATAGAATTTTAATAGGCAATCTATTGCTGGGGTTCGTCCAAGCTGCTATTGCAGGCGAAGCGGTACTTAAGAGGTTCCAATCTAAACGTGTTAAATCGATTTTTCTTGTTATGAGCACGCAAGGAGGTTCAGCAAAAATAAGCCAAACCGATTTCAATTCAATCACACATGACGATGTTTTATCCGTTTCCTTATTGAGGATTTTATCGAAGCCGTCCGCTTTTGGTTGTGGTATCTTACCTTTACCCATATCTTCATCTACAGGTTTAGGCGTGGCCTTACGATTATCGATATTTGATTCAGAACGTTCGGTTACAATTATATTTTCCAATGCATTTTGAAATTACTCCTTAGGCGTCTTGGGTGTTGGCGGTTTTTTGGTTAACAAACGCCATGCAGCTTCAGCTCTCGATGTGTCCGATATGACTATCTCTTCAAGTTGTTTCTCGGATGTTTCTGTAAGAATTGGCTCGCCTTGTACATTGCCGGGTCTAGATTGCGATGAAAGATAGCCAATAATGCCCGCGTGCCTTTCATAATGCCACCTTTTTTATGGCTGTTCGATTGGACTGTTTGTTGTATGTAAACATTATGCATTGAGGCCCATGTGGTTTTGCCCAAATGAAATTTAGTAGAAACGCCTTCAATGTAGAATATCAGAAGGGAGACACAACTGAGATCCTAAGGAATACAATGTAATGTGGTATAAATGTTTAGTTTCTCTCCATAGTTAAGCTTTTTAATATACATTTCTAACAGCTTCGTTGCCAACTTACCTGGACATTATCTAAAGCCGCCACCGATAGAAATTTTTCGATTATAGATGACTGTAGCATAGTTATGCTGACTTTGGGTAAAACAATTAAACCTTGTGTTTTCGTGGAAATACTGTCCTCATAAACGTCACTTAGAAATGAGTCACCAGAACCTAAGAGATTTCTTTCAGTTGTGGAACGCTTTGAAGACTGATCACGCTGAAGAATATTGTCATTTTTGACCTTTCAAATACACGAGTAGTGTATATAAAGTTAAAAGGTGCATATTTGAAAATGTGCGTATGGCCGCCGAACGTATACCACATCCTTTACCTAAAACCTGAATTTTTATTTACTAAATGAAATTGGCTGATGGGGATGGTTGTGATGTATGGAAGGTAGTGGTGTGGCATCTGCTGATGTTGTTGCTGAATTGTAGCATTTGTCGCCTCCTGGGATTGACTCAAAACTAATAATTATTGTTGGTGCTGCATTTGTGCGGATTAACTATAATTGATGTGGTCGTTGATGAGTCCAATGCCCACCAATGATTTTGATTTCCTTGTCAATTGCTTGTGATATTTAACGGCATCCGTTGAATGCCAAAACTTCGGCAGTCAATTTTCCTGAAACAAATACAATTTTTGTAGAATCAAATATCTGTGATTTATAATTTTCTATCTCTTTTAAATGCAAATATTTTAAAATGTACTTACTTTTGCCGCTGTTATTTTTTTCTAAGAAATCTGCTTGCAAACCAGTGTTGTAAAAAACAACAACTTTTCCTCGTGAAATGAACATAGTACTGTCTGGTGGAAAAATTTCGCTAGAATTTCACGACCATTTTTTTTATATGGATTTTCACCGTGGAAAGTCAGCATAGTACCCACCTTTACCTAAAAAAAAATTTTTAAAAAAAGTTATCTCGCCGTTTCCTCATAATCAATGAAATAAAGATTACAACAATAACAATCTGACATGACTCCCTATACCGTAAGGTAAGACGTATTCTACGCCAAAAACACGGTTCCGAAGAAAAACGAGAATTAATTAAAAAGTTACGAAAACAAAGTAAAACGTATAGAGGAATTAAGAACATTTTAGTGTGCTCTGATCAAATGATTGCAAATGCCTTATCATATAAAAAAGCCCGAAACACGTGGGGGCAAACGTAAAACATCAACTGTTGATGACCGCCGAATTGTGCGATATAGTAGGGTAACCCCTTCCGCGTCTTCAAAAAAGATTCAAAAGCAGCTAAATCTTGCTGTAAGTGGTCCTACTATTCGTATACTACTGATAGAAAATAATTTATTCGCAAGAAGTCCACGAAAGCTGTCATTGCTTTCAAAGAAACAGGCAGCTGCTTGCTTAAAGTTCGCTCAAAAACATATCGATTGGTCGAATGAAAAATGGAGGAACATACTATGGACAGACGAAAGCAAAATCATGTTATTTGGTGGAACTGGGTCTAGACAGTATGTCCGACATCCGCCCAATTCTGAATATAAGGCACAATATACAAAAAAGACGGTTAAACATGGTGGTGCAAAAATAATGATATGGGAGAGTTTTTCATACAACTGTGTAGGTCCAATTCATCAAATAAGAGGTATCATGGATAAGCACGTCTATGTGGGGATTTTGAAGGAAGTAATGGTCCCTTATGCAGAGTGAAATATGCCTGTGAAATGGGTATTCCAGCAAGATAATGACCCGAAACACACTAGTAAATTGGCAAAGGAGTGGTTTCGGGGTAATGGGGTTGAGGTTATGTCGTGGCGTGCTCAGTCTCCGGACCTAAATCCCATAGGACATCTATGGGGAGAGGTTAAGAAATATGTTGCAGAGAAACAACCGTCAAATGCGTAAGAGCTATGGAGCGCAGTGCGTGATGCCTGGCACCAAATCCCTTTAAAGAGATGCCAGGATCTTATTGAATCCATGCATTGCAGATGTGCCGAAGTTATAAAAAACAGACGGTATTCCACTAAATACTAAAGCAATTGACCTTTTCCTTTAATAATTTTAGATTTTTGTTCCTTTTACTTTAAGACTTTTCGGTCGTGGATTAACACTCCTATTATTTTGAACAGTGAATTTTTAAAAAAGTTTTGTTTAAGTGAAATATTTTAAGTTAATATAGCTTTAATTGAATAATTAATTGGTATACAATTTAGAGAATTAATTAATGAATAATTTTATGTAAAAAGATCTGAAAATTTTTTTATTTTTTCTTAAAAAATTAAAATTTGTTTTTTTATGAAGGGTACTCCTATTTTTTTTAACACAACTGTACGTGTGTCCCATCTATACATTCGACAACTTCGTTTTCTAGTAAAGCCAGATTTTATTTTGGGTCTTTTTTTCCTTCGTCATTTTTGAAATAATCCACATCTTACAAATGTTTTTTTCAATTAGATGCACCATGCCAAAGTTGAAGTCGTTACCATGGGTCTTTTTTTGGAATCTTCCCTCCGCAAAAAACATTAAAGCTACACAAACATTTAAGAGCAGAGGTATTGCTGTCGCCCGTTAACTTCGTTTGAAGTCATTTTCCAAAATATCCACTAAATAAACTATTCCTTCTTTTCGAAGGCGAACCTAAAACGGAAACAATTTTTCTCAGCAATAACATTCACTCATTGTAGCCGGCAATTCTAAACGATTAGAGTTGTATCTTAAGTGTCTTCTAATAGATGCCACGTTATGTACTTTGTCTTCCTCGTCAAAAAATAATTCCACTGAACTTATCAGTATTATTAAAACACACACTTTAGATTTATTGTTTGTTTACATTATTTACAGTTAGCGAAGTGTCAAAACTTTGTTATCGACGGGAGACACTGTTACCTACGACGACTGGCCAAAGTTGCGATACATAATACTAATTTTTAGTTCAGTGGCGTTGTCAGTTGACAACCCAACTGAGATTCGGTTGCTATCGATAATCTACCCATAAATTGTAATACATTTTTAATTTATTTTGTTAAAGATGATTTTTATATTAAGAACCAACATTAAAGGAATTCTGCATACAAATTTTCTAAAAAATGTCTCCTGAAACATCACCGATTTTTGGGGGGAAATTTTCGCAAGGATTCATTTCGCAAAAGCTGGACGTATACTATCGCAGGAATGAATAATACCTTTGCTCAAATATGTTTTTCATTGGCAAATGATTTTATTTCTTGTTAAACACATTTATTATTAAAACAAAAATAGGATCATGTCATTCTAGAAATCATACAGTTCTTAGAGCAACTCGTACTTTTTGTTTAAAAATTATCTGCTTCCTTTCAAATTAACAACTCATATGGATCGAGTGTAAAAAGATAATAATAATTGTACCCTATAGATAATATTACATATTACAAATGTTTATTAAGATTAGTAATGATATTAATGCATACATATATACGTATATAGATATATGTATTAATTAATAAAGTTAATACAAAGAAGAAGGAATATCAAATAAGTGGTCATGTGCAGAAAATGCGATCTGGCCGAAGATGAATTCAGGGTTGCATTTGAATATATAACGAAAAACTCCCCGTTGTATTCCTTCTCATTCCTATTACTTTTCATGTGGTTTACAAAACTAGTGATCACTCATTTGAAGGCCCGTGTTTTGTGCCATCACCTCAACTTATATATACATCATTTCGGCCATCGAGGACATCTTCTTGGGGATGTGTACGAATGTATCGAAATAACTGGCCAACTCATCGATGGTCACATCGTCACATGTGGCAGCAGCAACTGAGCTGCCCGCCTGCTGAGAACAAGTGGTGCTGCAGCGGGCGCTTGTAGTGGCGTGTTCGGGTGATGAGGAAGTGGACAAAATGTTGCGCCGCAAATTAAGGGCAGGCTTCTGATTATGCTGGTTGCCATTGACACAGCTAACTTCCCCATCAGGCGTCGTACTGTCGTTGAGTGTCTCTTGCTGTTTCTGATATGTCCTGGTTTTGCGTAACTGCCCTCCGTGGTTCTGTGAAGTTTGTGAATTCTGCATCGTGGTGAAATTCTTTGAATTCCGCAAGCACAGACTTATCCTATTCAACTGACCACTGAAGTCGACATCTTCCGTCAAAAGGCTGTGGCATTCGTGAATTAGATCCCGAAAATCGTTCATTCCCTTTGTTGCCAAAACACCATCATTGCCGTTGATTTGATTGGTGTAATTAAAGGTTTGCGTACTACAAGTAAAAATTGACCGCCGCACACTGCTCTGTGGACGTAAGCATGTCTGAAGCGCTTTCAGGATAGGTTCGCGCAAAACTAGTTTACGCTGTCCCGTCGTTCCAGAGGGCGATGACGTTGATTTCTTTAGAGACTGCTTAAGCACTCCGCCAGTAGGAGGCGTGCGTAAGCAGTCCTCTTCGTCTGCATTCGTACTCGATGAATTCTTTAGTTCATCTAGCAAACACTCTGAAGCACGTCTGGTCCGAAGTCCTCTGCGTCGAGACGCTACACATTTTGCCGTAATCGGCGATGATGCTCTGCTAATTTCCTCGGTCACCGTTGATAACGTTTGCTGACCGCCCTCGAAGAAAGGATTTAGGGCCAATATCAAGCTGTTGTCCATTGATTTTACCTGTGGCAAATTTGGTGTTATTTGCAACTTGTCCAATTCTTCTGGCAATTCCTCCTCCGCCATGACCAGTCAAATGTAAACGTGTGTTATATGCGAAAATAGTTTCCGACACTTCTTGATATTGACGCTAGCTGCTTGGGTAGATCTAGGCGTCCTTCAAATTTGTATAGTGCAGGAATAGAGATTGATATTCTGACTTGAGGCTTACTTCCTCAATTGGTGAAATACTGTGCTTACTCGCAACAAATTTTCGTTTGTCCAAAAATGGAGGGAGATCTCTTTTTTATGCAATTAGTATTTTCACTTCAATAACAAACAATTTCGAATTGTTTTATTTTTGTACTCAGATTCAATGATTAGTTCTTTCTATTTTTTCTTGGTTTTATTTTCAACATAGTTTCTTATTTCATTGTTTACGCGTTCTACCAGATGACATTCCTATTCCTCTTTATGTTTATGGATGACATTTGCAAAAAGCTTTATCAGTAGAACTTTTCTAACATTTATATGGCAGATGTCGCTGAGGGCTGATAGAAAAATGAAGGAATTTGCAGAAATATATACAGTGGCTCACAAAAGTATTCGTTGTTTCGATCCTCCAAGCAAAGCATACACAGAAAAAAAAACTAGTGTAATATTAGCTAAATTCATGCATCATAGGGTCAGCTATTTAATTGCGCAACATTATCAATAAACGTAGGCAATTTTACGTTCACCAACAATATGAAAATTTGACTTGTATATTTGTAGAATTTATGTATGTATTTTCAATGTACAGAATTTATTGTAGGTGAATTAGATTAACTTCAATGTGCAATCTTACCAAATGTTCATCTCATTCTTTTCATATTTACAGAAACAAATTTTGTTTTTGATTAAAGAAGTATTTATTGCATTGTTGCTTACAATATTAACATTTAAATAAATGATAACATTATAATCACGAAATACCAGCCTCCTCAAATGTAGTAGCACTTGTCGTTTGTCACTGCCGAAGACTCCAGTCACGTTCCCTGTGAATAAATTTATTAATTAGATAAAAGTTTAAAACTCTTGGGTATCAAATTTGTTCGTTTCGACAAAGGATACACATTTCTATTCTCCAAATGACTAAGAGATGTAAATTTTCTTGTTGCTTATTAAAACATGTTCGACACATTTTCATTGATCAATGTATAAGAGACACAAGCAATTCACTTTTCTATTTAAAAAACTTCTACAATATAGAATATTGGCCAGTAGAAATGTATTCTGTGTTAAAAACACATGTAGGTTACATTTTTACTTACATTTCTTTATGAAATTTGTACATTCACACTTTTTTTTAAGAATTAATAAAACGGACGCTTAAAAACTTTGGCAAATTCTTGTTTTGTTTTTTCTTTTCACAAATTAATGGTTACATACATACACAGTGATATAGTAGCAATACAAATTCTTTGGGGTTTATATAAATCTCGCTCTAACGCACGGTGACTAGTCGTAATATTGCTGCCTCGCCACAGATCTTGGCATTCATATAAGAAACAGGGAATTTACCAACATTCATATGCAAATTCACCATTTCTATTGATAGTGTGTTTTGCACTTTTGATTTCGGCAATAATTTCACCTTTTATTGTCTGCAAATAAAATCACCAAACCCAAACTGGGTAATATAACCGATGCTTATTTTTCCTGTGTAGATAAATAAAAACCATAGATGATTCATTTGCTTAATCACAATTTCCACCAGAGGATACATCATAGACCAATACATACATATATACTTTTATTCTCTCATCTGACGTTTCATTTCACACTCTTCATCGTAGGTTTGTAGAAATGAGAGCAATTAAATTTAAAATTAACTTACACCAGGTGGAGTTACAAAATATGTTCAGTTAACTTTATCATGTCGTTTTGGTGTAGAACTGAAAAATTTAAATGTATCTTGCACTTTTTTGTTGACTTTTATCGTTGGTCTACATTTGTATTGTATTTAACACAACTAGTTTGCCACAAAAACACGAAATTCGGTAGTTGTTACTTTGTTGAACGTTGTTTACTATTGCCTCTATCTGGTATTATTGAACCCATCCAAAATCCAATGTTTACTTTCCATCGTACCTATGACGTTTAATTTATTGAGCGAATAAAATTAACTATGTATGTATTGGTCTATGGGACATGCCTTTTCCGTACGACCATTTTTCACACGGATGCGACGAAAAAGCTCTCAAACATCATTTCTATTTCGATTCTGTTGTTTAAATTTGAAAATAGAATATAAATAATATAATATCATATCGCTTTTGATATTTGTTGACAATACAAAAGCCAAAAAATCATGGTTATAAAGTTTTTCAATAGTTTATGTTTCCAGGGAAATCTTGCCCATATTCATCACTCCGTCGCCATCTAGAAAATTTCCTCAAGTTTCAAATCTCCCACCTATCTTTCACCATCTGTGTTTATTTATTTATTTAAGACCAAAGATAATACAAATACCATCGTTGAATATTTCAATACACGAGGAGTTTTCTGATGATGTTATTGTATCTAACTATAGAAATTCCAACCATATTTAAATAAAATTACATAAAGTATGTAAAAAGCATGAACTAATCAAGTTATAACACGGGAAAGAAATGCGTTTGAGTGAATCGCGTCGACTTTTTTGGTTCTCTTCTACTAGGGTTGCCCAATTGCGCCGGTTTTTTCTTCTCTACTTGTACATCCTCTTTGCTTTGGTAAAGTAGAGATGATAAAAAATATCATAGATGGTGCAAAAACGATGTACACATAGACAGCCAATATTTCTCTTCACAACAAACACAACGAGTGAAACCCTAGTCATTCACTGTCCTCTCTTCATAGAATATTTCAATACACGAGCAGTTTTTGATAGTGTTATTGTATATAACTATACAAATTCCAACCATGTTGAAGTACAATTAAATAAACTATGCAAAAAGTATGAAATAATCAAGATATAAAGCGAAAGAGAAATGCGTTTGAGTGAATTTCTAGCACTTTTTGGTTCTCTTCAAAGACGATTTAGAATTAAACTACCAGAAGATGTGCGCAACTTGGCAACCCTGGTAAAAGAGAACCAAAAAGTGCTAGGAGTTCACTCAAACGCATTTCTCTCTCGCGTCATATCTAGCTTATTTCATACTTTTTGCATAGTTTATGTAATTTTACTTCAGCATGGTTGGAATTTTTATAGTTATATACAATAACACTATCAAAACGCTGCTCGTGTATTGAAATATTCAATGAAGAGAGTAAGAGAGAGAGTAGAGAAGTACTAGGGTTTCACTCGTTTTGTTTGTTGCCATTTGAGTGAAGAGAAATTTTGACTGTCTACTTGTACATCGTTTTTGTTCTCTTTTACCAGGGTTGTCAAATAATTTTTATTTCAATTGTGTTGTTTGAATTTGAAAATAAAAGATATATAATAAAAAGGCATATCGTTTTTCAAATATTTTGACAATATAGAAGGCAAAAAAGCATTGTTAAATAGTTTTTCCAACAATTTTTGTTTCCAGGGAAAAGTGCCTACTTTTGCAATTGCTGCGCCAGCTAGAAAATTTTACTTAACTTTTAAATCCACCAAATATCTATCATCAAAAACGATGTACAAATAGAAAGTCAAAATTTCTCTTCACTCAAATGCCAACAAACAAAACGAGTGAAACCCTAGTACTTCTCTACTCTCTCTCTTACTCTCTTCATTGAATATTTCAATACACGAGCAGCGTTTTGATAGTGTTATTGTATATAACTATAAAAATTCCAACCATGCTGAAGTAAAATTACATAAACTATGCAAAAAGTATGAAATAAGCAAGATATGACGCGAGAGAGAAATGCGTTTGAGTGAACTCCTAGTACTTTTTGGTTCTCTTTTACCAGGGTTGCCAAGTTGCGCACATCTTCTGGTCGTTTAATTGTAAATCGTCTTTGCTATCATCTTTGGTAGAAGGCACATATGGTAGAATCCATAGATAAAGGAAATAACTAGATATCGCACAGGTGTTGTCAAGTACTGCCACTAGGTGCTGTATTGTAGTTTTGTAACTCTCATTGACGTTTTTCATAACATTCATTGACGTTTGTTCAACACTGTATGACATTTTTTCATTACTAAAATAGTAGTGGTCTTCATGAAAGCTCGAAAGAACCTCGTAAACCCGAAAACATCGTAATCTTGCACAGCAAACGTCAAAACAAACAAATTTCCCATACAAAGCGACTTGCTCAAAAGTGGAAAGTTTTCGAGGCAAATTTGCTGAGCAAACCTGATTTATGTGAAAAAAAAATAAAATAATGGAATAGGTAAAGCATATACTTTTAATTTTACTTTGTTTATTTACTTTATCAGCCTTTTTTGACAATTGCTGCATAGATACACTGAGCAACTTTATTTGGTGCCTCATGGAACGCTTCGGGGCAAACTTACGCAGAGCAAAAGTTCTAGGTTTTCTTGTTTGCATGAATACCACTATTATAATTTTCCAGGTTGTGCTATTCGAACAACTAAATAATTTTTTTTATGTCGTTGTGTTCCCCACTTTCAAATTCAAATGTATTTTGGTTATGTGCTTTTTTGGTGTACTCAGGGGGTTTCGATGAAACAGCTGTTCGACTTCCTAACTGCAAATTTGGTACAGGATAACTTTTAAAGAGAATTATCATTAATATATATAAACCTCTAAGAATTTGTATTAATACTGAGTCGCTGTGTACGTATCATAGACAAATAAAAACCATAGATGACTCATTTTCTTAGTCACCATTTTCACCAGAGGGCACACGCTGTTTCCGTACGACCATTTTTCACTCGGATTTTATTCGATTCTGTTGTTTAAATCTGACAATAGAATATAAATAATAGAAATTTGCCTATATCCAAGACTCCGGCGCCATCTAGAAAATTTCCCTTTACTTTAAAATCCACCACTTATCTTTCACCATCTATGGTTTTTTATTTATCTGTGTACGTACACTGAACCAGTTGTCGTAGGTTAAATCAACGAAAAAATTTAGTAACTTTTTAACTAATTTATTTATTCAAATTTCGTCAATATGAAATATCATTATCTGAGCGTCATTTTCAAATACAGAGACGTTTTAGTAATAGTGTATGTGCGCGTCACGTATGTGCGCGTCAACAATTCTTGTAATTACTAATAAATTTCTTTAAAGTCAGCAATAGTAATAAAATGTATTGAAATAAAATATTAACGTGTACATTTACATCTTTTCAGGTATATTGGAAAAGGAATTGAAAATCAATTTGCGGTTACAAAATAAGAAATTTTTTTGGAAATGTATGTACTTTTATTTCAATATGCACAAATTTTTTAATTTTAAATAATTGTATACTAATTTACATTGTCTCATTATAATATACAAAATCAATACAATTATATTAACAAAGAATATACATATGTGTATAAAAAGCATTTTTACTGGGATTTATTGCCAATAAAATGTAGGCAAATTGAAAAAAATCATTAGTAAAATGTAATATTTTGTTTTGTCAATTTTACTATTCAATTTTACTATTCAAGCAAAAACGAATATTTTAATAAAATTTTAGTCAAATCAACATCCAGGTTTTGTTAGGTCTATAGTGATGAAATTTCGTCAAATTAACCTACATACGTTTTCGTCGATTTCACCACTCCATTTGGTTCAGTGTATGTATATTACATTAATTGTGAAAAGGAAAACAAAAATGTTTCTAAGCGTCCTTTTTTTGTATTAGATTTCGTAACAATAAGTGTTTATTTACCATTTCATAATGAAATTTAAGTAAAAATGTATTCTGCAAGTGTTTTTAAGAAAGGATGCAAAAGCCTATATTGTAGAACTTTTGTAAATAGAAAAGTGTGTTGTGTTGCTTGTGTCTTCTTACATATTGATCAATGGAAAAGTGCCGAAAGTGTTTTAATAAGCGACTGTAAAATGTACATCTCTTAGGCACTTGTAAAATAAAAATGTGTGTCCTTTGTAGAAACGAACAAATTTGATACCAAAATGTTTCATAGAAAAATTGGGGAAACGTGACTGGAGTATACGGCAGTTACAAACGGGAGGCGCTACTACGTTTGAGGTGTCTGGTAATTTGTTATTATAATGTTATAATTTATTGAAATGTTATTATTGTAGGCAAAAAGTATTTCATAAATATTCAATAAATGATTCGTTAATCAAAAATAACAACAATATTTGTTTCTGTAAATATGAAAAAACTGGTCTAAACATTTGGTAAGATTGCACATTGAAATTAATCTAATTCACCTACAAACAAATCTGTACATGACCCTCTTTGCATTGGGTAAATCTAAAAAATTTCCTATTGTTAGTGTACGTAAAATTGTCTACGTCTATTGGTAATATTGCCTAATTAAAAAGCTGACCCTATGTTGCCCGGTGCATGGCGTACATCAGACCATAATTTTGGGTAATATTAAAATAATAATATTATATATATAAAGCTTCTCAAAATACCGTTCGGAATCGGTGTAAAACTGTAGGTCCCAATCAGTGAGTGAAAAACCGGAAAGCACACAGCTCAGTGATTGTGAGAAGTTCTCCCCGGTCCCTTCATGGGATGTAATGGGAAACCATTTATTTATAATATTAAATAATTTTCTGTGTATAAGGTGTATATAAATGACCAGCCTGATTTGGTTATGCGGTTACTGATGTGTCTCAGGCTTTGTAGGTGACTGATGTCACTGAAGCTCATCAAGCTATCGGGCATATTCTTTTGTCCTACAGAAGCCAAACATATGGGCCAACGGCGGATAAAAACCCAAAAGAAGAAAATCCAGGTTCGACATATTGCATCCTGGTCAGCGTCTGATCCATAATGGGCGGCTGCAATCAAATATCCTGGCAGTAGGTAAAATGCAAAAACCCGGTGGACTGGGTTTGCCTCTCGCCACCGATCATAATGGCAGTGAAAATACGAAAACGAAAGATAAAACATAAACAACCCCTATTTGTTGACGACCTCCTCAAACGTTATAAGGACTACGATTTACGGATATGCACCTGGAATGTGAGAACTCTATATAGATCCGGTGCAAGCCTCCAACTGACAGATGTTCTTGAAAGTTATAAGGCGATGGACAGGACACTGCCATGAGAAAAATATTAATTTGGTTGTGGAAGTGTAGTTGGCAAAAGACTGCGACATCACATAGCCACAATCCGCATAAAAATTAAATATTTTTACATTTCCCTAATTTGTGTGCATGCCCCGACAGAAGAGAATGATGATGATGCCAAAGACATATTCTATGAGCTCCTAGAGGAAACGTATGACCGCTGCCCTGGCCATGACATTAAGATTGTACTAGGAGATTTTAATGCCAAAGTAGGAAGGGAGAATGAGTTTTATCCAACTATTGGGAATTTCAGTCTACATGCTGACAGTTCCGAAAACGGTATGAGACTGATTGACTTTGCCGCGGCAAAAAACATGGTCACTAGTGGTACAAGATTCCAGCATAAAGACATCCCCAAGGCTACTTGGGTATCCCCTGATCAAAGAACGACGAACCAAATTGATCACGTGGTAATTGATAGAAGGCGCTCATCCAGTGTAATAGACGTACGAGTGATCAGAGGAACTAACATTGATTCTGATCACTACCTGGTAGCAGCAAAGGTTCGCACAAGGTTAAGTCTAGCGAAAATCGTACGAAACCAGACGCAGAGGAAGCTGGACATCGGAAAGCTACAATTACCAGAGGTAGCCACATCCAACTCAAGGAAGCTATCGCAACTTTTGGCACAGAACCCACCCCCTCCCGATAACGATTCTGAAGCCCAGTGGAAACCCATCTCCGACTCTATAAAAACTGCGGCAACAACCATACTTGGGTTTGAAAAACCGCTTCGGAGCAAACCATTGTACGATGAAGAGTGTCACATTGCAAATGATGAAAAGAACGCTGCACGTATGGCAATGCTTCAGTCAATTGCAACGCGAGCTGCGACTGAGCGGTATAGGGAGAAAAGAAAGGAGGTAAACCGTAAGAAACGGCAGTGGAGAAAGAGAGTGAGAAAATTGAGACATACAGAAGGAAGAACGAAGCCCGAAAATTCTACCAAAAGGTTGGTTCAGGGCCCCCTTCTGTAAAGACAAGGACAGAAATCTCATCGCAGATGTGCAGAGCATGTTGGGAATATGGAGAGATCATTTATCCGCGCTACTAGTACCTGAGATATCCAATGACGATGGGACAATCGATCACAATATGGACGACGACGTCGATTGCCCCCTCCTAACCACGACGAAGTCAGAACAGCTATTGCCCGGCTTAAGAACAAAAAAGCCGCAGGAGCCGATGGATTACCGGCGGAGCTGTTTAAGGCTGGCGGCGATGAGCTGATAAGATGCATGCATCAGCTCATTAGCAAAATTTGGTTAGATGAATGCATGCCCGGCGATTGGAGTCTCAGTGTACTATATCCCATATTTAAAAAGGTGACCCAAGTCTCTGTGCCAGCTACCGTGGAATAAGCCTTTAATCCATAGCATATAAGGTTCTATCAAGCATAATGTGCGAAAGAGTTACACCAATTATCGCTGACCTGATTGGACCATACCAGTGTGGCTTTAGGCCTCGAAAATCGACAACCGACCAGATTTTCACGCTACGCCAAATCCTGGGGAAGACCCACGAAAAAAATATCGACACCTATCATCTATTTGCCGATTATAAGCCGGCCTTCCATAGCCCGATACGGGGGAAACTCTACGAGGCAATGTCTGAGCTTGGTATTCCTGCAAACTCATACGACTTTGCAGGATGACCTTGACCAACACCAAATCCGCAGTGAAAGTTGGTAAGGATCTTACCGAACCTTTCGAAACTAAGCGGGGCCTCAGACAAGGTGCCACCCTATCGTGCGATCTCTTTAACATCTTAATAGAGATTATTCTGAGAAAAGCTGCTGTCAAAATGATCAAAACCATCAGCAGCAAAAGTCATATGCTACTCGCGTATGCTGATGATATAGATATCATTGGACGCATAGTTAGAGAAGTTACTGCGGTGTTTAAAAATTGAGAAGGAGTCAGGAAAAGTGGGTTTGCCGGTAAATGAGGACAAGACAAAATTAATGGTTTCAACGAGCAGGGCCTCCACGCGATTAGACCAAAGCGTGAACGTTGATAACCATTATAATTTCGAGGTGGTGGACGAATTTATATACCTCGGATCTGCAGTAAACAAAAACAACAACGTCAGCCTTGAGTTAAAGCTGAGAATTGTGCTTGCGAATAGATGTTATTTTGGGCTAAACAAGCACTTTAGAGATAAAGCCCTCTCTCGAGTAACAAAAGTTCAACTATACCAGACTCTCATACAACCTGTCTTGCTTTATGGCGCAGAATCCTGGGTCTTATCGCAAGCAGATGAAACATATGTAGGAGTCTTCGAGAGAAAAATACTCCAAAAAATGTATGACCCTATAGTGCACAACGGCGAGTAATGGCGACGCATGAACCATGAGCTATATCCCGACATTGACATAGTTAAGCGGATCAAAATAACGCGATTGCGCTGGTTAGGCCATGTCAGTATAATGGATGAAGATGAACCAGCACGAAGGGTTTTCGAAACCGAACTCGAAGGAAGACGAAAAATAGGAAGACCAAGACTCCGCTGGAGGGATTAGGTTGACGAATCCCTGCGTACACTTGGTATTGCCAACTGGAGAGATAAGGCAAAATATCGAACTGGTTGGCGAAATATGTTATCTTCGTTTTGTAAGGTCCCTGACCCCTCGGGGTTGTTCGTGACCGGATAAGTAAGTAAGTAAGGTGTATAAATTTACAAGTTTAGCCTAACCACAATAGATGGTATGAAAAGTTATCATTTGTTGTACGAAACGTATGTCATTCCATGGTTATATACTGTAACATGGTTTTGTCAAAAGCCCCTATACTAAACCTTCCGAAATAATAACAGAATGATTTACCCTTCTCTGCCATTTGAATTCAGATTCTTTATTTGTTTTCTTATGACAAAAAATAATTTAATTTAAAGAAAACATCAATTGATCCACTCGTTGAGAACACTCTTCTGTGAACGGTGTGACAACACTCTTCTGGGAGTGGTTGGGAATACCCTCCTGGGAATGGCTTGAGAACACTCATTTGGGTTCAGTCTGAGAACACTCTTCTGGGAATGGTTTGGACCGGTTAAGAATACCCTTTGTGAATGGATGAGAATACCCTTCTGGGAATGGTTGGATTACACTCTTTTGGTTCGGTCAATCGATTTCTGATAATCGAGAACATGATGTGTTGCACCATCAATTGGGATTGGATTAGCTGACAACGGCTCAAGACCGATTCGATTCGTCCTTCATTACGGACGCGTTATATACGGATGGCAGAACTGGATCGGTAATCGGATTTATATCGGTTGATTACAAGAATACGTGGAATAGTCCGCCGAAGCCGCTATGGTGGAATAGTCAGCCGAAGTTGCAACGTTGGTATAGTCAGCCAAAGCCGATTCGAAATGGAATCGCAAGCGGAGATTTTGAAGGGTGCCATAAACAATCTTAGAGATGTTACCCAAAATGTCAACAAGGCGTTAGCAAGCGCAATTAAGCCCAGACCAAAGTGCTACAATTGTGACAAACCTGGTCATATTGTACGAAACTGCAGATAGCCACGAAAACGATCAAGATCGAGCTTACCCCACCGGGAAATTTTACTACACCAAATGAATCTCCGGTAAACTAAAGGCGGTAAACTCAGAGACACATGGACTGGCTCCCACAACCGAGGGCCCCACGATCTCCATCTCTATAATTGTTGCCGACATTTTAGACGAAGTGATCGCAGATTTTATGATTGCCCAGGGCCTCATGCTAGATATGGGGCAGCAAGTTATGATATGGGCTAATGAGGAAATTCCACTCAATATGGGATACGACTGTACATCTCAAACGAGAAGGCAGATCGCTAACAAACATGTTAACTTGCCACCAAACTCGGACACCATAGTGTGAGTCAGATCGGCGGTTTGTGGGTAGTTGAACCAGAATCAACCTCAGACGAGGCGGTCATCAATTGTAAAGTTAAGCCTGACTCCAGGAAACAATCAGGGAAATAGCAGAACTACTGGAGTCGCATCCGAGTGAGCGGGTTCGAGAAGTAAAGACATCTGATAGAAATAAAGCAAAGAAGACGCCATGCCAAAGTAGAAGATCAATGGTAAATCATGAAAGCAACACAGGGAACGCGAGACCAATAAAACATACTCCCACTTGCAAAAAGACTTGCGGTGAACAAACTTGTAGCTGAAATGCTGAAGGATGATGTAACCGAACCCACTTCATGCCAATGGAGCTAGCCGCTGGTATTAGTTTAAAAAAAAGATGGAAGATCCCGATTTTACGTGTTACCCAAAATGTCAACAAGGCGTTAGCAAGCGCAATTAAGCCCAGACCAAAGTGCTACAATTGTGACAAACCTGGTCATATTGTACGAAACTGCAGATAGCCACGAAAACGATCAAGATCGAGCTTACCCCACCGGGAAATTTTACTACACCAAATGAATCTCCGGTAAACTAAAGGCGGTAAACTCAGAGACACATGGACTGGCTCCCACAACCGAGGGCCCCACGATCTCCATCTCTATAATTGTTGCCGACATTTTAGACGAAGTGATCGCAGATTTTATGATTGCCCAGGGCCTCATGCTAGATATGGGGCAGCAAGTTATGATATGGGCTAATGAGGAAATTCCACTCAATATGGGATACGACTGTACATCACAAACGAGAAGGCAGATCGCTAACAAACATGTTAACTTGCCACCAAACTCGGACACCATAGTGTGAGTCAGATCGGCGGTTTGTGGGTAGTTGAACCAGAATTAACCTCAGACGAGGCGGTCATCAATTGTAAAGTTAAGCCTGACTCCAGGAAACAATCAGGGAAATAGCAGAACTACTGGAGTCGCATCCGAGTGAGTGGGTTCGAGAAGTAAAGACATCTGATAGAAATAAAGCAAAGAAGACGCCATGCCAAAGTAGAAGATCAATGGTAAATCATGAAAGCAACACAGGGAACGCGAGACCAATAAAACATACTCCCACTTGCAAAAAGACTTGCGGTGAACAAACTTGTAGCTGAAATGCTGAAGGATGATGTAACCGAACCCACTTCATGCCAATGGAGCTAGCCGCTGGTATTAGTTTAAAAAAAAGATGGAAGATCCCGATTTTACGTGTACTAGACAAAGCCGAATGACGTCACCAAAAAGGACAGAATTGATGACACATTGGATACGTTGTCAGTGGTTACTGGTAAGAGAAAATCAGTGACAAGGATAAGGAGAAAACTGCATTCAGCGTAGGGGAAAACAACATTTTGTAAAAAAATTACATACTCAACATTTTTACCATCAGCAGAGACCGAGTAACAGTCAAAATGACATAACATTATTTTATTTCTGACTTGACCCAACCCATTTCTTGGCATCCCATATCGCTAACTTCCAAAAATACTAAAATATTTCGTTACGGAATTTCGAAAAAATACATGTGCTAATAAAAACATGAGTATTTGGTTGGAGCATCGACGACATGATGAATTGTAAAGGGTTTGGATTTCAAAAATGTATATGTATTGGGATTAAAAATATCCGAAATTGCTATAGCGTGTTGGACTAGGCTTTTTATTGCCAATTTCAGTAATTTTTTTATAATATTGTTACGAATTTCCTTATTCGCCCTTTTAGCACTGTTTTATTCCCAATAATAAATTAACGTTCGTTTTATATTACAATAATTACAACAGTTTAAGTTCCTTTTATTTTACTCAAACAGTACAACACTTCACTTTATTTACACCACTTTACAATAAGTCTTATATTTTACTATCAATTGGCGTTGCTTACTTTACGGGGTTTAATCACAAACTAAACTCAAAATGCCAAAAGCCTCTGCTATTTATACCAGTTATGCTTCTCGCCGCCAGTAACTCAACCAGTTTCTAGATTATTCTACCCGATTCCAGAACCTGTAGTATAAGAGTTTTTAAAATATAACGTACATGCAGCCGGCTTGTCAACTGGTTTGTGGTAAGGGAACACTTTCAGGCGCAGCATTAATCGCCCTGTTACTTACATAATGTTAGTTTGGTCATTAAGAGTAGGTAAAAGTTTTTACGTAATCGTAATAGTGCTCCCCACTTAAGTCTGTTCGTCCGGAGCAGGCTCAACTCCGCGTTTTCCATATAAGGCTAGTCTTTCCAAATACACGACCTTCATTTTACTTCTTGGAGTTTGGCTTTCTGGATTCTATAAACCACGTCATTTACTTTGTTTGTAAGGGCCTTCATAGTGTGTCTGCATTTGGAGATAAACCTTTCTTGCGCTGTGAGTTGAACAGTAAAACCACCTAACCCTCATGGAATCCTTCGGAATACGCCGCTTGGTCGCACCTGGTTTTCATCTAATTACTGACCATCTGTATTTTGTTGCGCACAAATTCATGGAGATCGTTAAGATCCTCCGCATCCTGGCAATTGCTATCGCTGTTTGCAGTGCCAAATGCTGGTTTAATGCCGAACTCCAAATCTCCAGACAGCTTCAGATCAGTTCCAAAAATTGCTCTAGCGGGTGTTTGAAAGGTGGAGTCATGGGTGGCTGACCTGTATGTCAAAAAGAACTTTGATATGTGTTCATCCCAATCTCTTTGATATGCGCTGACCTCATTTCTCAGGTATTTTTCAAGAGTTCGATTGAATCTTTCAAACACGCAGCCAGACTGAGGATGCAATGGTGTTCTTGTTTTCGAATCCCGTATGACTCACACATTTCTCTGAAGGTAGTGGATCCAAAATTCCTATCCTGCTCCGAATAAAGTTTCGAGGGGACACCAAAACGGCATATCCAGTTATCCACCAACGTTTTGATTATGGCCTTTGCTTCCTGATTAGGAACAGATTATACTTTAGGCCAGTTACTGAAGTAATCCATAACCACTGATACGTGCTGGTTTCCTGAGCTACTGACTAGAAATGGACCAGCCACATCCATAGCTATACGCTCAAAGGATGCACCAGAGTTGCATTGCTGCATCTTGCTACGACTTTGCTTTGTTTGTTCCCTTAACTGCCATGCATTGGGTGCAATTTGCTATCCGATCGGCTACCGCTTGTTGACAGCCAATCCAGGATAAACGTTGCTTTAGCTTTTCAATGGACTTGGTTATACCTAGATGTCCTCCAATCGGGCCATTATGGAATTCTCTCATTATCTCTTTTTCCTTAGAGTAAAGTACTACCATTGTCTTTTTGATTATTTTACCATCCTCACTTTGCCATAACCGGTATAGGCAACCATCCTATAATGTTCCACTGGGCCTAATATGCTTTCTTTAGGGTGCTCTCTGAGGCGAAGTCATTGCGGGTTGGTCTTTTTTTGGGTTGACCAGTCTTCGTTGGATTCCAGTCAAAGCAAACGGACGTCAATGTTGGTTTCTTTCACCTCATGTTATATAAAAGCCAAATTTTACCTGTCCAAGCCGAGTTTCGGGTCGTTGTGTTGCTGTAACAAATATTTTTCACGCCCATTTTTTGCCAATTTTGGTGGCACTAGCAAAGAGGTTATCTTTTAAAATGGTAAAGTATATATGTAAGATGGTAACCCTCAAGTATGAAGATAACTAACCTATGGTGCGATGAGCGAGTGGCGAATTGATAGTTGGCAGTCGTTGAGAAGTCGTCAGTCGAATCAGTTGGTAGCAGTTGTGGCAGCAGTAACTCTCTTTCTTTTGTATATTTTTCAATATTTCCTTCGGGCCTTTACTTAATAAAGAATATAATAATTACATCTCATTGTAATTATCTTTTTTTACATTTGGGGGCTCAACCGGTTCTCGAAGGCAAAATATTGAGGAAACACAACCGCAAAGAAAGCAAAAGTTGGACAAAGTCACTGAAGGAAGCTGAAACGGCGGGAGTTGGTTTTTTTCTCTTTCTTTCTTCGCTTTTCTTTTTATCTCTTTTCACATACCGTTGGAATAGGCAAAAACGTTGACATCTTCACTGTGCATTGTGCCCTCATGATGGCGGAAGAGGCTGAAAGGGGAATGATACTAAGAAGCATGGCAAATCAAGCAAATGAGGAACAATGTCAAAGCGAAATGGGCGCAGTAGCGAAGCCAACAAAATCACACACAGGAGGACAAACTGAGGCGCCAACAGTTAGTAACATAGAGAAACAACGGCAAAGCGAAATTGGTACAGCAGCGGAACCAGCAACATCATACACAACAGAACAACCAGATGCACGAGCAATTAGTAACATACAGAGTGAAGTGCAGCAGCTCTTACAACTATTGTCGTTGAAAATACGAAGAGATGAGCTAAACGACAACACAGTAAAAATATCGGCAGAGAATTTTGAGAGAGTTGTAAGTGACTTCGATGGGTACTCTGTGCCAGTGAAAAAGTGGTTTGACATTTTTGAAAAAAATGCCGATGCATATGAGCTAACTTATAAACAAAAATATGTTCAAGCGAGGGGAAAAATGACTGGGGCAGCGCAATTGTTTTTAGACTCTGAATTTGTGAGTGACTTTGACGAGCTGAGATGCGCATTGATAAGAGAGTTCGACTCTAATTTGAATAGTGCAGATATACACCAACAACTGAGAGAGCGAAAGATGGCCATCGGAGAAACATTTCATGAGTATATCTTGGTCATGAGAAAGATTGCTGGTGTAGGTGGTGTAGAGGAGGCAGCGGTGTTAAGATACATAGTTGACGGTCTGCACGTCAAGAGCGAATTCAAGTATACTATGTATGGCTGTAAATCTTATAAAGAGCTAAAGCAACAATATGACATCTACGAGCATTTGAATAAAGCCGAAATAAAACGAAGCGGTGAGCATAGAAACATTGCTGATAAAGAGTCTGTGGGGCAAAATAAGAGAAAGGAAAATTGTTTCAATTGTGGATCATCAGAGCACAAAAGAAGAAATTGTAATGCCGACACCAAATGCTTTCGCTGTAATAGTTTCGGTCATATTTCGCGTGACTGTCCCGTAAAAAATGATAGCGTTCGCATAATTGTCGAAAGCAGTCGATTTAAGTCTGTGCTAGTCAATGGACTTATTGTTAAATGTCTCATCGACACGGGATCAGATGTCACAATAATCAAAGAGACGGTTGTAAACAAAATGAATGGAGTCGAAATGTTTAACACAGATTCTGTGTTGCGAGGGCTAGGGAACTGTACCACGAAACCAGTAGGGTCCTTCGTTGCTGAAGTGATTGTGGATAATCTGCAAACAAACCAAAAATTTGTAGTCGTGCCAACCTGCAAAATAGATTGCGATGCACTATTGGGGTATGATTTCATCAAAAAGTTTCGTGTTTCGGCGGACAGAAATGGGTTTACGTTTGAAAGACTGGAGGACGAACATCAATCACTGGATGAGCAGGGAGCTAATTGTTATAATGTTTTGGAGATCGCTAATCACGTTACAGCGCCGCCACAATATCAGAGTCACGTCGTGCAGCTAATTGAAGATTTTTATCGGTCAACACCAGTGGAAAAAAAACAGTGCCCAATAGAGTTGGAGATAGTCCCAGACGGAGTTGTTGTTCCGTTCCGTCAGTCGCCGAGCCGTTTATCAGCTAAAGAGGCAGAGGCAGTCAAAAATCAAGTTGACCAGTGGCTTGACGAGGGTATAGTGCGCCAATCTACGTCAAACGTGGCAAGCAGAGTAGTGGTGGTGAAGAAAAAAGATGACACGCTGAGGGTTTGCATAGACTACAGGAAGTTGAACAGCATGGTTTTACAAGACTGTTTCCCGGTACCGTTGATTGATGACGTGCTACAAAAGTTGCAAGCGGCGAAAATTTTTACAATAATGGACCTAGCAAATGGGTTTTTTCACGTGCCAGTGAAAGAAGGGAGTAGAGCTTATACAGCATTTGTCACCAGAGAAGGCCTTTTCGAGTTTAACAAAGCACCTTTTGGTTTTCGAAACTCACCTGCTGTCTTTATTCGTTTTGTGAATCACATATTCCAAGAGCTTATTAATAAGGACGTTATGCAGTTATACATGGATGACATTATTATTTATGCCACTTCACTGAATGAGTGCATGGGGAAGACGAGACAGGTGTTGTCGACTGCAGCGCAGGACGACCTAAAAATAAATTGGAAGAAATCTAAATTTTTGCAGTCCCGTATTAGTTTTTTAGGCCACGACGTTGAAGATGGAAGAATCTGGCCTGGGAAAGAAAAGACAGCAGCTGTTAGTCGTTTTGCCACCCCTACAAATATCAGAGCAGTTCAAGCATTTCTCGGTCTCACTGGGTTTTTCAGGAAGTTCATCCCTAGTTACGCACTTTTGGCCCGCCCTCTCACCAACCTGCTGAAGAAAGACGTCGAATTTATTATGGGCACAGCAGAGCTTCAATCAATAGAGCAGCTGAAACTGGCGTTGACTGAAGAGCCAATCCTGCACATTTACTCAAGAGAAGCATTGACCGAGCTACATACTGATGCCTCTAAAGACGGTTACGGCGCAGTCCTATTGCAAATATTTGACGGTAAGCTTCATCCAGTCTACTTTTGGAGTAAGAAGATGACGTGTTCAGAATCTAAACAACACAGCTACATCCTCGAGGTTAAAGCAGCATACCTGGCGCTTAAAAAATTCAGACACTACTTATTGGGCATACGGTTTAAGTTGGTCACTGACTGTGTTGCATTTAAGCAGACAACAACCAAGCAAGATGTTCCAAGAGAAGTAGCACAGTGGATATTATATCTCCAGGATTTCAACATGGAAGTAGAGCATCGATCGGGCGAAAAGATGAAACACGTAGACTACCTCAGCCGCTTTCCACAATCGTGCCTAATGATATCAAATGAACTGTCAGCGCGCATACAAAAAGCACAACGAAATGATGAACACATTAAAGCTATCGCCGAAATTTTGAAGGAGCGTTCTTATGAGAATTTTAAAATTAAAGGAGGCCTGCTATTCAAAGTGGTTGGCGGAAATGAGTTACTGGTCGTACCCAAGCTAATGGAGCGTGAAATTATTCAACAATCACACGAAGTTGGTCATTACTCGGTACTCAAGACGATGCATAATATTCAGCAACAGTATTGGATACCACATCTAGAAAATAAGGTATCAACATTTATTTCTAACTGCATTAAATGTATCATTCACAGCAAGAAGTTGGGCAAGAAAGAAGGCTTCCTCTATTGCGTCAGTAAAGGAGATACACCACTCCACACACTTCATATAGATCACCTGGGTCCCATGGACGCAACGTCAAAGCAGTACAAATACATCTTGGCCATGGTCGATGGTTTTTCAAAATTTGTTTGGCTTTTTCCAACTAAGTCCACAGGGAAGGAGGAAGTGATAAAAAAACTGAAGGAGTGGTCCGATGTTTTTGGGTTCCCCAAGCGCATCATAAGCGACAGAGGCGCAGCGTTCACTTCGAACGCATACGTAGAATTTCTAGATGAAAATAAGGTCGAACATGTCTGGTCTACAACTGGAGTCGCAAGAGGGAACGGCCAGGTAGAGCGTGTCAATCGTTCAATTCTCTCGAAGTTATCAGCAGATGAACCAACCAAATGGTTCAAATATGTGGCACAAGTACAAAAGGCTATCAATTCTCACGTACACAATTCAACACAGTCATCCCCGTTTGAGTTCATGTTTGGCACAAAAATGCATCACCAGGCCCAAACTCGACTGCTGGAGCTGTTAAACGTGGAAATGGTCGCACAATTCTGCGAAGAGAGACAAAAACTACGCATAGAGGCAAAACGCAGCATCGAAGAAGCACAGCACACCTACAAAAGAAACTATGACAGAAAACGACGCCATGAATACGGTTACAAGTTAGGGGATCTAGTGGCAATAAAAAGGACGCAATTTGTTGCTGGCCGCAAACTAGCAAGTGCGTTTCTTGGACCCTATGAAATCATTAATGTTAAAGGTAACGGGCGTTACGAAGTGAAAAAAGCGGCAAGCGTAGAAGGTCCAAACGTAACGAGTACGAGTGTGGATAACATGAAACTATGGAAATACGTGGCTGAGAACGAAGAGCTTATATCATCGGGGACAGATGATGAAGATCAGGAGGGCCGAGTGTAAGATGGTAACCCTCAAGTATGAAGATAACTAACCTATGGTGCGATGAGCGAGTGGCGAATTGATAGTTGGCAGTCGTTGAGAAGTCGTCAGTCGAATCAGTTGGTAGCAGTTGTGGCAGCAGTAACTCTCTTTCTTTTGTATATTTTTCAATATTTCCTTCGGGCCTTTACTTAATAAAGAATATAATAATTACATCTCATTGTAATTATCTTTTTTTACATTTATGTGGTAAAGTACGTACATTATGCCGTCAATAAAAACCAAATAAGCTATTTCACGAGCGGATATACATCCCAAAACCAATACTGAACCCCCACCATGCTTATTTGTTTGTACAGTGTTTCAGATCCAAATATATTACATTTACTCTCGCCGCTAAATATGACAGTTTCTAAACATTTAAAATCTAGCGTTTGTATAAATTAGCGAACAACGGGTGTGTTGGTTCACGTGGTTTCTAAATATACTATTTAGCATCAATTAGTGTCTTGGGACAGTAATGTAGTGTCTATATCCAACCTGTTAATCGGAGATACCTCATTAGATCCCCTAGATCAATCTCGTGTATCTCAGGAAGGGACGACCTATAGTCTTTAGGCGTCTATTCATTAGAGCCGCACAACTGCAGAGGAGATGTTACACGGTCTCCTCTCCTCTTCACAGGGACGGCAGTGGTCATTGTATGGAAGATTCAGCCGTCTTGTGTGATTACCGATTGGCCAGTGTCAAGTCAGCATGGCAATTAGCCTTAATATGTTCCCCCGATTTTGGCTAATCAAGGAGTTAGTTCGGTGAATGTTATATTCTGGCCAAGTCTTTCTGGATATGCGGCACGTTTCCGTTCTATCACATCTGGCCTTAGCTCGTTCAAGGTAATGTAGGAAAATACCTCTTTTATCCGACCCTATAGGTGTTGCGACTGACACCATATGGAGTTCGGTGGAACAGGATCCTGCCCTGGCTAGTTCGTCTGCCCTTTCGTTCCCAAGAAGACCCTTGTGGCCTGATATCCAAGTAAGAACCACAATGGCCAGTCGACCTCGACAAGTTTTTCCCTACATTCACTAACGAGTTTAGATGCAGTGTTGTTTGATTGAATTGATAGGAGAGCCGCCTGGCTACATGCTTCCTTGATGCTCAGTACCTCCGCTTGGAATACGCTGCACTTGTCTGGGAGTTTGAATGATAAATTGAGGCTTACCTCTTCGGAGAAGACACCCGAGCCGGTTCCACATTCAATTTCGGAACCGTCCGTAAATACTTTGGTGTCAAACCCTGTCAGTGGTTCCCGTTTATCCCACTATTTTTCTGGAAAACCTGACATCGGATAGGTTATCGAACGTAAATGAGGGGGTACAGTAATTGGTGATTATATTGAGTTCTCTTGGAATTGTCTGTAGTATTCTCATATGTGCATATGCGTTGCTCTTCCAGATTCCAAGAGCATTTAGTCTGGTGGCGCTCCAGGCCGCACTAGCTGTTAAGTGAAGGTCAATTGGTATAATATGAAGCATTGCATTAAAGGCTTCAGCTGGACACGTCCTCATTGCCCTTGTTATGCCGATGCAAGCTGAGCTCTGAACCCTATGCTCCGGTAAAAGATCCCATCGGTTTCCGGACATTTTCCGACAAGCGTACACAGAAAAAATAAACATCGGTAATATTTCCCAGTTTGAGGTTGGTGATTTTTTTATATGAAGACAAGAAAAGGTGGCATTATTTCCTAAATCAAAAGCGCAAAATATACTACCAACATCAATGCTGAATTTACATTCTAATGTTGGCAAACACCCTACTTCTTATTTGAAGATCAAAAACTGAGGTGAGGCAGCAGTATACCGACTAGACACCGTGTGTTAAAACGAGACGAATATAAAGATATATGAGTTTGTATTACTACTGTGTTGCTGCGTATGTACACTATTAATTTCTGAAGGGAAAAAACAAAAAAGGAATCTTGCAAAAGTTTATCAGTGTGCATTTTATTAAATTTCTTCGAAAAATAGTATAAATTTTCAATTTCATAAAGAATTGTAATTTGAAGTGTCTTGTCTTGGTTGTCTCTTCTTAAATACCCGATCAATGTAAAAGTGTCGTCAGAGTTGCTTAGACAGCGAAAGTTGTTAATAAGCGATGGGAAAATAAATATCTCTGAGCCACTTGCAAATGTGTGTCTATATTTTATAGCAAAACGTTAGATAGTTTTATCTAATCTTTAATTATAAGTAATTTCTTCGCAGTAAAATTGAGGGAACGAATTGAGTCCACGACAGAAATAAACCAAGGGCGGAACTATATTTCAGGAGCCTGGGCTTTGTTATTATAACATTATGGTTTGATTAAATGTTATTGTAGGAACAAAATTTGATTATTCAAAACCATTTTTTTTATTTCAATTAAAATACAACAAAATTTCTGTAAATATTGAAAATATGGGCTAAACATTTAGTAAGAATTAACATGTTAAATTAATACAATTCACCTACACTAAATTCTGTAAATTGCCCTTTCTTGTTTGGGTAGATATACAAGCAAATGACACTATTACTTGACAACGTAAAATTGCCTACGTTAATTTGTAATATTGCCAAATTAAGTCACTGACCCTATGTTGCCCAGTGCACTGGCTGATATCAGACCATGAATGTGGGTAATTTTACACAAAGTTTTTTTCTGTGTAGTACACAACGATTGTTTTCTGTGCGCAGTGCTCTATGTTACGCTTCCGGGATAGTTTGGGGTCTAGAATCACGCCCAAGTTCTTGGCGTGAGTTGTTAGTGGAATAGCCGAGGAGGATTAAACTTTGGTAACTTGGTCTTCGTGGTAAAAAGCATGACCTCAATTTTCTCTGGATTCACTCCAAGACCACTCCCAATGGCCCAGTCGTTAAGTGATTTCAAGGCCCCATTCATGATTTCGTTCAACACGGATGGGAACAAACCAGATACCATTATTACCACATCATCCGCATTCGCCACGGTTTTGATCCTCATATTGTCCAGTTTTAGTAGTATTTTGTTGATCACGAGTAACCAAAGTAGGGGAGAGAGGACTTCACCCTGAGGTGTTCCCCTATTCACTCGCTTTGATGACTTGATGTTGCAATTATGCTCTGTAGCATTGTCACTATCCAACTCTTGAGGAATGTTTCCACGCCTAGATCTTCAAGTGATTCTTCTATAGCCGCTGAGCTCAAATTATTGAATGTGAATATACCCTCTATATCCAAGAAAAACCTTTAAGAACCTCTCAATAGTTCTGACGACTTCGTGCAGGGCTGTATCGCTTGAGCAGTCTTTCATATATGCATGTTGACTGCATGATATTTTGGCGATCCATCCGGTTTCGTGTGGATGAATGCGTCAATTAGCCTTTCAAGCGTTTCAGAAGAAACGATGAGAGGCTGATCGGTCTGAAATTCTTTGCGCTCTCATGACACCGTCTTTCCGCCTTGGGAATGAAAACCACCCTTACGTGGCTCCAACTCTTTGGTTAGTAGTTCAGAGTCAGGCAATATTGGAAAATGATACTACAGAGCCACGGCTTAATTATGACCTTCGCGCTTTGTAGCATTTTTTGTATAATACCATCTGGGCCCGGAGATTTATATGGAGAGAAGTTATTGATAGCCCTGGACTGATTATTATCTCTATACCATTAGTATCCGAGTATTGGGTGGATAATGTTCGCACCTCCCTGGATGTGTTATCGCAGCATGGGAAGTGTGTTTTCAAGATCATCTCTAGCGATTCAGGTGAGCTATTTGACCATGTCCCGTCATCCCTCCTCACATAGGTGGAATTTGAGTGCCCCTTGGCCATTATTTTGCTCAGTCTAGCTGTATCCTTTGGGTTCTCCATCGATCCACAGAACTTTGACCAGGATCGTATTTTTGCAGTGGCTATTACTTTCGTATGCTCTTTAAGTTTATCCTTATATAGCTGCCAGGATCTACTTATAAAGCTTGCATTGAAAGCTTTGCAAGATTCTTTTCTTAGCGTTGTAAGCTCATCTGTCCACCAAGACGGATAAGTTTTCTTTGAGCGTGACTGAGGACATGATACTTTGAATGTAGTATCCATGGATTTCACCAACTTGGACACGAAAAAAAAATTTTAAACTGTTTTTTTGCAATTAGACATGATCTTGGCTTACAATTGTCCTTTATATATAGTGTTTTGTAACCATTACCATGAAGCCCTCTCAGCACATTGTCTTGTACGTAGGGTTCCTGGATGATGACTAGGTATAGATCCTCCTCAGCTAAAAGGATTCGCTGCTAATCTGAGGCGATACGGGAGTTTCTCAGATTAATCTGCACGACTTTCAGCATATGGACCATTTTGGTTATGAAGTGGACGCGCCCTCCAGCTGCATCTCGCCAAGCAGCTTGTAGGCGTCCTCGATGTCATCTTCGTATTCTTCGCCATCGGGGCGAAGAACAGTTTTCCTCCTGCTTCTTTCAGAGCGGCGGCGCCCGCGTCAGTAATAGCAAGGACTAAACACATGCTTTTATCATTGGGTGGCTGTTTTCGGATGACAGACCAGTCTTCCATCGGGACAGTCGGGTTCATGACCCGTAGGCACTCCAGGAGCTGAGGACCCTCGCCCTTCATTTTGGGTAACCAAATCCGTATACGAGGCCTCAGAGGAATTTCTTGTGCCGGTATCAGCTTCAGGTTGATATTATTCAAGGCGTCGCTTACTGAAGCGATAGACTTCTTCGAGAACTCGTCCATGCATTTAATCACCCTATAGCCTCGATTAATCTCCCTAGAGTCTGGGGTAACGGGGATCCCTTGTTTGCCAGTACGTGTTCTGACAGCTTAGACTCCGCTTTACTCCATTTCGAGACTGTGACGGGAGCTAGCTTCCCGGTCTTCGTGTTGGTCAGGACAATCATAAAATTGTCCTTTACTACCTCGTTGAAGGGCATTTTTCCTGATATAGTCGTTCTTGACGGCTCCTTGACATTTCTTCGCTTAGCGGGTTCATCGTCCTCCACCCGAGAACGTTCCCGCTTTGAGGTTGAGGGTCTATTGTTATTGTTTTGTAGGGAGGCCTTCTTCTCATCGTACTCCTCAACTATGTATTTTTGTGCATTTTGCTTTGGCCGCTTCATCATGCACGTGCACTGTGCCATTGGCTTCATTCTTGTCAATCTTCTGAAGGATGAACTTCGCCTTTTGGTACAGTGTACTCCGAGCATCAGCAGTACATCTGCGTCTTGGTTTTTTAGAGACAGTCGCGTCTGACTTAACGGACTGGTCTAATTTTGTTGCTGTAGCTGTTGATTATTTAGGCGGGGGAACGTTTTTTTACGACATTCACCGTGGTCTTTGGGCCGGCTTCCGAGTCCTGACTGGATGCCAAGAGATTCTCTTCTGATAGGCAGCCCAGCCCCATTAAGGAATTTTTTTCAGTTTATTTTTTAAAAGTGACATTTTTGATCCCACGAGTGTGCCGTAAAGGGTTGGACCATCATGCGCAGTGACAGCTGGCGCACACTAGGCAACTAAATTACAACCGAACATGACCTACAAGGACCAGAAAGAACTGCACCCTATTATAAGACAGACGGAGACTACGGAGCCGCGTAATGTGGCCCTATGGGAGTTCCGTGCAGGAAAATAAGTGCTCCCTTCAGCATGACCACTATACGTACACTTAAGCCCCTGCATCGCGTCAAGATGACTACCCACCGCAAGGGCAGCGAACAATAATCTCTTTGAAATTGAAATTGCTGAAGTCTGAGTTTTTTTTTCTGGGAACTCGACCATGTATGTACATATTGTTATGAATTTTATTAATTCGTCCGCTGGCGCTATTTTATTCCCGTCAATAAAACAAAATTCCTTTTTAAATTACGATAAATACAACAGTTTTAATTCCTTTTATTTTACTTATACAGTACAACCGTTCACTTTATTCACAATTGTCTATATTCAACCCTTTTACTAATACTTCGCGTTACTTCCTTTCCGGCATTTAATTACAGACTGACTCAAAATACCTAAAACCTTAGCTATTTATACCAACTCAATATGTTTCAGTGGTAGCAATGCTGCCTATATTTATCGCTCTCTGGAAGCCAGTAGAACAAAGTAGATTAATGGAGAGATATGAATTCGTAATATTGGTGGTGTTGCAATGCATGCTTTTAATCGTAGCACTTCTTCCCACTTAAGCCTGTTCGTTCCGAGCAGGCTAAACTCCCCGTTTCACATACAGGGCTAGTCTTTCCAAATGCACAACCTTCATTTTAGCCCTTGCAATTTGGCTTTTCTGGAGAGTTTTGGAGGTAAACCTTTCTTGCGCTGTGGTTTGAACAGTAAAAGTAACTGTCCTTCATGAAATCCTGAATTTGCAGATCGGTCGTATCTGACTTTCATTTTAATACTTACCCTCTTTATTTTGTTGCACAGAAATTCAATATCCTTAAGATCCTCCGTATCTTGGTAATTGTTATCACTGTTCGTAGGGCTAGATGCTGGTTTAGTACCGAACTCTCCAGACAGTTACAGCTCAGTTCCGAAAATGACTCTAGCGGGTGTTCGCGAAGTAGAGGCTGTAGCCTGTATGCTAAACGGTACTTTGGTATGTCCTCATCCCAATCTCTTTGATCTGCGCTAACCACTTTTCTCAGGTCTTCTGTAGAATCTTTCAACCATGCCGCCAGACTGGGGATGCAATGGTGTTGATTTGTTTTTCAAATTCATTATGGCTCACACATTTTTTTGGAGATGGTGGATTCAAAATTCTTACCCTGATCTGAATGAAGTTCTGAGGGAACACCAAAACGGCATATCCAGTTATCCACGAACATTTTAATTATAGTATTTGCTTCCTGATGTGGAGCAGGGTATACTTCAGGCCATTTAGTGAAGTAATCCATAACCACTACGACGTACTGGTTTCCTGAGGTACTGACTGGAAATGGACTAGCAACATCCATAGCTATACGCTCAAAGGGTCTACCAGAGTTGTATTGCTGCATTCGGTCACGACTCCTCCGCGTTGGTCCCTTAACTGTCATGCATTGGGTGCAATGGGCTACCGCTTGTTGACAGCCAACCCAGTAGAACCGTTGCTTTAGCTTTTCTATGAGCTTGGTTATACCTAGATGACCTCAACTCGGGCCGTTATGTAATTCTGTCATTGTCTCTTTGTCCTTAGAGGAAAGTACAATTCAGTTTTTAACTATTTTACCATCCTCACTTTACCATAACGGGTATATGCAACCATCCAATAATTGTAGGCTGTTGAATATGGTTTCATCTGAGGCGATGACATTGCGGGTTAGTATTTTATCTTCTTCTTTTGCAGAAATGGTTTTTGCAAGTGTAGGGGCGCTTCTTTGTACTATTGACCGGTCTGAGTTGGATTCCAGTTGAAGCAAACGGACGTCAATGATGGTTTCTTTCACCTCAACTTTTGGGCAGTGTTTGCATTCTAGCATTCATGGACGACGTGACAGGGCATCTGCATTACTATGTTTCCCCCTTTTCTATGATCAATGCTGAAGTCATATCTCTGCAGTTTCTCAATCCAACGAGCAAGTTGGCCTTCAGGGTTCTTAAATTGTAGCAGGTTCTTAATTAAAGCATGATCGGTTCTTAACTGAACAGGCTGGCCGTATGGTACGTATGGTAATGTTTGACATTCTATGACTGCCAGTAGCTCTCGTCTCGTAACACAGTAGTTTTTCTCTGGCTTTGAGAGTATTCGGCTGTAGTATCCTCTAACTTTTTCCTGACCATTGATTACTTGTGGGAGCACACCACCTATTTCGTAACCGCTTGCATCAGTATCAAACACGAATTTTTCGCCAACAGGGTATGCAAGCAAAGGAGCCATGCATAAATATTCCTTCAGTTGGTGGAATGACTTTTTTATTTTCGCTCCAACAGTACGGCCGATTTTTCATTGTTAACTCGTGGAGACTTGCAGCCACTGTGGCGAAACGTGGCAATACGTATATACTGTAATAAGTATAGAGTCCTAGAAAGCTGCGTAATTCATGGAGATTCTTTGGTCGTGGCCAATGCTTCACTGTCAGGATTTTGTCTCCATCAGTGGAAATGCCATCTGCTGTCACTCGATGTAGTATTGTATTTCTTTCTGGAACAGTATTGAATTGTATTTCTTTCTGGAACAGAAAACTTCTTCGGACTGAGATTCAATCCACCTGCGGTTATAGGTTGAAGGACTTCTTTAAGATTCATCAGGTGTTCATTGAATGTTTCCCCATGACAATGACGTCATCTAGGTACACTATGCATGCCCCCCAATGAAATCCTTTCAACACGCACTCCATTAATCGCTCAAAGGTGGTTGCCGCGTTACAGAGTCCAAAATGCGTTACTTTTAACTACCACCATCCCCTACGCTGAATGCAGTTTCTCCTTGTCTTTTTCGCTAATTTGCACTTGCCAATAATAACTTAGCAAGTTCAGGGTGGAAAACCATATTTTTCCTGACAACGTATCCAATGTGTGAATTCTTGGTAGTGGATAGCTGCCCTTTTTGACGAGGCACCCAGCTTTCTAAAAATAAAAATGGTTTGCCATTACATTCCATAAAGGAATTGGGGAGAGCTTCTCATAACCAGTGAGCTGTGCTCTTTCTAGTTTGTATACTCACAGATTGGGACCTACAGTTTGACACCGGTTCCGAACGGTATTTTGAGAAGCTTTTTCATGGCTCAGTACTCGATAGTACTGGTGTCACTATGCGAAGTGACCGCAGGTGAAAAAAATTGACAGTGGGCAGAGCAGGGATCGAACCCACAATCCCATGTACACGAGGCGCGCACACTAACTATTGCACCACAGGCTGTCAGCTTTCTATAGTCGACGGAAAATCGGGTACTTCCATCTTTATTCTTAACTAGTGCCACCGGCGAGGTCCATGGACTTGAAGAGGGGTCGATTACACAATCCTTCTGCATTTCAGCTACTAGTTTCTTCAAGTCATCTCTGATTGCAAGTGGAAGATTTCTGGGTGCATGTTTTATTGGTCTCCATTCCCCTGTGTTGATTTCATGCTTTATTATTGATGTTATACCCTGGGTTTGTGTCTTCAGGGGGAAGGAAGACGCATGCTTTCACAGTAATTGATTTGCCTTATTTCTATCAAATGTCTTTAGTTCTCGCACCCACTTACTCAGATGCGACGAATCGAAAACAGAAACAAATCACCTGTTTGAAACGATGGTATCCTGCAATCAGTACGATTTGGTATTTTCGAAATCAGTTTGCTGACAGCTTGATTGGCTACCCGTGCAAGTTTACAGCGACCATACCAAAATCAAATAATGACTTCTCGCCAGTTGTTTGATTGGTGCGTGGAAAATATACGCAATATTCATTTTAATTTTGTTACTGCTGGTGAGTATGAAACTCAAAAAGAGTTATTGAGCGAGAGATTAAGTCTGTGCAGAAGTATTCCTGGAACCAGAAAGTTCCATGCCTTCATTCCTCTTTCAACTTCAACCACAATTTTGAATGTACAAACTTTTTCTGGATCTCAAGACAGCACAAAAGTCTCAATTATTGGAGAGAAATTATAATCGGTAGATTCTATTTTGAAGCTTAAATAAGTTCTGACGATCAACTTTATACTGGTGCCAGCCCCTTGAAATTTGGTTTATGTAATTTTTTATTTTTAATAAAATTAGTTAATTTTTAAGTTATTTGAAATGTTCTTTATTTTGTTATGTTTTGTGTTATTTTTTATTTTTAATATAAATACATGCTTATTTTTGAAGTTTGTTAAACCCCTTGAAATTTTCTTTATTTTGTTATGTTATTTTTATTTTTAATAAAATAAAAAAAAAAAAAAAGTTTTTTTTTTTAATTATATTTTCAGACCACTTAATCAAAATCGGAGGAGGTCAAATAGACTATTTTGATTAAACGTGGAATCATTGTGTCCCGAGATTAAAATTTTTAAAATCTTATTCCAAGTTTTAAAAAAATCGGGGTATACATTACTTCCACCTTTTAGAGCGACCTGTAAATTTGTTAGGAACCCTTCTTTTGTCTTCAAGTAAACAACTTTTGATTGATATTTCATGGAATGACCCCGTCCCAAGCTGAAAATTTCAGAATATGTTCCTTGGGACTAACTCTTTGAGTATAAAAAGTTAAAAAAAAATCGGGGGATACATTCCCCCCCATATCCCCCACTCTTTGCCACGACCTTAATATAAGAGGTACACCCCTTAATAAAAAAAAAAAAAAAATGTTATAGCAGTTTTGAAACGCATATTATTAGCTTTAAAACAAAAAAAATGAGCGTCTTAGCTATTACATAATCCAAGATAATGAATTTTTAGTGTAAAAGAGCGTCACAACCTAAAAATTTCCGGCGAAATTGTTACCCCCATATTTTCGGCCCCAGTGGACGTAGGTGGCTAAAAACTTGGATTTGTCAGTTGTTCAACTAGTGTAACAATTGTGCCAATTTTCATTAAAATCGGTGGGGGTCCTGAAAATTTTCACCTATTTTTGATTGATTTCACATATTCTGACCCTCATACAATTACAAAATTAAAATAAAATGCCAGTAGGATTTTATCAAGCATATGCCGAATACACGGTCGTAAAATGAGATAGCAATGTCTTATGAGAAAAGTTTCAAGAGATCTTTCAGATCCATTGGTCGATGTAAGAAAATAAAGATATTGTTAAATTCTTACAGTTCAAATAAAACTCCACCATTTTAGGTATATTACGTTGTATCACCGTAATAACGAAGCATTTATGTTGACATTATCAGACAAAGAACCACATCTACCTCGAAGCTCCATACCTATAAAAATACAATTGGCAGGTACTCTGAAATTTCTGGGGAAAGGATGCTTACAGGGAGTAAAATCTTATGACGTTAATATATGACTCGGACGAAGCACTTTCTGCAAGATGTTATAGAAGGTTCCCCCTTGCAAATTTTGTCTTGAATACATAATGGTCGTGTGACCACAAATCCAAATCATTTGTAGACAAAAAGATATAGACAATGGTTCAAACCAACCAGTACCTCGTTTCTGTAGTTCTCGAATCGAAAAAGTTTTCACATGAAACATTTGTTTTGCGAAAACTTTCTGTGACGTACTGCTTTTTTCATTCTTATTGGAAAAATGCGAGAAAATCTGTTTCTAAAAAGTAGTGAGTCGAAAAAATTAAAATGTGAAACGTCAAAAATACTCACAAATTAAAACGGTGCGAGATTTTGATATTGTTTCTACAAAAAGGTTTTTTAAGAAATTAAAACTTATTTTTTAAGTGGAGAAGATAAGAACTATATCTTTTGTGTTATGTATTTCAATTAATTTTTCCAAAATTTTACAGAGAAATCAAGAAAGCAAAAATAAAATGCAGTTGAATACATGTCTATACTTCTTTTTGTTGTTCTTTTTCGCACTAGTTTATTTTGTTTGTTTATATTTTGTTCATACTTGACAGTTTTCTTGGAATATTCCAATCAAAACTTCATCAGTATTGCCTCTTTTCGCATTGATATACAGAAACACTTTTTACTTAAAATTTGTGTGTAAATACACCATAAATATATACTTACAATAAAAGATAAGAAAAAAGTCTATAATACGTATAAATTTCACAGTTCTTAACCAAAAAGACATGACAAATTTAAGTCAACAATTCCACCTGGTGTAAGTCATAGAGGAATTAAGGATAGAGTAATTTATTCTCTCAATATTTTTAACGTCATTCTTGCGAAATTTTTGTAAGAAATTTTGTCATTTATCTCTGAACGTAAAATTTTGTTACAGAGAGGTACCACATATCACTTATTTAGCATGCAAACATTTCATTAATAATTCATTTTTACACTCCATTTTATTTTTAACGCATTAATGTCAAAATTCTCAAACAATTGTTTTCGTACGAAATAACTTCGGCGTAACAATCCTGTACTTGATTTTTCCTACGAAATTTTCGCAGAGCTGAGTACCAAGCAAATGAAAGTGAGCGAAATTATTTTCGTTATTTTTTATACGCGTATTTCATAAATACCGTGCTATATGTATGGTTGCAATAGTACACAACGTCCAACAGAGCAACAACAACCGCATTTTGTATTTGTGTGGCAAAATAGTTGTGTTAAATACAATACAAATTTATACCAACGATAAAAGTCAACAAGTCAACAACAGTTCATGTAACTACACCGGCTGTAAGTTAATTTTCGTAGAATTTCTCTCATTTGCACAAACTTACGCCGAAGAGTGTGAAATGAAACGTCAGATGAGAGATTCCTCTATGCTGCAACTTAAAAATGTCGTAAAAATACTGGCTACTCTATACGTCATTACTCTATGAATGTTATTTGTGTGGCAGCAATGGTACATAATAGCTTTGTTTCTTTACTTTTTGGGTAAAGTTCGGGTAAAAGAGAGTAAAAGCAAAATTCTCTCTCAAATACTCAATATTACCCAAAAGTAAAGAAACGCAAAAAAACACTTTTCTAGCCCCGAAAACAAATGTCAAAACACAAAACATATGCTTGACAACAAATCTTGCATATCATGTTCATTTTCACTGTTCATTTGCACACTTCCCATCGTCTTTAAATAAGCCCTCTCAAAGTAATCACTTTTCAAATTAATAAAATTGTAAATTCAATAATTTTTTACACTTGTGTTATTTTTTTCACAAATAATACATGTTTTTATGTTGACGTTTCGAACAGCTGATTGTTTGACACTTTGCCCAAACTTACCCGAAGAAAAAGTATGTTTAAGTTCGGTAAAAAGAGAAACGTATTTTGACGGTAAGAGAAACAAAAATTCGCTCTCATTTGCCCAATTTGTGGGTAAGGAAACGCGTTTGGGTAAGTTTGGGTTCCCGCGGGATCCTGCGGTAAAGTAAAGAAACAAACCTAATGATTTGAACTACAAAAATTTAAACCCATATGTATAATAAATTGTTTTGTCGTAGTATCTCTTAGTTATAAACGCAAATACAGAAAATGAAACGCAAAAAATACCTTTTTCGTCTGCTATTAACATGTTACATAAATATTTTGTAAAGAACATAAAGTAACAAATTAATCATTGATATTTTATTTTTTAGGAGAGAAAATTATTTTTAATATTCCGTACTTAACTTTTAATAATTTATCTTAAAAAAGAATAAAGTTGTGTGGATTTGTAATGTTTTGTTTGAACTGCTTTTGTTGATTCTTACAACGTTTATATTGCGAATCAACTGTTTAAATACAAAAGTTCTTATTTCTTGCCAGTTGTAACTGGATATGTACTTTGTGTGATATATTCTACCATAGATAAAGGAAATAACTAGATATCGCACATGCATGGGAAATTTCTTGTTCAATGGGATATTTTCAAGATGGAGCTGAAAGCAATAATTATAACATTTGATCCCAAATAAAATATACCTTGCGATATGTATTTAGAACAGGTGATAGCAGTAGGTGTTGTTGGCAACATCAAGAGGCATTTTGTTTTGTTTAGTGGGTCGATGCTGTACAAGCCAACACAAACGAATACCTACAATAACAGTACACCAAAAAAGCACATAACCAAAATGCATTTGAATTAGAAAGTGGGGAACACAACGACTTGAAAAAAACTAAATTAGTTGTTCGAATAGTACAATCTGGAAAATTATTCTATTTTTGTATTGAAAAAATGTCCCACACAGTGGAATAAACGTCAGTGAATGTTATGAGGAACGTCAATGAAAGTTACAAAAAGACAACACAGCACCTAGTGGCAGTACTTGACAACGCCTGTGCGATATCTACTTATTTCCTTTATCTATGTATTCTACTGGGAGTGTAAAATCTATCTTATGCCTTGTTCACGCTGCCACGAAATTGACAATTTCGGATTGAAATTGTCGAACGAAATTGAAATCTGGAATTTGAGCAATTTCGTAGCAAAATGACAAGTGTTTGTTTACAAACATTGTCATTAGTAAAATTTTAGTGCCTGTACAAAATAACCAAAATTCTGTTAGGAAATGAATGAAAACAATAAAATAAATGAATGGTATATGAACTTTAATATGAAACACTGATTCACAACGGTTTATAGTTTATTTTCACTACTCTATGTCGATGAAAACTTAAAATTTCAATTTGATGAATGAGGTAACCACGTGTTCGGTGAACGAAGCCGACCTATAATTATCGACGGCGTTGGAGCAACAAAAAGGATTATTCGACGGCTACAACTGAGATTTTATTAAGGGTCTTATCACATAACTCTGAGTGAGTGATTCTAACTCAGACGCATACTCAGTCACCGGAGGTGAACAATGGTATCACATAAATCACTCCGCGCTCGAGTTAGAATTTTTTTCAACGGCGTTACACAATCGGCTGGCTTTGGGATTTTCATACTTTTTTGCGGCAACACGTGTTGCAGTGTCAACATTTGTAAACAAAACACACACACCAACATACACAAAAATACACATGAATACACAAAATCCACATAATCTATTGTTTGATTCTTCCCTGAGGTTTGCATTGAATTGTTGAATTGTTGGTATTTATACCCAAATAATACATAAATTTATAAATATTTGCCAACGGTACACTCAAAACAAATTATCATCAAATTTTCCAGCGTTGAATTATGACAGTAGATATGACGATTTAGTCACGGCTGCGTTAAATGTGATACAGTGATCCAACGCGAAGTTAGTTTTTCAACGCAGGTGAACACTTCTACGTTTTATGTGATTCAAAAATTGGAAAATGATGTGAAAGTGAAGTGAATCGTTTTATGTGATAAGACCCTAAATGTGATTTTTCGGCAAACGTTACTTTTAGGCTCATCTCGTTGTGGCTTAGGCGATAATATCGGCCAAGATGCAAAAAAGAGTACTAAGTTAATTTTGTTGAGTAAAAACAGCTTTGTATACGACAATTTTAAGTCAATTTCAACGAAATTGTTATAAATATCTCAATTTCGTAGTTGTCAAAATATATGCGAAATTGAGCAATTTCAACTCAATTTCGGACCAAATTGCGAACGACTTCAATTTCGCGTCAGCGTGAACAAGGCACTACCATCTCAAAAATAGTTACGCGCGCCTCTAGGGCAGTAAACTATCAAACTAATACATACGCAAGTGTTAGGTTTGTAAGAGTAAATCATCGTTTGTTTGTTCGTTGCTTGGCAGTCGGTATCGAAAGTGATTATTGGGCGATTTTCATATAATTTTCCCACGCGATTTTCTCCGGAAATTCATAGCCGATTTTATTAATTTTTGGATTAAAAAGCTAGTGCGGGTTTCGACGAAGAGTTTAGGGCAAAAATTAAGGCGATCCGATATCGGCGAGCCGAGATTTAAGTGTTTTAATTTGGAGTATTAATTTGGAGTAATATTAAAAAAGTGTTTTATGTTGATCTTCGGTTTTGTCTTATCATCGTTTGTTTGTTCGTTGCTTGGCAGTCGGTATTGAAAGTGATTATTGGGCGATTTTCATATAATTTTCCCACGCGATTTTCTCCGGAAATTCATAGCCGATTTTATTAATTTTTGGATTAAAGTGCTAGTGCGGGTTTCGACGAAGAGTTTAGGCCAAAAATTAAGGCGATCCGATATCGGCGAGCCGAGATTGAAGTGTTTTAATTTGGAGTATTAATTTGGAGTAATATTAAAAAAGTATTTTATGTTGATCTTCGGTTATATCGTACGAATATAACAATGTATGTATGTATGTACAATAGGCATATAACAAATTTTGACGAAAAAATTGGCATACCACCACGTGGTGGCAAATATTGTACAAGTAATGAATATCACTTTTTTAGGTGATTTCGGTTCAAAAACGTTCCGCGCAAAAAGCTATTTCTAAAAAAAGTCAGATTTTTTTTTTAATATTTTTATTTTTTTTAATATTTTTATTTTTAAATTTTTGTCAATTGTTATATGAAATAAGTTTTAAGTTTAAAGTATGTGATGATTTACACAATGGTAAAATGTCTTGCACAATTTTAATTGCACGCTCTGCGCAGATGTTACTTCGCTGAACTTCCTCGATAGCTGATGGTTTATTTACCCAATGTCTGAGAAAACATTCATTTGGTTTTGTGAAGCCGGCCAATGATTTCTGTAGTGTGGCGAAATTATTTTTGTTGAAAGTATGATCGGAAAACCAGATTTCGCTCCAAGCACCACACACAAACTTACAAATAGGATATAATTGCAAACGATATTCAGGAATAAGTATAAAGGATAAAAGTGCCAAAATAGCTCTAGAATTCTAACGGGCAAAATTGTATGAAATATTGGGCGATGATGTTTTTCCCTCTAAAAGCTCATCCATGACATATTTTAATATCAAATCTAGCACATGATGTTGACAACCAATATACTGTGGAGCGGGCAATGAAAAGGATATCAAAAAATTTTGTAGGCGAGTGACAACACCATGGTGTCTGCCAGTATTCACACTGGTTGTATCGCAAATTATCATTTTAATTGATTCCAACAAGTCGAAATCACATAATAATTCTTTTATTCCGTGAAATATCGTCGACGCTTTTCCATCATTCAGAACTAGTACACCTAATTTTACTTCCCTAGAAGCATTTTTCAGTACTACGACCTGATATTCCTTCTTTCCAATTTTTTTCCCGTCAAAATGCAAGCACCAGTTTTCATTGTTAAGAGTGTTTTTCAACAGTTTTTTCTTTTGTTCGGCATTTTTGGTGTAAGCTTTGTAAATTCCAGGTTGGGATGGCGACAATATCTCTACACCAGATTCAGACAACTCTTTACATATTTTTGCGGCCTTTCTAGTGCTAACGTTTGCATTCATAACTAAGTTAACAGCTGCTTTCATAGACTTCTTTTTTTGTAATAGGCTGGCAGGTGGTTTGTAGGTAATATCATCATCTGATGACACCTGATCATGGTCCATTATGGTTGGATGTTTGTAATCATCATCCAACGGCACATTATCGGTTTCAGATATTGAAATCGGGAAATGCTCCGATTCGTCTGATTGTTGCTCTTCGTTGTTTGAAGTTATATCAAAAATTTTATTAAAACTATATTTATTACGGCGTTTTAAAAAGTCTTGGTACGACTTTATTAATCTTTCCACATTTCTTTTAATAGACCTTAAGGAAAGTGTTTTAAAATTGAGTTTCTTCCACAAAACTGAAAGTTCACTAACGATAATTTGTGTTCTTCTTTTCTTACACTTTATTTCCTTTCCAAGGCTATTAAATCTTCCAATAACAAACTTTTCTTTGGCCTTTTTACATAGTTTGAACAATGGAATGTCCACATTTTTTATACATTGTGTATTGGTAGCTAAATTTTCTTTCCACGTATTACAATACTTTTCAACATTTTTAGCACTTGTCTTAAACATTTTTACACGAACAATATTTAATTATCCCGTTAAAAACAGATTTGAAATATTTTTTTCAATTTCTAAATTGAATGAATAAGTTGCTTTTTCTTTTTTAAATTTTTTAATATTGAATCAGAATTTTCTGAAGAAAAATTACTTTGGGGTGGGTGGGGCACTACCCTTAGGTCCATTAAAAGGCGTTTGGAATAATAGGAAGATTATTAGTTAAATAAATATCTATTATTATGAAGAAAAACGTGTACACTGTACAAAACTTTTTTTGTTTTTTTCAGCAGTTCTGATAAAAAAGTAATTTCGTTTTGCGCGGAAACTTTTTTGCAATTTCGCAAAAAAATAAATAATGGGGGTTCATACTTTTTTATGCTCTATTCGACTATGGTATGCCGTTTTTCGTATTTGCAAAAATTGTAAAAAGTTATATGCCTAATGTACAAGTGTCTGTTGCTTTGCATTCTTTGACTTTTGTGGGAATAAAAAAAAGTATTGAGCAAGAATAGAATGACACATGTGCTTGCACTGGGTCTTTAAATAATTTTAAGTATTAATATTATTTAACTGTAACGTCATCATATGATTGAACGCTGTTTTCTATTTTCCAATGTAACATTTACGAATGTGTTCATAGAAATCGAACAGGTACCGTGTAGCAAAAAGGTGTTAACACATCGCCCGTGAGTTCGAACACTCATTGGATTTTTTTTTATTGGAAAACTACGCAGACATATAAACGAAGTGTATAATTTGTTTATTATTATAATTGGTAAACATACTCATATAGTTTATTCGAATCGGATGAAGGTGATTCCAAATTGGTTCTGCACAGTTCAGAACCAGTCGTCGTAAATATTGATAAAATATTATTTGTAATCTAGAGGCTTGTACAAAATTGTTGTACACGCACAGATATGTATGGCTCGCTTATAGTTTGTCCAAATTGAGGGTTTCGTAAATTTTTAGAAAGTGTCGTTTTTGAGGAAGTTACAGAATTGAGTTTATATATACATATACGATTGATGATCAACCGATGGTATCAATTCAGGCGCAGTAGTTAAGTATCTGATGATGAACTTGTCACGGAGTTCGAAACTAGTCATGCCAGTAAGTGTGCTCATCTGAATTGTCTATTATTTCCAACAAAAACCAACCATTTTTCAATTAGAAAAATGTTCCTGACCTTGTAAGCTTGTAGTATGAATTTCTCGTACATTAACTAAAAAAGGCCACGCTTTCAATTTAGCCGGAGACATCGATTTATGTGTTCTACCTTTCACTGCCAAATTTCAGGTTTAGCGTTTCCACTTCAACTTCAAATCTTAGCAATCATTTGCGGAATTCACATAATTTTAACGTTACCTCAAAAACAGGAAAGTCGACAAGTCTGAAAACGAAAGCAGTTCTTTTTCCCAATAGTAATATATTTAACAGACCAGAAACTCACAAATTCTCTAATGTTGAAAAAAATAGCATTATCACTCGACATGTGGACTGACTCATATAAAAGACGTAGTTACATTAAAATAAGAAATATTTTTTGCCATCAGTTCGACACAATGTGCATATCTCTTAGTTGTTTACTGCTTAAAGTGAAGTCACAAATTTACAAAAATAATCAATTGGAATAACGATCACGCACGCTCCCGATCCAACAAATAGGAATCACGCACGAAAGTTTACACATTCCTTAACGATCACGCACGCTCACGTTGGGAAATACTCACATCACGCACACTCACGAAAAAAACTAAAGTAGTGTTAAATTTTTGTTGTTTATTTTAAAATAAATATGCATATAGATTTCACAAGTGCTTAATATTAAATAAATACATATATGGTTTCCCATTACATCCCATGAAGTGACCGGGGAGAACTTCTCACAATCACTGAGCTGTGCGCTTTCCAGTTTTCACTCATTGATTGGGACCTACAGTTTTACACCGATTCCGAACGGTATTTTGAGTAGCTTTTTCATGGCTATATACTCGATAGTGTCGCCGTCACAATGCGAGGTACCGCCGCCGAAAGAAATTTTTTTGAAGGTGGTCAGAGCAGGGTTCGAACCCAGGATCTCATGTCCAAGAGCCGCGCACCACCGACGGCCTTTATGATGCCTAATTTTTGAGTGGGAAATCATCTTTGATCAACGATCAAACATAATTTGAACTCTTAATTAATTCTTTAGGTTGATTGCTGTTTAAGCAGCCAAAGTTGGGCATTTAAACTTTGATCAAGTGATCATATGATTTTGACAGAAAACAACAAGAAGAAACACAAAGCTTCTTTAATTGTTAATGTGAACAATTATAATCACCATCCTAGTTGAAATAACAATAAAAACTTTTAATTTAACTCGTAGTGTAGTTATAACTTTATTTCTGCCCAAATATTCTCCAATTTCATTAAGTATTTTGTATTTTATCACTTCACTTTCGTTTTGCAAATGGCGTCAGTTTGATGTATTGTAACGAATAGCCGATAAATTTATGAATACGGGTTATTTTTCGTAGCATTTGTCACTGTTGCCAGATGGTAGTAAGATTATTTGACAAAGCACTGAAAAACTCTTTTCGTATTTAAAGTCAGATCAAACAGATATCAAAATCAACTGATTACCAATTTAAATAACAAGTCAAAAATTGGGCCTAAGCTTATAAAAAAATTTAAACATTTTTGTGAAGAAATAAAATCTTACCAACATTTTTGCTTAAAACCCGGCTCTCGCTTGTTGCAGTGCTGGCAGGTATGTGAAGAATCTGTTTTGCCAGCGCCATGGGGACGTCTTCGGCAGTTTTCCAAAATTCTAAGACGTTACAATTACCTTTAATTTTCTTCTTTAAGTAGTCATTCATAATTTGTGATAGTGTGCAGCACCAAGTCTCACGCACGAATCGCGCACGCTTTACAATTCTAAAATCACGGACGATCACGATTACGTGAGTGGGATAGTTTTGAATCACGATAATTCACGAAAAAATCACGTCAGGCGAACACTACTAATAGAAACTGACAACCAGTTCCAATTTCCAAACGATTCCAATGATATTGATGACAGCCACAACGAATTTATAAACGACGAATTTCGAGGACGAAATTGACGAAAATCTGCTCAGAAATAAACCGTATAAAACACAACAAAAAAGAAATGATACCAGGTGGAATAGCTTGTACTATATGTTCAAGAGCTTTCCTCGAAACCAAAAAGTTGTGAACATTTCATTAGCCGAGGTAGGCAAAACAGAGCTAGCCCTTAATGGCATGGAAAAAATAATGATGGACGAATTTACTTATCCGGTCTCGGACAACCCCGGGGGGTCAGGGACCTTACAAAACGAAGATAACATATTTCGCCAACCAGTTCAATCTTTTGCTTTATTTCTCCAGTTGGCAATACCAAGTGCACGCAGGGATTCGTCAATCTGATTCCTCCAGCGGAGTCTTGGTCTTCCTATTTTTCGTCTTCCTTCGAGTTCGGTTTCGAAAACCCTTCGCGCTGGTTCATCTTCATCCATTCTACTGACATGGCCTAGCCAGCGCAATCACGTTATCTTGATCCGCTTAACTATGTCAATGTCAGGATAAAGCTCATACAGCTCATGATTCATGCGTCGCCGATACTCGCCGTTGTGCACTAAAGGGCCATACATTTTTCGGAGTATTTTTCTCTCGAAGACTCCTACAGATGTTTCGTCTGCTTGCGACAGAGAGTCTGGTACAGCTGGACTTTTGTTACTCGAGAGAGGGCTTTATCTCTAAAGTGCTTGCTTAGCCCAAAATAACATCTACTCGCAAGCACAATTCTCCGCTTGATCTCAAGGCTGACGTTGTTGTTTTTGTTCACGGCAGATCCGAGGTATATAAATTCGTCCACTACCTCGAAGTTATAACGGTTATCAACGTTCACGCTTTGGTCTAATCGCGTGGAGGCCCTGTTCGTTGAAACCATTATTTTTGGCTTGTCCTCATTTACCGTCAGACCCACTTTTGCTGACTCCAATTATAGAAGTTACAGACATTGCTTCATAGAGTTTCTCCCGTATCGGACTATCGAAGGCCGCTTTATAATCGATAAATAGATGATAGATGTCGATTTGTTTTCCGTGTGTCTTCTCCAGGATTTGGCGTAGCGTGAAAATCTGGTCAGTTGTCGATTTTCCAGGCCTAAAGCCACACTGGTATGGTCCAATCAGGTCAGCGATAATTGGTTTTAGTCTTTCGCACATTATACTTGATATAACCTTATATGCTATGGATAAAAGGCTTATTCCACGGTAGTTGGCACAGATACTCGGGTCACTTTTTTTAAATATTGGACATAGTACACTGAGACTCCAATCGCCGGGCATGCATTCATCTAACCAAATTTTGCTAATGAGCTGATGCATGCACCTTATCAGCTCATCGCCGCCAGCCTTAAACAGCTCCGCCGGTATTCCATCGGCTCCTGCGGCTTTGTTTTTATTAAGCCGGGCAATAGCTGTTCTGACCTCGTCTTGGTTAGTAGGGGGGCAATCGACGTCGTCGTCCATATTGTGATTGATTGTCCCATCGTCATTGGATATCTCAGGTACTAGTAGCGCGGATAAATGATCTCTCCATATTCCCAACATGCTCTGCACATCTGCGACGAGATTTCCGTCCTTGTCTTTACAGAATGGGGGCCCTGAACCATGTCCATTAGTTCCGTTTTTAACTTTTTGGTAGAATTTTCGGGCTTCGTTCTTCGTTCTTCCTTCTGTATGTCTCAATTTTCTCACTCTCGCGCTTTCTCCACTGCCGTTTCTTACGCCTAAAGAGACGGTTTACCTCCTTTCTCTTCTCCCTATACCGCTCAGTTGCAGCTCGCGTTGCAATTGACTGAAGCATTACCATACGTGCTATGCGACACTCTTCATCGTACCACGGTTTATTGCGAAGCGGTTTTTCGAAACCAAGTACGGTTGTTGCGGCAGTTTTTATAGAGTCGGAAATGGGTTTCCACTGCGCATCAGGTTAGGGGGTGGGTTCTGTGCCAAAAGTTGCGAGAGCTTCCTTGAGTAGGCTGTGGCTACCTCTGGTAATTGCAGCTTTCCGATGTCCAGCTTCCTCTGCGTCTGGTTTCGTACGATTTTCGCTCTACTTAATCTTGTGCGAACCTTTGCTGCTACCAGGTAGTGATCAGAATCGATGTTAGCTCCTCTGATCACTCGTACGTCCATTACACTGGATGAGTGCCTTCCATCAATTACCACGTGATCAATTTGGTTCTTAGTTCTTTGATCAGGGCATACCCAAGTATCCATGTGGATGTCTTTATGCTGGAATCTTGTATCACTAATGACCATGTTTTTGCCGCAGAAAGTCAATCAGTCGCATACCGTTTTCGGAACTGTCAGCATGTAGACTGAAATTGCCAATAGTTGGGTTAAACACATTCTCCCTTCCTACTTTGGCATTAAAATCTCCTAGTACAATCTTAATGTCATTGCCAGGGCAGCGGTCATACGTCTCCTCTAGGAGCTCATAAAATATGTCTTTGCCATCATCATCTTTCTCTTCTGTCGGGGCATGCACACAAATTAGGGAAATATAAAAATAATATCCGACTGTTAGTTGTAATGAAAAAAAAGCTTCTCAAAATACCGTTCGGAATCGGGGTAAAACTGTAGGTCCCAATCAGTGAATGTAAAAGCAGAAAGCGCACAACTCACTGGTTGTGAGAAACTTTCCCATAGTTGTAATATTGTATTCCATGAAAATATATTGGATGTTCTTGAAGAAAACAGCGAAAAAGCCAGATTTGAAGAACGCATAAAAATGTATTCGTTTGCGATTGCCGATTTCGAAGAAGATTTAAAATATATAAAATTCACCTCGTTGCTGCATTGTATGAGCCTGTACAAAAAAATGGACAAAACTGGCTAAGTCGTTACAAAAAGTTCCAGCCAATAAAACCATGGATCTCTACGATGAATTAAAATTGGATGATCCTGATGGAGGTATTTCTCGGAAACAATTAATTTTAAAGGAAATCTTGAAACTTCAGGTTCCATCTGAAAACGACATAAAAGCTATAGAGAGGCAAACAGTATCCAATCGAGTTAAAAACAAGTAATATATAAACAGACCCCATCTTATTAATATTTAGTTTATTGATTAAATCTTTTTTTTCAGAAATTAGAAAGTAACCCAAATAGACGGACCATTGCATCATTTGTAGCAGCTACTTCGGATGATAATCCAATTGAACCTATTGAAAACGAGGTTTCACAGTATTTTGAAGCAATATGTAACGACTCACACACTTTTGACTGGTGGGAAAAAACGAAACGGTAAATAGCAAAAAGTCTAGTCCAACTTGTTGTATACTATTGTTAGTATATATATGTGTTGTATTTACACAAAAATGTTAACGCACAAAACAAAGTGCCGTTGCTGATTTATTGCTGATTGGTTTGAGCCTTTGCCTCTATCTGGTATTACTAAACCAATACTTTCCTACATCCAACCGCCCATCTGCAACACATCAAATGTCATCAATTTACTGAGAGAGCTGGATACTCTATACGTAATTACTTTATGATAACATTATTAAATTTGATAAAAATAAAAGCACTAGAAATATCGAAAGAAAATTCTTGAACGGACACAACGGCACAAAAAACAATTCCAATTAGTGACAACTTCGGCAACCCGAATAGAAAGTATAACTCTCATGAATTTAATGTTGGCTTTGTTAGTGGAGCCATATAACGTCATTTTAGGATCTTGTGAATCGAAAAGTAATAAGTGGGGTACTCAAACTAAAGGGAATGATCAACATATTTCTTTAAAGAAAAAATACAATTATTTAAAAAAAAACAAAAAAATATGCCGAAACCGCCAAAGACGGAGTTGGGCATTATCCCAAAGACCGTCAGAACGACAGACATTCTGAAAGATTACAAAACAACTGATGAATCAGAGAAGTCGGTGTTTCAGCTACCCCAGAGGACAAAATTATTATGACCGGCCCAGCCAGAAATATAAACATGTGCTAAAATAGGTTTGTCTGACAGACATTAAGTCCATTAAACAGTGCTATTGTCTACAATAAATTAAAAAATTCTTACCCTTCCAAACGTATAGTCTCTTCTCCAAAAAAAATTTTACACATATAGTATTAGCTGCAAACCACTTTGTCGCCAAACGGGAGAGCGTCTAGCGGTTCTTCTTATGAGCACTATTTTTTGTTTTCTTGATTGGTTCCAAACTTTGTCTTAATCTTCTTTTTCATACTTACTTCCCTACAAATCTTGGAAAAGAACATAAAAAAGAGTTTTGCCTGTCAAAATGTTAATAAATTAAATATTTTAAGCCAACAAATTTTCCACGGTGGCGGCTCGGCTCAGCCGGCTGTGAGCCGATCGGCGCATGTCTCTGGTTCCCACATATCTCTGATTTACCTTGCAAATATTTAATTAATAATTCATCTTTGCACTCCATTTTATTTTTTAACGCATGTGGTATTACTTTTCTTTAATAAAATAATCGAAATGTCAAAATTCCGGTCCCAAACAATTGTTTTCGTACGAAATAAGTTTAGCGTAACAACCCTGTACTTGATTTTGCCTACGAAATTTTCGAAAAGAGCTGAGTACCAAGCAAATGAAAAGTGAGCGAAATTTTCGGTTCATGAAATTTTCGTTATTTTTGATACACGTACTTCTTATGGCAATGAAAATTTTGTGATTTATCTCAAAACGGAAAATTTTGCTGCGGAGTGTTACCACCTAACTTTGATTTACCTTGCAAAGATTTCACTTATAATTCCTCTACGCACTCCATTTTATTTTTAACTAAAAAAAAATAAATAAATGGTTTCCCATTACATCCCATGAAGGGACTGGGGAGAACTTCTCACAATCACTGAGCTGTGCGCTTTCCAGTTTTTACTCGCTGATTGGGACCTACAGCTTTACACCGATTCCGAACGGTAATTTGAGAAGCTTTTTCATGGCTAGATACTCGATAGTGTCGCCGTCACTATGCGAGGTGACCGCCGCCGAAAGAAAATTTGAAGGTGGTCAGAGCCGGGTTCGAACCCAGGATCTCATGTACAAGAGCCGCGCACACTAACCATTGCACCACCGACGGCCACTATTACTTTTAACTATTATTTGTTAAAAAATATCGAAATGTCACAATTCCGGTCACAAACAATTATCAAACAATTGTTTTCGTACGAAATAAAATTGGCGCAACAACTCTGTAATTGATTTTACCTACGAAATTTTCGCAAAGAGCTGAGTACCAACGAAATGAAAAGTGAGAGAAATTTTCGGTTCATGAAATTTAGGATATTTTTTATACACGTACTTCTTATGGCAACGAAAATTTCATAAAAAAACTGAATACCGGGCTGTAGCCGGTAATGTTGGCTAACATTTTAAAGCCCAGTATTCAGTGTTTATGAAATTTTCGTTGCCATAAGAAGAAGTACGTACGTCGGTATACCGAGAAATTTTCCGTTAGCTTCGTCCTCGTGCATGTATGCAAAAACATGTATTAAGTTCATTTTGTGGTGTAAAAGAGTGTTGTATATGACAATTTGAAGTGAATTTCAACGAAATTATCGTAAATATCTCAGTTTCGTATTTGCAAAAATGTATGTGAAATTTTGCGTGAACAAGGCATTCTAGGCGACAGAATTCATAAGTTCGTGGAAGATGCAAAATCACACGTACACAAAACTTTCCATCCACTTTTTCATATTGCATTTAAGAAAGTGATAGAAATTTTGATGACTGTTTCCATCTACAGTGATGGTCAAATTACTGTACGGAGGGAACATTCATATGTAAATTAGGCATTGTTGTTGGTTGTGTGTTTTACACTTTTGATTTAGGCAATATTGCCACATTTTCTCGTCTTTATACAAAATATAATCACCAACCCCAAATTGGATATATAAGTATTACCCTTGGACTTTTTGTGTGCGCTGAAGTAAAAACGTAGGGAATTATAAAACTCATAGAATTATGAAATTGCGTAGGCGTAGTACATTCGTTATACGTCATTTACACCGACCAAGATTAGCGCATTTCGAAGGTTAACTTCGTTAATCCACGCTTATGTCGCATTTATACCCCAGTTTATCGCGGCTAGGTTAGCGATAACCTTGTTCTCTAATCTTTGCCGTGTACACCATCCAATTTGAGATTAAATTGACATTTCAGGTGGCAACTTTGTGCTTACACCAATTTGGAGCAGCTCCATGCCGATACCAAATTATCGAAGACAGCGGCACAACAGAAAAATTAAATTGGCTGCTGTTAGTTTTGCCACTTTGTACAAATTTGGGATATTTTGCAATTAAATTAACTTTTAAAATTGAGTCAATCGGTCAAATCGACATGCATTTTAAACCGATGGGAGTCAATTATGTCGTCGGCGGCGTGAGCAACAAACAAATTTTAGTGGCGTCGAGACGTCGGCTTCCGACTGTCAACAGATAATTTCTTGTGTGTTTTTATTATGGTTGCATTTTTTTAAGTAATGAATAGTGTTGCATCTGATGTCGCGGAATATTTGGGATTAATAATTGATATTTTAAGCGAGCGAATTGAAAAAAAGTGTTGATTTTTTAAGATGATATAAGTAGAGATTTATTTTATGAGCAAAAGGAAATGTCAAAACTAATTTAACTTCAACGTTAATTTTGTAACAGGGCGGAGCAACTGACCTTCCTTGGTTTGAAGACGCACCACCCGTACGCGGCCATCTTCCCCTGGGTGACAGCCAATAGCGCGTCCAAGCTTCCACTTTGTTGGTGGGCTTTGATGATCATGAATTATAACGATGTCGTCTATTTCAAGATTGGGCGATGTACGGAACCATTTTGCGCGCTTCTGCAGACTTACGATATATTCAGCCTTCCACCGAGGCCAGAAATGCTGTCTCATGGCGCTGATAGTTTGCCATCGCTGCGACAGTGAGCCCTGAAAATCGGTTGTATCAGGCTCAGGTAATGGCTTTAATGGCTCGCCGCCAATGAAGTCACCTGGTGTCACCAGGTTGAGAAGAGAGCGCGATAAGTGGGCGAGAATTTACACATGCTGAGAAGTGTGTTGAATTCTTCATATGTCAGAAGAACGTCTCCAAGCTTTACTCCAGCCTCCCAATAACCGCCCATGTGAGGCGCGCTAGGAGGGTTAAAATGCCAAGAAATTCTGGAGTCCTCAAAATAGGCTCTGACTTCGGCATTGGACATGCATTTATTGAACATCGATTGGATTTCCTTATTCGCGCCTACGAAATTTGTTCCGTTGTCGGAATAAACATGTTGAATAAAACCTCTTCTGTTTATGATGCGCTTAAAGGCTGCTATGAAATCCGATGTAGACAAACTACCAACCAATTCAAGATGCATAGCCCCAGTGCTCATACAAATAAATGAAGCAATATAACCCTTTGTAGCTTTGAAACCTCTGCCATGGGTCAACTTTAGCATGTATGGGCCTGCGAAATCTACGGCGGTATGTAAAAGACATCGCACCGAAGTAAAACGACTAGTAGGAAGATCAGTCATAAGTTACTGTATAGGCCGATGAGTTAGGGTGGTACATTTTACACAGTTACGGTAATGTTTTCCGACTAAGTTGCGTGCGCCGATGACCCAGAACCGCCTTTCTAACGTAGCTTGCATAATACGTGGACCAGCATGTAATGTATACAAATGTATATCTGCAACAACGGCCCTTGCGATTGTTGAACATTTAGGCAATACAGTTTGATGGCGGGCTTCGTAGGACAGATTTGAATTACGTAGTCGCCCACCGACTCGAAAATGCCGTAGTCGTCTAAAAATGGGCTAATACGAAGTAAGCTGCTACGTCTGGAAACAGGCTTGTTGTTGCTGCAAGCAAAAATTTCCTGTTGAAAATAGTAAGATTGTTCATACTTTACCAACAGTAATTCAGATTCGTTCAATTCGGCAATCATCAGTCCTCCGCAGCGTGGAGCACTATTCGTAATCTTAGCCTTGATGTTGAATGCGAAACGCCTTAAATACAAAGTAATGCGTATGAGTTTGTTGAAAGATGGGTGCAGAAGAAGAAAATCCTAATAATTAACACCTTGAGTAATTTGAGTTGTAGCGGCCGCTATTTTACGAGCTTCAAGATTCGTTGAATGCTCATTAAAAGTAGATCGATGCCATGTCGGTACACTAGTATGTAACCAATTTCGCCCATGCCACCAAAGATTGTTCTGTAGCAAATGGCTGGCAGTAACGCCTCGAGATGCACAATCCGCTGGATTGTGTCCTGAGCGTACATGATGCCATTTCTCCGGGGATATAACTTCTTGAACATCTGCCACGCGATTAGCAATATACGTCGACCATCGACTAAGATGGCCTTGCTACCACGCGAGTACCACAGTTGAGTCTGTCCAAGCGTATATCCTAAACCCAATACCAATGCTTGCATTCACCTTTCGGATGAGCTTTGCAGCTAGTGAAGCTACACAGATTTCAAGGCAAGGCAGCGTTTTCGATTTGAGGGGTGCTACTTTGGTACGGGAAGTCACTAAGGTAACTGATATTTTTCCATTAGGATGTATTGTTCGAGCGTAGAGCGCAGCAGCGTAAGCTCGCTCTGACGTGTCAGCGAAAACGTGAAATTCTGTAATCGTGGTATCTGATGTACCAATTTTTTCAAATCATCTCGATGATGCAGCCACTCGTTTAGTGTAAACTTGGGCACCTCTTCATCCCAATTGATGTTGGATCTCCAAAGTTGTTGTATTCATATTTTGGACCGTATGGTGCACGGAGCAATTAATCCCAAGGGGTCAAATAGAGTGCTAGTGTCAGATAAAAATACGCGCTTAGTAATCGGTAGAGGCAACGTCCTTAGATTCACTGCTACTGACAGGCTGTCATTGTTGGTATTCCATATGTTGCCTAGAGTTCAAACCTCTTTATCCGAGAAGCAGAGGCTACGCCATATGTGACGCGCAGCAATCGGTAGTCCTGAATAGGCTCTAGAGGGGATCGACGCCAAACGATTCTTTTATAATCGGTATCCTTCCCATCTATGTACACCTGTCTGTAAATTTTGTCAACGTCCGCCATCATAGCGAAGCGGTTCTGGCGGAATCGTAGCAGTATAGAGAACAAATCGTCTTGTAGTTGTGGGCCCACCATAAGTGTGTCATTGAGAGAGAGACCTGTGGAAGTTTCATCGACGCATTAAATACCACGCGTAGTTTGGTCGTGGAGCTGGTATCCTTAACAACTGCATGATGCGGCATATAGTAACATTGCCCAATGGATTTAGGATGCGATGGTGCCGAATGCAGTTCGTCCATAAACTGATTATACTGAACCCTTAAGTCTGCGTTGCTGACAAATTTACCTTCCAAGCGCTTGAGGCTGCGTAAAGCTGTTCCACGCGATTCTCCAAGCGCCATAGAATCTCTGAAGGGCAACTGAACGATGAAGCGCCCATCGCAGGCGCTGCTGTGGGTTATTTTGAAGTGTTCTTCACAAGCTATTTCTTCAGCGGTGTGGTGTCTTTTTCCACTTGGCTCTTCTATTTCCCAGAATTTGCTATCAGCTCTTACAAGTTGTAAATCACAATAAAGATTAGCCACTTGTACTTTATGATTCAATACGTGAGTGTTACCGTATAAAATCCAGCCTAAATGCGTATGAAAAGCCATAGGTGTTTCTGAAGGGCCCCTGTTACAGCCATTGATGACAAATTTATCCATTTCATCCACTCCTATGAGTAAATTGATATTGACTTGTGGATGGGCTGCAACTTGTGGATGGGCTGCAACTTGAGTTATTATTAAAAGCTTCATGAATCAGCGTATGATGTTTCAGCTGACATTTCCTATACGAAGATAAGCTTTTAGAGCTGTTCGTTTTATGGCCTAAGCTAAGGCAGTTCAAACAGGCGTTTTTTTTGTTGTATAGCTTAAAGCCTATTCTTTGCATTTAATTTTGCGAATTCTTCACAGAAGTAGAGTTTGTGTCCGCTATTGCAATATGTACATCTATACAGGGTTGCAGTAGTTCCATGGAAGGCGCTGATAAATTTTTTGCGTTGCTTAGATGTAATTTTGGGTGATTGAGCCATTGCTGCGGAATTTGTAAGCATTTCTAGCGAGCGAGCCCTTACTAGCAAGAACTCCGACAATTCTTCAAATGTTGGCGGATCTTCAGTTGTTAGGGATAACTCCCACTGCTGGCAAGTTTCGTACGATAATGTGTAAACTGTCCAATATACCAACCAATCGACACCTATATCCACAATGCGTCCGAGTGCACGAAGGGCGGCTGTATTTTGCAGTACTGTACCAATAATCGACTTGATGGAATCAGATGTGTCTTTTGTAGCCTTCTCCATAGTAAATATTGCATGTAAATGCGTATCGACTAATAATCGCATTACCTTGTAGCGACCTATTAGAATATCCCAGGCCTCGGAATAATTTGCATCGCTAATTTTGAATCCACTGATTGCTTGCAGGGCTTCGCCTTTAAGACAGCTGCGCAAATAATGTAATTTTTGTCAATCGGATATATTTTTGTTGGTATGTACTAAAGGCTAGCGCGAGATGAATTGATTGAGTTGTGATATGTGTGACACTAATACATTGACGTGTCATGCATGTTGTTACTACTTGGAATGCATAGGAATTCAACGGCAATGTTACGTTCGACTCAAGTAAATCAATACAACGTGTTCGAATATGAATCGTTTTACTTGAGTGTTGCATGGTACGTACGACCACTCATCCAAGACTGTATGGATGACGTTTTGTCGCCCACACTGAATTTGTTATTCTAACGTTTGATTTGTGTGCGCACGGTTGTAATTAAAAAAACGGAAAATGAAGAATATTGATGTTTAAATTATCGCAATTAATTATTTTTTACTTGTTTTCTTAAAATATGTACCTTTTATTTAAAAAAGTATTTTAAATTAATAAAAGTACCTTTTCTTAAAAAGAAGTACTTTTTCTTAAAAATTATCTTTTCTTAAAAAACATTCCTTATCGTAAATAATCAGCCTTTTCTTAAAAAAGTAAATTTTCTTAAAAAATTACTTTTTCTTATAGAAAGTCATTTTTATTCTTACTTAATTTTTAATTTTTTTATTTTTGTAATGAATTTTGAATTTTATGTTACTAAAGTAAATCAATAAAATAAAAGCAAAACAGTCACACACATACATAGATTGCTGGTACAACACGTATCACAACACAGTTTAACCCAATCATTGGGTAGTCATAGCATAGTATGACGCGACGGTTGCGTCGCAATGACTACTATGAGTGGGTTTACGTGTAGACATGGCATGGCCCGAATCGCTGCTCGTATGCCTTACACACACAGCATAACATTTTGCACGATGAATTAAATGAACCGAAACGTGCACTTGTGCTAGCCCTTAGTATGTACCAATGAACTAAAAGCGTCGTGAAATGACACCCATTCAGCTGCACCGCCATCAAATGTTGGCAATTCGATTTTTGGTAATCGAATAGACGAAGTAGCTATGGTATCTGCTATTGCGGGATGCTGTATTCCATTGGAGATTTCACCAGGAGAAACTAATGGATGTACTGCAAGTAATTTGTCAAAATTACTTTTTGCAAGTAAATACCAATCTTCGGCTTGTACACGCGCTTGTTCTTATATTTCGTGTTCAGTGCCACATGAAATTTCAACCTTTTCTTGCGATTGATTGAATCGGATCCATTGTTCCTCCAAAATGTGGCGATAGTTTTGCGCCATTTCAGTATTTATATCCTGCTTTTTATTGGCTTCTAAATATCTTTTAATAGCTATAGAAGCGGAGTCACGCACTTTAATATCACTTCCAGACATTTTTCCAGTATTTGTATTGGTATGAATAATACAAGGGGAAAATCGAAATATTTGTTTATTATAAATGTTAATACATATGTGGTACGAAGGACCAAAAAGTGATGTCGCGGAATATTTGGGATTAAAATAATTGATATTTAAGCGAGCGAATTGAAAAAAACGTGTTGATTTTTTAAGATGATATAAGTAGAGATTTATTTTATGAGGAAAAGGAAATGTCACAACTAATTTAACTTCAAGGGTATGTCATAGGGCAGAGTTTAAAATAAGGTTAAAAATTAAAGTTCAGAACAGATGTTTTCTTGTGTATATTTTTATTATGGTTGCATTTTTTAGTACTGAACCGTCTTGCATCAAAATTTACTTAAGTTTAAAATGAGGTTAAAAATTAAACTTCAGATTCTACAGATTATAATAGTATGAGGAATCTTCTGGGTTAGCGTGGGTTAACGGAGTTTAACTTTCGAAATGCGCTAATATTGGTCGTGTAAATACTGTATTTCCCAGAAGATTTCTCACACAATTGTAATCTGTAAAAACTGAAGTTTTATTTTTAATCTCATTTTAAATTGGTGTACAATTTGATTCGACTCTTGATACACAAGAAAATATCTGTTCGACATACGGACGCCGATCGAAAATTGCCCGACGCGTTGGCGCTACCAAAAATACAATTGGTTCTCATCGATTTAAACTGAGTATCGATTGATCAAATTTTAAATGATCAGTTATTTCAAAACCATTCCAAATTTGTACAAAACTAGCAACCCCAAAAGCGTCCAATTTAATTTTTCTGTTGTGCCGCCGTCTTCGCTCGCAATTGGTCTAAGCACAAAGTTGCGACCTGAAATGTCAATTTAATCTAAAAATGGGTGGTGTAAACGGCAAAGATTGGATAACAATGTTATTGCGATTACTGCCTTATTCACGCTGCCGCGAAATTGAAGTCTTTCGCAATTTGGGCCGAAATTGAGTTGAAATTGCTCAATTTCGCATATATTTTGACAACTACGAAATTGAGATATTTACGACAATTTCGTTGAAATTGACTTGAAATTGTCGTATACAACGCTGTTTTTACTCAGCAAAATTAACTCAGTACTTTTTTTTGCAAATATGGAAGAACACGAAGCCGACAGAAAATTTTCTGATGTGCAGCCATCGTAGATAATTTTCTGAAGTTCACGCCATGATTCGACTTAAAATGTTAGCCGATATTATCAGTTAAGCCGCATTTAAAGGCCCGAATTACTAAAAAAACTATCTAAATTTTTCACACAACTAACGAGATGAACTTAAAAGTAACGTCTGCGAAAAATTACATTTAATAAAAACTCAGTTGCCGCCGTCGATATATTTTTTTTGCTATAACGCCGTCGATAATTATGGGTCGGCTTCGTTCACCGAACACGTGGTTACTAAACTTGCAAAAAAAAACAAAACAATTTAGGGTGTTCACGAGGGACTGCTTATCAGCTTATCAGCTCATGTGCTTATCTCGCCAACAACAAAATACATTGAAATAAAATAAACAACTTTGAGCAACCTGTGCCTTTGGCAAAAGCTTATCAGCTTATTTTTAGTGTTGGAAAATACCAAAAATTTAACTTGCTGACAACACTAAAAACACGAAGTTTTAGCAAATGGCATCTCAAATTTTATATTTAAGTATTGGTAGCACTGGTATTTACATCTGTTTTTTGTTTATTAAAAAAAGCAATCAAAATGAGCGCAGTCGGGGGGTCGGGGAAACCTATGTGTACAAACGCAAAACCATAAATATTTGCATCGTATACATTTCTGACTACTTACCTTTAATGAATTCAATTTCCAAAGTACTCATATTGACTCTGAAGTCCATAATTTGTTGTTTAATGCTCTGCTTAGGCATTTTACAAACAATTTCAATTATACATTGATGGTTTTGATTTCATTTATCGAACAGCTGATTGAAAAAAAATAAGCAGATACCCAACATGGAAGGCTGTTCACGTAGCCCAGAGCTTATTTTTCATATTTTCAGCACATAAGCTGATAAGCAGCCCTGCGTGAACAACCTAATTGTATGCCGCCTCATTCAACAGATTGAAATTTTAAGTTTACATCGAAAAAGGGTAGAGAAAATAAACAATAAACCGTGGTGAATCAGTGAATCATGTTAAAGTTCACGTATCATTCATTTATTTTATTGGTTTCATTCAGTTGCTAACAGAATTTTGGTTATTATGCCCAGGCACTAAAATTTTACTAATGGCAATATTTGTAAACAAACATTTGTCATTTTTCAACGAAATTGCTCAAAAGCCAGTGTGAACGATTTCAATTTCGTTCGACAATTTCAATCCGAAATTGTCAATTTCGTGGCAGCGTGAACAAGGCATAACTGAGGTCTAAATGCGGCATTAGTGTGAACTGTACATACATTTTTAAACAGCAGATTGTTTTATTTACTCCCTTTCTGGTACATTAAATTGCAATCCTGGATCTAATACTCGATTTAACAACATTGTCAGTGAATAAAGAATTTTTTCTGTGCTGCTGCTTAAAAAATTTCCAATTCGAAATTTGTGAAATCGTGCATTGAAAAATACATTGAAGAACGTGTGTATTATACTTATATTCCAGAAAAATCTATAGTCATTGTGGTATATTAAATAAAAATAGGAAGCTCCTAATAAGTAAACATCTGGTTGCTGCTATATCGCCCCAGAAATCTGTTGAAATAAAGACAACTACATACGGAAAAATTCCCCATTACACATTTTCTTTTTTGCGTTGATGAGACGTCGAGGAAATCGAACGAAAATCACGAGAAAATAAAACCAACAAAGAAAATGTTTCAAAAACAATAATATTTAGGTGAGTTTTCTATTCAAATGCAAATTAGTTTTGATGTGCACACTTATTGACGGGGAAAAAGTATGTGCTGCTACAATATTGCTTGTTTTCAAGGGGTTTTGGGGAGGGGAACGGGAGCACTCGACTTGGGAGAAGTGCATTTCAGTTACACAACTAAATGGTAGGCTTGACACCGTACGAAACTGCCCAGGCATTATGAATGGCGATGTTGTTGTAAATCTGCAAATATTGATTATAAGTGACGAATATTGAGATTAAGAGAATAATTGGTGAAAAGGGAGTATCAAGTATGACGTTGTTCCCTCCATTGTTATGAGTTGACTAAAAGTTCCATTGTACATGCGACCCAGCAGCACCAGTCGCGATGACAACTCCGGGATACCGAATTACGAAATGCTGGCATTTTTTGTTTCCCGAATTAAATTGGAGACTTCCACCGCGCTTTTATTTAAAAAAGAGTTGCAAAGTTTCGGTCGAGTATAACAAGTTTTCGCTAAAATAAATATAAAACCAAGCCGACTGGCAGTCAACGTTGTGTTTGACGACCGAAGTCGCTTTAAACTACCCTACCTGACCTTGTGCCCGCATAATAAAAGCCTATATACAAAAAGGCTGTATAACAAAATTCTATAATAAAAGCCTTTAGTATGAAGCTTGATGACAAACTTGAATGCCAGCATTCCTTATAATGTATACAAGATTGGAAATCGGCCAATAATAACCACTGCAGCCGGTATTATCAACTCTATTATTGGTACAATTTACATTAGGGCTGAATCAAACATGTATCGATATGACGCATCGGATCAAATTTCGTCGGAGTCGATTAATATTTATAAATCTGTTGACGAAAGTCGATAGTATGCGGTCAATATCAAAGCACGGACTGATATGATCAATTTTCAAAAGCAGTACCCCGGTCTACCAAATTTCGTTGAAATCGGTCACAATTTCGGTTACAGTTGGCTCGGTTACCTCTGGAGCCAATAAGCGTGTTTTGGTTACACCGCTTGCTTATATATTCGCTTGTTTTGTATGAAGCACTTAGCGAAGACTTAGCGAGAAATTAGCGACGAGAATTATTTTCGCTAAGATTAATAACAAATTTTGTTGACATCTTTTACCGTTTTCAAATGTAGCTAAATTGGCGTTTTCTCTGCAACTTAGCAAGCGACAATCGCTTGCTTGTAACCAAAACACGACTAATAGTATCCATCTTGGTTCGCACAATTTGTGTGGGAGCTGTATTAAATCGTGGACGCAGTTTTGCCAACTATTATATTGCTTATTTTCTTGTTGAGCGCACTACATTTTATTCAATTCCGATGTAAAGTGTGACACCTTTTGAATGTACATTTAGTTGGATGGGAGGTTATATCAACACCGACCGATCTTTGTGCTCGGTACAAGTCGGCGAAATCTGCCAAATGCTGTCAAAATTGCATCATGTTTCTGAAATGACCAGCAGACAAACGGATTGGGGAACGCTTCTCACAAACCACTGAGCTGTGCGCGTTCTAGTTTTACACTCGCTGATTGGGACCTACAGTTTTATACCGGTTCCGAACGGTATTTTGAGAAGTCTTTCATGGCTATGTACACGATAGCGTCACCATCACTAAGCGAGGTGACCGTCGTCGACAGAAATGTAAGGTGGTCTGAGAAGGGATCGAACCCACGTTCACAAGAGCCGCGCACACTACCCATTGCACCACCGACGGCCACACCAACAATTGTACGGCTTGGGTAAATTGTATGAGATATTATTTAAGTTGATAGCATAAAGCCATGAACTTATTCTGAAAAGGGATTCTTAAATATTAGTATGTTTTAATTTGAAAAGTAAAGCATCAAACTCAGTAAAAATTCCGGGATCCGGGGATTATAAAATTTTAAATTCCAGTCAAAACCTTGCCCCAATTGGCTTCACTCACCACCATTGACCATTTGCATTTTATTGTGTCTGTTGGTTTTTTTTTTTTTTGTCGAAAGTTCGTTGTGTATGTGTGTGTGTCTAATGCCCGCCTCTTTGTTTTTGGAGGGGTCCTCTTACTCTTTGTGTTGTTGGACTAACGTCTTCTTTATGTGTTTATGCTTCTATTCATTCTTCTTTTCTCTTCGCTAGCGGTGTTGTAGAAAGTTTTGTTGTTTTAAAAACAAAGTCAAGTTGCATTTATGCTGTGGACAGACTAAATACCAAACTTCAGAACATTTAAAGGACAATTATGCACCACAACAAATAATCTACTACTATGTTACAACACTCGATCATGTGGTTCGCCATACATATGTATGTATATTTGCCTTTTGCCTAATCGATCAAGATTGTAGCAGAATCACGCACTGAATATTGCACAAATTTATTGTTATTAATAGCCAATGGATTCTAGAATGTGTATCATCATCAGCTTACTACAAATAATAATAATTTATTGGAATTCTAGCAAAGGTATTTTCATACAATGTTACTTGCTCGTGCTTACATACAAATGAGTATTGTCTCACACACATGCAGGGCAGTCACGAAATGAAATTGTGTATTTTGCGCTGCTTTTTTGGTTGTGTATTTCGTTGTCGTTATTTTCTTTTCCAACGTTCGCATGATGATTTTTCTTTAATTACTGCGTACACGTCAACGTTGGATTCATTTCTTTCATATGTATGTATGGATATTCCTCTGCCATTGTTTGTCATATTTGTGTATGGCGGTGATGTGTGGGTGTCTGTATAGGTTGTCTTCGAAAGTCAATGATAATTGGGAACTTTGTGTTATTGTTTTGTGATGTATGTACATATGTATGTTTGCAGGTGACTAGTTGCCTCTTGGGCTACTTTATTGTTTGTGAAGAACGAATATTATTAACAAGATCGCGTGTAAACCAGTACCTGTGCATTTATATTTAAATGTGTTTAAGTACATGAAGTATATTGGTTCAAAAAGTATTAAATAGAGAGTCAAGCCGTAGAAGATCATCCAAAGATGGCAATATATGTATGTAGCAGAATTAAATTACAAAAAATATGTCGACCTTATTTAGAATGACCCAAAAAAAAAAAACACGAAAAATATTGCCCAAAATCAGCATACATACAGTGGTGGTCATACAATTAGAAACGCACTTGAATTTGTATTGTATAACAGAATAACTTCCATAAAATGAACGTTAAAACGAAAATACCCAGTATTGTAAGACTCGCTTATTGCTATACTTTCTACAAATGTTTCGATAACTATCTACAGTTGTGTGAAAAATAATAGAGCCCAGGCAGGGGGGTTAAAATTCCCTCTGTACCTTAAGTCGATGTGTGGCAAAATCGGAATAATCGCTCGATACTTTAAAAAAAAAATTATTTTTCTGGATGTTACCATGACCAATCTCATGGTTACTGTATGCACAAAAGTGGACTTATATGGACTTACAGACATCCCACGAAAAAAAGAATGATACCACGGAATTCGTGACACAAATACCTTTCGTTGAAGTATGTACCCACATTAATCCATACCCAAATGGCCCTGGGTGTGACAGTTTTTTGGACCCTGTGGGCCCCATAGGTCCGTGCGACGGCTAGTTTTCAACTTTCTCACATTCTTTAATATTTCTTTAATGTTGGTTTTTTTTTTTTGCCTGCCCCAGGTCCTGAACTTCAGCCAACCCGTTAATTTGCCTGTAATTGAAGCAACATTTATAATTATATCAGTGTTTGTATGTAAATTGAAGAATAACAAGTGTGACATAAAATAGAGCCAATTTTAAAGTTAAAAAAAAATATTAAAGTAAAAAGCAACTTCTCTTAATTTTTTTTGTGAAAAAAAGAGTAAAAAGACAGACTATCTTATTTCTATTACAATTTTAAAAAAATATTGAAATATTAGTTAACAGAATGGACAGAGGAAAACACTAGAGGGCCGAAAATTGGTAAAAAAAATCTTCATCAAGAAGGTAAATGTGAAATTTTTGGATGTTCAAAGAAAATGGTAGAAAATGCTATAAAGTATGAAGAGAAACAAGAAAGAAGAGGAATAAACCCCAAAATATCTGAGATTTTAAACGAAAAATACTGCACACGTGAAACGGGACCCATCTGTGATGTCATCCGCCCTTAAAAAGCAATATCAACTTGATATGGCTACAGTGTACTCGCGCTAACTTGAATACGCGAAAACTTGAATACTCGTTAGCTTGAACAACTTTTTCTGTCCATTGACAACCTTATAACTTGAACAAATGCAAAATACTCTACAACTTGAACAACATCGGTGCATATGCGATGAAAGTGTACGATTTTGTTCGTTCTTTTACAGTTTATGATGTTGCTGGCTTTGTCCCGCAGACTGAAGACAGGTCAAGTGTGGTCATGTTTATGCCACCAAATGTAACTCTCTTGATTCAGCCGATGGACCAAAACGCCAGCAGAATAACAAAGTTGTTCTATGGAAATTCTTTGCTGGCAGCCGTTTTTAGCGACGGATGTGCTTTGGTCGAATCTATTTAAAAAATTACTTTGAGGTATGCTGTAACATTTTTGAATATGGCTTGGAGTCAATTAACACAAGAAACCATAGAGAAATGTTGGAGAAATATCTTAAGTTTTGCAGACCTCATTGGGGATGAAGAGGAGGAAAATATTCCACTGAGCATTTTGAAACAGCAAATGGAACAAGAAGCTAAATCCTTGGCCCAACAAACTGCTGATATTCTTCAAAATTTGGCTCCCCAGGTACGAATATATTTAACCGAAAAGTTTGAACAGTTTACCTACATATAGGTTTCTTTTTCCACACAGAATTCTTACACAGTCGAAGATATAAATGATTGGAATCAAGACAGAGTGGTCAATGAAGTTGAACCGACTGAAAGTAGAGACTCCGAGGTTGAAGCTACAAGACCTCAAGATCATGAACAGGAGGAGTAAGTGACTTCAATTGAAGCCGATAATTTATTTAATAAGCCCATTATTTGGGCCACAAACAAACATTGAGCCCAAAAAACAAATTAATGTTTTGCAATCGGTACGCGAGGCTGTTGTAGACATACATACTTTCGAAAAAGAAGGTTCAGGCAAAGATTACGTCTCTTTATAGGATTAAGTATGTATGTTAAGTTATTGAAACAAATATAACAAAAATATAAATAGTCATGACTTAACCAAAAAACATTTTTTTAATAAAAAAAACTTAGCATTCACAAACGTGAACAAATTCACTATGGTGAACAGGCCTGGTTTTAATTAGTTCAAGTTAGCGCAACACCGCAATACCGGCTAGTGCTCATGAAAAAGAGAAAAACATAGCAAATAATCAAAAATCAAACGATCTACCATCTTTAGCAAAAGAAAATAATAACGATAACGATTTAAATTACATTGAAAAAGAGAAGACAAGAGAACAAAAATCAAACGTAACAAATCAATCACAAAAACAAGACAAACATCAATCAAGAACAGAGAATGAAGACGAAAAGCAAATAACAAACGAAAAAATGAAACCCCAAACAACTGTAATTAACACTAATCTTAGAGACGAAGAGGAGATGGATTCTGCTATGTCAAATACAACTGAGATGGTAACACCGCCAAGAGCTACTAGCAGCAAAGCTGACTATAATAATCCGTATAATAGTTTATATGATAAGTATACAGATTTGAATGTATTAATAACACCTGAAACTTTGAGGAGAACAATGCCCAAAATACAGAGGAAAGAATAATCTATTATTATTTTATATATTTCTTCATTTTTGTTAATTTAATATGAATATTGGTCTAAACATTAGGATTCTACAATGGAACGTCCAGGGTTTCATAGCCCACAAGTATGCATTGGAGACGTTGGTTGCCAAACATAAACCTAATATAATCGCGTCACAGGAAACCAACATAATTTACAAGACCCAACATCTTTTACACCTACCTGGCTATAAAATATACCATCATAACAAGGATTACCAATATGCAAAAGCTGGAATTATGTTCCTAATCCGCAACAACATTCACGTTGATCAACATTTGGTGTCATCGGGTGACCTTCTTTTTCAGACTGTCACGATATATGGGAATGAAAAACTTCACATAACTAATATATACCGTGAATGTGACATAAATATCACTGCAGGTATGATATCGGATATTCACGTTTTTGATAACGAGCATCACCTAGTGTTGGGAGATCTGAATTCTCAAAATCCCATTTGGGGATCTCAGTCGCTCTCACCTACTGGCGCCTTATGGGAAGAGTTTGCTAATAATATGGACTTTGTGTTTCTGAATGATGGTTCCCCTACACTATTGAGTACAAGAGGTACTCTCACATCCATCGACGTATCCATGGCTAGTGTCGCTCTGGCACCCTTTTTCACATGGAAAACACTGGACATGCCTGAGGTAGGAGATCACTTTCCTGTTGTTATAAGTGATGATAGGATTGAGGATAAAAAGCGATTTACTCCCAGATTTTTGGTTGAGAGAGCTAACTGGCAAGCTTTCGAGGGAAAAGTTAGTTGTATTATGTCTGATTTTGAAGAATCAACCAATATAAACCGAGAAGCAGCACAAATTAAGAGAATAATTCGTAAAGCTGCCAATGAATCAATAGCACAGACAACTAGACCGAAAAACGAAAACTCCCCAGCATGGTTTAATTCGACTATAGCAACTCTAGTTAATCTCAAGCAGGGAGCCTGGAACCTTTTTAAAAGACACAGAAGTATACCAAACTGCGTTAATTATAGGAGAGCATGTGCAAAGGTAAAATTTGCATCTTTGACGTCGAAACAGCTAACCTGGGAAAATTTTCTGAATTCGTTTAATCCAATGCTTGATATGACGGTGTTATGGTGCCGAGTCAGCGGTATAAGGAGGGAGAAAACGTACAACTTTCCCTCAATTATCGAGGGAAACAACATTATAAGCAATTCAGTTGACATTGCTCACAAATTTGCCGAAGTTTGGAGCTCTGTCGGATCTGATGAAAATTTCGATACGAATATCATTGCTCGTAAGTACACCTGTATTGACCAGTTGAGCTCATCGAATTCGTCAGACAGCTTTCTTTGTATTGATATTACCATAGTAGAATTGAACGAAACGCTAAGTAATACCAAGGGGACCACGCCATCACTGGACAGGATAACATACTCTATGGTAAAGAATTTACCAGTAGATATGAAGGCCAGATTAGTAAAACTTTATAACAATACACTGCGTTCTGGAATTTTCCCCCATGATTGGAAGACGGCGCTTCTGGCTCCCATTCCAAAACCAGGCAAACATCCGAATAGGACTGACGGTTATCGCCCGATTTCATTAATACCAGTGTTGTCGAAAGTTTTGGAGAAAATCATTTCCACGCGAGTTTGGAAAAATTTTAAACACCGAATATCACCAAGTCATCATGCTTTTTTACCTAAACATGGGGTACACACATTATGTCATGAACTCGAATCAACACTCAGAAAAAATGTGTCTAAGAGAAGACATAGTGTTGTATTGTCAGAGGACATTGAAAAAGCCTTCGACCGTGTCGTGTCCACTTTTGTAGTTGATGAATTAAAGGAGTGGGGTATGTCTCCACCGCTTATAAAACTCATCTTTTCATTCCTTTCCAACCGGAAAATAATGGTAAAGGTTGATGGATATATTTCCCGACAACACCCTTTAGACAATGGACTTCCTCAGGGATCACCATTGTCCGTGGTTCTCTTTACAATTTATGCTAACTCATTGGCAAGGACAATCGAAAGTCTTCCCGGCATTGATTATGTGGGTGTATATGCTGATAACATATTTGCTGTTGCATCAGGTACTCCTGCTGTCGTAACTTCAAAGGTGAACACGTTAAATGACACAGTACAGCATTGGGCAACTATTCCGACGAATAAGTCTGAGATTCTGCACGTTTGCAGAAGGAGAAGCTGTGATGTTGAAAACTTGACGAGAATACTTGGTCTTTATTTTACGAGAAATCTATTATGGAATTATCATATTAAACATATTCAGGGAAAGCTAAGTAAGATCAACAATCTGCTGAAAATAATCTGTTCTAAGAAGAAGGGACCACATATGGAAACAGCAATTGGTATCTGTTCTTCTCTGGCATATGGTTCGGTGCAGCATTGCTTAACCCTCTAACGGGTAAGGCAGCCTCAGGGCTGCCATTCGTTTTTCTCTCATTGCGGTCTCAGAGAAAATGTTTGAAGAGTTTACTTTTTTCTCTTCTATTACTTGCTACTCTATTTACAGTTAGAAACTAATTTGGTTGCGCTACAATGATTTTTGTTCATTCTGTGATCATTTTTGTGGAACACAACAGTGTTAGTGGAAAAAAAATTATTGTGAAATAAATTTCAAATTCACTGGACAAAAAAACACACTTGGAGTTGTGCTGTTACCCTGAATAATTTTTGGTGAGTGGTTGTGGTATATTAGTTCAATATAAAAACAAAGTGATCGTGAAAAACAAAATAAGGTGCGATCTGTTGGCTAAATTCTAATAGCGGCCTCAGGGCACCCTTACCCGTTTATGCCAAATTTCGTGACATATGCCATTTTCACAGAGATAACGTTTTTTGTTATTGTATAGTGCATATTGCGGCAGAGAAATGGACGGAAAAAACATATTTCGCCGAAATAAAAGATTAAATCTTGCGGAATTGTCAGATGAATGAATTTTTACTGTTTTTTTTAAATAAAATTCATATTATCAATGAAACTGCACCTGTCGTTTAATTTTGCTTTAAACTGGCAAGGATGCCCTCAGGCAGCCTTTAATTTTGCTTTAAACTGGCAAGAATGCCCTCAGGCAGCCTTTAATGTTTTTCACCTGACGGCTCAAAAAACCGAAATTTTTAATTTCTGACTTCAAATTATATGTTTCTAAACCAAAATTCGTTAGGAAAAAAATTCCCGAACGTTTTACTTCAAAAACTAGCTTCTGCCAGTTAGAAGATAGATGTAGCACTCAACAACTGTTTTCGAACCGCCTCAGGGCTATTGAGGGTCACACCTATAGAGTCTCTGAGAATTGAATGCAAAATGAAATCTTTCAGTACGATGCTAAATAACAGATCAGTGAATCTAGCATCCAGAACAATTACGGATCCCAAGGAGGGACTATATACGCTATTCTGGCACATGATCGACAGTAAAACACCAAAAAGACCTTGCTCTGCGCGTCATATTATATTTTTTCTGAGAAAACATAATATACCTTTGCCTGATAAACCTGAAACTAACATAATATCCACCAACATCGTGAAATTTGACAGAGGTCTAACTATATATGATAAACTCACAACTAATTCAGATTTTATCAAGGCAATGGTTGTTGAGAGAATCACAGTTTTTTCTCCTGAGATTATACTCTTCACTGATGGATCCTATCAGAATGGCGTAACAGGATATGCAGTTATTCAGCAAACATCATGTGTTGAACATAATACTATAAAACAAGGTATGTTACCGGAGTTCTCGGGTATATTCGCTGCTGAATTGGCCGCGGTTGATTGGGCCATAAAATTCGCTGCTATCCGAAAAGCGCGGACTGTAGTATGTACGGACAGCCTTAGTGTTGTGAACGCTATTCTTTACAACAAAAAGGAAATGTATAGCAACATTATTGAAAATCCATTCATCGAGCAACCTAGCCTAATTTTGTGGGTACCATCCCATGTTGGCATAGGAGGCAACGAGTTCGCTGATAACGCTGCTAAAGAGTCCATTATGCGGCCAATGATATATGAGATTCCATGCTTTCATCGTATAATTGCAAACATCTATAAGGCTATACAGCGGAGAGAACATCAAATACAATGGGAAAGACAGACCAAAATATCACCATAAATACAGCAGATATCAGTGCATCCTGTTGGCGCGCCTCAGCGTGGGAAAAGCACTGTTCAACTCTCAGCACTATTATGACAATTCTGATCATTTGCAATGTAATACCTGTGGCTGCGATATGGACATACGCCACGTCCTGGCAGAATGTCCAATATCAAAATTGGATGAGCCCTTATCGCTTGTCTTGGATTGTTCGGTTCCTTGTGAACTCGTTAAATTATTGCGGGCCCTGGGCCGCCATGGAATTACTGATGTCTAGACCAATGTTTTATAAAGGACATCACCAGTATTTTTTATTGAAGATTTTTCTTATTTTTATGAATTCATAAACAATTTTTTTTTCTTTATTGTACTTATAATTGAATACTTTTGTATAATTTTACTTTAATACTATTGAATATGTATGTAGTATTGTACTGAATAGTATTGCTTATTCGCGCATATGGTCTATGTTACCCTGCGCCTGTCGTTCCACCATATTTTATAAATTTATTTATGAAATATGTATTCAATAAATAAATAAATAAATGTTATCACTTCATGACCAGGCAAAGTGTGCGTACAAAAGCAAAATAAAGCAGAATGACACTGTGGTTTTTAATTTAAACATATTATTAGTATGATGTAGGATATCCCTTACATTTGAGTACATTATTGAGGTGTTGTGGCATCGATGCTACAAGTTTGGTAGTATAATCCGCGGTAATGTGGTTCCATTCTTCGAACAGTACCATTTTTAATATTTTCTTTGAAGTGATGGCATGGTTTCGAATCCTGCGTCCCAATCAATGCCACTAATGCTCAATTGGGTTTAAGGTTGAGAATTGCGGTGGAGTTTTCAGCGTTTTTTGGACATTATACAACAGCCAAAATCTTGTATTAAAACCTGTCTGCTTTGGGTCTTTGTCATATTAGAAGTACGTTATAATCATCGTCTATTCCCAATATTCTTTAAGGATATCTAATTTTTCGCTCGGCAACACTAATGTCCTTTCGTTTTGTTTTATTTCAAATTTTAACACTGACATCTTTCAAAATAACTTATAAACTACTAGTTGACCCGGCAGACGTCCTGCATAATATTTCAAGCGATTTGTATGGGAGGTACCACGCCCCTTTGTCCAATTGGACCGAATAGTAAATCTAAACCACCCAGGGCAGGGCGCCACCCAAACGCATACAAAAAAATTTATTCAAATCGGTCCAGAAGTTTAGGAGGAGTTCAGTCACAAACACACGTGCAGTACTATTATATTGTTACGAATTTCCTTATTCGTCCTTTTTGCGTTGTTTTATTCCCAATAATAAAACAAGGTTCGTTTTTAATTACGATAATTACAACGGTATCACTTCCTTTTATTTATTTATACAGTACAACAGTTTACTTTATTTATAACACGTTAACAAGTCTTGTATTTTACTATCAATTCGCGTTGCTTACTTTACGGGGTTTAATCACAAACTGAACTCTCCATTCCAAAGACCTCCGCTATTTATACCAACTCACCATACACAAATGAAGGTACATATATCTAGCGAATTCAAGAACCTTCTAGAAACTAGATGTTGTTGTTGTTGTTTATCTTTGTAGAACATTCTCGAAGGGCTGAGAGTTATCTTTACTGACGTGAATTCATGCTACTGGTTTAGCGAGCTGGTACGTTGGTACAATGCATACTTTCAGGCGCAGCACTAACCGCCTGTTATTTACATACTGTTAGTAGAGTCATTAACAGCAAGCAAAAGCTTTTACTTATTCGTAACAGCTCGTTCGTAAAGCTTTTACTTATTCGTAACACTGCCCCCCACTTAAGCCTGTTCGTCTCGAGCAGGCTCAACCCTCCGTTTTCCATACAGAGCTAGTCTTTCCAAATGCACGACTTTCATTTTAGCTCTTGGACTTTGGATTTTCTGGATTCTATAAACCACGTCATTTATTCGTTTGACAACCTTGTAAGGGCCTTCCCAGTGAGTCTGAAGTTTTGGAGATAAACCCTTCTTGCGCTGTGGGTTGAACAGTAAAACTAGCTGGCCTTCATGGAATCCTTCTGAATTTACCGCTTGGTCGTACCTGGCTTTCGTCTTATTACTGACTAACTTCATTCTGCTGCGAACAAACTCGTGAAGTTCGCTAAGCTCTCCTGGGATACCATCATTCTCCCCACTGTCGGATGTTAGGCAATTGCCAAACTCCAAATTTCTAGGGAGCTTTAACTCTGTCCCGAAGACGGCACTAGCTGGTGTTTCGGCAGTGGTATCCTGGGTGGCCGACCGGTATGCTAGAAGGAATTTTGGTATGCGTTCGTCTCAGAATTTTCTATCCTTACTGACGATCTTGCTCAAATATTCTTCAAGAGCCTGATTAAATTTCTCTACCGTACCGTCAGTCCGATGTCACTGATGTCGTTCTTATACCACGAATTCCATTCCTCTCGCATATTTCTTTCAAGATCGCAGATTCAAAATTCCTACCCTGCTCCGAATGCAGTTCTAAAGGGACACCAAAACGACTTATCCAGTTGTTCACGATAGCTTTGCTTATTGTTTTCGCTTCTTTATTTGGAATAGCGTACACCTCGGGCCATTTACTGAAGTAGTCCATAACGACTAGGGCGTATTGGTTCCCAGAGCTACTTGTTGGATATGGACCAGCCACACTCATGGATATTCGCTCGAAGGGAGCACTTGGGATCTCCTGCTGTCTCTGTTCGCAACTCCTCCGCGTTGGTCCTATAGTTGTCAAGCACTGGGTGCAGCCTGCAATCCACTCGGATACAGCATTTTGACGACCAACCCAATAGAAACGTTCCCTTAGTTTCTCCATAGTTTTGCCTTTTCCGAGGTGCCTACCACTCGGACCATTATGAGATTCTGCAATTATCTCTTTCACTTTTAAGGCAGGTACCACAATTAGATTTATCTCCGTTTTTCCATCTTCACTTTCCCATACACGGTATAGACAGCCATCTAGCAATCTCAGGCTATTCCAATATGATTTTAAAACAGGGCTTTCTGAAGCGATTTCATTCCGCGTTAATTGTCTATCCTCTTCCTTTGCCAAAATAAGTTTTGCCAATACAGGATCACTTCTTTGTGCCGTGAACCACTCGTCGTCCGATTCAATTCTCAGGGATCGGACGTCAATAATTTGCTCTTATATCTCAGTCTTAGAATCCTGCTTACGCTCGATTACATGTGGACGGTCATTTACTCGTCCGGTATCGGCCGTTATCGCTGGAGATCTAGACCGTTTTCGCGGGTCTCTGCAGTCCCGCCCTATATGGCCACGTTCGCCATGATTGTCACCTTTCAATTTTGTTGCTTGCCATAGCGCTTTCGTGAGAATCCGAATCACTTCTTTCAGTTCGCTACCGGCGCCTTTCAAATCTTTTGATTTGCCTTCCGTTTCTACCCTTCGCACTTGATGTGTCTATTGACTGGAAACAACCCTTGCCGTCTCATTCGCCAAAGCAAATGAAACTGTTTCCACAAATGTAGCTTTTTGTGAGGCACACACCGCATATCTAACGTCAGGATCGTTAATGCCCCTAACAAATGCCTCTATCTTAAATTGCTCTAAGAAAGTTTGAGGTTCTCTAGGACATGCCATCAACACCAAGCGTTCCACATCGGTTGCGAAGTCCTGAAGCGTTTCATTATGCTTTTGCACTCGGCCTCTCAATTCCATGCGATATAAATCCTTCTTGTGATCGCCACCATACTTGCGTTGTAACGCAGCCAGTATATCCTCGTAGTTGTTTCTGGCACTGACGGGAATGCTCTGAAGGACTTCTGCTGCGTTGCCTTTTAGTGCTAAAATTAGCTCAACGGCTTTGTCGTTGCTGTTCCACAAGTTCTTAATTGCGACCATTTCGAATTGGAATTTAAAAACATCGAAAGGTGTAGAGCCATCGAAACTGGGAGCTTTCAATCTACTAGAGCCTTCAGAAATTACTCGCACCGGACCCTCTTGCAACTGAAGTTCATTCATTTTCCTTTGCAATTCGCTTACATCGTTTTTTAGTTCCCGTTCGACTTCCTCGAACTTATGTTCGACTTCTTCAATCTTCTGCTCCATTTCCTCGATTTTTTCTTCAACCTTTTCGAATTTATCGTTCACTTGAATCTCCATATTGCTCACAACTTCGGAGATTTCTTGCAGTTTCTCATTTGTGGCATTTGATGTTTCTTGAATAATTCTAGAATTCTCGCTTAATTTATCGTCCATAATTCTAGAATTCTCGCCAAATTTCTTTTCAAGTTTTTCGTCCATAATTCTAGAATTCTCGTCCAATTTCTCGTTCATAATTCTAGAATTTTCACCAAATTTCTCATTCAGTTTGTCGTTAATTATTCGAGAATTTTCGCTCAATTTCTCGTCCACAATTCTAGAATTCTCGTTCATAATTCTAGAATTTTCGTCCAATTTGGCCATCATGGCAGCAAACATTGTAGAAACATCTACATTACCAGTTGCTTCTTTTGCACAAACCTCCATTTCGTCTTTGCACTCGAAATGATATGTGTCCATGTTGATGTTTCGGCGTTTAAATTCTTCTATTAATCGCCTCTGCAGCTCTACTTTATTACCAGCTGTCGGTTGATCCAATTTGCTCAACTCCTTTTTTAGCTGTTCAACTTTGAGTTCCTCAAACTTCATCGTTGTCCTTAATTCGTAATTTCACTTCTGACACCAATGTTACGAATTTCCTTATTCGTCCTTTTTGCGTTGTTTTATTCCCAATAATAAAACAAGGTTCGTTTTTAATTACGATAATTACAACGGTATCACTTCCTTTTATTTATTTATACAGTACAACAGTTTACTTTATTTATAACACGTTAACAAGTCTTGTATTTTACTATCAATTCGCGTTGCTTACTTTACGGGGTTTAATCACAAACTGAACTCTCCATTCCAAAGACCTCCGCTATTTATACCAACTCACCATACACAAATGAAGGTACATATATCTAGCGAATTCAAGAACCTTCTAGAAACTAGATGTTGTTGTTGTTGTTTATCTTTGTAGAACATTCTCGAAGGGCTGAGAGTTATCTTTACTGAGGTGAATTCATGCTACTGGTTTAGCGAGCTGGTACGTTGTTACAATGCATACTTTCAGGCGCAGCACTAACCGCCTGTTATTTACATACTGTTAGTAGAGTCATTAACAGCAAGCAAAAGCTTTTACTTATTCGTAACAGCTCGTTCGTAAAGCTTTTACTTATTCGTAACAATATATATAAAGATAAGATTCAGTCGTCGTTCGTGTTTATGTGCCACATTCTATTTATTTTTCTGAACGCACACTTTTGCCTATCAATGAAGTACCACATTTTCCTGTTCAAAATGCATCTTTTAAAATTCATAATATATACAGTGTATCACAAAAGTAAGTATACTCTTTGTAATTTGGATGAATATCATATTTTTTCTATACTAATTGTTGACACATGCTACATATCGGTGTTCCCACTCTCTCTCTGCTCCCACTGCCATTTTTTCCGCCTAAATAGTTGGTTTTCCTTCCTTCTTAGCCTCTTGTACCGCTCACTCGCAGCACGCGTTGTAACTGACTGTTTCGTTGCCATACGTGCAGCGTCTTTCTCATCAGTTTCAATGCGACATTCTTCGTCGTACCATGGCTTATCCTTCTGCGGGTTTTGATAGCCATGTTCAGTCCTTGCAGCGGTTTCCAAAGAATGGGAGATGTGCTTCCACTGCGCATCTTGGTCTTCGGGAGGGGGGTATTCTGCTCTAGCAGGAGCGAGAGCTTCTGTTGATATCTCCGGTATTTGTAGCTTGTCAATATCCAGCTTTTCCTGTGTTCGGCTTCGTACGTTTTTCGCCCTGCTCAGTCTTGTGCGAACTTTCGCAGCCACCAGGTAATGATCCGAGTCGATATTGGCACCTCGAATCACACGTTCATCCATTACACTAGAAGAGTGTCTGCCAACTATTACCAAGTGATCAATCTGGTTCTTCGTCCGCTGATCAGGCGATATCGCCTTACTACCATGTTCTTTGCAGCGGCGAAGTCTATCACTCTTATTCCATTATGGGAGGTGGTATCATGTAGACTGTGATTACCGATGGTTGGTCGAAAGACACTTTCCTTTCCTAATTTTGCATTATAATCGCCTAGAATAATCTTAATGTCGTGGTCGGGGCAGCGTCCATATACTTCCTCCAGAGGCTCATAAAATGTTTCTTTGATCTCATCATCTTTATCCTCTGTCGGTGCGTGCACACAAATTAACGAGATGTTGAAATATTTCGCTTTGATGCGAATTGTGGCTATGCGGTCACTCACTGGGTTGAACCTTGAAACTAGGTGTCGCAGTCTCTTGCCTACTATAAATCCGCACCCAAATTCGTGCTTTCGCTCATGGCAGCTGTAGTAAATATCGCAGTTTTTCTTTCTGGTGCAACCGTATCCTGTCGCATTTCCTGGATCGCTGTGATGTCAGCTTTATATTTTCCGAGGACATCCGCCCGTTGGAAATTGGCACCAGTCTTGTATAGCGTTCGCAGATTCCAGGTATATATCCTTAAATCGTGGTCCTTAGATAGAAAACTCATCATGTGTGGGTGGTTATTTAGAAATTGCCCTAAAAGAAGCCCAGAGATTTTTTTCCCTTTGTGTTTGATTCTTCTGCCAAAAATTTCAATAAAATAAAATCTTAAACGTGTTAATTTACAAAAACAAATTAATGTGTGCTATTATTTCGCTTCCAAAAACAAAAACAAACATTTTTGCATTTCAGTAAAATGGTCATAACTTTGGAACGGTAAGACCTCTGGGCTTCGTTTAGGTCATTTTGGAAAGATAAGGGGTATGGTTATCTTTCAACAGAAAACAAACACAAGTTACTTGCCATCTGGCTGAGCAAATTGAGGTTATGTGAATTTTTTTTCATTTTTTTCCGAAAGCTCTGTATCTCGTCGATTTGACTTTTTTCTACTTTATTGAAGACCTTTCCAACAAGCCCAAAAACAAAAAAATCCGACCACTGGCTCAGAAGTTAGCAACTTTACCCTACTACCCTCGCACCGCCAATCCGAAAATTTTGAACCCGCTGCTATTCAGCACCCTTGCATTTTCGGACATGGTCCTAGTGGACTTTTCTTCATGAAATGAGCCAAGGAATACGCTTGTCCGGAACTTCCTGAATCACCCTGTATTTAAGCGCATCGGTCAGTGTCGGTCTTGTAATTGAGTCTTTTCTCTGAGGGAACGTTAATTATGTGCAACATTTCGAGAGTGAGAGGTCGTGAGTCATAATGTCAACGTCGTCAAAGTTAGGATTATGACCCGTCACAGCCCAGTGGGCCGCTAATGCTGTTTTCTGTTCCATAGGTTTATAGGTGGCCTTTATACATATCTGATTTGTGGGAAGACAGTCTTGTCTTCAATTTCGGATATTTTAATCGTCTTTTCCACGGAATCGTGGCTCTTCAAACTCTGACATTTTCGTCTTCCTTGCGAATAGACATATTTCCGTTTTGTCCGGGTTCTCATTTAAGCCTCTTGGATGTGCCCAGTTGTACGTTAACTTCAGTGCCGTCTCGGCCTCTCTGCATAATTGATTAGGATCCTTTCCCCTAAGAAGTATTATAACGTCGTCTGCATAGCAGGCTGGTTTAAGTCTCTCATCGGTAAGTTTCCTTAGGAGACTGTGTATTGTGAGGACCCATAAGTGTGGTGATATAAACCCTCCCTGTAGATTCCCACCGTGTACCCTGTCTCTAATATTTACATCATGGGAACCGCAGTTTATCCATCTGTTTCTTTAGCATATGATTGATCCAGTCTTTTAATGCCCTGTCCACCATAAACTGGTCTAAGGATTGGATGAGTGTTTCGGTCCGGACATTGTTAACGCTCCCTCAATATCTATGCCTACAGAAAGCGTGTACAATTTGTTATTGAGATATTCCTCTTATGTAGTGGGTTTCAACTGATCGACCTTTGACATATCTGTTGCTTGAACTTCAGCATATCGGCCTGTATTCCTCGTTTCACCATGTCGTCCACTATTCTCTCCAGGGGTTTGAGTATAATCGCGGTAAGCCTAATTGGTCTATAAGCTTTTTCCGTTGCATAGCTTGCCTTTCGAGGTTTGGGAATAAATACTACCCTAGCCTCCTTCCAGTTTTTTGGTGTGTAGGCGAATTTTAAGCATGCGGTAAAAATTCCCGCCAAATGGGTTGTTTTTTGGTCAACCTCATGTTGTAGGATAGCCGAACAAATTCCAGCCGGTCCCGCCGCTTTATATGTGGAGAAGCTCTTTATAGCCTTTTTGCCAATTTGTTCCGTAATGATTGGCGTCTGATGTACTAACCCTGTGGGTTCCGCGTTCTCATTTGAAAAGTGTGTATTCATCAGGTACCTTAACGTTTGTTCCATTGTCGCCGATCTCTTCCCCGTGTCGTCTACTAGCTTTTCCGCCTGCACGTGGTTGTATTCACTGAGACTCCTTGTATAGTCCTCCAAGTATACTGGTCGTTTTTAATGCGTGGCTCATAGAGTAATATACAGAGAGTCTGCACCAGCTGTTTTTCTTGGACCGGAAACAATTAAAAAATTCATTGGAAAAGTTGGAGCACAAAATCTTTATTTTAATAAATTTGTGTTTTAATCGCAACCTTTATACATAATTTTAATCTAACACTTCATTACATTTTGCTTTACTCCACTTGTTACCCCATTTTGATTTTGCCTCGATTTAATTATCAGAAAATCACTCTCAGTTGATGAGTTTTGTACTTTTGGCTCAACGCAGAAAAGGCAACTGTGTGAAAAACGTATTGAGCAACACAAAATACTTGCAGACATCTATCGCTATTTCTCTTTCTTTATTCTGTACGTTTTTCGTACTCGTAGATCCCTCTCGGCCAGTAAGAATATGCAAGTTGTACCAACATACACCCAGCGAAATAATTATAAAGGCAATATGTTTTTCCTCGGTACTCTCAATGCACTGCGTTTTTGGTGTAGAATTTTAATGCATATGTACATGAGTCACTAGCTGAAAAGCCCGATACTTCGTTATCGGTAGTTTTATGAACTTTTTAAACTTCCCCCCGTTTACTCGCTAACTTACCAAGTTTCTGGGCTAAACTGCAAATAGTACCATACCAGGGAGTAATGGCATATCCGAATTAACAAATATTGAAAATTTCAACTTTTTAGCCAAATGTGTTTGGGCAGGCCGCCATGGGAGAGACTTTTCCGCTTTTTGCCCCTCTCCGTAGGAATTTCCAAAAATTCCGTCTTAGCGGATGTCAGCGCGAGAGGATGGACCTCCATGCCAAATTGCAAGTTCCTAGCTCCAGCGGTTAGGGCTGGGCGATGTTGAGTCAGTCAGTCAGTCAGTAACGTTATTCTTTTATATATAGGGTTTTTCAACAGAGAAGCTACAAAAGTAAATCGATAGGGACAGAAAACGACGCCATATTTTTTCCCGCTCTTTTGACATTTCTCTTCATTAAGGTTTGTTTGAGGAAGTATATGAACGCTGCACTGACCACGACATTAAGATTATTCTAGGCGATTTTAATGCCAAATTAGGAAAGGAAAGTGTCTTTCGACCAACCATCGGCAATCACAGTCTACATGATACCACCTCCGATAATGGAATAAGACTGATAGACTTCGCCGCTGCAAAGAACATGGTAGTTAGTAGCACACGATTCCAGCATAACGACATTCATAAGGCGACCTGGATATCTCCTGATCAACGGACGAAGAACCAGATTGATCACTTGGTAATAGATGGCAGGCACTCTTCTAGTGTAATGGATGTACGTGTGATTCGAGGTGCCAATATCGACTCGGATCATTACCTGGTGGCTGCGAAAGTTCGCACAAGATTGAGCAGGGCGAAAAACGTACGGAGCCGAACACAGGAAAAGCTGGATATTGACAAGCTGCAAATACCGGAGATATCAATGTCCTATCGACAGAAATAAGCCATGGTACGGCGAAGAATGTCGCACTGCAACTGATGAGAAAGACGCTGCACGTATGGCAACGAAACAGTCAGTTACAACGCGTGCTGCGAGTGAGCGGTACAAGAGGCTGAAATGGGAAGAAAACCAACTATTTAGGCGAAAAAATGGCAGTGGGAGCAGAGAGAGAGTGAACCGAAATGTGCAGGATGAATGGTGAATCGCGAAAGTTTTTCCAGAGGGTAAGAAGATCGACCAACGGGCCTAATAATGGGCTGCCCTCCTGCAAGGACGAGAATGGGAATCTGGTAACTGAGAAGCAGTGTGTGCTCAGAATTTGGAGAGACCACTTTTCAGCACTACTCCACTCAGATTCTTCCACTGAAGATCAGGAGGTAATGATAGTGGAAGATAGTATAGCTATGTCTGAACTTGGTATTCCGGCAAAACTGATCCGCCTCTGTAGAATGACGCTGACCAACACCAAATCAGCAGTGAAAATGGGGAAAGCCCTCACTGAACCATTCTATACCAAGCGAGGACTTAGACAAGGCGACACACTTTCGTGCAATCTCTTCAACATCTTAATGGAGATAATAATGAGAAAGGCTGCAGTAAATACGAACAAGACCATTAACACGAAAAGCCATATGCTGCTGGTGTATGCTGACGACATAGACATCATTGGGCGAAATTTGCGAGAGGTTACTGCAGTATTTTCAAGAATCGAAAAGGAATCTGCGAAGGTGGGTCTTGCTGTTAATGAGGGCAAGACAAAGTTGATGGTGTCAACGACTAAGAAACCTCTCGACTTGGTCCGCACTTGAACGTTGACAACCGATTTAATTTTGAAGTGGTAGATGAATTTGTCTACCTTGGATCCGCCGTGAACAAGGACAACAACGTCAGCCTGGAGATAGATAGGAGAATTGTGCTTGCAAATAGATGTTATTTTGGGCTCAGCAAGCAGTTTAGGAACAAAGCCCTCTCTCGACGGACAAAAGTCCAGCTATATCAGACTCTCATTTTACCTGTCTTGACATATGGCTCTGAAACTTGGGTCATATCGCAAGCGAATGAAAAACACCTGGGAGTTTTCGAGAGAAAATTTCTCCGTAAAATATATGGTCCTGTTAGGGAAAACGGCGAGTACCGACGTCGCTGGAACGCAGAGCTATATAATCTCTATTCTGACGTGGACATAGCTAGACGAACAAAAGATTTTTGATAACGTACCCGATGGAAGCAGGAAAAGAGGACGACCAAGACTTCGTTGGAAAGACCAGGCAGAAGAATCCCTCCGTATCCTTGGTGTTACCAACTGGCGAGAAAAGGCAAAGGATAGAGCCAGTTGGAAGAATATTTTGAAATTTGTTTAATTTGTTTGTTTAATTAATATGTGTAAGACGTCTGACCTCATGAGGTTGTAATATAGTCAATAAAAGTAAAAAAAGGTTTGCCATTTCATCATGGAAAGATATACGAGACAACAACGAGTCGAAATTATTAAAATTTACTACCGAAATTTGGAGTCAGTGGTCTCAACTTTAAGAGCGCTATGTCCAATTTATGGTCGTCATAATCATGAGGCTCATTTCTGGCTGAATGGCTTCGTCAATAAGCAAAATATGCGTTATTGGTCAGACAGCAATCCACACGTAATCCATGAGTCATCATTGCATCCCGAAAAAATTACGGTTTGGTGCGGTTTATTATGGGCCGGCAGCGTCATTGGGCCGTACTTCTTCCGTGATGATCAAGACCGGCACATTACTGTGAATGCGAATCGCTACCGTTTAATGATAACCGAATATTTTTGGCCCCAATTGGATAATATGGACTTGGAAGACATGTGGTTCCAACAGGACGGCGCCACAAGCCACACAGCGAATGTCACAATCAATTTATTGGAAACCAAGTTTGGTGAACGTGTTATCTCACGAAATGGCCCAGTCGATTGGCCGCCTCGGTCGTGCGATTTGACGCCGTTAGATTATTTCCTGTGGGGCTACGTCAAGTCTATGGTCTATGCCAACAAGCCAGCGACGATTGATGAACTTCGTACGAATATCGAATGTGAAATTGCAGCAGTATCGGCCGATTTATGCTTGAAAACCGTCGAAAATTGGGTTCAGCGTCTGGACTTCTGCAAGCGTGCCCGTGGTGGCCATGCAAAAGAAATCGGGTTCCATACATAATGGCATCGAACGTACTTTCACAGGAATAAAGAATTTCATTGGTATCTAAAACCGATTTTGTTTTATTTAAAAAAACTTTTGTAGCGCTCTTATTGAAAAACCCGTTATATGTATTAGGTATATTATGTCAGAGAATGTAACCATAGGTATATTATGTAACCATTCGTTGTTTTTTCTGTTTCTGGTGCGAAATATATATAATGGCAACATGGAAAAGAATCCGAATTCGAACAGCAGTAAATAGGAATTTAAACAGAAGTGAGTCTTCTTTGGTTGTTATTTTATTGTTTTAAAATTAACGTAGGTCAAATTAAAAAAAAATTAATTTATATAGTAGAATATCTGGCGGAAAGTACCTAAGTAAAGAAGAAAAGAGAAAAATTGAAGATTATCATGATGAAGGGCTGTCCAATCGGGAAATTTCGAGGTGATTGAAAAGGTTGTGTCATTGACAATTTTATAAAATAGGGTGTCCAAGATGGAAACACAAAACGACCTGGAAGGACACCACTGGTCAGTGGCAGCGCCAAAAGAGATTTTAAAAGGGTTGCTGTTAAAGACAACTTCGGCGATAAGGAAATTATTACTGAATTGAGCTTGGGAGCAGGGTTGCGTCGTGTTCAACAAATAATGAAACGCGTCTTCAAACTGTCATTGGAAAAAGTATGCAAAACTTGGTATCATGCCAAAACACGAATTAGCCAGATTTAAATTCGCTGAAATATACATATTTTTGGATGAGGGTTAATATTTTCCGATGGAATTTGGATGGCCAAATATTGGCGTTCCATAGATTTTTCCAAAATTATGCGTCAGCGGCGAAATTTTGGCGGTGGCTCCGTTATGGTTTGGGCAGGTATGAGTTATAGATGAACCACTCCAATAAGTTTCGTTTCCACAAAAATGGACTCCGAGTATTATATTCGACTATTGGATGTCGTCTTAATTAATTCTGGACAGGAAATTTGTGCCCCAGAATTTATCATCCAGCAGTACAACGCTACGGTACATCAGACTAAGAAAACTCCAAAGCTTCTGGAGTCCAGAAATAATACCAACTCTCGACTGCCCTGCACTTAGTTCTGATCTCTATCCGAGGTTCTCGGGTCTATTTTACCTACCCAAATTTACCACCCAGGACGCCAGTTGAACAATGTCAAGGATCAAAGAGTAGCAATACAAGAAATTGGAAGATAACTGATCCTGCGCATATTCATCATACGTCTTACGAAACTTTTTAGAATATTTAAATTACTTTTGCCTTTATAGACATTTCGCACTAGTAATTAGGTTATTTTTGTTGCTTCACCTTGAAGAAGTCATGGTCGAAAGTATTTTTGCTGAAAGGTATTTAATTTTGAAAGGACTAATACATTATAAAATAAAAACAATGAAAATTCCTCACAACATTTGGACAAAACCAAAAATGGTGTTGCCATTATATTTATTTCGCGGGGTGTAGGTTTTAAATCATATGTTTTTTGTAAAAAAAAAAATGGGGAAATGAGGAAAGTGCTATTGTATTGTCGAAGAGTGTAATATGATTTTTCAATTTACTAGTATTAAAGTAAAATTGAAAAGCAATCACTGATTCCCGGCTGACAAATTCTTAGGCCCGTAAAAGGAATTGTGTTGGTCAGAGGTCCATGTAAATATGTATATATATTTATAATTTTTGTTTGGTTTGGTTAAGAACCTAAAAAAATTAATTTTTTTCCTAGTTTAATTTTTAACATTTACAAGTCATAACATAAAAAACCTTCTATTTTGTTGATGAAATTAGTAATTTTAACAAAAACAGTTAAATTTTTTTCCTTTTAACTTATTTAATTATAGAAAAAAGAAAATTGACTCGATTCCAGAATAACAAGTTTGCTACGTACCGGCTTAAAGAAGAACTGAAAAGGTATGTATACGTTTTTTCAATTGCATTTACAAATGTAGTTACATTTTATGTGTAGATAATTTTTAGCGCTATGAATGTTCGCTGAAAACATGTCATGTAGTGATTTGAAGAAGACAAAATCTGCGTTTTCAAATTAGCTTAAATTGATTCAAATTTAATTTCAATTTATTTATTTCAATAACCGAGCCTAGTAATTCTAGTAATTGACAATTAAAAATTTCACTACGGCCTCTACTAGAACAACGAGTTATAAAGGGTGATTTTTTAAGAGCATTCGGATTTGATTTAAAAAAACACACATAAAATTTAGAGAAATGTATGAAATCTTTATTTGAGTCGATAAAACGGTCTATATAATTCAAAGTTTAAAGATGATTTCATGTGAATGTTGACCGCGGATGCGCCTCAATTGGATCATACGCTGGGTCCAATTTTGGCATACTCTCTCCAACATATCGGCCGGTATCTGACGAATAAATTCTTCAATATTGGCTTCCAGTGCCTCAACCGTTGTGGACTTGTCCCTGCAGACATGTTAATGATAATTGTAAATGATAATGATAATGTAAATTTGGTGAGAAATTTAGTCACAAGATTCCGAATAGCCGCCTCAGAAGGTCGCTCAAACTGACTATAAAATGGAAGAAGTGCACGATGCACCACTTTTTTAACATGTTTGACAGTAACTTGTTACACGAAATAACTGAGCTGCCAAACACAGTGTTGCCAAAAAAACAAAGTTGTAATTAAAAATGGGAAATTAAAAAAATTTCAGCTAAAAAAATTGATAGTTACTTAAAATTTATATTTTGTAAGATGGCAACACACATATTTCATTACATACGTACATACATACACTCCGGTTCATTATTTAAGGCACTAAAAATTGCATATTCAGCAGCCTGTATCTTTTGCAATTTGTAACCGATTGCAATAAAAGAGCAATAAAGAGCATTAAATTTGTTTTTAATGAGTATGCAAGATCTTGGTCTACCTGGGGTTGATAGGACGAAGGTCCTGTATCCATTGCACCTGATACCACATATACGATCATTGACCGTCAGTGGTTCTTGTATCAGGGTCACACCAGCTCCACCCTTCGCAAGATGGAGAATGAGGTTGGCAGATGCTGCCTTACTGCGGTGAAGATTTATCTGCAGGACTTTTATCGTCTACAGGATCTTCAACTCCGGGTACCTCGATCACGGTTGTCTCGTGATCACCCTCGGTAGTGATGGACCCATCTCGGAGCCAGGCAGAGCGGCCCCACAGGTCGATGATGCTGCCACTGTCGTCATCCAGTAGTGCTTCTTCAGCATCTACCGCCGGTTCAGAATGCTTTCCAGCATTTACAGCTGTGACTTCCGACTTCGACTCGCCCAGTTTGCCACTCAGCGTATCCACTTTGTATACCCTGAGGGGTACACTGCCTGCCGGGAGGTTCCTACAGGATCCTCAACCTTGACCACCTTCCAATCCTCTGCAGGAATGGAGGGATTGCAGTGACTGATGATCTTTAGGATCTCCAGTTGGTCAGTAGGTGAGTTTGACGGGACCCAAACCCTAGCCCTTGGTCTAGAAGGTATATCCTTCCTATCCACGGCTTTGAGTTTGGTCCCCGGCCAAACCTCACCTACCCGACTCATGGAGGACTTATACAATCGCGCTGCTCGTTCATCAGAGCAGCTGATAAGTTTAATACTTCCCTGGAACCATCCCGCGTCTTCGCAGATTGGCACAGGACCAGGGTTGTCGTTGACGATGTCCATGAACACCGTAAGAAGGGCGTCATTTATCCTTGGGGATACGTCCATCCTGGGAACCTTCATCCAAGACAACAATGATTAGGCTTCCTTCGCGACATCACTAAAGGACCTGCCAAGCACTGGGTGGATTTTATGCCTCTTAGATGAGGGACCAGGTTTTGTATCCTCCTCCACTGAACGCTGTCTTTTAGTAACAGCCAGTGGAGGCTTTGTCCCTACAGACTTGGAGCCCTCACAGACGCCCTTAGCCCACTCCAAGGTGTTTACCTGTACAGGAGTGAGTGCGGCGACTGGCCCTGCGTAAAGTTGACTAACCAATCTAGTGGCCAGTCGAAGATCAGCTCTGCGCTTTCGGAAGGCGCAGAGATTTTTTGTTTTCCCCGTAGTTGGGGACGGTTGACCACCGCCCTGCGTTGTTTGCAGTTGCAGAGGCCCCTTACGTGTGACCGCAGAAGACTTACGAGCACTAGTGCTCGAGGAAGAGCCCGTAGGTTCGAGGGAAGTCACTGGTTTTCCTGTGGTCGAAGACTTTTTAATATTCTAGTTCATGTTGATTGGGCCTCAACTTGAAACCGCTATCTACGTCCTTAAAGATGCAATGTGTTCAAACAGAGGGGCCCCGTGGTTGTCTATGAAGCAGGGAGTTCCACGCGAGGGTTGACACTTCGCCTTATGGGACAGAGTGTTCAGAGCCAGGCCGAACCAAAGAGGAAGTCATCTCAACCTCACCATTACCACCAACTTAACGGTGACGGATTTCGTACGTACTACAAGACTTGCCGGGTTTTAAGGAGGCGGAGACGAACGGTACCTTAGCCACGAGCCATTTCGACAGAGTGTCACCTCTGCCAACTCAGGTCGCAGAGCACAGGACGTCAGCTCGAGAGCAGAAAATCAAATAGTTACGAAAATCGTGAACCAGGGTCGTATCAGAGTCTGTGCCAAAGAGGTAGAAGATCATTTAGGAGTTACCCAGGATGCACCCCGAGGAGGCGATCTTCACGGCAACCCATCGCTTACTTTAAAAATAATAATATTCAAGTGAAAATATAGCACATTTTTGGACTTTTTTTATAAAATGCTCAAAAAAAGTTATTTAGTTAAGAAACCACTATTGTCATGATTTTTTTTTATATCTCAAGAAGTCTAGCTTCCATTCCCATTTTAAAATTCTGCAATTGGTTAGAAATTGCAAAATATACAGGCTGCTGAATATGGAATTTTTAGTGCCTTTAAATAAGTGAACCGGAGTGTATATGGAAAATCGAAAAAAATAAGTTTAATCATAGAGTAGTAGCTAGAGTGTTCAAAACCCCGGGTTTCGGGTTATTCGAAAAATCACTTTTTCGAAAAACGGGTTTTGGTTTCACAGAATGGGAAAAACGGTTTTAATTACGGTTATTTTTTGTTTCGTATGGAAAAAAAAATGTGTTCCAATTTTTTGTTCAAAATTAATACAAAATCAACACAAAATATTCTTGTCTGGCTTTGTTTCCTCGTAAAAAGAGCCATTCTTATTCTGAAAATATAGCATCCTTTGTCAGATTTTAATATTTTTAAATTTTCCGTTAAAGAACACATCAGTTAACTAAATTAATTTCAGTTCAATTCAATTCAATTCAACTTAATTAAATTCAATTCAACTTAATCCAATTCAATTCAAGTCCATCAATTTAGTTCAAGTCAATTCAAATCAATCTTATCTAATTAAGTATATTCTAGTCTAATTCAGTTCAATTATTTTTATCTTCTTAATTGGATTGAACTGAATTGAATTGGTTTTTATTGAAATGAATTGAATTTTTTAATTGGTGTTTCAATATCAAAATTTCACATCTCTATTTAAATTTAATAATAACGTTTTAATTTTAAATTAAAATGTAAATCGTATTCCAATTTGCAATGCCTGTTTAATGTAATATTGACAAGTTTAACTCATATTCACATTAAACTTATTTAAATTTGAAAATCATGTTCGATTTTTTCGCAATTTCGCAATTTTCATGAATAATAATCTTATTAAGTGTAAAAAATTAATTGATATACTAATTTAAATTATTTAATTGTTATTCGAATGATGAAATCATAGCGAAATTAAAAACTGTTTAAAATCTTATTACTATTATATTTCTAGATAGATATCGTGTTACTTAATTCAAAAAAATAATTAATATATGCAAATTATATCTTTTTTTGTTTAATTATTAAAAGTTTGTAAGAACTTTTAACACAAATTGAGTATAAACCGGTTAACCGACATCTGATAACCGGGTTTCAGTTTATTCGGAAATTACGTTTTTTTTAAAAAACCGTTTAACTGGTTCTGCGGTTTCGCTTTTGAACACTATAGTAGTAGCTAAAAACATCTTTATACTGCACTCGAAATCTAAAGATATCTAGATTTCGTGGCCTAAACAGATTTCGTGGCCTAAACATCTGATTTTCCATACACAAATCAGCTGTTCCTGTGAATGAAATCTAGACAATCGAGATTTCGGTTGCAGCATAAACGCGGTATAAGAGTTTCCATCCGACTTGTATAAATAGATTAATAAGGATTAAAAGAAGTTAGCGTTAATAAAATAATTGTGGTTAATGATCTCCCTTTTGAATTTCATAATAATCTGAATATTATCCAATTCAATTGTAAAAATTATTAATTTAATCTCTGTAGTCGTAACCGAGGCATGGTCGAACGCCCAATAAATCCATTAATTAAAAACAGAACATTAGGGTCCATGCTTGCTTACTCTGTCACTATAATATTAATTTGCCAGAAAATAATTTGTTTTTAATTAAAAAATTAATCTACGTAAATGAAATGCTCTACTGAGAATTTTCTATTATTGATTATTTTTTTACATTTCGTATCAAACTGTAGTATATGTACATACCCTGATTATGAGTTGATGTACAGTTATTAGTACCGGTGCAAATTTCATGATGATTTGCTTCAACTCATTAGCAGAGCTTTCGATTTCATAGAAAGTGGTCATATTTGTAAAACAAAAATCATAGTCTCGATAGTGCAGTAAAATGGGCAAAAACAGTCATTAAATTAAGGAATGACGGCAAATCTCTGAACGAAATTGGACAGATATTAAATTTAAAAAAGACTACGGTCCAAACAATAATAAAAAATTTTAAAGAAAATGGAAATTATGAAAGTAGAGCACGGTGCGGCCGCGCCCGAATTCTCGACGATCGAACGGAACGGACAGTTATTCGCTTCGTCAAAGAAAATCCAAAACAAAGCGCAGTCGAATTAAATCGAAAATTAAAGACTGATCTGGGAGTAACTGTTTCCGACCAGACTGTTCGCAGGACCATCAAGAGGAATGGGTACAATAGCAGAGTTGCAAGAAAAAAACCACTGCTCAGAGCTGTAAACATCCAAAAACGCTTGGAATACGCCCGAAAGTACGAAACCGTTCACATAAATGACCCTACTTTTTGGGAACGAGTCATATTCACCGATGAATGTAAGTTTATGGTTTTTGGGGGAGATGGTCGGGCCAAAGTTTGGCGAAAGCCGAATACGGAGTTATTACCCCAGAATGTCAACTCCACCGTGAAACATGGAGTCGGGTCAGTCATGGTCTGGGGAGTTGGTAAACTTAGATTCATCGATGGCATTATGGATAAGACCATGTATGTGGGTATTTTAAAGGACAGTTATCACCCTAGCATTGAAACGTTGGATCTGGAAGGAAAATCCATATTTCTGCAGGATAACGATCCGAAGCATTCTTCAAAGATGGTGAAGGAATGGCTTCTCTACAACGTTAAACACAAACTGGAACATCCACCATAATCTGCTGACCTAAACGTTATTGAGCATTTATGGGATGTTTTAAAACCAGGACTACAAAACGTCATATCACATCAATTCCATCTCTGAAGGAAGCGTTGAAGGACGAGTGGAGCAAAATTACCCCTGAGACAACAAAAAAATTAGCTTTTTCCATGCCATCTCGACTATCAGCTGTAATAAAAGCCAAAGGAGGACATACAAGCTACTAATTAAAGTTTTTTCAGTACACTTACAAACCGTATGTAAACTTATGTAAATTTGCATAAAACCAACAATAGAATATTTTTATGTTATTTAATATATCTTTGACGTTTGGGAATAAGGTCTTAAGTCAAAAAAATGCATTTTGGGTTTTTGATTGGGTTTAACTCAATTTTTTTTTTCTCTTTCGTTTGGTATTAATAACTTAAATCTAGCACAACTCCATCCAATCGTAATCATTTGCTCTTTAGGCAATAAGTCAGAAAATTTCATATATAAATAATTTTCAATTTAAAATTACGAAAAACTACAGTTTCTGACTTAAGACCTTATTCCCAAACGTCAAAGATATATCCATGAAGTAATAATATTTTTAGTTTATTTATTTCAATAAAATGCGATGCAAAATAATAAATTTCATTACAGCATTTTATATCAATATTTAGTTGAAAAAAACTAAAATATATAGGGGGTATGTAAACTTCTGTAATACTGTGTAGCTTACTATAAAATATTAACGTAATGCGCTCAGCTATCAATGTACATAATTGTATCGTCATATTTCAGTTGGCCTGGAATGTAAAAACACATGTACTCGACTTTTTTTTTGCGTGTATTCGAAGTGGTTTATTCAACATTGGGCGTTTTCACATTATCCGACAACGACACCGGCACGATTTTTGCAAAGTGCTTACACATTACACGACACGAAACGATACCGACATTCAGTTGTTGTTTGTCGGTCTTTATTAAATTTAAAATTTTTTTAAATTTTGTTAAATTTTACTTAAAAAATTTCGCACAATAACAAACTACTCTTTACTGTTTATAAAAATATAAATATAAAAATGTCGGCAACGACATAAAACCGTCGTGTCGGAAATTGTGAAAGCATGCCCATATAATTGTATGAGTTTGCGCTCCCACTGATTGTCGGTGTCGTGTCGGCTAGTGTGAAAACGCTCATTAGGTTGTGCCGAAGAAAAAGTAGAAGCTACATGAATTCGTTAGCAAACAAATCGTTCTTTGGGTCAAGTAAAATACACGCATAAAATATCAGAATAAACAATTAACCCCTTAACACTCTCGCGATGCACTTGAAGTAATAACGATATACAATTTCACGTTTTGGAAAATTTCAATTTAATTTGGTTACAAGTTGAAAATTGTAAGGATGGTGAAATGTAGCATATGACTGGGAGGTATGAGTGTGAACAAAAAGATTTTACAAGAAACCACTTTACACGCACACTAATTTTGTGTTATTTTACTTTTATTTATTTGTTTGCAGAGGCAAAGCATTAAAGAGGAAGGGAGAGGAGGATAGGGCGCTCATTTGTGTGGATTTGCGTATGCAGTAATAGCCAGTGGTGCCGCACACATACACGCTCAGTAGACCGTTTCCCAGCTAGCATTTTAATGTTTTTTTCATGATCACGATTGTTTCGCGACTGGATTTCCAATCGTCACCACGATTGTCGGAGCAGAATTAAATTTTTCTCTGCTTTTAAGACTTTGTGCTCACGATTTGTTTTTGTGTTTACTTTGTGTCACAGTCTTACATGTAGTTTTCTTATTGTTGTCTTACTTCTTCCCGCATACTCCACCGAACACGTGTTTTGCAAGGAGAATTTAATTATGTCTCTCTGAAATTCTAACGGGTTTTCCAATATCTGCTCAGCAAAAAAAGAAAAAACTTTTTTGCTTCTTTTCATTTGAGTATTTAAGAAGCAAAGAAGCGTCAGAAGTGTAGTGCAGCACAAGTGTTTTGTTCTATGAAAGAAACAAATAATAATAAGCTTTTTTGTATAAATTTACCATCGTCTTGGCAATCGCCAGCGATTGGATTTTGCTCATCGGCGACGATTGGATTTTGCTCATCGTCGACGATTGGAAAGTAAGAGTCGCCGTCTTGACACAGTTACTTCAGTTGCTCTGAACGTGCGCGATTGGAATACGACATCGCGCACGATTACTTTAATCGTCGGCTCCGATCGTGAAAGAGTCGTGCACGATTGAAAATGCTAGCTGGGTTGCCAAGTTTTTACGACGAAGTGTCTCGAGTGAACACATGAGCCGAGCTAGCAAACAAAAACGGTCGTCGGTTGAGCGAAGATCAAGCCAAAGAAGAACAAAGTTTGAGAGTTTTTTGGCGACAGTTTCGCATCGTGTCTGTGAACGATTGGTTTTTTTCTGACAACAAGCACTAAAGAGACCAATTCTTGCGAGCTCTGTTTGTTTGCTTAAAATTGTATTTACATGATCAATTTGGTTTATTAAAACCTTATTTCTAGAGCATCAAATTATGTACATTTATATATGTACATTGTTCAAAACATTTACCGTAGCGAAGTTGCGACAACCAAGTACTTTGGCCATAGAGCAAATTAGAATAGAGTATTTTATTCTCTCATCTGAAGTTTCATTTCACACTCTTCGTCGTAGGTTTGTGCAAATGAGATATACACCATCTTTACACGATGCCATTTTTAGCTGCCATTTTTATCAATTCTCTTTTGAAATTGCAGCGCAAATCTTTGTGCCTTTACACGTTTCCATCTCATGATATTAGTCCTTGCCATTTTTTCTGACATCTCTCTTTAGTGAGTGTTCTTGTGTGTGCTGTTCATTTTTGTAAGCGGTCAAATTTTGTTCTCCATAAGTCTATAAATTGCTTTTTCGAAGGAAGAAATTAAATTGTTCTTTATTATTTTTAATTAATTTTTATGTTTAACTTTCTTTTTCTTTTTTTTAACTTCTTTTAAATTATTTCACGTAACCTCTAACAATGTAACACAACACACGAAAAACTAGAATGAAAGAAACAATAACATCAAATGTCAAAATGATAACAAATGCGGAACGAGCGCAAAGAGAATTGCAATAAAATTTCATGAAACCCGGTGCGGTGGCGCGTCGTGCCATTTTTGCCTCCCTTCTTGCTTCTCTACACCCCTTATCCACAAACGCAAATTGCATGGTTAAAAAATGGCATCGTGTAAAGGCGGTGATATTCGACGAAAATCAACTTGCACCAGGTGGAGTTGCGAGTATTGTTGATTAATGTTTTCATTTCGTTTTGGTAGAGAACTGTGAAATTTAAATGTATTTTGCACTTTTTTTTGTTGACTTTTATCGTTGGTATGCATTTATATTAGTGGTCTTCATGAAAGCTCGAAAGAACCTCGTAAACTCGAAAACATCGTAAACTTGCACAGCAAACGTCAAGACAAACAAATTTCCCATACAAAGCGACTTGCTCAAAAGTGGAAAGTTTTCGAGGCAAATTTTCTGCGCAAACGTGGGATGGAGAAACGTGTAAACTTTTGACATTTCGTTGTCATCTGACTAGGATGGATAAATAAGGTGATAGCACTAGAACAGTAGAAAAAGTACACATACATAATACATGCAATTGCTACTGCTACCACCTTATGTATCCATCTTGGTCAGCTGATATGGTTTTGAGCACAACTACGCTGATCAACTTTACTTGGTGCCTCATGCAACGGTGCGAGGGAAACTTGCGCTGAGCAAAAGTTCTCGGCTTTCACGTTTGCATGAATGCCGCTATTGTATTTAACACAACTATTTTGCCACACAAACACTAAATGCGTTTGTTGTTGCTTTGTTGGAGGTTGTGTATTATTGCCTCTATCTGGTAGTATTGAAGCCATGCCTTGAAACATACAACGTACGAGGGTGGATCAATAAGCCCGTGACTTCCTTCGTAGTTATATGAAATGCAACACTGCTCCCATCAAGTACCACCTGTTAATAGACTATTGTCAAATTTTGAGCAAGTTCCGTCATTTACTTTGCGTTTAACAGCTGTTCAAAACATACAACCTCGTGCATTTTTTTAAAAATAGTAAAAAGGGAATTAAACATTATTTTTTGGAAAAAAACCGTCAATCAAACCAAGGAAAAGCTTGATAAATACTATGGGGACTCTGCACCATCGATTTCAATGGTTAAAAAAGTGGTTTACTGACTTTCGTTGTGGTCGCAGAAGTACAAAATGTCGAAAAAATCCACGATACGGTGTTGGCCGATCGAAGAGTAAAAGTGACATAGGCATTTCATATGGCAGTGTGGTTTCAATTTTAAATGATCAGTTGGGTTTAAGAAAGTTGTCTGCAAGATGGGTGCCGCGTTTGCTCTCAATTGACCATAAACGTACGGGTGCACACGTGTGTAGTCTCATTGGCAAAATTCCACGAATAGGGCTACGAATTGGTACCTCATCCACCATATTCTCCAGATTTAGCCCCCAGGGACTATTTACTATTTCCAAACCTAAAGAAATGGCTCGGTGGATAGAGATTTAGCTCCAACGATGAAATTATTGATCAAACAAATGTCTATTTTATTGACCTCGAAGAATCCTATTTTTTTGGAAGGGATACAAATCTTGGAGATTATGTTGAAAATTTTTTTTCATTTAAAAAGTCACGGACTTATTCACCCTGATCATGTAAGTCGTACTCACGTCGAATCTTTGTCACTTTATGAATATGGCATCACTGATGTCGATTTACGACAGAAATACGACTCTGCCGACGATCTATTACAAATGTAGGCATTTTGTATGTCGTTTTTTGTTGTGGAATTCGAGTAAAATAGTCGTAGTCATTTTTGCTTGTGACAACATTGTAATAAAAGAAAAAAAAATTAAAAAAGCCAGTAAAAAATGGATATGAATAAATAGTAAGAACTTTTTATTAATTGTAACAAATGTTTTTATTAATAAGGGTGTTACTTCATAATTTAGGTTAAAAATTACAACTCCTAAACAATTTGAAAGGCCCATTTAGGCAAAAGGTGTTGACACCATTAGAAGAGGCAGTCGCAGGACTATTACAAATGTATTCCATCATAGAGCCATAAGGACCAACATTCGGTGTTGAATATGCGCCCGTTAATCTTTACGAAGAAACGCATGCTGAGGATGAGGATATAAATAGAGCAGCTAGCGTGGGTAATACAAGGTGGCGCAAAAGTAAACTTCCGATGTTTTTTGGGTGTAATTTAAAAAAAAAATTAAAAACTTTGATTCTTCTTGTGGATTATTTTTATTTGGTCTTTTAATTTTTTTTACATCAAGTCGAGAATATGATGTCATGTAAATGGCCGCCGCCACAGTTGATTGTCATTTGAGCCCTTTTTATGGCATTTTGACTCCTCCAGCGAAAACAGCACACCATACAGTGACTTTGAGCGGGTGTAATGGCTCTTCGTGGGTTACACGCGGATTTTCAATGCCCCAGAAGCGTAAATTTTGCTTATTTACGTACCCGTAAATAAAAAAAAAAAAAAAAAAAAAAGAATAAAAAAAAAAAATTTCTTTCGACGACGGCCACCTCGCTTAGTGACGGCGACACTATCGAGTATATAGCCATGAAAAAGCTTCTCAAAATACCGTTCGGAATCGGTGTAAAACTGTAGGTCCCAATCAGTGAGTGAAAACTGGAAAGCGCACAGCTCAGTGATTGTGAGAAGTTTCTCCCCGGTCCCTTCATGGGATGTAATGGGAAACCATTTATTTTTTTTTACGTACCCGCTAAGATGGAAATGGGCCTCATCACTCATGATTATTTTTGATGAAAAATCATCTTCCTCTTGGTGGTGATTAAGGATGGCTTGAGCGTATGTTAGACGCGATTGGCGGTCAGCAGCTAACAGCTGATGCACCGTCTGGACTTTCTACGGAAACATCTTCAAATCTTGTACCAAAATTCGCTGTAAAGACCGTCGACTGATACCCATTTGCGTGGCACGTCGTCTGGTCGATGTCGACGGCGCTTCCGTGACATCCTCGGCTACAGCAGCAATATTCTCTGCAGAACGGCTACTCCGGGGTCTGCCACGCCTGGCAGCATCTCGTGTTGTGCCAGTCTCTTCGAGGCGAGCGGCTAAACGTCGCAGTGTTTCACAAGTAGGCGTTGGACGGCCAGGAAATCTGCGACGAAATTCACGTTGTGCCAAAGTCACCGACCGATTATTGGTCAAATAAATAGTCAGCAATATTCCGCGTTCTGGAGCATTGTAGCGTAACATTGTTTATTAACGTGTATTTCGCATGTGTTTACTACACAAGTGTCAAAACAGAACTGACATTAGGGGCCAATCGCAAAAGTTATAGCATTTTCTGATATGAGGATTACTTTTGCGCCACCTTGTATAAATTTAGACTGTCAATCCAATGTACAAATAGGAAGAGAAAGAGACACTCTAAAGCTCTAGAGAAATAAACACTCCTGCAGCAACAGCTGAAAGTTCAAAGTTCAATTTGTACACCGATGTGAAGAAAACTTTGTCAGAAATTGAAAGAAACAGTCGGAAAAATTTCAAAGTTCAAGAAGACCTGCTAAAACTTAAAAAAGGGAACTAAATCTGTACGAAGAAGAAATAAAGAACAAAGAGATCCAAAAGTCAGCAAAGTTAAAATTAAGAATGGAAGAAATAGATCTTAAAATATGTAAGGTTGAAATAGAAGAGAGCAGACATTCATACAGAAGAATGTCATAAAATCATGAAGAAAATTGGTCAGAGTACTTTATTTTGTACAGAGTACCTATTATTTTTAAAATGAATTTGTCAGAGTACCTATTATTTTTAAGGTGAATTTGTCAGAGTACCTTATTTTATGTTTAATGTAATATTTTTTATTTCTATTTTTAGCCAAAGGCGTTTCTCGTTTTTAAAGTGAATTGAATAAATAGAAATTAATTAACTGAATAAATTCATTGAGTTCATTATATTTAATCTTATATTAGTAGCTGTGTCCCCAAAATGTTCTTGGCTATCGTCATCTGAATCTTCATGATATAATCCGGTATCAAATTCAATCGAGTCGAGCTGGTAAAAAATACATACAGTCACTCACATTTAAAGTCGGGCAGTACCATGAAAATATTTTCAGTCCAAATATTTCTGTGTTTATAAAAGAAAATATATTTTATCTTTTTATCTTTTGTTACAAAAACTCTTGGCTTTAAATACGACTACAATGAAATATTCCAAGTACCGTTATAAAATGCTCATGAAGTCTAAACTAAGACTTCTTCTCTTTTTTGCCTCACATTGAAAGTCGGGCAAGCAATGTTTTGAGCGAGAAGTCAGTAAATATACCGTTAATTTTTCGTTTTCTGTAATTGTTTTTAAAATTATTGGTCATTGTTATCTTCTCAAGTGCTCCGTGAAGTCAATTAAAATATTCTGTAAAAATGCCACGTAATATTAAACAGTCCACCTTGGAAGAACGCAAAATAGTTATTGATCAGCATTTAGAAGGAAAATCTGAACGCGAAATTTCGAAACTAGTGAAAAGCAAATCAACGGTTCATGACATCATAGCTAGATATAAAAAAGATGGGTTGATTGCCAACAAACAACGCCTACCCCGATTAAAGAAACTCTCCTCTAGGGATGCGAGTATGATTTTAAGAAAAGTTAAGAATGATCCCTTTATTTCTGCACCAAATCTAACTGCGATGGTCAAAGAAGCTTCTGGGACAGACGTTAACCCAGAAACAGTATGAAGATTTCTTAGAAAAAATAACTTTCATGGCCGAGTTGCACGTAAGAAGCACCTCATTAGCAAGAAGAACCAAAATGACCGACTTGTTTTTGCCCATCAATATATGGCCAAGGACTTTGACTTCTGGAGCACTGTAAGTGGGGACAAAAAATAATGCTTTATGATTTTAACAATCTATTATTAGGTACTGTTTACTGATGAAAGTAAATTTAATCTATTTGGATGTGATGGAAGGGGTAAAATATGGCGCAAACCAAGCAAAGTACTAGAATCTAAAAATTTGAGAAAAACGGTCAAACATGGTGGTGGGTCCGTGATGGTTTGGGGGTGTATGGCGACTTCAGGAGTTGGCAACTTACACTTTATCGAAGGAATAATGAACAAGAATGTGTATTTGACGATTTTGAAGACAAATCTGAAAGATAGCGTAAAAAAACTTGGTATTGAATCAAACTTCAAATTTTATCAAGATAACGACCCGAATCATTCGGCACACAATGTTAAGAGCTGGTTGTTATATAATTGTCCGAAGGTGATCAAAACTGCTGCACAAAGACCCGACCTCAATGTCATTGAACATTTATGGGACGAATTAGGACGCAGGATGCAGGACAGACTCTGTTCATCAAAAGATCAGCTGAAAAATGCTCTGTTTGAAGAATGGAACAATAATAATCCAGATGTTTGCAAAAAACTTGTTCAATCAATGCCAAGCCGCCTACAAGCTCTAGAGAACCAAAAAGGGGGAGCAACAAAATATTAACTTTTTTTTTCTTAATATTTTTTATTATGCCCGACTTTCAATGTGAGGCAAAAAAGTGTAGAAAGCTTAGTTTAGACTTCATGTGCTTTTTATAAAAGTACTTAGAATATTTCATTGTAGTTGTTTTTAAAGCCAAGAGTTTTTGTAACAAAAGGGGTAAAAAATAAATTATATTTTCTTTTATAAACACAGAAATATTTGGACTGCAAATATTTTCATGGTACTGCCCGACTTTAAATGTGAGTGACTGTATGTTGTGTAAAGCTGCACACACTGCTGTAATTTTTCCAGCCATTTGTGGAGAGTAATCTTGCTCCTAGCACACAACGGAACTTATTTTTTAAAACACCGATTCTTCTTTCAACCACATTTCTTGTTTTTGCATGGACTGTATTGAAACGTGATTCAATGCTGCCTTCTTGTGTTGCTCTAAAAGGTGTAATTGAATACGGCTCCAGTGGCTACACTGCATCTCCTTTAAATGTATAATTTATTGCTTTGTAGCACTAGATGCAATTTAAACTTACCTAACAGCCATGTATTCCTCTCCCCATTTGCAACCATTTGTCTGAGATATGGCTTTACATCACTGACATTCCATGCCAAAGAGTCGTGCGCCGATCCTGGATGATGTGGTGAAAGATACCGGATCCTTAGTTTATGGTCACAAACCTGTTATATTTGGTTGTTAGGAAAACATTCAATATCTGGTTTGATTCTTACTTACCACCATTGCATTTAAACTATAAAATCCCTTTCTGTAATAATATTTGAAGCGTTGTGATAGGCGTGGAGCTAAAATCTTGATATGCGTGCCATCAACACAGCCAATTACGCCAGGGAATCCCGTCTTCGCATACAAATATTCTTTTATTTCCGTTTTTTCTGCTTCTGTCATTTGGAACGAAATCCATTTAGGGCAAAGTTCTGCATACATTGCATCTACGCACTCTAGAAACACATTGCTCATTGTAGACTGTGCAAGACCCACATTGAAGTCATTCCCAGCACCCCTCTGGTAACTTCCTTCGGCGAGGATCCGCATTGTTGCTGCTAGTCGCAATGTCTTAGTTATTCGCGTTGATCTGCATGCATTTCCAACCCTAGATGAGATCGTTCTTAATACGTACCGGAAAGCATCCTTGCTCAGTCTAAACTTGCTGATAAATCTGAGAAAGATACATTTTAATTTTTTCCTGGATCAAAGCACATCATACTTACATGGAACGTGGAAGGGTAAATAAGTATGTCCGACCGGCACCTTAGTTGTCTACAAAAACTACGAAGTTCACTTATGGAATGGTCATCTTCTTCTTCAGAAGATGAAAAATTCGCAATACTTAACATTTTGTTTTATTCTTTTAAAATAACAAACGACCGCGAGCAATTTTTTTTAGAAATTATTATTGGTTGTATCTAACAGCTGATCTTTTTCTGACAGGGTAACTCATAACACAAACAATTTGTAAAAAAAATCTATTACAAAATATACTCACGTCGAAAGTCGTACATGATTCCAATTAAAAGTAAATTCGGGTTCGACTACGACTGTTGTCACAATTCGACTACGACATACGTGATGAGGGTGATTGATCCGTCCTGATACATGCAACCAAACCTATGAAGTTAAAATTATTGAGAGAATAAAATACTCTATTCTAATTTGCTCTATGACTTCGGCGTACTGTCGACAAAGAATTCGTGAAGGGGTGTATGGATGTGTGCACAAAACTACAATACGATGTGTTGTGAAAAAAGTATGTGTTTTTGTGCCCTACAGCTTCAAACAAAATTATGGTTTTGAGGTATCTCAGATATTTCGAATATAAATAAGTCTTTTTTAATATGAAGCAAATATATTTTTTGTAGTACATTCACTTCGATCAACCAAGATATTAGATTTTCAACGAGTGCTTATTTCGTGAATGTTAACACTTAGCTCATATCTGATTTGACAGATAATTAGTTTTATCCTTCCGCTGAACGAATATGGTTGTGTACAACGCTGGGAAATATTGCGACATTACTTTGAAAATCATGGTAATGTTGCAGATGCCGATTTTGCCAAAAAAATCATCTTTTCAGATGAAGCTCATTTTGATCTTGGCGGGTATGTAAACAAGCAAAATTGTCGCATTTGGGGCACAGAAAACCCGCACGCATACATCTAAAAGCCGATGCACCCAAAACGAGTCACTGTTTGGTGCGGATTTTGGTCCAGAGGCATAATTGGGCCATTTTTCTTCGAAAATGAGCAAGGAGTGGCCGTTACAGTCAATAGCGATCGTTATCGGGCCATGTTGAACGAATTTTTGTTCACAAAAATTTAGGAGGAGGATATTGGCAACATTTGGTTTCAACAGGACGGCGCTACGTGCCACACAGCCGAAGCTATACTCGATGTTTTTGCGCCCTGTTTTTGAAGATCGCATTATCAGCCGCAGAGCTGATGTCGTTTGCCCACCTCGGAGCTGCGATTTGACACCGTTGGACTATTATTTGTGGGGTGCCCTCAAAGATAAGTGTTACGCCGACAAGCCAGAGACAATTGACGCTTTAAAGGACAATATTCGTGAAGCCATTGGTGAAATACAGCTGCACACAATCGATAATGTGCTTAAAAATTGGACCGATCGTGTAGACTACTGCATGGCCAGCCGAGGCAGCCATTTGAATGAAATTATTTTCCATTATTAACCGGAAGGATTGTACTTTCAAATAAAAAAAGAAATTTGAGAAAATATTCAGTAGTTTTGTTTTATAGCATTTTCAAAAAAAAAAGTTATTTGGCGGACCCGTTATATGTTTTATTTGCAGCTTTTAGAAAGTCATTTTCCTGCCAAGTCAACAAATAGGTTCGTTTCCATTGTTTAAAATATTGTATCTAAAATATAACTGGTTTTTTTTGCTATTAACCGTATGCCGGTTTTTTAAAAAACGTAATTTTCGAACAAACCGGAAACCGGTTATTTGATGTCGGTTAACCGGTTTTTACTTAATTTGTCTTAATAAAATAAATGGTTTCCCGTTACATCCCTTGAAGGAATTTGTGTTAATATCCTTAAAAAATTAATAATAAATAATGTCGGAATTTTAATGAAATTTTGGAATATGAAATTTTTATGGAATGATTATGATTTTATCCTTCAATATGTTCTAAATGACATGTCCAAACCATTATTTTTATTCAAACTTCAAAATGATTTTTTGACATGAATAAGAATTATTTAAAACTTAATTAAGAGTTACTTAAGCTTTGCAAACATTTTTTTTTCAAATTTCAAAATGAAACTTACTTTATAACTAAATGTTTTAAACTTAATAAGATTTTCATACATGAAAATCTCTTTAAAATTTGAATATAATTTTCGAATTTAAATCAGTTTAATGTGAATTTGATTAAAACTATGTGTTCCATTAGTTTGGCTTGAGGTCATAAAATGAAAATACCAGCGGTTCGACTGTTTTTTCAAGATTTATTAAATATTCCCAATATTTCGATTGGCATCGCTAATATCATCCTCAGGGTTCTATAAACAAAAATATGTAACATTAATAACATCTTGATCACCAAACGATTGCCAATAATTACCTGTAGTTATTATAAATCACAAAAAACAAATTTCTCGTACGCAGTGTGCAAGCTCTCGTCAACTATTGTGTCGATATATTTGAGCGCATCTGTCAGTGTCGGTCTTGTAATTGAGACGTTTCTCTGAGGGAACGTTAATTATGTGCAGCATTTCGAGAGTAAATCGTCGTGAGTAATTGGTCTCCTCCGCTACAATGTCAACGTCGTCAAAATTAGGATTATGACCCGTCGTAGCACAATGGGCCGCTAATGCCGTTTTCTGTTCCATAGGTTTTTTTTCGCAATTTAATTATTTATTTGTATATAGTAGTTATGCAAATTTTAGTTCGTATCTTATATTACATTTTTTTCCAGCATCCTAGGATAATTCTAGAGTCTACGGCCAGCTCATTTACTTTTTTACAGATTACTTGCCCTTAAATATGATTTGTGGGAAGACAGTCTAGTCTTCAATTTCGTCATCGTGTTGCCAACGTATGTATATCTTTTGGCATACGTCAGTTTTGTCCCCATTGCATTTTATTCGATATACAATATTAGACTTATCCTTTTCCGTCACTTTGGACTTTGTCGGGCTAAATAACCTGCTAAATAACCTGTATTGTGTGATTTCAACGCCAACTCATATGACCCTTTGTCATAGATATCGGAATGCTTCAGTCTCTCGGAATAATTACAACTTTTAAATGTTGTATTAATCACGCATTCAAAATTTGAATATTATTTAAATTGAAATTTAAAATTAAAGCTGATTGCCAAATTTAAACAGAGTTCTACATTTTTCAGTTTTAACGACGAATAAGTTGAGATGGAATATATTGTAAGTGCTACATGTGTAATTTCATTAAAAGCAAAAAACCGATTCCACCGGTTTTTGCCAAAATTAAAGACCGATAACCGGTTTCTTGGAAAATATATTTTTCGAACGAACCGAGAACAGGTTTTTAAAAATTCCGTTTTTGGACACTCAGTGAGAATACATAAAACAGGGCCGACAATCGTTTATCTATTCGCTAGTTAAAACCATAGAGTAATCGTATCTAGAGTAGCGATTTGTTTCAGCAAATTTACAGTGGCTCAACATAATAATGGGACACTAACCCACATAATAAAATATATATTATTTTTAAAATATGGTAACGGAATTTTTGGCTTTATTTTTATGATTTCATATTGCCACGTTAGTGTTTATTATTTAAGGAAATAATTGCTGCCTTATATTCAATTGAAATAAATTTATAAGCATTCATTCACAATAATACAGATCACGACCCTCAAAGTAATAATGGGACAGCTGGCAACCATTTTCAGTTTAGCTTTAGATAACGGTAGCAAATGTTTTTTTTTTACTGGCACTTTTAAGAGAACTCTATATAGAATATTTCAGTCAGTTGTGTTATAAATATCCATCACGGCGCCACGTCGTTCCCAAACATCGCCAGAGCTGAGGAGATTAATAATTACCCACTCAAAGTCTGGAAAATCTGTGCGAGATATCGCGGAAATAGTAAACCGACCAAAATCTACAGTGTTTAATATTATTAAAAGATATAAAAACTCAGAAATTTTGAAAACATTGGGAAACCGAGCAAGCGAAAAATATTTTAGGATTCAGACGAGCGTTGGCTCTTACAGCAAATAAAGAAACGCCCACATCTTAGCGCACCTAAACTGGCGGCTGAAGCAGAAATATTTTTGGGGAAAAATGCTAAAACCATAATAATCATAATAAATATTTTACGAAAGCATCAATACAACGGTCGGGTAGCTAGGAAGAAGCCTCATATCAGTAAAGTCAACAAGCTGAAACGACTATCATTTGCAAAAGAGCACAGAGGAAAAGATTTTTCGTTTTGGAGCAGTGATTTTTACTGATGAAAGTAAATTTAATATTTTCCGGTCAGATGGGCAGTTATACGTATGGAGAAAGCCGAACAAAGAGTGGCGCGAAAGAAATTTACGACCGACTGTGAAGCACGGGTCAGGGTCAGTAATGGTATGGGGTGCAATTTCGGCAGCTGGTCCTGGGAATCTTCATATTATTGAAGGAATTATGGACCACAAGTACTACCTAAACTTTTTGCGATGTAACCTTTCAGAAACATCCGAAAAATTAGGCCTTTCCAACGAGTACTATTTCTACCAGGACAATGATCCAAAGCATAAGGCTTATAGTGTTCGGAATTGGTTGGTCTATAATTGCCCATATGTACTCGAAACACCACCACAATCGCCGGATTTAAACCCGATTGAGCACGTGTGGAGTTATTTGGAACAAAAATTAAAAAATCACCACATTAACAACAAAAACACACTTACACTTGCTCTTAAGGAAGAATGGGAAAAACTATCACCTAACTATTGCAGAAAGCTGGTTGAATCGATGTCGCAACGTTTGAAGGCGATAATACAACAAAAGGGCCTCCCAACAAAATAGTTTTCAATATGATACCTTTTTTACTTATTTTTTAATTCGTTTCCCATTATTACTTTGACCCTAACACTATGAATTACTTTACTTTTTTTTTGTTTCTTACTTTTTGTACTAATGAAAATGACTTCTTTAGTTAGTTATGTTTTAAACGGCTCTTTTGGTCTCAGTTTTTTAAAGTAAACAAGAGTTTACAATTTTTTCCCAACGTTTCGGAATTTTTTTGGTTCCTTCTTCAGGGGATTTTTTTAATTATTCTATAAGACACAATAATAACACTTAACACAAATGGTTTAATTAAATATTCTAACCTTACTTAAATTCATTATAAATATAAATTAATCACGTCCGTCCTATTCAGCCCTATAGTGCTAGTTGGCAGTGATTGTTTATTTTATCTTTGTCTTCTTTAGTGTTCATAGTGGTGTCAAGTTTTCGTGTATGTGCAGGCTTTCCAGAGTATATCGTCTATTTGTATTGTTTTCTCTGTCTAATATTCTGATTTTGTCAAAATCAGCTGTATGCTTATGTTGTAATATATGTTGTGATAATGCAGTGCTCGTTCGTTTGTTTCTTATGTCTGCTTTGTGTTCTGTCATCCTTTTTTCAAGTGATCTCTTCGTCGTACCTACATATATACACTTGTTTACAGTCTTCATTCGCGTTCCCTTTACATGTTATTTCGTAGATAACATTGCTTTGTTTTAGTTTGTCTATTGGTGTTTTTGTTTTTGTAAAAAGTGTATTCAAAGTGTGGTTTCGTTTGTGCGCTAATTTAATGTTGTTGTTGTTAAATATTGGTGTCATTACGTTTTCGTCTCTCAGGGATGGTATATGTGGTATGCCTACATATGTACTTTATAGGTTGTTTGTCCGTAGAGTTAGTTATGATTTGTGTGATATTGTTTTTCTTTTTGTATAGTACGTTTTTGATTGTCTTGCCGGGGTAGTTATAGTTTATATTTATATAGTCTGTTTATATTTTCAATAAACTCATCGCATTAGCATTAAAACGTTATATAAATTTGTTTTCTTAAGTTAGTTAGTTCAGTAGAATGTAGGGAACATAAGTAATATTAATAGGTGTCCCATTTTAATTTTGAGCCACTATACGAAGTTTTGTGTGGCTGCATATGGCCGTTTCATGTTGGGAAGTATTACTGTAATAATACCAGATAGAGGCAAAGGCCGTCGGTGGTGCAATGGTTAGTGTGCACGCCTCTTGTACATGAGATCTTGCGTTCGAACCCTGTTCTGACAACCTTAAAATTTCTTTCGGCACTATCTAGTATTTAGCCATGAAAAGGCTTCTCGAAATCCCGTTCGGAATCGGTGTAAAACTGTAGGTCGCAATCAGTGAGTGAAAAATGGAAAGCGAACAGCTAGCTCAGTGTTTGTGAGAACCTCTCCCCTGTCCCTTCATGGGAAACGATTTATTCAGCTCAATTTTTATTTAGCAATAGCTCAAATCAAGCAAGAATAAATCAGCAACGGCATTTCGTTTTGTGCGTTAAAATTTTTGTATAAATACGCCAAAAATATTTACTACTAATAAAATATAACAAAAAAAGTTCAAAATACGTTTAAATTTTACAGTTTTTCATCAAAACGTCATGAGAAATGTAAGTCAGGAATTTTGTACATCCACCTGGTGTAAGTCAATTTACGTCAATTAACTCTCTATCACACAGACCGCACCACGAAGAGTGTGATATGAGACGTCAGATGAGAAAGGTGTCAGCTCTAGGTGACAATACTCAATGGTTAAAACACTCTTATGAATATATAAAAAAGTTGTTGTACTCGATCGTACGAGCGTGAGTTTCAGAAATAATTTTTGAAACAAAACATTAAAAGGTGAAATAATGTCCTCAGAAATTTGCACTGTTTCCTCCACATGAGGATTATCGCTCAGCCTCAAGGATTGACGTTTTTTTGAATCAATTTTTGAAGTTTTAACTAACCCATAAGCAATTGTGTGGTCAGGTAATATAATGTACCTGTTCCTTTCAAATTTAGAGACTCATATTTTCTTCCCTTTTCCCTTTGTGGCCGTCGGTGGTGCAATGGTTAGTGTGCGCGGCTCTTGTACATGAGATCCTGGGTTTGAACCCGGCTCTGACCACCTTCAAATTTTCTTTCGGCGGCGGCCACCTCGCATAGTGACGGCGACACTATCGAGTATCTAGCCATGAAAAAGCTTCTCAAATTACCGTTCGGAATCGGTGTAAAACTGTAGGTCCCAATCAGTGAGTGAAAACTGGAAAGCGCACAGGTCAGTGATTGTGAGAAGTTCTCCCCAGTCCCTTCATGGGATGTAATGGGAAACCATTTATTTTTTTTTTCCCTTTTAGCTTTGATGTGGACTACTGAGGATTCGGAGACGTCAAATTGTTCACCCACTTGTGTTATAGATTTTCCACTTTCAATTGTGACCAATATTTTGCATTGTGTGGTCTCATATTTGTTGGTGCCATAATAATGCACGTCGTAATTATGCGAAATTTTGGATATTCTAAACGTTTTACTACACTCTCACGCATTCTAATATTCGTGCTGTTGTTCTTACTTAGGCTAACGTTATACTTATATATAAATCTAAAAATTCGTTCCAAAATGCATTTTCTTTTGTGCTATTCATGGTGTGCGTCGATGTTAACTTCTTCAAAATTTACAGCCAACTGTATTTTTTTCAAGTCAAGAGTCCAAGATTCTGTATAATGGTGGCAGGATGATGGTTTCCTCATTTACTTTTACTTTTATTGACTATTTTACCAGCTCATGAGGTCAGACGTCTTGCACATATTAAATAAACAAATTAAACAAATTTCAACATATTCTTCCAACTGGCTCTATCCTTCGCCTTTTCTCGCCAGTTGTAACACCAAGGATACGAAGGAGTTCTTCTGCCTGGTCTTTCCAGCGGAGCCTTGGTCGTCCTCTTTTCCTGCTTCCATCGGATACGTTATCGAAAACCTTTCGCGCTGGCTCATCTTCATCCATTCTGATAACATGGCCAAGCCAACGCAATTGGCCCACTTTGATTCACCTAGCTATGTCCACGTCAGAATACAGATTATATCGGTACTAGCCGTTTTCCCTAACAGGACCATATATTTTACGGAGAATTTTTCTCTCGAAAACTCCCAGGTGTTTTTCATCCGCTTGCGATATGACCCAAGTTTCGGAGCCATATGTCAAGACAGGTAAAATGAGAGTCTGATATAGCTGGACTTTTGTCCGTCGAGAGAGGGCTTTGTTCCTAAACTGCTTGCTGAGCACAAAATAACATCTATTTGCAAGCACAATTCTCCTATCTATCTCCAGGCAGACGTTGTTGTCCTTGTTGACGGCGGATCCAAGGTAGACAAATTCATCCACCACTTCAAAAATAAATCGGTTGTCAACGTTCAAATGCGGACCATGTCGAGAGGTTTCTCTAGTCGTTGACACCATCAATTTCTACACTATCTTCCACTACCATTACCTCCTGATCTTCAGTGGAAGAATCTGAGTGGAGTAGTGCTGAAAAGGGGTCTTTCCATATTTTGATTTACCATTCTCGTCCTTGCAGGAGGGCAGCCCATTATTAGGCCCGTTATTCGATCTTCTTACCCTCTGGAAAATTTCCGGGATTCACCATTCATCCTGCATAATTTGATATTTTCACTCCGTCTGCCATTTTTTCCGCCTAAATGGTTGGTTTTCCTCCCTTCACAGCCTCTTGTACCGCTCAATCGCAGCATGTGCTCAATGTGCAGCGTCTTTTTCATCAGTAGCAATGCGACATTCTTCGCCGTACCATTTACCCTTCAGCGGTTTTTGATAGCCAAGAATGGGAGATGTGCTTCCACTGTGCATCTAGGTCCTCGGGAGGGGGTATTCTGCCCTAGCAGGAGAGAGAGCTTCTGTTGAGAGGACATTGATATCTCCGGTATTTAGAGCTTGTCAATATCTAGCGTTTCATATGTTCGGCTTCGCACATTTTTCGCTCTGCTCAGTCTTGTGCGAACTTTCGCATTACACTAGAAGAGTGCCTGCCATCCACTACCAATTGATCAATCTGGTTCTTCGTCCTCTGATCAGGAAATATCCAGGTCGCCTTATGAATGTCCTTATGCTGGAATCGTGTGCTACTAACTACCATGTTCTTTGCAGCGGCGAAGTCTATCTGTATTATTCCATTATCGGAGGTGGTATCATGTAGACTGATAACTGATGGTTGGTCGAAATACACTTTCCTTTCCCAATTTGGCATTAAAATCGCATAGAATAATCTTAATGTCGTGATCAGGGCAGCGTTCGTATACTTCCTCCAGACGCTCATAAAATGATTCTTTGACCTCATCATCTGTATCCTCTGTCGGTGCGTGCACACAAATTAACGAGATGTTGAAATATTTCGCTTTGATGCGAATTGTGGCTATGCGTTCACTCACTGGGTTGAACCTTGAAACTAGGTGTCGCAATCTTTTGCCAACTATAAATACGTACCCGAATTCGTGCTTTCGCTCATGGCAGCTGTAGTAAATATCGCAGTTTTTCTTTCTGGTGCAACCATATCCTGTCGCATTTCCTGGATCGCTGTGATGTCAGCTTTATATTTTCCGAGGACATCCGCCCGTGGGAAAGTGGCACCAGTCTTCGCACATTCCAGGTATATATCCTTAGATCGTGGTCCTTATAACGTTTGCGAGGGTCGTCAACAGTTGTGTATTTTCATTGCCAAGATAACTGTGGCAATAAATAAACCCAGCCCACCGTGGTACCTACTGCCAGGATGATTATGTTCCAGCCGCCCATTATGGATCAGACGCTGACCAGAATGCAGTGTGTCGAAACTGGATTTTGGTTTCTTCAATTTTAATGCGCCGTTGGCCAGGATTGTTGGCCCATCCGCCTTCAAAGGACAGAAAAATATGTCCACTACTTCGAAGAGCTTCAGTGACAGGGTCACCTAATAATCCTGAGACGTATCAGTGATCGCATTACCACTCAAGCTGCTCGTTCGTTTCGCCTTCTCACTTTAGCTAGCTAACGGAGGTTTCCGATAAGCCATTGCTCAGGACATACTGCGTGGAAGTAGTGAGCTGCTTGGACTGCCCAATGAAGGAATCGTTTCTGGCCACTTCCAAGTGAATACCATTCAGAAGCTTTCCACATCCAAGGACAGCCTCATGTCCCGTTTTCCATATTTACGAGAGGGATATGCCCATGCTTTCACCCCCTCTCACGTCTTCTCTTTCTGGCCATTGTTTAAAACCAACAATATTTTGTGTATCCTCCTTGCATTCCACATAACACTTGGACACTACTTTGAAATCGGAAAACATTTACAATTGTTGTATTTTAAAAATGGTACCATTGTTTCGTATGATTCCTTAGTATTGATGGACAGCATGTGCGAAGGGGGTCGATGGTTTCTCATTTCCGTTGTGGGAAAGTAGTACTGCTTTCAAATTCTCTGCTTCTGTCAACAAATAATCGTCATTCTTTTGAATTATATGTTTGTTTAGGCCTTTGAACAATCCGGGCTCTTTAGTACGATACGTTAACACTGGCCCGAGACCAAAGAGTTGTATTGTTTCCAAACTCTCACCCAATAATTCAGTTCAGCCTGAGTTATAATAGAATCGCTGTGTATGGTGCTCTCGGATGAGCTGACAATGAATCTGAAGATAGGTCGTTACTTAAATTTGAACAGTTGGGGATCGGCAATTCTCCGAATATGCAACTGGAAACCTGAGAGATCCCACTTCTGTGTAATCCCCTCTTATACTCCTTCAAGCTACTAATTTTACTCAGAGAAAAATATCCATCGGTCTCATGGAAAAATGGTACCCCAAAATGAAAGTAGTGCCTAAAATTAAATAACGGGTTAATTCCAGGAAATATTAGCAGAAATTGATCCCAAAATATGTACCGTATACTTTCAGAACCCCATCGAATAAGATTTTCATGGCACAAAATACAAAAAATACTGTGTGCCCATTGGAGTGAACTTTTTGTTAGTGTATGGGTATATTTTTTTTTGTTGACATTCAAATAGTGCTGGCGCCGTTTGGAATAATGTGACGCTTGATGTGAAAATATAATTCTGAAAATTTAATAACGTTAAGGCATGGCGCTTCGAGGACTAAAACCCCATTTTAGGAAAACATTAATTTTCAACAATCAGTTTAAAGATTCCGGCGGATTTGTATGAAACATGATAAAAATTGTTTTTCTATTATTACTATTTAGTTGGGACAAATTTTGAGTAAATCGGGCAATATTAACTGTGGCACCTCGAAGTCGTAGATCAAATTTAAGTAAAATAGCTGTTTGGTGGCAATACAAAATTCTCAATATTTTGAACTTTGACATCAAGGCGCTGCGTGTTCATTAGTGTGTGGTTGGTCTGAACTAATTCCTCCATCTGCTATTATTAAATAAATACTTTTCCTGAAGCTTTGGCAAAAAATTTGTATTTATTGAAACAGTCTCAATATGAAGGTGTCTTCACTTGTTTACATAATTAGGGAGGATAATATTTTATTCAATTCTAAGTAAAAAATAGAAAAAAACGTTAAGTGCAATAGAATGTTGAAATCGTTTTTAAATAAGAAAATGTAAGTAACGTAATTTGTAGACACGGGCCGTAAAAAGAGTTGTACTGCGGAACTGCGCAATGTTATAATTTGGAAGTACGTAAAGGAAAAAGTCGATTCGGACCATTGCGATGAAGCTTTTGTGCTCGAAATCAACGGTCAATCAATTTACAATGCTATTGTGAATTATAGAAGTACTGGAAGTATTGTGGACAAAATCCGGACACCGCCGCCAAGGAAAACTACTACAGCAGATGTTCGCATAATTTGCAGAACGAGCAAGTCAAATCCTTTTCTGAACTCTAAACAAATTCACAGTGAATTACCGGCACACATTAACGGTGAAATATCAACTCGAACCGTAAGGCGTCGATTACTTGAAGGTGGACTCCGTGGATCAACCGAGTCGGGTTAAGTTTGCAAACGAACATGCTGAAAACCATTGCAGTTTTGGAAAAATATACTCTGGAGTGATGAATCCAAAATCAATTTATTTGGATCAGAAGGCAAAAAATACGTTCGACGTCCTCCAAGCAAAGAACTCGATCCTCGGTATACATTAAAGACTATAAAGCATGGTGGAGGCAACATTATTGTTTGGGCTGCATTTTCGTGGTTTGGTGTAGGTCCTATTCGTAGGATAACTCAGAAAATGTACCATTATTTGTATAAGGATATTATGGCGAATACAATGAAACCCTATGCGGACGATCACATGCCAGCTTCTTTCTTTTTCATGCAGGATTGCGATCCAAAGCACACTGCTAGGATCGTGGATTACTGGAGTGGCTAGCCCAGGGACCAGATTTAAACCCGGTTGACAATCTCTGGGCATATGTTAAGAGAGCATCAAAAATGCCGATGAATTATTCTTAATGTTCAACAAATATGGGAGAATATCAGCGGTGACCGATTTGTGTCAACTTTTAGTTGAAAGTCTTCCTCGGAGATGCAAGGCTGTGCTTGCATCAAAGGGTTACCCTATTAAATATTAAATTTAAATCCACATTAAACCAATTGAATTTAAATTTAAGTTAATGTACAAATTTTTAGTAGATATATAATACAAGAAACATAAAATTGATAATATGAAAATTTTGTTACGTTATTCTTTAATAAATAAATACTTAAAAATATATGAAGAACATGTTTACTTCATGGAAACATATTTAATTTTCATATTAAAAAAAAAAAAACATAAAAATCTTCAAAATTAAAAATAGTGTCCCTAATTTGATGACCACCACTGTATATACATCACAATTTTATTTTGATTGAAAGATTTCAAAACTGGAACAAACCTATTTTGTGACTTGGCAGGATAATATGACGTTATAAACGCCGCAAATATACGTAAAATAATTCCACGTGTTTATATCGCATACAAATTTGTGTATGCCGGGGTGAAATTTAAACAAATTAATTTTTATTTGTGTTAAAATATAGTCTTAAAGACGGGTGAACCGTTCAACAACATGACAACATTAAAGAACTGTAAACGGAAGAATTTTTCGATTATGAATAAAATTTTTGGGTTTTACCTTCTTAAACCTTTAACAAACCTATAACAAGTTTTTATGAAAAAGGCCGTAATTGTTTACACTGATTTTAGTATATTCTTCGACCAGGTTAACTAACCATTGACTTTTAATGCTCAAATAAAATGCTAATGATTTTAGTGGTAAAATTATTGATTGGATTTCATCCTTCCTTGCGGTGCTGATTGCTTAATAGATAATGATGCAACTAAAAATGCCACTAACAGGTGAAAACTAATCATTGAATGCCAATTGGAAAGGAAATATACCAAATATATAATACTGAAGTGAATATTCAACAGCTGGAAATGGAACTTCAAGATTACCATACATCTCCCAGTACTCTCAGAAATCTATTTTCCGTTCTAGCCACATTAGGCCGACGTGAATTAACCTTAGATTAACATGTGATACTGTGTGCGTACATACATATGTATATCAATTAATACAAAGCAAATTTAACCGCAGTGTTAAAACTAGAGATGTGCGTGAGTCACGTGATTGGCGTGAATCACACGTGAATGTGAGTAGGAGTTTTGAATTTGTTTGACTGCTGGCAATTCTGTTTTTAAAGTATTTTATATGTAGAGGTTTGTGGCTTTGATAGGTATTGCCTCAAAGTACTTTCAAATTCATAATCCTGTACTGTATAAAACATTTTTTATTTTTATTTTTTTTATTAAACCAACCCTATAAATGCAGTGCATTGTGTTGGCGAAGGAAAATTGAGGTAGTGGAGGGTGGAAAAAGGGAGTAGTGTCTGTTGACATTTGCCTTGAATCTTTGTATGTCACAATTGGTGGGAAATACACTGGCCGGAAGTATATTCCACATACGGACTGTACGGCTGAAGAACGAATTTTATCTATAGTGTATAGCGCGGTCAACCGGCCACTCGATAAAAACGGATGAGAGTTCCTGGAAAGGAGCGTGCTTAGGTTAAATATCCTCACGTCTGGCATAAGTTGACGGATGTCCGAGGAACACATACCGTGGAAATATCGATAGGACAGCGACACGCAACCCACATTTCGACAATGCTCAAGGGAGACAATAGAGTTGGATACCCTACTGTCCCCTATCAACACCATCGCTGTACTCTGGACACGGTAGAGAAACTCCAAAGATGTCCTAGAAGCACCTGCCCATGTATGGGAGTTATATTCCATATATGGGAGTTATATAAAACAATTGAAAACCAAAATGCCAGATATGAAGGAAATGCTTAGAAAATAATTAAAATTGCCAACGGTATTGCATTTTTTTTAATTTGCATTTCGAAAGGTAATTCAAATTAAACTACAAATTATATTTGCATAATTTGGTATTACTGACGATATAATCGAGGTCTAAGCCATTTGCTGTCCTTTGACTTGGAAAAGGCATTTAATAAAGTAGATCATGCCATCTTAATACGTAAACTTTCTAAAATGTGTGGTTTTAATTGCAACGCATGTTGGTCGATTTCGTCATATTTATTTGCGACAAGCCAACATATCTGTATGAACGGGTAGTTCTCCTGTTCTCTGTGTAAGAAATGGCTTCCCTCAAAGATATGTCCTGCAGCCAGTGCTTTTTATGATGTTTTTAAACGATATGTTCGATGACTTGCGAGACAACTGAGGGCCATATTGTTTTGCGGATGATATGCAGATTTTGTATCATAAAGCAGAGCTTCCGTTTTTTGAATGCACTTAGGGCCAAAGTGGATTATGTTTTGCAATCTTTGTAACAATGAATGTTGCATAATAAATTTACGATTAATCCTACCAAGACAATAGGCTATGATTTTCTCTAACCATGAAGTGGACTTAAGTTTGTAATATATTGTATGAATAGAGTACGAGTATGTACTTACCCAATGTGTACAAAAACTGATGCGGATCCGTTTCGAACTCGTAACGAGTCCGTAAAATCATAGAAAGCGAAATTTGAGTTCTCGAATTCGTTTCGAACCCGTTACGAGTCCGTAAAAAAATAAAAAAGCGAATCAGTGAAATTGCGATTTGACGGATCCGTCTCGAATTCATTTTATTTCCAAAAAACGAATCCGAAACAGATTCGAATATGAAGTTCGTTACGAATTCGAGACGGATCCGAAAAAGTACAAAAAACGATTGGCGGTTTCGAGAGGAATTCATACGAAAACGAATTCGCTATGAGTTCGGAACGGATGTCCGTTTCGACAAAATGTCCGCAGAAACGGATCCGTCTCGAATTCTTAACGGAGTCAAATGGCACATTGGATAGTATGAACATCTTGCGTGTGTTACTTGATAACAAGCTTTGTTTTGATATTCATATTGGTTCGCTTGTTGTATAACTCGAATCTAATCCTGCCACGCCATGTAAAGCATAATTTAGTTCATGCTTTGATTATGACCAATATTTTATACTGCATAGAAGTACATATACCCAGGTTCTGTTAAACGTAACATGAAGCGTGTTAATTTAGCTTTCAATAGATCTATTCGGTATCTATTTTCTCTCAATCGCCGTGCCCATTGTTACATCCCGTTTGTTAAATTTTTCTTGGGCAGTTCCTTCTATAATTACACTGATTTTTGTTCACAGTTTCTGTTTTATAAATCATATCGAAATAAATGTCTTGGGTTTTTATGAAAACTTTTTGTTTTTTCGCATTCTACCCAGTGCAGGCAAAATATTATAACGAAACTGGATCGACATCTTAATAATCGACCTAACATGCATTCTATAGAATACGGCCTACACATGACCTCCTTTCTTTCTGCATGAGATTGGCAGGCAAGGCCTGTCATCCCTCTTCACAAGAAGTCTTTATGGAGCCCAACAAAAAGGAGAATTTTAGAAAAGATATATTGCTAAAAATTTTGTCATATTTAGGACTTATACTTTTATACCAATTTTAATATGTAGTTACACGCTGAAAAGTCTGTATTTTTTCTTGTTTGGATGCCAATAGAGTGTGTGTTTGCAGGTTGTCGCAAATATTGTATACTTGTGTCCAAACACATTGTGTTTGCTATTCAATATTTCATGTTGATATGTTATAATAGGATATGCGTTTGTGAACCAAATACAGCTTTGTTATACAAATACAGTTCTGTTTGAACTTAATGGTTTTGTTGTCGCTATGCTCTGTCGCGAGCTGTATAATAAAAGAGGGACAAAGACAGATTGTTCTCAGCCTAAGTTAATGTTATTGCAAGTTTATAACTGTATTTTTGGATTATTCTTTCAGTCAATGATTCATAAATATTCCAGAATGCGTGTGTAAATGAATGTATCCATGTAAAAGTATGTATCTTTGCAAGCAAATATCCTAATATTTGCATTTAAATATAAGTGAGTTTAGGACATGCAAATATATGTATAAATATTTTGAGTGTGTTGCAAACATATACACGGTGCCTCCAGAATGTGTTGAGTGAGTATAAATAATTTTTTTTTAAAAATTTGCAGTCAAAGTAATCGAACACACAACCTTATCACTTACATATACTCGGGCGCTTTTATCTACTGGGCTATCGTATGTTATGATTTTGCAACGACAAATTGCGAACATGTGGAAAGACAGCTTTTCACGAACAACAGCGTCTTTTTGCATTCTTTTAATATGCCTTATAAATCATGCATTTCGCATTTATTAAAGAAGGCATTACCAAACTAGGATTCCGAATGATTGTGTACTGGAAAACGGTATTGAACTGTTTACGGAAACTTTTGCAAATCAATTAAACCAATGATTCCACATTATACGTTAACTTCTTAATTTGTTATTACATATTAGCTTATTTAATATTTAACGTAGGTGGACCATTTTCACTGTGACGAAATTTTCAGAATATTTGGTTATTTAATAATATGGAAAAAATTTCAAACCAACTCATACTATAATTTTATTATTTTAAATAATAAACAAACTTAACTTTAATATACAAATAATCAAGATTCTTCATATTTTTATGAATTGCTATGACATTTTCGAATAGTTAATTTTTGTTCGGTGGTGGACCATTTTCACTGTGAGTCACTGTATTTTGTATGTACAATGCAGACTTACGGGATAGCCATAAAATTCTGTTTTCTAAAATTCTGTCTTACAAAAATTCTGTTTTTTTTCCAAAAAAAAATTCTGTCTGACTAAAATTCTGTTACAAAATTCTGTTTTACAAAATTCTGTTTTTAATAAAATTCTGTCTATTAAAATTCTGGTTTTTGAAATATGTTATTCCCCTTTCATTATGAGAAAAAATAAAATAAAATGCCGTTAAATTATTTATTAAGAATTAAAGCCAGTTTATTATGAATAAGAAATGTTACATATAATAACGTATGTGTATTAAACCGACTCATTTTGTATGGGGCCAAAAAAAAGTGGTTTTGTTCCACCCCCTGAAATGTTCCTTGACTTGTTTTTTATGATTCGCAAAATATTTCGCGTCTAGGATTAAAACCCCGTGAGCTGGATCGTTTTTAAAAAAAGGCTTTTTTTGAGTTTTTCAAAGATTGTTGATAGTTAACTAAAGATAATATGTGCAATATTAGTATCATAGGAAAGCATTTTTAAAGACGCATCCAATGGTATGAAAAACATGCCAACAAATGTTCTGGCAACGCCGTTTTTCAAAGATATTCTTTAAGATGCTCTGGACCAATTTTTAAAAATGTTAAACTTCTCAGATCTGTAATTGGATTTACTTTCATAATGAAGTTATGATTTTAACAAACTATTAAGCTCAACATAAACAAAATAATTACAACAAACAACAAAAATAAAATCAAATAAGAATATTAGAAGGTATAAAATTAATTTACAATAAATCTTTTCGAGATTCTATATTTTTGTATTGTTTGCAGGATTCAATTTTATTGGCATGTTTTTCATACCGTTGGATGCGTCTTTAAAAATGCTTTCCTATGATACTAATATAGCACATATTATCTTTAGTTAACTATCAAAACTCTTTGAAAAACTCAAAAAAAGCCTTTTTTAAAAACGGTCCAGCTCACGGGGTTTTAATCCTAGACGCGAAATATTTTGGGAATCATCAAAAAACAAGTCAAGGTACATTTCAGGGGGCGGAACAAAAACACTTTTTTTTGTGAGTCAGTCTAATGTGTATGGTTAGATATTTATTTGTAGGAAACAAATTATGAAATATGTAATAAATAATTAAACATATTAATGGATTTTCAAAATCGATCTAAAAAAATTCATATCATTGAAAAACATATTAATTTAAAAGAAAAAAAAATAACAAACATTAAATAAAAACACAAATTAGTTAAAAATCAATTAAATTAAGACAAAGTTAAAAATAATAAAAAATCATAGCAATTCAATGTAACTGATAACAATATTTAATTAATTATAAACTAAGTTTTTTACTATTCTTTTTAAATATTGTAGTTTTCTTAAACGATTAAATTTTTTTACAATACGTGAAATATTTTTTTTTTTTACATTTCTTTTATTTATTTTTTTTAATTTTTCTCCATTCTCAATCTTTGAGACAATATTTTTAGAATAGATTAATTCTCCTTTTAAATGTTTTACAATTTTGTAGAGTCCGCTTTTTTTTCGTCCAAATACAACACTCAAACGTCGGTGCCATGACTCGACATTGTTTGTAGTTTTCGGTTATTTTTCAGAATACTCGCAACCAAAATTCAGGTGGGTATTTACGAGCGTTATAGACATATAATATCTTCGTCTTCAAATGTTCTTCGGAGCTTCGAATAATATTTGGCTACCTTTTCTGGACGAACATACGCAAGCGCTTTTAAACATCTTACTTGCAGTGAGAAATTTTCGTCATTTCTGTACTTAGTAACCAATCTGAAATGATAATGTTGTACATATTACAAGTTCATTACTATAAATTGTAAAAGTTATTAAAAATTCTTACCGTTCTTTTTGAATACGGCGCCACAATATCTGGGAAAAATGGAAAAAGCACCCTCGTATCTGCGAATCTGGAAAGCATTTTCTAGCTGCTTACACGAGACCAACTTCGAAGTCAGATATAATACGATCAGGCTTAAAAAAAACTCCTTCAAAAAACTATTCCAAAGCAATTTGAATTACGCGTTTAAAAAATGCTTCATAGAGTACTGCAGATTTTTTGGACATTAGGCAGAATAGGAGTGGGATGACCTCTCGTTCAATCCTTCCATGAACGGAAAAGAGTTGGCGCATTATTGTGGGCACAACATCAAAAGTGCTGTCAACGAGCCAACAATCGCTTTTTTGTAGAAGTTGAATCGATGATTTTGTGCCGAATATAACCATATATTCATCTCCCACTTTCTCTTCTGCCAATATAAATAATTCGTTATCCAAAACGTATAGATTTAGAGGGTAATCTATTTCATCTATTGCTTGCGGCTCTCTGAAAACTCCCATTTCATTCCGAGTGTATCCTATTTTTCGCTTTTGCGCGTATTTCGAGGTAAGGTAATCGCGATATTTTTGGTTTGTAATTACCACCGATTGTTGCACTATTTGACTTGGATTATGGAAGGGGTTTGTTTATAGCGGCATATTTTACAAAAGTATTTGTTCTGCATATTTCCACTGCACTAGCAATAGGTTCGTGGGTATGCTTTTTTGGATATCTTATTAAAACATGCTCGTTATTTTCCATTTATTTATTATTATTATTCGAGAGGAACACTTATCTGGAATTCTTCTCGAGCACGTCCAATTAAAGGTTCCTTTTTGTCTTTTCATTTCCAAATAATAAAAATATCCGTTGAGACACAACATTTCTTTATTTTTATTGGTTTTTATTAATTGCACTTTATTCATTTTTATTTTTTTAAACACGACACATTAAACAACACAATTGCGACTAATTTTAAATAAAATGCTGGAACATAATTTTTGACCAAACATACACTGTGTTATGTGATGCATTTTATTTAAATTTGCAAAGTGTTTTTTAAACAGTATTTTTTTTTTAAATGTAAGGGAAAGTTAGGGCAAAGTGATTTCTTAATTGTTTTATTTTTATGTATGTGTTTGTAATTGAATTTTCAGTTAAATAAAAAATGCAATTACAAACAGAATTTTGTGAACCAGAATTTTGTGAAACATAATTTTGAAAAACAGAATTTTGGAAACCAGAATTTTGAAAAACAGAATTTTGTAAAACAGAATTTTGTAAAGCAGAATTTTCGTCGAACAGAATTTTGTACCCAACCCCAGACTTACATTTTTGCTTGGCTTTTTTTTTTATAATTAGAATGTATAATTAGATGAGCGTTTAGGGTCATTACGATTATTTAATTTTTGTTTTATAAACTTTTACTTTAGCTGTCTTTAAATTATTCGAATTGTTTATAAGGTAGTTATATTTTTTTTAATTTCCACTATCTATGTATTTAAATTGTTGGTACATATTCGAGTTTAAGCAAAAGTTATTTGTATTACTGTCAACGTATACTCCAATATGGCTCTGTTTGATTAAATAAATTGAAATTGGAATTATTGGATCCCTCCACAAATTTTTTAGGTATTAAATTCTATTTGAGGTACTAACATTGGTAGTAGCGTAATGTATACATATACATATTTCTTATAAGGATTTTCATAATTTTTCGTTGAGAAATATTATAAGATGCTTTGTTGGACCTCGGTAATTTTTTAACGATTATTCAAAAAATCCATATAAGGAACACCCTAATGTACGCTCGTTAAAAGCCATGGTATAATTACGGTAGACGCACTAGAACGGCTGATTTCAACTTTTTTTCTTGCTTGTGTATTTCTCTTCTGCCATTCATACAGATTTTGTTTTTGTACTTTTATTTGTTTATTTATCTTAGGATGTACTGAAAAATGTTGCCCTGAAAAAAACAGGGACCTTAAATGACGATTATTGTTCTTTTTTAAATCAAAAAATCAATCATTTAGAACAGACATAAAAGAAAAATAATTTCATCATAATGAACATTTTCGGACAATCTACAAATATTACAAAAATCAGCCCATAATCATTATTTTTGAGCAACAAAAATAAAACAAGTGATGATTTACCCAAACCTTTCGTATTATATTCAAAATTTAAATTGTTCGAGCGTTTGGTCGTATTATTAATTAATTTTCTTCTTCGGTATTTCGTTACCCTTTGGGTTGACGATGCTACCAAAAGGGTAGCGAAATATCGAAGAATAAAATTAATTACAAATACGACCAAACGCTGGAACAATTTAATTTTTGTATACAATTCAAAAATAATATTATTTATAGTTGTAATTTCCTTTAAGGATATAAGAGATCATGTTTTCACCGGTTAGTGAAAAAAATTTAAATGTCGTTTTGTTTATTTTGGGCGAGTTATAACGGGTTTTTCAATAAGAGCGCTACAAAAGTTTTTTTAAATAAAACAAAATCGGTTTTAGATACCAATGAAATTCTTTATTTCTGTGAAAGTACGTGCGATGCCATTATGTATGGAACTCGATTTCTTTTGCATGGCCACCACGGGCACGCTTGCAGAAGTCCAGACGCTGAACCCAATTTCGACGGGGTTCAAGCATAAGTCGGCCGATACTGCTGCAATTTCACATTCGATATTCGTACGAAGTTCATCAATCGTCGCTGGCTTGTTGGCATAGACCATAGACTTGACGTAGCCCCACAGGAAATAAACTAACGCCGTCAAATCGCACGACCGAGGCTGCCAACCGACTGGGCCATTTCGTGAGATGACGCGATCACCAAACTTGGTTTCCAATAAATTGATTGTGGCATTCGCTGTGTGGCTTGTGGCGCCGTCCTGTTGGAACCACATGTCCTCCAAGCCCATATTATCCAATTGGGGCCAAAAATATTCGGTTATCATTGAACGGTAGCGATTCGCATTCACAGTAATGTGCCGGTCTTGATCATCACGGAAGAAGTGCGGCCCAATGACTCCGCCGGCCCATAAACCGCACCAAACCGTAATTTTTTCGGGATGCAATGATGACTCATGGATTACGTGTGGATTGCTGTCTTACCAATAACGCATATATTGCTTATTGACGAAGCCATTCAGCCAGAAATGAGCCTCATCGCTGAAGACCATAAATTGGACGTAGCGCTCTTAAAGTTGAGGCCACTGACTCCAAATTTCGGTAGTAAATTTTAGTAATTTCGATTCGTTGTTGGCTCGTATATCTTTCCATGATTAAATGGCAAACCTTACTGAAGAGAAATGTCAAAAGAGCGGGGAAAATATGGCGTCGTTTGCTGTCCCTATCGACTTTTGTAGCGTCTCTGTTGAAAAACCCTTTACTTAGGCCCAATTTTTGACTGGTTATTTAACCCTGCTGTTAGGTTAAGAAAAAAATACGAATGTTAGGTTAAGGGACCATTTGGTCCATACTGCAATTTTCATGCAGAATATCAATTTAATCGCATTCGTTGTATATATTTTAGTTCAATATTCACTAAATATTGTTATTATTATTATCATCTTTGTTTTGAAAATAAATGTAAAGAAAATCAAAGGAAATATACTATGGACCAAATGGTCCCTTAACCTAAGATTCGTATTTTTAACGAATGTTAGCTTAAGAGACCATTTGGTCCATACTGCAATTTACAAACAAAATAACCATCTATTCGTATTCTTTGTATCTATCTTGGGTCAGTAATACTCAAATATTTTTATTATTATTGTTATTTTATATTTTGAACATAATTGTAAAGAAAATCAAAAAATATATTCTATGGACCAAATGGTCCCTTAATCTGAAATTTGTAATTTCTTATTTGACTCAGTCCTGTTTATAGTTAGAAAATTTAATTTTTGCTCATGCCATTGGTTTATAAAAAAGATCACGTGACCTGAAAAATGAAGTCAGTATATATCACCGTTCAAAACATACAAAGAAAACTAGCCATTATTTGGACCAAATGGGCTTAATCTAACAGCAGGGTTACATGGGTAAATCAGTTGATTTTGATTTATGTTTGATTTGACTTTAAATACGATAAGAGTTTGGCCATGTGGCAACAGTGGCAAATGCTACGAAAAATAACTGGTATTCATACATTTATCGGCTAATCGTTACGATGCATCAAACTGATGCCATTTGCAAAACAAATGTGAAGTGATAAAATACAAAATATTTAATAAAATTGGAGAATATTTGAGCAGAAATAAAGTTCTAACTGCACTACGAGTTAAATGATACGTTTTTATTGTTATTTCAACTAGGATGGTGATTATAATTGTTCACATTAACAATTAAAGAAGCTTTGTATTTGTTCTTCTTGTTGTTTTCTGTCAACATCATATGGTCACTTGATCATAGTTTAAATGCCCAACTTTGGCTGTTTAAACAGCAATTAACTATTAACCTTAAAAAAGAATTCAGAATTTAAATTATGTTTGATCGTTGATCAAAGATGATTTTACACTCAAATATTAGGCCTTAGTAGAGGAATACTGTTACTAAATTGAACATACCCATTTGAGCAGTAAAATTTAACATACCCTTTTATTATCATATGTTTTTGAAAGTTAACCTTTATTTATAGCGTTAGTCAGTTACGGGATTTTAAAATTGTGTCAACTTTCACCATGGAGTGGTCAGATAGAAAAAAAAACGACATTACTCGCATGTTCGTCTACAGGTGCATACAATTGTTCGAGGAGACTGGAGATATCGCCCACGTACCGTTCGGACACAGCAAGTCACCAAAGCCGTCAAAGCAAGAATTCAACGAAATGGTCTCCGGAAACAGAAAATCATGGCCCGTGAGATGAAAATTACTCAAAAGTCCATGAGTCGAATTATTAAAAAAGACTTGGGACTTGGAGCTTTCAAACGGCGTACAGGACATTTGTTGACTGCTTTTAAAAACAAATAGGATAGAAATATCGAAACGTCTTTTGGTGAAGTACGCTGATAACTTGCATAGAAAAATCTTGTTAACGGATGTCTTGTTTCGTACAGAAAAAATTTAACAAACAAAATGTTAGGGCTTATGCACGATCATCTAACGACGCACCTGAGCTTATCCCACGGATCGAAAAGGGGTCATCGTCCAGTTGCAGTCATGGTTTGGTGGGGCGCCTCTTATGATAGGGTAACTGACTTGCATTTCTGTGAACAAGTGGTCAAAACATCCACCAAAGTTTACCAAGAAACCGTTTTGGAAGCAGTTGTGAAGCCGCTTAACAATTCCCCGTTTCAGCACCAGAACCAGCTCATAAGGATAAAATGACACAAACCTGGCTTCGAAACAATTTGCCAGCTTTTATTGGCTCTGAAGAATGACCCTCTGGCAGACCCTATCTGAACCCTCTGGATTACAAATTGTGGACCGTTTTACAGGACATGGTCTGCCACAAATGATTACCCCTACATTGATTTTCTTAAGACAGCTCTGGTAGACAATTTTCCAATGGATGATGTGCGTGCAGATATTGATGATTGGCCAATGCGACTTATGCGTGTGGGAAGGTCAAGGGCGGACATTTTGTATGAATCTTAGCTTTTTGTATACAATAATATCAATAAATATATAAAAAAATTGGTCCAAAAACGTTCATTAGTTTTTGTTTTATAGCCCAAAATAAAAGTGTCAGTATTTATGTCTCTACTAAGTATTATGAAAATCAGCCCAAAATCATTATTTTTGAGCAAAAAAAAAATAAAACTCAAAAATAATAATTCTTTTTGCTCAAAAATAATGATTCTTCACTGATTTTTATAATATTACTCAAAATTAATAATTACCCTTGAAGAAAATCCTTAAAACTCATAATATGATCATTAACATGTAATTTTTATAATAAAACTCATAATGATTACGGTCCCTGGAAAAAATGCTCTGTCAAAATTTGAAAATAAATTTTTATTGGCAAAAATTTTTTTCCCGAATACACTAGGAATCGAAGTTTCAACGGCCTATATGGGACTATAAGTACCCTCGTAAAAAAGTTTGAGTCAGCTTTGCAATACACATCTTTTGAGACCCCCACGATTGAATTAACAAAAAACCCAGTTTTCAGTACACCCTAATACACATGCATTAATTTTGACAGAAAGAAAACACAAAGCAAAAACAAAAAGTCTCTTGTTGTTGCCTAGGTGTATTTGTGGCCGTAGTGGTAGTTTACACATTGTACCAGAGCTGTAAACGAATCATTCCTTTTTGAATTAATTCGCGAATCATTCATGCACTGAATTAGCAAAATTTTGAATTAATTCTTTTCACAAAAAAAAAAAAGAATTGAATGGAATTTGAATCAATTCAAAATTTGGCAAAAATTAATTGCAATTCAATTCCAATTCAAATGAATTTGCAATCCAAAATAAGTAAAATACTTGAAGAAATAAACTCCAAACACCATGTTTTCTGTGATTGACTGCAAATCATTTTTGATTTCATTAATATGAATTGCAATTCGTTTTTCTAATTCATTTGAATTAATTCAAAATCGATTCAAATGAATTGCAATTCATTTTTCTAATTCATTTGAATTAATTCATAATCAATTCAATTCAAATGAATTGGAAATGGATTGCAATTCATTTTGTCAATTCAAATTTGAATTGAAAATGAATTGCAATTCATTTGAATTGAATTGCAATTCATTTTTGCCAAATTCATTTGAATTGATTCAAATTCCATTCAATTAATTTATTTTTTTTTTGTGAAAAGAATTAATTCAAAATTTTGCTAATTTGTAATGAATTGAAATCAAAAAAGAATGATTCATTTACAGCTCTCCTTTTACATTGTTAAAAGCTTTAAAAACTTATATTAACTTGCTCCCGTGTTTAGTATTTTTACCATTTTTTAAGATTTTTCTTTATTCGTTTCTTGTTCTACAGCAAAATTGCAATAAATTGAAATATGGTATTGTTTGACAAATGGTACGTACTGGAACAAAGCTATAAGCTATTTTATCAACTGACACACAAGTGTGGGTTTTGGTTAAACCCTTCCCAGCAAACAAAGTAATTTTGAAGTAATATCAGCTGGTATTGCACCAATAATCATATCGGCTGGTATTGTACCAATAATCATTTTCATATTTCCCTCGTCGGGTGAAACTGTTACCCGAAAGCGATGCATTTAAGCAACACGAAACCAATACTTCTAGAAGATAATATTGCAATATCTCCAGATAATCCCTATGAAGACAATTTAGAGATATCACTAGAACATCATATGGACGATAGAAAGAAGATATCGCTGAATAAAATCCCTGTTTTTTTAAATTTGCTTATAGTTTTCGTTTTTGTAGTTTTGTAAGTGATAATATTTCAATCAAAATTACAATGTACTATGGAATAATATGACAACTTATAATAGCGAATTAAAAGAACAAAAAATTGGCTTTGTGTGCGGGTACCCCATGGGGTAGATCCAAAAAGACCGCAGTTTCTGGCCCCGGTTTCTTGGCTGCGGGATAGATTTTTTCAACCTTAGTGTAGCTCCAACAATGTTTTTGTGTTTAATAAAGTTTTCCGGATTGCTGACCTGTGGCTTCCTGTCTTGGGCTTTCTGTAAATATGGAATAGTGAGATGTGGAATAATGAACAAATTCCATTGATTAATTTTACTTACCGCATACTATAGTTTCGCCTTTTTCAAGTCTGTAGACCATTCAGAAGGGATACAACTAGTGTATTTAAAACCCCGGTTTTTCAAAAATGTCGGTTTTCGATTTCTTCGAATATTCCGATTTTGGCGAAACCGGTTTTCGGTTAAACCGAGGTGTAGAAACCGGTTAATAACCGGTTTCGGGTTTTCTGACAAAATGGGCAACTATGCGTTTTATAAACATTGTTTTTTTTTAATTCGTCTCTTTGAATTTTGATATCGACTATCGAGTACATAACCATGAAATTCCTTGACAAGATACCGTTCAGATCCGGTGTAATACTGCAGGTCGCAATCAAAGTCTGTGAGCCTATTCCTTCATGGGATGTCATGGGAAACTAAATTTGAAATTTAATTTCGCTTGAAAAAAGTTCTCAGACATTTTTTTCCAAAATTATGATTTTATTGGTTATCTATTCAATTTGTTTCGCGTTTTAAGGCCTCAAAGGACTCGGGATTGTTTGCGTAACACTTATATTTTACAACGCTCCAGAGATAATAGTCTAACGGGTTCAAGTCGCCAATGGACTTCCAGGTTTCGGCTGATTGCGTACACAGTCGCCCTGTTTTCAACTTTTGGGAACAAAAACTCGTTGAGCATGGCACGATAACGCTCGTCATTGAAGGTTATGGCGGCTCCTTGCTCATTTTCGAAGAAAATTGGGCCTATCATGCCGCCTGGCCAAAAACCGTGGATGCTTCGGATTCTCCTCGATGACATGTGGATATTCCGAGCCCCAAATGCGACAATTTTGTTTGGTAACGTAATCCCTGAGGTGAAATGAGCTTCATTGGGAAACATGATTTTTCCGTAAAACGCTCAAAATTTTGCGAAAAGAAGTGTGAGAAATTTTCAGTTCTGCGAACGGTGGCGAGTTGATGTTGACGACTTTTCAAACACACTTTCAGCTAAAGCGGCAATAATTTCCACTGAACGCACGGGACGAGCACGTACACGAGTAGTTTTGTTGATGTGTTGACGGCACTCTATTTCAGTCGAATTTATTTCGTACATTTCTGGGAGTTTGAGTTCAAAACTCAGAACTTTGGAAGAAAGTTTTTAATATTTCCTAATATATTTTAGAGCGTAAAGCGAACCATTTTGAAAATGTCTAGCCTTTACCAAATAATCTGTCACTTCATATATTTGAAATGGGCTTCGAAATACCGTGAGGTTCAAGTTCCAAATTTTACATGTCCCATCCCTTCTCATAAAAATAAATAAATAGTTTCCCATTACATCCCATAAAGGGACTGGGGAGAACTTCTCACAATCACTGAGCTTTGCGCTTTCCAGTTTTCACTCACTGATTGGGACCTACAGTTTTACACCGATTCCGAACGGTATTTTGAGAAGCTTTTTCATGGTTAGATACTCGATAGTGTCGCCGTCACTATGCGAGGTGACCGCCGCCGAAAGAAAATTTGAAGGTGGTCAGAGCCGGGTTCGTACCCAGGATCTCATGTACAAGAGCCGCGCACACTAACCATTGCACCACCGACGGCCCTTCTCATACACATTTGATTTACCCAATTAGACAAAATTATCGTTCTGCAAATATTCCTTTGGACGTTTCGTACTTCTTTTTTGAGTGTGAATACTGTTTTTATGCATTTCAGCTAACATACCACCTGTGTTGTCATTAGATCCAGAACTTAGATCTAAATCGGAGTTTGCAGATATGACTCCTAATGCCATTGGACAAACAATTTCAGCAAATTATCGGCGAAATAATTCGTTGGCAAAGTCTTTTGTGTCTGTCTGATGGGGCCAGTAATCATAATGAGCTATGAAAAAGGCTTTAGTTGTGAAAAAAGCGAAAAAACCGGTTCTTTGGAAATAGCAATTTTTAGAAAACCGACATACAATTAACCGACCGGAATTCGGTTAACCGGTTTCGGTTTTGAATACACTGGTTACAACTTTTATGTTTTTCCTAGAATTGTAGTCCCCATTTTGTGAAAATATTTTTAGTTTTTCAAATGACAAAACAGAAATTTTATTTTTTTCCTGAGTATTGCTGAAATATCTCGAGAATGATAAAAGGAAGATACATAAATATACTACATACTTGGTTTATATTTTTTTATGACGACAAAAATGTGAAATCTCTTCCAATTGTTTGTAGGGTTTAAGTTTTGAAATAAAATATTAGCGGCAGTTATATTTGAAACATACTGTACTTAGACAATAATTGCCAACTGTCACACTTTTGAACCAAATATATTTAGAATGTATAGCTTTGTTTCCGTACGTATATCTTTTTACTATTACAACAGTTTTGAAACGTTTTGTCGTCATTTTGCTATAACCAGAAAAAAATCGTTGTAAAATGGTAAAAATAGTAAGTCCGGCAACAACCACTATGTACCATACAATATAATAAAATTTAGCTCTCTCTCTCTCTCTTTTACTTTCCGATCAAAAACAGATGGGAGACGTTGATCCAGAGACACTGCTGGAATGGCTTTCTATGGGACAAGGTGATGAGCGCGACATGCAATTGATTGCGTTAGAGCAACTGTGTATGCTTTTGTTGATGTCTGATAATGTGGACAGATGTTTTGAGAGGTAACTTGTTGTTATACTTCGTAGTTTAACATACACCTAATCAAATTTTAAATGTGTCCGTCATTTTTGCAGTTGTCCACCACGTACTTTTCTTCCGGCACTATGCAAAATATTTCTCGATGATTTAGCACCAGAAAATGTTCTTGAAGTCACAGCGCGTGCCATAACATATTACTTAGATGTGTCTGCCGAGTGTACACGTCGTATTGTGGCTATTGATGGCGCCATTAAAGCTATATGCAATCGTCTTGTTGTTGCCGACTTGTCATCTCGCACGTCGCGCGATCTTGCAGAACAATGTATTAAGGTGCTGGAATTGATCTGCACTCGCGAGGCCGGAGCTGTATTTGATGGCGGTGGTCTTAATTGTGTGCTTTCATTTATTCGGGACTGTGGCTCACAAGTCCACAAGGATACATTGCATTCGTCGATGGCTGTGGTATCGCGATTATGCACAAAAGTAGAACCTAATACCCCATGCATTCAGAACTGCGTGGAAAGTCTTAGTACACTGTTACAACATGAAGATTCTATGGTCTCTGATGGAGCATTGAAATGCTTTGCGTCCGTCGCAGATCGATTTACGCGCAAGTGGGTAGACCCTGCGCCTCTAGCCGAATACGGTTTAGTAAACGAATTACTCAAACGCTTGAGCAATGCAGCAGGTCAGAATAGCAATACTAACTTGACTGTTCCCGGTGGCACAACCCCTACAGCTGCTGGGCCATCGACATCGGGTGCCCAGGGAGAAACAATAGCAGCACCAGTCTCTGTGCCGGTTCCAAAAACGCAAAATGCAGATCCTACACGATCGTCCCAATCAATATCCACAACTATATCTCTTCTATCGACCTTGTGCCGTGGATCTTCTTCTATCACACACGATCTTTTACGGTCTCAATTACCAGATGCTATTGAACGTGCCCTTAAAGGGGACGAACGATGTGTTTTAGATTGCATGCGATTAGCGGATTTATTACTCCTTTTACTTTTTGAGGGGCGCCAGGCGCTAAATCGAGTGGGTGCTGCTGGTGGCCAAGGAGGTCAGCTAGCTTCTCGAGCCCGTCGCAATGACACCACAGTTGAGCGTACACATCGTCAGTTAATTGACTGCATAAGGTCCAAAGACACGGAAGCTTTGCAAGAGGCCATTGAGTCGGGAGGAATCGATGTTAATTGTATGGACGATGTCGGTCAAACCCTTTTGAATTGGGCCTCTGCATTTGGTACTTTAGAAATGGTTGAATACTTGTGTGAAAAGGGGGCCGATGTCAACAAGGGTCAACGCAGTTCGTCTCTTCACTACGCCGCTTGCTTTGGACGTCCTGGTATAGCAAAAGTTCTGCTGAAGTTTGGAGCATATCCTGATTTGCGCGATGAAGATGGAAAAACACCGTTAGATAAAGCCAGGGAACGTAATGATGATGGCCATCGTGAAGTCGCTGCCATTCTGCAGTCTCCTGGGGAATGGATGGCAGCTGGTCATAGTCTCGTCAATAAGGATGGCAATGACGACAATTCTGCAATTGAGCCGCGAGGAGATCCTGAAATGGCTCCAGTTTACTTAAAACTGTTTTTACCCATGTTTTGTCGCACCTTTCAAGGAACCATGTTGAGCAGCGTTCGACGCGCAAGTTTGGGATTAATTAAAAAAATGGTCCAATATGCTCATCCTCAAGTACTTAAGGGACTTTGTAACACTCAATCTGATGCAGCGTTAACAGAAATGTCGGCTTTAATTCCCGTCAACGGCAGTTGCAATCTGGGCACGCTCTTGGTTGAAGTTGTCGCTAGTGTTCTGGACAACGAGGTAAGTAAACTATTTTAACCGAACATTTGTTTCTCACGTTAGCACTTCTGAGGTAATCAGAAGTTGGCGAAAGAAGGAAAATCAAAAATATATCATTAACTTCATTAGTTTTCGGTATTTTTATGATTTCTTAAGTAAAATGAAGTATTTTGTTTTGAAATTTATCATTGCGAAATTTAGATAAGCTACAGTTGGCCAACGCTAAGGCATTTTTCATGCAATGGCATGTTAAAACCTGCTCGTTATGCAGCAGGAATTCCAGCGGACCCACGATACATTGTGCCCTTGGAACCAAAACCTGAATATAGGGTAACGATATGTGTTTAGGGCTACTTACCAACGTCCTGCATTCTTACGTACATTTACTGTAGTGTATTGCATATTGCGTTTTCATTACCACTTGGAAACTGTGCAGAGATAAAACAAACATACTCACTCGCCTACATTCAAGACACAATATAACACGTGACTACAAAATTGTTTGATAACAGTTGTTAATGCTTGGTATGCCTGTACTCTGATATTTCTGTTCATGTTTGTACAATAACACTGATTCAAGTTGCCCGTGTTCATGGATTATTTCAGAATTAAACTGATTTGTTCTTGATTGAACGTGTATTCCATCATTTATATTGTTTTTATATAATAACCTGCATCCGTAATGAAAGAGTGTTTGAAGTTCCTAAAAGCATTATCGTTCAGAATCGGGACAAAATTGAAGGTTCACATAAGTGAATCTAATATTAAAAGCGCTCTGCTTACTGATTAACATTCCCCAATCATATTTTTTGATCCCCAAACATAACTGATAAGTATTTATTCAACGTATGTATATAGGTTTATTGTCTCAATGTTCGGTTAAAGTGTAACTTAAGGCTTAAGTAAAATTAAAGACAGCTAGGGAACAAAAAAATAGTGCAGCATGATAATTCAACGAACATTTTAAATAAATAGTATTTTACGTTTGATTTATAATAATACAATGCAAAGATTTGTCGAAAGTAACGCTACTGACTGTGAAAACAAATCAATTACCATTGAAAAAACGAATTGTTGTCATGACTTCCTTTGTGTCACTTTTTGGGGTTTAAACACAAACACATTTTCCATACAGACCATGTTAGACTATTAGAGAAATCGTTGGATATTGCAAAAAAAATTACAAAAAACAATTGGCTGGTCTGTAAAGTTTCTCACATTTTTTGATTTTCCTTTAAAAAAAAGTATGCGACAGGGGTTTGCATTTGGAATGAAAGAAACAAAAACAAACAAACCGGAAATACAAACTATTATTTCGTTGTTTTTTTTTTTCAAGTACTGTATTTTTGTTCACAACATTCTTCTTTTATATTCTATATTATTTCCCAGCGTCACTTTGCAAAAATATGTTTTTGCATTCTTCCATTCCATTTTCTGTCATATTCTGAAACTTGTACGGTATATCGGAAACAGAATTATCCTACCAGTTCTATCAAGTAGTGGTTAGTTTCATTCAATTTCTATCTCCGCAAATCATTATTTTGCATTAATAGTCCAACATGGCATTGAGCTAGGTTGAACCAGCTGACTTTTTGTCACTTTTTGAGGATTAAATTGACAGGCTGATAAATGTGTAGGTTGGTAACGCTATAGCAAACTCATGTGTTCACTTATTTATCGCAAATGTAAGAAAAAGCGTAAATTATGTATGACTTTAGCGAATTCATCAACCGTCTTGTGGAGAGCCAACAACCAGTAATAGCAAGTTCAGACGGCTGGCTTTTTTCGTGTTTCGTTCTCTCATTCGTGTTTGGCCCCCCAATCATGTTTGAAACATCATGGTTCGCCATACAAAATTTTGAGAGCGAACCATCTCGTTTCAATTCGAAACATCTTACCAAACATGAATAATTTACTACCATCTCTAATTTATTTAGTACGCTATCGCTTTTTTATCTGAACTAGTTGTCAGAATAAGCAAAACAAAGCAAAAAATAAATAAACATAGGGCGAAAGTGAAGTTTGTGTTTATATATAAATAAAAAGCAAAGCCTTGATTGTTAACACAAATAAAACATTTGCTGGCACTTTTTCTATTTACTAAAAAATAAGAAATTTTGGTAAAAATACTTAACATTTGGTTTAATATTTTCTTACCTTTCTTTTCCATTTTATAACCAAAACGTACAAAAACAACTATTTTTTTTGACATAAATCACAACTGTCAATAGAAACACGAATGCGTCTTGTAAACAGGGCGATTCACAATCATGGTTGAGTAAACGAAACAAGTGTTTCACATCACCGTCTGAATTAGCTATAAGATTACAACCATCACGTACATGTAGTACGTTATCATTACATTCCACTAACTTGATACAAATATTAGAATAACAGTTGACATTAAAATTCTAGTTTAAACCAAGTGTAAACCACAATATTTATAGTAAATGACTTCCCTTATAAACTCATTTGTGGGAAAAACTCATGCAAAAGACTTGGGAGCAGAAAGTAAGTAAAAAGGAATGTATGTATAAAAGTGATGAGTGTCCGAAACTAAAAGACAGCAATAAATAACATATCTTACGTTACGATTACATCGTTGGTTTGGAGAAATCACCAACAGCATCACAGTACTTCTACTTCAACGTTAACAAAGTAGTCAGGTTGGACCTTAATGCTAAGTAGATATAAGTATTTAGGAAACTAAATTGTATTAACAGGCAGTACTATATCGTTACGAAAAGTTATAAGCAGACATTAAGAGATATCGGGTACAAGTGACGAAATTTTAAACTACCTATTAATATACATAGGCATTGGTTTGGTTAGGTTACATTATATTCTGGTTATTACTAATGTTGTGGCCGTCGGTGGTGCAATGGTTAGTGTGCGCGGCTCTTGTACATGAGATCCTGGGTTCGAACCCGGCTCTGACCACCTTCAAATTTTCTTTCGGCGGCGGTCACCTCGCATAGTGACGGCGACACTATCGAGTATATAGCCATGATAAAGCTCTCAAAATACCGTTCGGAGTCGGTGTAAAACTGTAGGTCCCAATCAGTGAGTATAAAACTAGAAAGCGCCATCTCACTGATTGTGAGAAGCTCTCCCCAATCCCTTCATGGGATGTTAAGGGACACCATTTTTTTTTTTTTTATTACTAATGTTAGTATGATGTTTCATGGGAACATTATATAAACATTAGTACATACATGCATAAAACTTCAACACCGACAAATTGGTAATGCTTTTAATATCATGATAGGAAGTTTGTACCAAAGACTTTGTACGTATATGGAAAAGTATATACAGAAAAGAAAGCGCACTGATCATTAATTGTAAGTATTTGTCATTATTCCGCCTTGAGATTGCATGTGAACGTTATTTATAGTTTTCCATATTCATACATACATATGTGTGTACTTGTACCACTTAAATAAAACCCTGTAGAATTGCACTAAACGCGAAATTTTAAACGTGCCAGACATTTCACTTCCTACTTTTTTAATACAATAATTAGTGGTTTTATAGAGAAACCTTTTTTGTAAACTAATCACTTTCTTTGTTTAGTTTGATATTAAATTAAACCTTAAATTATAAAGAAACCACCGGTAATGTAATGTTTAGCAAAGTCGGTTCAATCCCCGCCCTAGCCACGTTCCTTTTCTTTCGGTGGCGTTTATAGATTTCAAAGACGATTTACAATTAGACGACCAGAAGATGTGCGAAACTTGGCAACCCTGGCAAAAGAGAACCAAAAAGTGCTAGGAGTTCACTCAAACCCATATCTCTCTCGCGTCATATCTTGCTTATTTCATACTTTTTGCATAGTTTATGTAATTTTACTTCAACATGGTTGGAATTTGTATAGTTATATACAATAAAACTATCAAAAATCAGCTCGTGTATTGAAATATTCAATGAAGAGAGTAAGAGAGAGAGTACAGAAGTACTAGGGTTTCACTCGTATTGTTTGTTGGCATTTGAGTGAAGAGAAATTTTGACTGTCTACTTGTACATCGTTTTTGTAGATTTCAATGTGTCAAGTTAAAAAGGATACTACTACCTTATTGATACAACACTGCGATATACGTCCAAAAACGATGTACAGGTAGAGAAGAAAAAACCCCGCAATTTGGCAACCCTAGTAGAAGAGAACCAAAAAAGTCGACGCGATAAATACAATACAAATGTATACCAAAGATAAAACACAACAAAAACGTGCAAAATACATTTAAATTTCACAGTTCTATACGAAAACGAAATGAAAAAGTGCTGTAGGTTAATTATAGTCGACTTTCTCTCATTTCCATAAACCTACGACGAAGAGTGTGAAATGAAACGTCAGATGAGAGAATTAATTCGTCTATGGGATTTACGGTTAATTTGATGTTTATACGATGACTTACCACCCTAGGGCTTAGTGTTCACACACTTTTGGTAACGCTTCGTAAATTGCTTTCAGACGATAGCTATTTGAATACAACTATGCGTGACTCTTTGTGACATATTGTCCGTTAATCTGGTTTTGGTTCCTATTCGTAATAATCTCAAACTGAACATTTTAAAAAATTAATGAACAAAGGCTGATAAAATTTCAATTGCATCGTTTTAATTTATTGAGAAATTGTTTCAAAACATATTTTCCCCCACTTTTTGTATACTGTTGCTTTACCGCCATGTCAAAACACGAAAGAGGTGAAAGAGGAATATCAAAATGCCCCTAAATTTCAATTTCGTGACTCTTTTGCTACCCCTCTTGCTTCTCTACCCCCCTTCACCAGTAAACATCGTAAGCCGTGACTCGTGTCCCAGGGTCTTAAGTCATGGTACAAACATCCACTAACAAGCCAGATTGATAATATGTAAGTATATAATATTCTATGGACAAGACTTTTCATACTTTTTCCATAAAATTAATTTAATTTTCGTTAAATAAAATCAAATTTCTTTATCAATCACTAAAAGTAAACGTTCCCTTTCATTTTACAACCCCGTTGTAAATTGTATCAACGACGAACTCCAATTGCCTGACAAATGCACAACTCAAATGTCCCACGTTGTGACATCTTAGGAATGAGTCCGATCGTTCGCAATTTGAAGAAATCATTTGTAGCTGTATTGATCTAATTTGAAGGGTGTTTCCGACAATTTATAGCATCTTTGACATCCGCACATTCATTCCTTTGTGTGCCGATGTCGAAACTGATCATTGTCCCGTTGGAAAGCTCTTATGACGCTAGACTTATGTGAGAGTATAAGAGGAGTTAGATTCAGATTAGCAGCGCATTTTACAGCAAAAATAATGACTGCGACCTCTGCCGAACAAATTCCATCGCAATCAAGTAATCGAATTCTATGAACGATGTTAAATAAGCCGTTTCCCCTCCTTGAAAATACCCGTCAGTGTAGAGGATGATATCCAGGGGCAAATCTTGAACCCTTTCGCTTAACCCTCTAACCGGCAAAACCAAACCGATGAATATTTTTCGTCGGGAATTTTTATCTAGCATAATTCTTGCTTAAAAAAGGTGAGAAAAAATTTTCAAGCCAATCTTATGACACGTTTAGGCTCCAGGTGAGAAAAAAGTAAGCGTTCCTGTAGGAACGTATGCCGGTTCAAGAGTAGTTCAAAATGGAAGGTATGAAAAGTGATATTTCATTGAAACAATAGTATTTATTGTAAAAAAGAAAGGTAACAAATTTTAAATGAATAAAAAAAATTAACAATGAATAAGCAACTCAGGCTTTACGGTGGTAGGCACCAAAACAGTTCTTTAGTGGCGTGGTGCATAAATGCATGCGACATTTCTCACAACAAAAATTTTATTTTCGACTTTTTGCATTATTTGCAGTTTCTTTTCTCTTTATTGGACAACATCAGTGGATTATGATGCAGTCCATCGAAGCGTTGTTGCACGGTGTTGTTGTTGATGATAGTTCCGGCGTTGTGGGCGCTGATGGTCGTGGTGGTGGTCGACCGTTTCGTTTCGAGCTTTCACTGTGATGTGGTATCGGCCCATCAGACCGTCCATAAAATCTACTCCACCCATGTGGCTATTGTATTCGCGTATGATTTGTGGACAATCAACTTCGATGAAACGCTTCTTGTTCTATCATACCGCGGTGCTTTCGCTTGTTGGCGATCTGGACTCAAGCGGCTGAATGGTTTTATGCCCACATATATCGATGCGAGGCGTACACTTTTGTTGTCATTCCACAACACGATGGAAATATAAACGCCGTAAGCAGTCCCAAAAAATTCAACTGCATGGCCACTTCTTGTTTTATTGCCGCATCTGTTGGCAGCTTGCAATTTGGAATCCGGTTGACACAAATAGTGCCCAAACTGTAGATTCCTCGAGCACGCAAATACACCAGCAACGGAAGCATTTGTAAAAATTATCGAAATACAAAATATGGTGTTTGTAGTCTAGAATCGTTTGAGATTAGCGAACGACTATGTTCGAAGTGCTACCAAGGGCAGGGCAGGGCAGGTTTGAATTGATAAGCATAGCCTGCAGAATCACAGAGAACGAACAATTTGATTACCCGCTTATGTGGTTCATTCGCCAAATATTGCCTTAGGTGATGCCGCGTCTTGGTTGAGCACATTTGCTCATCAACACAGAAACGAGCTGCTTTTGGGACGGAATCAAATCCTTCGTTCAACGAATTCGATACCTTGCGAATTCGAAACAAGCCATCGTAACCATCTTCTCATTTTCGTTAAGGATTTGCCTCGTCTTCAAACGACAAATGTTGTGTGAAGGTCATTAAACGCTTCACCGGCATTGCTTTTGCAATGAGGATGCATGCGTTATCTGACCAATAGGTTTCAAGGTTTGGATATCGATACAGTGACATATGAATTCCTATATATTTCCTATAATGTCTTTCGACAAGGCACATCGGTTCGTTTCTTCTGCGATGAGCTGGGCTATTTCCTGTGTAAAGAAATAGCAAAACATCTCTGCAGAAATTTCCACCATTTCTTCATGCGAAGCATTATGAACGGGATTTAGCATCGTCGAAGCAGACGGCAGAGCATCTTCCAAGCTCAAATTCAATGATAGATATATAGCATCAAAAAAAATTGAATACAATCACCGACACGCGAACCTGCTCTATGTGTTCATTGAGAAGTGCATCATCTTCAGGACTAATTTCATTAACACTTGGGTCGAAATCTGGATCTGAGACACTGTCGTCACTGTCATAATCGGCGGCATATTCTTCGTCACTATTGGCAGGTGTCTCGACCGAATCCATGAGCTCAATAATCTCCTTTACTTTTACTTGTATTGACTATATTACAACCTCATGAGGTCAGACGTCTTACACATATTAATTAAACAAACAAATTAAACAAATTTCAACATATTCTTCCAACTGGCTCTATCCTTCGCCTTTCCTCGCCAGTTGGTAACACCAAGGATACGGAGGGATTCTTCTGCCTGGTCTTTCCAGCGGAGTCTTGGTCGTCCTCTTTTCCTGCTTCCATCGGGTACGTTATCAAAAATCTTTCGCGCTGGCTCATTTTCATCCATTCTGATAACATGGCCCAGCCAACGCAATTGGCACACTTTGATTCGTCTAGCTATGTCCACGTCAGAATATAGACTATATAGCTCTGCGTTCCAGCGACGTCGGTACTCGCCGTTTTCCCTAACAGGCCCATATATTTTACGGAGAATTTTTCTCGAAAACTCCCAGGTGTTTTTCGTCCGCTTGCGATATGACCCAAGTTTCGGAGCCATATGTCAACACAGGTAAAATGAGAGTCTGATATAGCTGGACTTTTGTCCGTCGAGAGAGGGCTTTGTTCCTAAACTGCTTGCTGAGCCCAAAATAACATCTATTTGCAAGCACAATTCTCCTATCTATCTCCAGGCTGACGTTGTTGTCCTTGTTCACGGCGGCCAAGGTAGACAAATTCATCTACCACTTCAAAATTAAATCGATTGTCAACGTTCAATTGCGGACCAAGTCGAGATTTTTCTCTAGTCGTTGACACCATCAATTTTGTCTTGCCCTCAGTAACAGCAAGACCCACCTTTGCTAATTCCTTTTCGATTCTTGAAAATACTGCAGTAACCTCTCGCAAATTTCGCCAAATGATGTCTATGTCGTCAGCATACGCCAGCAACATATGGCTTTTCGTGTTAATGGTCTTGTTCGTATTTACTGCAGCCTTTCTCATTATTATCTCCATTAAGATGTTGAAGAGATTGCACGAAAGTGTGTCGCCTTGTCTAAGTCCTCGCTTGGTACAGAATGGTTCAGTGAGGTCTTCCCCACTTTCACTGCTGATTTGGTGTTGGTCAGCGTCATTCTACAGAGGCGGATCAGTTTTGCCGGAATACTAAGTTCAGACATAGCTTCGTACAGTTTTCCCCGTATGGACACGGATCACCCTTTTTGAATACAGGACATAATACACTGAGACTCCAGTCGTCGGGCATAGATTCCCCCAGCCATATACCGCATATCAGTTGATGCATGTGGGCTATCAGTCCTTCGCCACCTGCCTTGAAAAGTTCAGCGGGTAGGCCATCCGCACCCGCGGCTTTATTATTCTTCAGGCGTGAGATCGCTGGGTGGGTGGGGGGGGGGGTACAATCTATACTATCTTCCACTATCATTACCTCCTGATCTTCAGTGGAAGAATCTGAGTGGAGTAGTGCTGAAAAGTGGTCTCTCCACATTTTGAGCACACACTGCTTCTCAGTCACCAGATTTCCATTCTCGTCCTCGCAGGAGGGCAGCCCATTATTAGGCCCGTTGGTCGATCTTCTTACCCTCAATAATCTCAAATCAGACAATTGTAAAATTTACGCTTTCTTTGACCCATTTCTTTGTATAATAGGTGAAAATCGGGGAACAACAATAGAATAATAGCACAATAGCGAAAAAACATTGGGGGAGAAAAATGTTGTGTGAAACGGCAATCGTTCCTATAGGACCGCATCACCTTTTGTTACTTGAACGGTGTTGAAAAGTAGAACATCACTGAATATTGGTAAAAACCACTTCACAATCTATCAAAATTGAGGACGGTTGACTGGTCCAGTCGGATTTTTCCGAAAGAGTTCATGTAAACCGTCCGATGTTAAGGCTATTCTAAATTTCTATAATAGCTCTGCAGAAGGTTATGAGATTCCAGATAATTACTCTAAACTTTAAGAGATTCTAATGGCATTCTACGTAGCAGGCATGAAGCAGTTGTTTATTGCGGTGTTAATTGTATTTACATTTTGTTTGGAAGTCCAACCGTACTGTGATCCCGTGTTGTATTGTGCCGCACGTAATTTTAATTTAATTTTAGATAATTTAAATTTTAATTAATTTATTCATATAATTTTAATTAATTTATTCATATTTAAATCTTACCCAAATTTGAGTTTACCCAAATTTGATAGCAAAGAAATCGGCCTCAAATTAGTATGTGAAAATTCTCCAAGCCATTGGGAAGTATGAAATTATTATCAAATACTCAAGTGCTTTCGTAGGAAGTTTCCTAATGATGTAATTTGAGATTTTATACAGTCCATATGATTTTTTATTGTTTATATTAATGTTTTATAATGTAACTAGATTTGAGTCGTTACACAGACTGATCGTTAGACTGATCAATTCTTTCTGTCTCACCATCATTGTAGTGTCGACGTATACCTTTTGGCATACGTCAGTCGCGTCACCATTGCACTTTATCACATATACAACATTAGATTCGTTCCTTTCCGCCACCTTAAACTTTGTCTGGCTAAATAATCTGCTCAGGGTATTGCGCGATTTTAATGTCAACTCATATTGACCCATTTTCATAGATATCGGAATGCTTTAGTCTCTCGGAATATCCAGGTATCTAAGCATATACAGTGGTGTGCGATGAAATGGAGTCAACACTAATCAACATTTTCAAAACAAAAACAAATATAGAAAAATTAAATTTTGTTTATAACTTTTATTTTTAATTGGCCAATTAAGAACTACATAGATATAGCATTTTAGAACATTAATGTCGTAATTTAAAATTAAATCAAAATATTTCAAAATGCCCCGTTTTGCCTGTGAATTAAAATAGTCATCGCGATTCATCATCTGAACTAGAATAAATAGCTGTGTCAAATAAAATGTATGTTTCATTAATCCTTTATTTTATCTCAGTACTTTATGAAATAACTATTATTTTTTTTATCACAGCTAAGCAACGCCTTGACATTGAATCATCAAGTCTCCACAAGTCATGTTTTCCACGCCGATTGTACCAGTGTCATAAGCTTTTTTTTTTTTTTTTTTTTTTAATTCGTTTATTTTTATCCAAAATTCATATTCTTCAACTACAAATAAACAAATAGTATAATATATAAATGTATACACACTGTCCCTTAAGCGGGCTCTCAAGTATAATAGTTTATTTGCTTACAGCTATACTTTTTTTTCAAAACTTCTAAATATATTTTGTACAATAATTTGAACTTTAATATTTCATAAATGTAACGAAAAATGTGGAATAAAAAACATTACTTTTATATGGCAAAGATGTGGATAAAGCTACAGTCAAGGAGGTAAAAAAAAATGTGAAAATATTATTCGGCAAGTCACCAATATTTCCTAGTTATAGAGTTTGTTTGTATATTTTTATCACCTGAATATATGTGGGTGTCAAATCTTCGATTTTCTGTGGTTAATTCTGCACATTTATAGTTTTATCACTGGCTCTTCTATATATATGGTAAAATATGGGAATTCCTAAATCGTTTTGCATATATCCCATGCTATCGAGGTACAAAAATGCCTCCGGCGGTACGTATCCATTTTGTAATGTCGTATTTATATACATTTCATTGATATAATATGGAGCTAACACAAAATTGTTTTCTATACAATCTGTGCTTCTCAGAATATGATTTCTTATAAGATGAATAATAAAGTTATCAATCCTACTAATTTTTGAAGTGTTATAAAGCCTCTTATTTGATATAAACTTTTTATAATCACTGTTAGGAGATCTGAAAAGTGAAGTGCAACTTCTCAAACATTTTCTTTCAAATACTCTTAGTTTTTCCATATACGACAGGGAAATATTAAATCATATTTGGCATCCATAGGTTAGTATTGGTCTTATTAAAGATTGATCTCCCTACAGGAGGTCGGAAAAGTATCGTTTCACATTTCTCAATATTAATTGTCATTTTCCAATCCGAAGCATATTTCTCGATTATATTGAAATACAATTGAAGTTTATTATTATTCTTTTGGACTTTGTCGTCGGCATGATAAATTATGATGTCATCAGCGAAACCGATGATGCAATCAAACTTTTCCAGGAGGTCATGTATAAATATATTGAACAGAGTTGGTGAATTTACCATTCCTTGTTGAAGTCCATTCTCAATAGTAAACCGTCGTGTACTAGTCTGTTGTCCATTGCTGACTAGAAACGATTTATTGCTTAACATGTTGTAAATAAGTATAATTAAATGTAAAGGAAATTTATAGGTATGTAGTTTGAATAATAAGCCGGGAATCCAGATATTGTCAAAAGCTTTTTCGAAGTCTACTAGGCATGCGCCAGTATATAATGATCTATTCCAATTCCAATATATGTTTGAAACAAGTAAATGGATTGCGTGGATGGTTGAGTGTTTGTATTTAAAACCAAATTGCCTATTATTTGTTATTCCATTATTTTTACAACATTTCAATAAGTTATCATTAATGCATACTTCGAAAACTTTGCTTATGTTTGGCAGCATGCTAATTGCCCGAAGGTTTTTAGGATTGCTAATATCTCTATCTTTCTTGGGCAAAACCACGACTTTTGCAACTTTCCAAGCGTGAGGGAAGTAAGCTTTATTGAGCATATTATTAAAGAGAGTACAGTATTCCATTATCATCGGCTCTGGAAGATGCCTTAGAATAATGTTTGGTATATTGTCAATACCTGATGATATTTTTTTTTTCAAATTCCGTTGTGGAGTTGTCAACTTCATTTGCCCTCATATTTGAATCAAATGTTTTTATACTCGATTGACTAGATTCGTAAATTGCCTTCATTCGTAAAAAGTTGGCAAAAAAAAACTATTCACTTCAACCTGCAAACTATTTTCTTGATTAACTTCTTTGTGTGAGTGAACATGTTCCAGATAAGATCCAATAACATTTAAAATTTGTTTTTGGTCTTCTATTAAAAATGTATTGCCATTGCCATCCTTTTCTAATTCGTTACACTCTATTCCTGCATTTCTAAGTAGGAATTCGTCTTCTATTGCAATTTTAATTACCCTCAAGTTTGTGTGTTCGTTCGTTCTAAACATTTTTTTTACTTCTGCAAACATATCTGCTCCATTTTTATGATTAATTTTGGTTAATTTGTCTTGGAAGTGTTTGTTTGCAGCTATTATAAAATTATCGCCTATAAGTTTTTTTATTAGTTTTATTTTTTGTTTCAGTAAGTTTAGCTCGGTTGGTGTTAGGTAGTATTCCAACCGGTTGTATTTTTTCAAAATTGTAAGAAATTTACTTTTCTCATTTTGTAATTTTCTTATGATTGAATTAACAAATTTTTCAGTAGGATCGAAAACTTCAAATTTTGGAACTGAATTTTCGATTGCTCTGTTCAATATATCATTTAGTTTTTTTAAATAAAAGTCTATCTCTGAAATTGTGAGATTCCTATCATTTGGGGTACCATTACTATTTAACTCGTTCAAAATATATCTCTCAAATTTTTTCCAATTACTAATTATATTGTGAAACTGGTACTTCATTAAAAAAAGTAAGTGGGTGGTCTTTTTCCACTCTATGTACAAGAATTTGCACCGCGTTGTGGTCACTGTCGTACTCAATAGTTTTAAGTCAATTAACTGAATCGTTTTCTTTACCTATAGACATAGACAAACGGGAGTCCAAAAGACAAATATCTAGGTATGAATTGCAGCGCGGGAATGATGGTGAAGTGGAAGCATATAGATTGCATCTATATTGTATAGCATTGTCTTCAATCCATTCTCTTAAAATATTTCCCTTTGTATTGTTTAAAGAGTTGCCCCATTCCAAATGTTTGCAGTTCAGATCTCCTGCGATTACATAAAAATTATTGGGGTTTTGTAGGTCTAGTGATCGATAAAGTTTATCTATGTCCGATTTAAGGCTGTCGTGGTTGTTCCCTGCGGGAAAGTATGCAGATACTACAAAAAATAATTTTCTATTATCGATTAGAGGAATATAAATGACACAAGCCTCCAAACATTTCAGGGAGCTTAGGAAGTTATTTTCATATTGCTTATATTTTATACCCTGTTTTACTAAGATGGCGGTTCCCCCTCCCCTTATAGCTTTGAACCTATCTTTGCGTACCATAACATAATCTTTAAAATTTATTTTATGTTTTACATTGAGTTTAGTTTCGTTTAAAAGAACTATATCTGGCATATATTTATTAAGAAAGTTAACTAATTCATATCTCCTGTTCAGTCTTATTAATGAATTAACAGGCCGATTGTACCAGTGTCATAAGCTCATCTTTATTAAATTGGTTTATTGCTTTGATAGACACTTTAATGTCCCGCCACAAATTCTGAATAGGATTTAAGCCCGGCGACTGCATAGACCATCTTAAAACTATGACACTATTATTTTCAAACGAAGATTTTGCTCGCTTCGATGTGGGTTTGGAGTCGATATTATGTTGAAACACCCATCGAAGCGGCATTTCCAATTTAGCACAAGACATCATGATGTTTTTTTCGTATAATATGCAGCGTCCATTGTCTGTTCAATTTGGAATAAAGGTTCTGTCCCAATGTAAGAGTAACAACCCCGTACCATTATGTTTCCGCTACCACGTTTAACTGTTTGGATTGTGTTCTGGGGCCTGAATTCGGTGTTGGAAGGTCTTCGTACAGGAAGATCACTCTTATCATAATTACCCAATCTCACTTTAGTTTCAGCTGTCCTCAAAATATTTCGCAATTTGCGTACGGACTATTTCACATGCTCCTTGGCAAAATGCAACATTTTTTGAACGTTCCGTTTGGATAGAAATGAAACTTTTCGGACACTTTTTGCCTTTAAATTGTTTTTAGTTAGCATTTTTCTTAATGTAGAGGTGTCAACATCCCGATCGTATTGCCTTTTAAGGGCGGTGTTCTGTAATTTTCAGGGTTGTACCTTCTGTTTCCTGTATTGGGGTTATATTTTATTCTGGTCTCCAACATTTTCTTTGAGCATCAAATTATGTCAGTAATTTGTATGTAGCTTCTGAATTCTTTTATCGTCTCTTTTATTCTTTCTTGGCGGTCATGATATTACATCGGCCCATTTGGAACGTCAATAATGAAAATTTATTAATGCTACTAATAAACATTAATCATATTTAGAAGCTAAACTTTGTTTTCAAATTCAAATCCATTTTAACCATTTAAAAAAAAATGTATTTTTTTGTAATTGACTCTATTTTATAGCACACGTCATTACATAGCCTTTAAAATACTGACACTGACCTGGAGAACAGTAGTGTACAAAATTTATTAAAAATGTCGGTATTCAGCAGAGGACCGGTCAATCAGGTTCAGAATTTCTTGACATGAAACATCTTGGACCACTGATTTGCAGAGAATAAAAGTTTTGACGAGTGTGTGACTCTATTTCATCGCACACCACTGTATATATGTCAGTGATTTGTAAACTTTTTGTGGGTTCTCGTTCTCTCGATCTTGTCCTGTTGTCATAAATTTTCGTCCAGTCCTATTTCGATTTAGTAAATCTTATAGTACTGGATGGGAAATCATTTTTTTTATCGAGCGAATCCATCGCCGCCACTTTTACCCGCCCCCACCGACCGAGAGGGCCACGTCCCCATAACGTGAGGACAGTTTTCACATTATAGACATGTCTATAACGAGAGAGCAGTCGTATAATACTCAAAATTCAAGGAAACAATGAACTACAAGAATGATCCTAAGATCTCAATAAACAACTTTCTAGAACACACGAATTTCCTAGGAATGATTCTTAACACCGTTTAGGTAGCCCTTAGATAGCCGCAAAAGTGAAAAATTTCCCGAAAATTTTTTAATTTCATTTGTGTTTTCTTTACTTCAACATTGAGATACTATAAAGCCTTCTCCCGTAAGTGAAAAGGCATGTTGCAGGTTTCATTGTTATACTATTACTGATTTTATTAATCTTAGTCCTTAGGTGGTATGGGTTGACATTTAGAGTTAGGGTTGTAGCAAAGAGTAGTAGCATGGATATTTAGTAATAATGATTCAGTGTTGTAGACAGTAATTACTCTAAAGGCTCATTTACACTACTGACAGATTGTCAGTATTTGTCTTCAAAATGTGTCAGTAACGTGTAAATGTCAGAATTTACTGACACAAAATTTTCTGACACGTTCTTGTCAACATTTTTGACAAAAATACTGACGTCGTGTAAACAGTCATCAAAATTTTCTGACAGAATTCTGACGACTGTCAGTATTTTGACAACATGTTGTCAAAATATGTCAGTAAATGAACAGAGATAGGAGCCGAGGCCGGTACGCCGCCGCCTCCGATACTTTTTCCAATAAGCCACGCCGCCGCCGATAATACCTTACATGCAAATGATTTTCATATAAAAAGAAAAAAGGGTGGTTACGTCCGTTTGCATTGAAGGTGGCAATATTTTTCATACTCATTCATGAAAATTAACCAAGTTTGTACCAAATTTCACAACTGCTAAATCGGCTCAGCGCTTACTCCGCCGCCGTCGAAGAGGGGCCGTCAATTTTGCCTCGGCTCCTTTCTCTTTAAATGAATCAGCTGATTAGTGTTTTGTTATTTGCCTTTACAAAATCATAAATTACTTGCAAAAATGAGTTGGTAAGACTCCTTTCACACTCGGCAAGTTACTTGCGCAAGTCTCTTGCCCAAGTCTTGGTTTGTTGATGACAGAGGTAAGGTCGGGATATGGGAATACATTTTGAGTACAGACTTGCTTGTACTCGGAAAGTTGAAAAACTGACTTGCGCAAGTAACTTGCCGAGTGTGAAAGGGGTCTAAGTATTTGAAGAAAGTTTTTAGAATTAATAATGTATTATAAACGTACAAATTGTATTTTTAGCTTAACAAAAGACGAAGAGCGCTTAACTTTATTATTATTTTTATAAATAAAATAACTTGCTATCATGTGTGGATAAAGCAAATGAAAAACAGCTGAGAACAATTGTCAGAATTTGGTCAGTAAACACAAACAGAATATGTTAGTAGTGTAAACGGCTTTCAAAATATTCTGATGAAACTTCAAAAAATGCTGTCAGAAAATACTGACAAAGTACTGACAAGGTTTTCTGACAAAATATTTCGACATGTGTAACCACTAGTTCAAAATGTTATGTCAGAAAATTTTGACGAGTGTCAAAATCTGTCAGTAGTCTAAATGAGCCCTTAGTTGTGTATTGAACTGGTACCACTGTTCTAAGTATTCTTTACTTGTCTTATAAAAATCCGCTGCCGCAGTTTTCACATTCTGCTCATCAACAGCAACGTCAGTTTCTTGTAATTTTACCAGTTGATTGCTGACGGTATGAGGAAGGAACATCGAAATTCTAATTAAGTTCCAAGCTATCTCGGAGGCGATTAATTTCATTCGCAGACTCTATTGCGAACACTTTTTGTACCTTGATTTTCAACTCGACTTGATGAAAATTCGCGCCTGTGCGCGCAAAAATGTAACAACAATTCAGAGTTGGGATTTTCGAAAAACGTTTTTAAAATATTTGGGCATTTATCGCTGCTCAGGAAATAGGGTTTCAAAGGCAGGAACATTTTCAAAATTCTCTCAAGCGCGGGCAGTAAAGCAAGCCACCTTGTTTTACTGTAACCCAGCAGTTTCTGATACTCTGTGTCGGTGGAATAACAAAACTCTTTCCGAACTTCTACATTATGAACTAAATGGGCTCCACACCCACTCCCAATGAGCTCCCTTCCGACGGATATGTTCACTTTTGCGTAAACATTATTTTGTTTCTCAATATCACTGGCACCACTATGTCCAACATGTGGTGCCAGTTCACCATGATCACAAGTGAAATGGCATGAAAGTACTGAAATCAGCTGTGCTAATGCTTCCACTTGATAAATACACTTTGCCAAAACTGGTGGATTTTATTCGCATTGGTAGGCTAGAAGGGCGACTCAAATTTTGGTCGAAAGCGGGACGTATGGCCACGTTATATATACACAAATATAAATAGGTATAAATGTACATCACGAAATATTAGTATAACAATTACTTTATAATAAATAATAATTAAGAATAAAGCAAACATCAAGTTATAAATCAGACCAGATAGTAAGGAGAAATTAAATTTACATACGTAAAGGAATATATTGCACTAATGCAATCGGTTCAAATGACAAATTATCATAGACTTTGCAGTTGCCCAACTACTAGGGCAATCAATAAACTGATATAGCTCATTAAACACACTCTCCTAACTGGAAGAAAGGGCTCATAATTCGAACGCTGAAACGCGATGTGAATGAGTTTATAGTACTTCGCGGATCTCAATGGAACATTTATGAAAATCGTACATACAAGACATTCAGAATATACATATATATCATCATGGTACGTCTATTACTAAGAGTCGGCAATCTGATCAATACTAGTCTACTGCTATACAAAGGAAGATTATGATTCGGATTCCATTGAAGGCTTCTCAGACAAAAAATTAGAAACTGTTTCTGGACCGTTTCAATCATATTAATATACAAATTGTACTGAGGGTCCCAGACAATAGATCCATATTCGAGAATTGGGAGGACTAGTGAAGTAAAAGCATTTTTCGTAACGTACGGACCTGAAAATTCCTTTGCCCAACGTTTAATAAAGTTCAGAACGCCATAAGCCTTATTGACCATCATAATTATGTGGTAGTTGAAATTCAATTTTTTGTCCAAGAGAACACCAAGATCATCAAATGAATCCCACGATTCGAGAACATTGTCACCCACAATGTATTTTGCCGAAGTGAATGATGATCTAGAGAACGGCATATGCTTACATTTCGCAAAATTAAGCTCCATCAAATTGGCTTCGAACCACGTCTGGAAAGTAGACAAATCCCTTTGAAGTAAAGTATATTGGCAAGGATACTTGTAAGAAAAATAGATCTTCACGTTATCAGCAGCGTACATCAACAATTTAATGTTCATTATGGAGGCGGGTAAGTCGGGCGGGAATAACAAGAATAGAAGCGGGCACAAAAATAAAACACAAAAATAAAAACAAAATGGTGTCCCATAACATCCCATGAAGGGATTGACGAGAGCTTCTCATAATCAGTGAGATGTACGCTTTCTAGTTTTGAGACTCACTGATTGGGAACTACAGTTTTACACCGGTTCCGAAAGGTATTTTGAAAAGCTTTTTTTCAAGTACTCGATAGTGTCGCCATCACTAAGCGAGACGTCGAAGGAAATGTGAGGTGGTCTGAGCAGGGATCGAACTCATGATCTCATGTACAAGAGCCGTTCACACTAATAACCATTGCACCACTGACGGACACAAAAATAGATCTTGAGTGGTGCAATGGTTAGTGTGCGCGGCTCTTGCACATGAGATCCTGGGTTTGAACCCTGCTCTGACCACCTTCAAATTTCTTTCGGCGGCGGTCACCTCGCATAGTGACGGCGACACTATCGAGTATATAGCCATGAAGAAGCTTCTCAAAATACCGTTCGGAATCGGTTTAAAACAGTAGGTCCCAATCAGTGAGTGAAAACTGGAAAGCGCACAGCTCAGTGATTGTGAGAAGTTCTCCCCGGTCCCTTCATGGGATGTAATGGGAAACCATTTATTTATTTAATCCAATTCAGCATGTTGAAATTAAACCCCATAGACCCGAGTTTATATAATAACAAATTTATCAAAAGCCTTACTAAATTCGGTAAAAACCACAACAGTTTGATCTCCACTAATAAAGCCGTCAATAATAGAAGAGGAAACATGCGGCAAATTAGTTACCCTTGCGAAAGCTATGTTGACATGGATCTAAAATAGATTAAGCATGATGAGAAATTAAATCTGTGACTAACTTCTCAAAAACTTTAGGAATGACTCAATTTTGCAATTCCCCTAAAATTTGCAACATTTACTAATTACCAGATTTGTGGAGAGGGATTATATAAGAGCTCTTCCACTGTGCAGGAAAATGACCGAACTTCAACGAAGCGTTAAATGAAAGAGTCAAAGGTAAGCTGAGAGAATTTGAGCAGTATTTCAGCATAGAGTCTGGGGGATACCATCAGGGCCAGCTTTATTTGAGGGTTTCAATCTGATCAAGTTACCTAGCAACCACGAATAATTTACGACAGGGGCATGAAATGGTATGGTAGAGCAGACAGTGTACGGGTAGGGTTTGGAAACATCATAGGCTCGGGTGAAATAAATAGATGCGAAAAAATCGGCGAAACAATTAGCAACAGATTTCTCATCTGAATAATCAATTCCATTCATTTTAATCCTGCAAGGTGTGAAAGACGAATTACGCTTCAAGTTAAGAAATCTACATACATATATAATGATTTGGGAGCCCGTTTAAAATTAGCCTTCAACTGTATAATCAATTTATAACTCTCACGAGATTTAGGGAATTTACTCCTAGCAACAATATACCTAGCATTGTCTGCTAGCAGTCTTTTTTATACTTTTTCGAACATCTATTCCTTACATTCTTGATACTGTTTAGAGCTGTTTAGAGAAAACGAACGGTAGAAAAACAAAGCAAACAAGAGAAGATATTTTGCAACACTATTTGTATGTTGTTTGCTTTATAATATTTAAATTTAGTGCATTGAAAAACAAAATATCGCTTTTGTTGGCTTTTTATTTACTAAAATGTACTGTTCTTTATAAAGGACAGTGCCAAAATAGACTACATTTTACTTTCACTTTTTATGCAAAACAAATATATGCGCAAACTGTTAACTCTGAACCAAATATTGGAAGAGGTAGAAAATTTGAGCAGCGAAGATCAACTGCACGAAATTTACATATTGCCACCAGAAAATTGCAATAACGACGGTACATATGAAGATAGTGGTGATGAAAATAAGGCTGATGTCAGAGTGAAGGCTAGAAGTGAAGGGATGATAGAAGCAATAATAGTTGTTGTGAGCTCGTCCTACAGGATGTTAGAGTGGCAGCTATTTTGTGTGCGAGCGAGCATAATAAAAAAGCTATACACACAGCGTAAAATACACACATTTACACTCAAAACCGATAGAAAACGACATGACAACAGGAAAACGAAAGATGCAAATAAAATAAAAAGGAAGCCAAATTATGTAGAGCGAGTAGTGTTTCTATTTTTTAGTCTTTTGCTAGTGTTCATGTGTTCGAGATGATTCGGGCGAAGAGTTTTTCATATCACCAAATATTTTTGGCTTAAGTTAAGTTTATGGGCCACTCTCGTAGTATCGCGTCCAAATTATCATCACTCCATAGACCTTATTATCCAGAGTAAAATCATATTTTTTTTCTGGGGAAACCCATACTTCCCGAATTACGGGCCTCCAAAGTTTGACCATATATTCCACATATATTGACGGACTGCGAAAATATGGTTATCATTGGAAAGCTTATGAAAATACCTTCAAAACTCCATAAAAAATTTTCGGATTTATTAACCCATTGCGAGCCTATATCTAATATTCGACTTTTATAACCCCATTTTTTGAGGAAAACCCCTATTATCTCAGAATAGTACACAACATACATATCGTCACCTAAAATGCCCAAAGACGAAACCCTCAGTTTCAAAATTTTACAGGAGAAGCAAAAAACCTTATAAAATCCAAAGTATTTCAGTTTTAAACGCGTTCATTCCACAGCTTACCTTAGGAACTTGGAAGTCTACTATTTTGCACTTACATATTTTAGCGCGGAGTATTATATTCAATCAAAAAAATCAGTTTTTATTTTTTGAGGGTTACGTCTTTGGGCATTTCAGGTGACGATATTTTCACCCGTTATTGTATAGTTTAGACATTAAGCTAAAAAATAAGATATAATTTGTTCCTTTAACCCATTAATGACCGAAGATATCAAGGGTCAAAGTTCACGAAAACAAAAAAATAAAAAATTATTTTAAAAAAAATAGCGCAATTTTTTTAAAATAATTTTTTCCCGATAAAAAATAAAAAACCATTTTTTTTTAAATAATTTTTTCCCGACAAAATATAAAAAAATATTTTAAAAAAATCCTTTTTTTTCGTGGCACGTCTGTAAGTCCATATAAGTCTACTTTTGTACGCACCATCCAGAAAAATACAATTTTTTTTTTAAAAAATCGAGCGATTTTTCTGATTTTGCCACACATCGACTTAAGGTAAAGAAAGAATTTTATCCCCCCTCCCTGAGCCAAGTAAGTGGAATATAAATTTAACGATTTTCAAAAAGGTCTACCACACGGTACGAGCAACATATGTAGGTCCCTCTGCGAGGGCCAGTTTTCCATTTTCTCACATTCTTTACTTTTTCTTTAATTTTATTTTTTTTAAACTTTTTTTGTCTGCCGAAATTTGGGGGCCTATAACTTCGAAAATAGGGGTTTCCCACAATTTTTTATTTTAAATTTTTTGCTTAAAACACAGTGTTTTACACAAAAAAAAATTATTTGGACAGTGGCCCTTAAAGTTGACCTGTTCCTTTCAGATTTTGTACACCCGAATTGAGGAAATATCCTGACTATATTTTGATGAAAATCGGTTGTGGTAGGTAGCTTTTATTGATTTGGTCCCAAAGCACTGGACGTGTAAAGTTTCCATATCAAAATGTATTTTTGAAAAAATTATGTTACTACAATATTAATACAGCACGTACCAAACACAAAAATCACAATAAATAACTGTGAAAAAACCGTATGCAAACTATGCTTAGGGCGGCGGGGTCACACACGGCAATTTTACTTACGCAAGAGAATGGGAACTCAAGGCTTGCGCAAGAAAATCGCCGTGTGTGATCCCGGAGATACACAACACCGACAGAAAACGATATAATCAGGAAATAAAAACAAAAACAAACCCAAAGCAAAAGCAAGTTCTACCGATAAACCATTTCACAACTCGCTTTGAACGAACGACAAGCTTCTATATTTGTTCTCACTCTGAAATCGTTCGGGCAAGTCCCATAAGAATACACAAATTGGTTTGTTGCTAATTGACGCTCCAAAACTTTTATTGCTTCTAGCCTTCACTCTGACATCAGCCTAATGTGGTTTTGTCATAGAGTAATACTTAAGAGTTTTCATTACTCTCTTCGATGCCTCTACATGACGACGAGGTAGTAGGTCATTTCATAGAGTTTTATTTGCTGCTGTATTTTACCAATTTTAAACTTTCGTTGGACAGAAATCAAAGGGAATGCGTATTTTCGTTCAATGCAAACCATGGTAAAATAAGTAAGGTAAACGCACTAGGAATTGTTACAACAAACACAGGCATTTTGTTTTTGTTGGGTGTCCATAATCTGTCAAGTTTTCTTCATGTGTGTATCTACTGTAAAAGTAAACAAAAAAGTACACAAACAAAATGCATGTGAATTTGACATAAGAGTAACACCTAAGCAAGAAATATGTTGAAATCAGCTGTTCTAACGAGTTTACCTTACTCATTTTACCAGGATGCAAACAATATAAAACATAATTTAGCTGTCATTAGTATCAATAAAGACTATTTAAAATTAGTTCCTGCCTTCTTTGCTCTCTCATTCTCCATCATCGGCCTAGTACTTTTTCGATCAGCTGTGGCATAGAATCCCCCTAGTTTTGTACAACTTGTCAGCTGCACAATTGCGGTCCGAAGCTGCTGTGAATAGTGTATGCGATGAAGACTGTGGCAGCGAATATGACATACTTATGCTTAGAGGACTTAAGCCTTGTTTCCACTACAGAATTATTCGTAATTCCGAATTACGTAATTCACCATACAAATTTTGAGAGCGCATTACCTTGTTTGTAGGTAATTCAGTTCGAATTACCTTATGAATTATTGGCAAACATTGGCAAATATAATTGCCGCAATTCTTTACGATTCTCTTTTGAACTTGCCATTTGCCTTCACACACGGCAATTCTGTTTGAGCAATTCACTTTAAAAACTACACTTTAAAAATTGCGTATGAAAATGACAAAACGAATTGCCAGTACGGGCAAGTTTTTCCCCGTTCCAAGCTTCTTACCTCTCTGTCCTATGAACTCAAGAATTGCGGCAATTATAATTGCCAATGTAAATACAGACTTACGAACAAATCATTGCCTTCTCTAATTTTTTATCGTATAAGCTGTCAAAAATGAACAACAGCAAAGAAAAATAAACTTAAATCATTTAACAATAACAAATCATAAACAATGATGCAAAAAAGTAAATTGTTAAAAAAAAACGTGATGTCCAGAAGACTATTGACACTGCGTTGTTAATGGTGGAGACGAAATTACATATAGAATGGTTGTTGGATATCTAAAAATATTTTTTAAATATTTACTCACATTTTGTTGTTTCCATTCTCAAAATTATTGAAGTAAAACAAATAAAAAAAGTAAACAACTGTCAGATCGAATTATGTATGTAACGGGTTTTTCAACAGAGACGCTACAACAGTAAATCGATAGGGACAGCAAACGACGCCATATTTTTTCCCGCTCTTTTGACATTTCTCTTCTGTAAGGTTTGCCATTTCATCATGGAAAGATATACAGCCAACAACGAGTCGAAATTATTAAAATTTACTCCCGAAATTTGGAGTCAGTGGCCTCAACTTTAAGAGCGCTACGTCCAATTTATGATCGTCATAATCGTCCTACCAGATCAACAATTGAGCGTCTAGTGGACAAATTTGAATCCACAGGCACAGTACAAAATGTTCCCGTGCCAGTGAGACAAAGAAGTGCCCGTAGTGTCGAGAATATTGCTGCCGCTGAGGCTTCAGTTCAAGAAAGCACAAATGTCGACGTCGTTGTGGCGAATTTTGCGAAAAGATCTTGGCCTACATCCTTACAAGATCAAATTGACGCAAGAACTGAAGCCGCTTGACCACAATAAGCGTCGTATGTTCGTGAATTGGGCTGAGCAACAACTTGAAAATGATTCGGATTTTCATCGGAAAATCATCTTCAGCGATGAGGCTCATTTCTGGCTGAATGGCTTCGTCAATAAGCAAAATATGCGTTATTGGTCAGACAGCAATCCACACGTAATCCATGAGTCATCATTGCATCCCGAAAAAATTACGGTTTGGTGCGGTTTAGGGGCCGGCGTCGTCATTGGGCCGTACTTCTTCCGTGGTGATCAAGATCGGCACATTACTGTGAATGCGAATCGCTACCGTTCAATGATAACCGAATATTTTTAACCCCAATTGGATAATATGGACTTGGAGGACATGTGGTTCCAACAGGACGGCGCCACAAGCCACACAGCGAATGCCACAATCAATTTATTGGAAACCAAGTTTGGTGAACGTGTTATCTCACGAAATGGCCCAGTCGATTGGCCGCCTCGGACGTGCGATTTGACGCCGTTATATTATTTCCTGTGGGGCTACGTCAAGCCTATGGTCTATGCCAACAAGCCAGCGACGATTGATGAACTTCGTACGAATATCGAACGTGAAATTGCAGCAATATCGGCCGATTTATGCTTGAAACCCGTCGAAATTGGGTTCAGCGTCTGGACTTCTGCAAGCGTGCCCGTGGTGGCCATGCAAAAGAAATCGAGTTCCATACATAATGGCATCGAACGTACTTTCACAGGAATAAAGAATTTCATTGGTATCTAAAACCGGTTTTGTTTTATTTAAAAAAAACTTTTGTAGCGCTCTTATTGAAAAACCCTATATGTGCTGTGGAAACAGAGTAATTCGGAATCGTAATTCAAAGAGCGAATTAAGTAATTGGCGCTGTAGTGGGAACATGACATTAGCTAAACGAGTAAAAAGAATCAACAGCATTGTCGAGGCATCTTAACCAAATAAGTATTCTTTGGAAAAGGGAGATATTGAACCATCTTTACCTATTAGGAAGGAAGTCTCCGGTTGTAAAATTGAGCTCTCTCCAATGGAAGCTTTTTTGTGCTTCTTCGACGATGAAATCGTAGACCTATTCATGAAATATACAAATAAATACGCACCAGATCATAACCGTGAAGGTAATGTACATGGTGATGGGATGCGTTGTTTCTTCGGAATTTTTCTATTGAGTGGCTACGTTATTGTGTATTGGGAAGTTCACCAGATGTTCACCATAAACTCCGTTTCATGCGCCAAGAGAAGAAGCCTTTTCGGTTATACGTAGTTACGACGTAGTTGGAAGAAACTGTATTTGCCGCTTATAAGCCACTGTCTAGACATGTCGGTGCAAAATGGTTGGCACATTACCGTAATACTACCGGAAAACTGGATGGTCTTGTCCTTCGGCGACAAATCGCAACAGGTCGTTTAGAAACTTTCAAAACGCCATCATCAGCAGCTGCACTAAGGCATGGCACAACTTTTCATTCGCACACCAAATTAATGTTTGTCTGTATGTCCTTTATTGAATCGTAAACTATGCATTTGATCATGTGATGATATTTAGCAAAGTTGTTGTGCATGAGCTCACGAACGAAGGTTTCTGAGTTGGTGCGACCAAATTTCGGCAGATGGCGCCACTGTCATGCCATACACTGTCATATGTTTTGTCCATAGACGGAATAAATAAATAAATGAAATGAATAAAAATAAAATTTGAAGGTAAAACAACGTTTGCCGGGTCAGCTAGTTATATATAAAGAACGCGAAACTCGTCACGAAACGGTTGTGATTTCGTTGTTGAAGAAGCAAATATAATTTACAAGAAAACTATCACATGGTCCGACACATGCTTCAAAGTTGTGTTTTCCGATGAAAAAAATTTATCTCCATGGACCTGTTCTTCTATTTCCATGTTTTAAGAAAAGAAGAACTGTATCTACAAAGAAGACATAATTGTTATGATTTCGGGTGCAATATCTTATTATGTTACCATCGATTAGTATTTGAAGTCATATACTTATAAAAGGATATTGGAAGAAACTTTTCAGAATTAATTTGGACCCATTGAATGCTATAAAGGAAGCCTGGAGTTCGATAGCCTTACATTATTTGGAGTCATTATACCGATCTATTCCAAACCTTATTTATAAAGTTATTTCTAGGAAAGGAGGAAGGAAGCAAACGCCCATTATTTAATTTCCTATTTCTAATTATGTTTTTTTTTTTTTGTAATGATTCCTGATACATATAAAATGGTTAGTTTATGCAACATTTATACAAATTAAATATTTTGAAATTAAAAATGATTTATTTTTTTTGATAGTTTACTTGTGTATATAAACTAGATATTGATGATTATTATTGAAAATTTGTATATAAGTGATATACTCACCTATAGTTTGAAACGTTCGATTCCTTATTCATGTGATTTGCAGAGTAGCACCCGTAATTTAATTTGCTGGAAAGTCACGATTTTCAACTTTGACAATGCGATGTTTTAACTTTGTTTTTTTTTTTTGACAAAATGCTTCAAATAATTGGTTTCTCGGTGATATTTAAAAAGAAAGCTGTAGTACATTTAATAGAACAATTTTTAGCAAAAGAAGCTAGATCGACAGAAATCTTAGTAAAAAGTGAAGCGAAGGTACCAATATAGGCCTAAACATCGCCGCGTTAAAGAAAACACTGCGGATAAAGAAAGGGACACTCTACATAAACTACCCCAACTTAACTTGAAAGCAAACTATTTTAAACTTATTTTTAGACTCCCGATTCAATAGATTCTCTCTGTTTACTGTATTCATTGCTAGAAACAAATTTAGACAGATCCCCGATCAATACTACAAATGTGTTTGGCAATTTTTTATTCGACATAATTTAATGGGGTCTCTAAGTTGTTCAACACCCTAAAGCATTGCGAAAAAACATTAAGTGTACAATTAATTTTATTTGTTATAAATCCGAGCAAATCCTCCTTATATATGTACAGTTGCGATCAAAAAAATAACAGTGTCAACACATAAAAAAAGTTGATAAGGAAAAATTTTAGTTTTTCGTCGGGAACCTTAAAAGTGTTTGCGTTGATTTTACGATGATAGTGTGTCATTCTTAATTTGACTTCAAATAAAAACCAAAGTTTTTGTAACTTTGAGATTAAGCCTTTAGAACCACCTATTTCAGAAATTACGTCAGTCATAATAATAGCAGTTCTAACGAAAACTTAAAGTATATTTTTTTAATTCAATAGAAACAAAGTAATTTTAAATAAGATGTTAAATGCTGATATTTCTTTGAATTTAATACTTTGTTGTACAGCCTTTGCTGCTTCTTACTGCTTCACAACGGCGTTTCATGGAGTCAATTAGTGTTTTGCGCCTATCACCTAAGCCCGTGTTTGTTTTTCGGTTTTGCTACTGAGACCTCCACATTACAAATATTCAAATGGATTGGGATCCGGTGACTGCGCGGGCCATACAATAACATCGATATTATTGTCGCGAGTCGGCTATGTATTATGAATCATTGTCCTGCTGAGAGACCCATTTAGGAAGCATAACATTTTGTAGTATTCCTATTTATTGGACAGCGTCCATAGCAGTTCTCAACCAATGTTTTGATTCAACTCTATAATATGAAAAACAAGCCCAAACCTTTACACTTGATCTTCCATGTTTGAGAGTTTCGTTGGACATCTTACACAAATTGTCGAGACCCTGCAATCAATTTTTGATGCATCTGACCATAAAATGTTTCTCCACTTTTCAGTTAACCACTGCAGCCGTGTGTTTGCATATTGTAATCTTTTAGTATCGTGTATTTTGTTTTAAAGTGACAATTTTCTCGAACTTGTAGCGCACAAATAATGATCACTTAATATGTTGCGACTGATTGCAAGACATAGAAATGGACAAACGTTATCTTAAATTTCGGTGGCTGGCGTTAGTGGGTTGTTGGTGCTAAACCATTTTATTCGACTTCTAATCATTTTCGAAGAACATAGGAATATATTCTGAATTTCCCTATATGATTTTCCCTTAGATATCAAACTTCTTATAAGAGCACGTTTTCCTTCATCCACATATTTTCCTCGACTCATTTAAACAAATAAAGAACACAAAATTATTCCAAAAGTAGTGCATATTTTATAAAATCGTACGTATAACTTCAAATCAACCCGGGAATTGTAGATAACATCACTTTTTTCTGCATATTTTTTGCAAACTGTTATTATTTTGACCGCTCCAAAATGTCGAGTAATCCAAAAAATTTGACATTACTTATTAATTACAACATCACCAAATAAACACTTATTTCTGATGTTTACTCACATAACACAGCTCTCAATAAAGTACAGGCAATACAAAAATTATTACACACAAAATTGAAATAAAAAACTTTTTAACAGTTGTGCGCTGCTATTATTTTGACCGCAACTGTATATTGCTTATAACTTCCGAATTTCATTTTATTTTATTGATCTTTAAAAGAGTTTTTCAATCATAATTCCTGCTAGTGCGAATACATCTAAAACAATACTTAACCAAAACATCAATATTTCCAACTTCTTGTCTATGTTTATATGTTTGTGTGGAATGTACAAATTCGAGAACAGTTTCACAATGTGATAAATTGGAAAAAATTTTAACTGGTTGGTATATTAGATTCTATTAACAGCCATTTGATGATTTATAATTTTAATGCGCTCTAGAATAGATTGAACTGCAGCGTGTATCTAAATTAAGGTTCATATGCATTGCAACTCATTAGGATAAATGAACTAACAACATTAAGAGTTTGCTTTGCTTTGATTTGTTGTTTCTTTGTTACACATTTGTAATGTCAAATTTTGCAGCTTCCGTTTAGCTTTCAATGCGCAACGTTCTCTCATACTTAATGTTAATTGTATTGTATTTTTTGATTTTCCTTGAAGTGTTTCTATGCGATTTCGCATTCTTCAAAAAATTTCTTTCGTATTGTTTTATTTGCAGGATGATGACGATGGTCATCTGGTTGTACTTACAATTATCGAAGAGCTTATGAATAAGACCCAAGATGAATTTTTAGATCACTTTGCGCGTTTAGGAGTATTTTCTAAAGTTCAAGCTCTAATCGACACGGAAAATGAAAACGAAACCATCAAACCTACTAATGTCACGATTACAGCAACTGATGAACTGCAACCACAATCAACATCGTCGACCTCAGCAGCTGGAGCGTTATCTGGGTCATCTGGACAGCAAACACAGAATGGTAAATACAGAGGGAATGTGTATTAATTACTCACATACTTATGTTTATTGGAATTTTGTTTCTTTGGCTTAGAAGATGTCATGGAGGATGCAAAAGAAATTTTACAGTGTAAGGCCTATCATTGGCACGAGTGGAGTATTTGTCGAGGCCGTGATTGTCTATACGTATGGTCCGATTCGGCGGCCTTAGAATTATCCAATGGCTCCAACGGTTGGTTCCGTTTTATACTTGATGGCAAATTGGCTACCATGTATTCCAGCGGTAGTCCAGAAAATGGCAACGATAGCTCAGGTATGTAATATGTAACAAGTTTTGGCTGACAGACGTGGACAAATAACTAAGAAGATAATGTGAATTCAGCATCGATAGTGTACATAATATAATCACTCATATGGTGATATCTTTTCGCAATGGTTAAAATTGCTTTACACAGATTTCCAGACAATATTTTTCATAACTTTATTTTAGACAAAGCTAAATTTTTGTAAAAATCGTTACATGTTGAAGAATTTTTTGATGAGTCAACATCTATAGGCGCGGGCAGGGACTTAACTCACACAGTGAATACATCCAAACACATTTTGTCCGACTGCGATCACAGATTGTTTGGCGTTAAACTCACCTGAAACGGCTGGACCGATTTGTATGAAATTTTGTCTGCATATCGGGTAGGTCTCAGAATCGGCCAACATCTATATTTTTTTCATACCCCAAAATGATAGAACACAGGGGGGGGGGGGTTAATGCAAAATAATTTTTGTACATATTTATTTTTGGTAAAGTGGTTGTTCTGAAATATGGCTATTTTAAAGCGTCTCTGGTTCTTTTTTCTTGGTCTAAGTATAGGCTCCAGCAGATTTGTGTTATAAAATTCTGTTTTTGTATAAGTTTTTAATATTCATTCATTCGATTCAGTTAATCGAATAATCAAAAATTCTGATTAATCGAAACGATGATTAATCAATTAATTTGAATATTGATTAATCATATTTGAATAATTTTAATCATCATTGAAATAATTTTTGGAAAACATACAAATACATGCTATACAAACAAACATAAGGAAACATTTGAACATTCCCAATAAACATTTGTGTTGGAAATCAAGTTGAATTCAACTTGAATTCCAGCCATATTTTCCAATTTCAAGTGTTGAATTATAGTTCAATAATACTGTAAAACAATAGCAATCTCCACTGAAATTATCCATTGAATTCAATTCGAATATTAAAGTGTAATTACAGTTGAATTCAAGGCTCGAATTACAGTTGAATTCAAGTCAAAATAAGAAGTCAGTGCACTGGAATTCAAGGAAGGAATTACATTTTAATTCCAGTTTTAAATCAGTGTTAATATACTCTAATTCAAGCCGTGTATTTTATTTTCAACCCCCTATGTAGAACGAGCACAGTTGCTTGGAATTGTCCACAATTAGAAATACATGTATTTAAATGGAATATAAATTGTTATGACGCTATAAATTAGGAAGAGCGAATGGATAATTTTTGTAAATAAAAATTGATTTAAGATATTAAATTTTACGAGTTATGAAACTCTGCATTTGATGGAGCTGCAAATTTGGCCTTTGATTATCTGCAATGATAGAATTAGTATTAACATAATCAGGTCCTCGATATCTAGATATCTACTTACCTACTTTATGGCTCGTCTAGATTGGATTCTGGGCCGTTAATGGGTTATAGCAGTCCATGTTTAAGTGGTATATAAAGACGAGTTTCGTTTGTAGCTCTTCCACTTGTTCGTCCTATAAATAAGCGCTGCAAAATGTTGTTTATTTGTTATTTGAAATCAAAATCAATACTTACCATATTCCTTGAATTCACCGTTTTTGATTTAGTCTATTTTCCGATAAATTACTGACAAATATTATGGATGGCAATTTCAAGTAAAATATTTTCAAAAAACTTCAAACTGGTTTGAAAACGAAGATTAAAATCAAGTTTCAATTCAAGCAATACTCAAACACTTGAATTTTTTGGGTTATAAGTAAAGAAGGTTGTTGAAAAACTCAAAATGAAAAAACGAAAACATAGAAACATGAATTGCTCAATTATACAAATTTGTGAATGAAAAAAAACTCCAATGTGAGTTTAGGTACAACAATTATCACTGAAAAGTTTTCACAGAACCAGAATCCACCCTCAGATTGAAAGTAGAAAGTAAATTTACATAAGTAAAGGAATATATAGCACTAACGCATATACTTATCGATTCAAATGACAAATTGTCCTAGTCTTTGAAGTTTCCCAACTACCTTTACTTTACTTTTATTGACTAATTTACAACCTCATGAGGTCAGACGTATTACACATATTAATTACACAAACAAATTAAACCAATTTCAACATATTCTTCCAACTGGCACTATCCTTCGCCTTTTCTCGCCAGTTGGTAACACAAAGGATACGGAGGGATTCTTCTGCCTGGTCTTCCTCTTTTCCTGCTTCCATCGGGTACGTTATCGAAAACCTCTCGCGCTGGCTCATCTTCATCCATTCTGATAACATGGTCTAGCCAACGCAATTGGCCTAATTTGATTCGCCTAGATATGTCCACGTCAGAATACAGATTATATAGCTCTGGGTTTCAGCGACGTCGGTACTCGCCGTTTTCTCTAGCGTGACCATATATTTTACAGAGAATTTTTCTCGAATACTTCCAGATGTTTTTCATCCGCTTGCGATATGACCCTAGTTTCGGAGCCATATGTCAAGACAGGTAAAATGAGAGTCTGATATAGCTGGACTTTTCTCCGTCGAGAGAGGGCTTTGTTCTTAAACTGCTTGTTGAGCCCAAAATAGCATATATTTGCAAGTACAATTCTCCTATTTATTCCCAGGCTGACGTTGTTGTCCTTGTTCACGGCGGATCCAAGGTAGACAAATTCATCTACCACTTCAAAATTAAATCGGTTGACAACGTTCACGTGCGGACCAAGTCGAGAGGTTTCTCTAGTCGTTGACACCATCAATTTTGTCTTGCCCTCAAGACCCACCTTCGCTGATTCCTTTTCGATTCTTGAAAATACTGCAGTAACCTCACAAATTTCGCCCAATGATGTCTATGTCGTCAGCATACGCCAGCAACATATGGCTTTTCGTGTTAATGGTCTTGTTCGTATTTACTGCAGCCTTTCTCATTATTATCTCCATTAAGATGTTGAAGAGATTGCACGAAAGTGTGTCGCCTTGTCTAAATCCTCGCTTGGTACAGAATGGTTCAGTGAGGTCTTTCCCCACTTTCACTGCTGATTTGGTGTTGGTCAGCGTCATTCTACAGAGGCGGATCAGTTTTGCCGGAATACCAAGTTCAGACATAGCTTCGTACAGTTTCCCCGTATGGGTCTATCGAAAGCAGCTTTGTAATCGGCAAAAATGTGGTATGTATCGACTTGCTTTTCGTGGGTCTTTTCCAGGATTTGGCGTAGCGTGAATATTTGGTCAGTCCTGGACTTGCGTGGTATAAAACCACACTGATAAGGTCCAATCAGGATTTTAATAATTCATATAATACGCTCGACAAGACCTTATACGAGATGGATAAAAGACTGATACCGCGATAGTTGGAACAGACACACGGATCACCCTTTTTGAATACAGGACATAATACACTGAGACTCCAATCTTCGGGCATAGATTCCCCCCAGCCATTTACCGCATATAAGTCGATGCATGTGGGCTAGCAGTCCTTCGCCACCTGCCTTAAAAAGTTCAGCGGGTAGCCCATCCGCACCAGCGGCTTTATTATTCTTAAGCCGGGAGATCGCCTTTCTAATCTCGCCTTGGTTAGGGTGGGTACAATCTGCACTATATTCCACTATCATTACCTCCTGATCTTCAGTGGAAGAATCTGAGTGGAGTAGTGCTGAAAAGTGATCTCTCCACATTTTAAGCACACACTGCTTTTCAGTCACCAGATTCCCATTCTCGTCCTTGCAGGAGGGTAGCCCATTATTAATCCCGTTATTCAATCTTCTTTGTTCACATTTTTAAGTTATGGCCGGTAGGTTTTTCACAATTATTTCGTTGATTATCTGCCAGGTAACTCGCAAGTTGTTTTTGTTTATAATAAATTGTTTCATGTTGTATGCCTTCATTGCGAATATTACTTTTTATTCAGACTGTTCCCAAACTTGCTGTATTTTGTTTTGTTTGTTTCAATATTTTTATTTCGTAACCATTTTTTGTACAACATATCTATTGTCAATAGAAACACTCGGAACGAAGGCACCGATATTTTAAAAGATTCGAACAAAACTGGAAAAAGTGTTTATTTAAATGAAATATTTTTCACAGAATGACAATACTTTTCAACTATTCCAAAACATTGAAACAAAAAAACTAACTCAATTGAAACACATTTCTTTCTCCACCCCTTCTGAATCGGTTAACCGAAGCTCAGAACGTAGCTTCACAAAACGACTTGAATCCGTTGATTTTGTAAAAATGTCCACCAACAGTTTCTCGGTACTAATAGGTTCTACATAGACTACTCCTCAGGTAATACTGTCTCTAATGAAGTGGTGTTTAATATCGATGTGCTTTACAGGTTTGCAGTCTAAATTATTTGACATGCATATACAGTCCATATTGTCTTCAAAAAATTCTACTTGATAATTGTTATCAACCTCTCCAAGATCTTCCATTATGCCTCTTTACCAAATAGTTGTTGCCAGGCTTAATGCCACATATTCAGCTCCCGATGATGAAGTCGTCACTGTTTGTTGTTTTTTACTATACCAGGGCACTGTGCATCCATAAACTTTAAATATGTATCCACTTACTGACTTCCTGTCTGCTAAATCTGAAGCCCAATCAGTGTCAGCGTACCAAGTTATTGGCTCAACTACATTTTTTTTAAATTTGAGTTTGGTTGATGATGTACCCTTTAAGAATCTAACTACATATTAGCTTCAGATGTTGCCAGTGTACTTCTGTCAGATTTTGTTGAAATCTGCCCAGATGCCCAACCTAATAACAAACGGCGTACATCGAGCTTCATAAAAGTACTCGATAGGTTTGATTGGTATTATGCCTAACTTCATTCCCAGAAATTGTTTCAACGAACCACAATCAGACATTTCGAACGTACTTGTAAGAATTGTTTTCAACTTCTGTATACCTGAATCTTTGTTTCCAGTAATAAGTAAGTCGTCAACATATAAAATTAAGTACAGCACATCGTTTTTGTTCCCATCGACTTTGACGTAGAAGCAATAATCATGTTTACTTTGTCGGATTTCCATCAGCATCTTCTTTCACTCGAAACACCCATTTGGATTTCAATTGTTTAACATTGTGAGGCTATTTAACCAAATCCCAAACATTATTCAACTTCATTGACTTCAATTCGTCATCCGTAGCATTCTGCCATAGGGCACTATCCTCTCGATTAAAAATGTCTGCAAACGCGTCAGGTGCATTGTTCTGAACTACCTCAGCCTTGAAACCAGTTATATAATCGTAAAGCTTGCTCGGTAAACGGCTTATTCTTGTGCTTCTTTTTGATTAATTTGCAGGCTGGTGTACTTGATTCGAATTGTCTCCATCAGATTCGTAACTTGCTATATCATCAGTATAAGATCCGTTATTTTCAGATGCAGCAACATAATCGGCCTTATTCCCCTTGTCGTCGTCGACGTCGTCATCAGATTTTTGTCAAGTTTAGAACGTTATAAATGTATTGTCACATCGACAACAACAAAGTTTTTGATGTCTATGATCCAAAAATAAATAACCCTCTTAAAATATTACGCAACATTTTTTTTTTCCAAATGCCTTCAAGTTGCCAATAAAAATGGTGTCGATATTGTATTGACGTCGACGACGACAACGGGAATAAGGGCGATTCTTCCTCATTTTCAGAGTCAGAAAAAATCTCGTTTTGATTATCCGGCTCAGCAACACTTTCACAATCTTCTCCCTCTTGCGTTGAATAATATTCACTGGAGAACTTGATGTTTCCGTCACATCTTTGAAGGGATAGCCCGACTCATCAAATTTCCAGAATTACTTTTCTAGATTCCACATCCCATAATCGACATTTCTTTCCTCTAGCATCCAACTTTTTCCTCTTTAACATCAGGCAACCAAGAGTAAGCTTTGAATCCAAAAATTTAAATATTATCCAGATTGATTTTTGACGGCACAACATTTCTGCAGAAGTTACGTCATCATCTATAGGTCTAGTTGGACATCGGTTTACAATATACACGGCACATAGGGCTGCTTCGTTCCATAAAAATTTAGGAACACCAGATTCAATTAGCATCGACCTTATATTTCCTGATACAGTTTTGAAACACCATTTTGTTGTGGTTTGTACGCTATTGTGTTTTCTACTTCAAAACCCTGACGCTTGTATCACTCTTGTTGTTGATTCGATAGACATTCTCCTCGAGCAGGCGTTAGGCCCGAAATTTTCGATTCAGGAAACATCGCTGTCACTATGGCCTCGTATACACTCCGGTTCACTTATTTAAAGGCACTAAAAATTCCATATTCAGCAGCCTGTATCTTTTGCAATTTGTAACCGATTGCAGAATTTTAAAATGGAAATGGAAGCTAGACATCCTGAGATATAAAAAAATCATGACAATAGTGGTTTCTTAACTAAAGAACTTTTTTTGAGCAATTTTTAAAAAAATGTGCTATTTTTTTTTGTTCACTTGAATAAAGGCACTTTATTATTATTTTTAAAGTAAGCGATGATTTTTTGTAGGGAGCGTTTGTTTATTACAATTTATTACATCTTAATCATTTTACGAGTCAAAATGGCAAAACAAAAAATTTTAAATCTAACGGTAAAAACTAAAATCGATGTTTACCGTTCTCAAGGATATTCTAACCGGGCAATAGCTAAAAAAAAATTGGACGGAGCCCAACAGTTGTCGACAATTACATCAAGGACCCCGAGGGGTATGGAAAAAATCGTAAAGCAAGGGTTTCATTGTCTTTATCTACGTATGAGAAAAGAAAAAATCATCAGAATTGCTTCTAATTCTGCCTTATCCTTGTCAAAAATAAGAGCTCAAGCTGGAGTGGAAGCGAGCAAGCCATCAATACGCAGAGCAATTAAGGGCTGTGAGTATCTTAAATACCTGAAATTACCACTTAATGCTCCTCGTAAGGAAAAGCGGCTTCAATTCGCAAGAGACTACATGGTATGGAATGTGCAGCCAAGAGGTCATGTAAATGACTGGAGAACCGTTGTATTTACGGATGAAAAGACGTTTAATTTGGATGGGCCTGATGGCCACAACTATTATTTCCATGATCTGCGCAAAGAAAAGCGTTTTTGAACCGACATCACAGCCGAGAGGGCGGCGTTATGGTGTGGGGTGCTATTACGTACTATGGCACCATCGATCTTGTATTTCAAAGTGCAAAACTGACTGGTGCAAGCTATAAAACGTTATTGGAATCGGCTTTTCCGAAGTTCTGTGAACTATTTTGTCCCATATCTTGGATATTGCAACAGGATAATGCCCCTACGCCACAGTAGTAAAGGAGTTCATTGCAAGCCAAAATGTTAATATTCTTGACTGGCCACCCTATTCGCCAGATCTAAACATTATCGAAAATTTCTGGGGCTGGTTATCTCGTAAGGTCTATGAAGGAGGTAGACAATTTGATGACAAGCAGTCACTAATTCAGACCATTATGGATGCTTGGAATCAAATTTCGTTGGATTACATAAATTCTCTTTATCTCTCAATGAAAACCCGTATATTTGAAGTTATTAAAAACAAAGGGTGTTGTAACCATTACTAATAGTTCTTAAATAAGGCAAAATAAGTTAAAAAAACAAGAAAAACTGTTTTTCATTACAACTAGTTAAAGTGCCTTTATTCAAGTGAACCAAAAAAATAGCACATTTTTTATAAATTGTTCAAAAATAGTTCTCTAGTTAAGAAACCACTATTGTCATGATTTTTTTATATCTCAAGATGTCTAGCTTCCATTTCTATTTTAAAATTCTGCAATCGGTTACAAATTGCAAATGATCCAGGCTGCTGAATATGGAATTTTTAGTGCCTTAATAAATAAATACATTTTATACAAAATTCCTGGAACCGTCCCATGCTTTAGGTGTGATTTGGCCGATAATGTCCGAGTGAACTCTATGCAAAACTATTGACACTGAGACTCCAATCACCGGGCATGTATTCATCTAACCAAATTTTGCCAATGAGCTGATGCAAGCACCTTATCAGCTCATCGCCGCCAGCCTTAAACAGCTCCGCCGGTAAACTCTCACGCTTTCTCCACTGCCGTTTCTTTCGCTTAAAGAGACGGTTTACCTCCTTCCCTTTCTCCCTATACCGCTCAGTCGCAGCTCGCGTTGAAATTGACTGAAGCATAACCGTGCGTGCAGCGTTCTTTTCATCATTTGCAATGCGACACTCTTCATTCATCGTACCATGGTTTGCTGCGAAGCGGTTTTTCCGACCCAAGTACGGTTGTTCGGCATTGTTTATAGAATCGGAAATTGGTTTCCACTGCACTTCAGGATCGTCATTGGCACTTTCTGTGTCAAAAGTTTCCAGAGCTTCCTTGAGTAGGCTTTGGCTACCTCTGGTAATTGCAGCTTTCCGATGATGGCTCTACTTAATCTTGTGCGAACCTTTGCTGCTACCAGGTAGTGGTCAGAATCGATGTTAGCTCCTCTGATCAGTCGTACGTCCATTAAACTTAATGAGTGCCTTCGATAAATTACCACGTGATCAATTTGGTTCTTCGTTCTTTGATCAGGGGATACCCAAGTAGCCTTGTGGATGTCTTTATACTGGAATCTTGTGCCACTAATGACCATGTTTTTTGCCGCGGCAAAGTCAATCAGTCTCATACCATTGTCATAACTGTCAGCATGTAGACTGAAATTGCAAATAGTTGGATGAAACACATTTCCTTGCTTACTTTAGCATTAAAATCTCTTAGTACAATCTTAATGTCATGGCCAGGGCAGCGGGCATACGTTTCCTCTAGGAGCTCATAGAATATATCATTGGAGTCAGTATCTTTCTCTTCGCTTTTATGCGGATTGTGGCTATACGATAACTCACAGGATTGAACCTAAAGACTAGATGTCGCAGTCTTTTGCCAACTACATAACCGCAACCAAATTCATGTTTTTTCTCATGGCAACTGTAGTATATGTCGCAGTTTCTTTTTCTTGTGCAGTTTCTTTTTCTTGTTTTTTTTCCTGTCCATCGCATTTCCTGGATAGCGGTAATGTCAGCCTTATAACTGTCAAGGAAATCTGCCAATTGGATGCTTGCACCGGATCTATATAGAGTTCTCACATTCCAGGTGCATATCCGTAAATCGTGGTCCTTATAACGTTTGCGGGGGTCGTCAACAAATAGGGGTTGTTTATGTTTTCTCTTTCGTTTTTGTATTTTCTCTGCCATTATGAACGGTGGCGGGAGGCAAACCCAGTCCACCGGGTATTTGCATTTTACCTACTGCCAGGATATTTGATTGCAGCCGCCCATTATGGATCAGACGCAGACCAGGATGCAATATGTCGAATCTGGATTTTCTTCATTTGGCTTCTATCCGCCGTTGGCCATATGTTTGGTTCATCCGCCTTCTAAGGACAAAAGAATATGACCGATAGCTTGATGAGCTTCAGTGACATCAGTCACCTACAAAGCCTGAGACATATCAGTGATCGCATAACCAATAGGGCTGCTCATTTTGTATAAAACAAGTCAAAATAAACTCGAAAAATTATCTAGCATTTTGCGATAACTCACTTAGGTATCGGATGTTAAAGTTTTGAAAAATTATCGAATATTTTTTTTACTTTTCTCAATTTTTCAAAATTTCAACATCAGATAACTCGATACACACATTTTTAATGTTTATGAATTAGAATTGGAGATTCTGTATCGGATGATGCAGCAGTTATTGGATGTGTAGATGTGGATTGTAATGGCTGCAAATATTTCTCCAAAGCTTGCTGGATCGTTTTCCTTTTTTGTTGCAAATAAATGTCCTTATAGCAACTCACCCCACCAGATAAGGATCGTGCAAGTTTTGAACTTCTTTCTTCGTCAGAGTTATTTTGTATAAAAATAGAAGCTGCTTCGTCAAGCAGTGACAGAGCGTTACTAATTTATATTGAAGTAAGAATTTTTGGTTCAGGAGTTTAAATTAAATTTTCCATTGGCTTTTCTTTATACGCCAATTCAATATCCAAATCTATGAAATCACTATTGCTTATATCTTCATTCTGTGCTGAAATAAGCTTTTTCACATCATCTGCGTCCATTCCCTCAAATTCAGTTTCCTTTGCCAGATTTACAATTTCTGTGCAAACTGCAGATGTGTCATCAAGGTCTGCAATATGACTAGAGTCAAGGTTTTTATGAACACATTCTGGCCATATTTTCCGCCATACACCATTCATACAAGAGGGTGTAGCTTCCTTCATTCCACGATTCTGAAATGTTGTTGATTGTATCCAGTACGTTAAATGTTTTCCAAAATTCTGGAATACTAGTGCTATTTTTTTTAGAATCATCAATATCGTTTATAAGCTTTTTTTGATTGGCTTATGTCTTGACACAGAGTTTTCTGGTTTAGAAATATAAATTCTGTTCGGGAGTTTTTTCCAAAACAACCCCGTCTCGTCAACGTTGAAAACATTCTTAGAAGTAAGTCCTTCGCTATGGATAATGGCTTTTAAAACATCGGGGGAACTTTTCAGCTGCAGCAATATCGGCACTAGCAGCTTCACCTTTTAGTTTTACATTATGAAGGTTGCACCGTGCTTTAAATCTTTCGAACTAGCCTTGAATCGCTAAAAACTTTGGTTGTCTTTCATCAGCATTCTCGTCCTCCATATTATTTGACAACTATTTTCTCTCTCAATATCTTCATACAATTTCTTTGCTTTTACTTGAATTATGCTCATTGTTAGTGGAACTTGGTCATGGTTTTGTTTTTCAATCCATATACATATAAAGTAAGGATTCCGTTGTCACTAACTTTATGAAGGTTGCACCGTGCTTTAAATCTTTCGAACTAGCCTTGAATCGCTAAAAACTTTGGTTGTCTTTCATCAGCATTCTCGTCCTCCATATTATTTGACAACTATTTTCTCTCTCAATATCTTCATACAATTTCTTTGCTTTTACTTGAATTATGCTCATTGTTAGTGGAACTTGGTCATGGTTTTGTTTTTCAATCCATATACATATAAAGTAAGGATTCCGTTGTCACTAACTTTATGAAGGTTGCACCGTGCTTTAAATCTTTCGAACTAGCCTTGAATCGCTAAAAACTTTGGTTGTCTTTCATCAGCATTCTCGTCCTCCATATTATTTGACAACTATTTTCTCTCTCAATATCTTCATACAATTTCTTTGCTTTTACTTGAATTATGCTCATTGTTAGTGGAACTTGGTCATGGTTTTGTTTTTCAATCCATATACATATAAAGTAAGGATTCCGTTGTCACTAACAGAAAGTCTCTTGCGCGTGTTATTTTTTTTTTGCATCTGCGATTTCTTTAATTTTAGTGCCATCACGATCTCTTATTATTTTTCGGTTGATTCTGATAGTCCAAGTGCTTTAGCTGTATTAACGGGTCGTTCTTCTGCTTCAAAACGCATTAAAATGTTTTATTTAGATTCCAGCATTATTGCCTTTCTCGATTTCTTTTTTCAACTTTTCCACTCATGATTATTATCCTTCCGATTAAAAAAATAAAGATTACCAATTGAAGCTATAATTTCAAATTTCGCAAACAGATTCCAAAATAAAAATTTTTTTTATATATAAATTTTATTTTTCAGTACCTACAAAAAACACACTTGGTTTCAAGAACTGTCATCAAACTGAAAACAAAACGAAAATCTGTAACATAGAATTGTTAACGAAAATCAAAATATGGGATTTCCTTTTTTATAACCATTCGTAGCCGTTCGTTGTGCGAGAGAAAACAAATCATTAATTTTTAGTGGTTACACGAAATGTTTTGACGCTATCGAACATCAACCATAACGAACTCTTACCGCTCTCGACATATCGTTGTTCCGAAGTTATCTTCACGTATATCATAAAATCAAAAAAAATGAGATAAGACTATTTTCTGGATATATTTTTTAGATCTATCTATCTGTTTAATCCCCACGTCCCTATCTCTTATGGTTTCTGAGATATTATGGAGTCATTTTCTTGTACATATATCCACTTTTGCTAAAAATTTAACAGGTTATGATACCGTATGAACCATTATTGTGGATATACAGGGTGTTTCAAAAGTGACCACCCTATTGGAAGATGATCTTAATTTTTCAAATGGCCGCCAATGTCTAATCTGTTTTGACATTTGTGGACTAGACAGATGTAGAATACAAGTAAACAAGCCATGGAGCGATACACTCCCCAAGAACGCGGAATAATCGTGTCTATTTTTTTGCGTAACAATTCGTCTGTGGTATTGGCGCAGCGCGTATACCGTCGCCAATTCCCAGGACGTCCGACACCGACTGCGCAAATACAGCACCGTTTGGCCACTAACCTTGAAGAGTATGCGACCACACGAGACGTTGCCAGGAGTGGCCGGCCCCGGAGCCCCCATTCTGCCGAGAATATCGCCGCGGATGTCGAGCTGTCGCCGGAAACATCGACCAGACGCCGTGCCTCGCAATTAGCCATCAGCCGGTCGTACCTATGGCGAATTTTGGTCAAAGACCTGCGCCTATTCCCATACAAAGTCCAGTCCATGAATCAGCTGCTGCCTGTTGTGATGATCTGTTCGCAGAAGTATGTATTATTTAGGACCTGCCTAAAGAGTAGCCGGCTTTTAAGAAAGCCACTGGCTGGAATGTATTTTTATGTACCGGCAGCTTCAAGAGCGCCAGGTAGCTTTTTTATTTAAGAAGAATCCAAAAGACTCGGCTGAGTTTGATCTGTTAAAATGATAATTTATTTTCAAATTTTGTTCCTTAAATACCTACTTAACGGTACTTCTTAAATCTATCTTAAATCTATTGTTATCCTACTTAGAATTACTTATTGCAATATTACATTTATTCCCATCTCCTTTGCTCTAATTATGTTTACATTGTTTGTGTATCTTGTTGTTGCATTATGCTTGTACATTTTCTGTTTATGTTGTTTTTATGTTTCTTATGTTTCTGAGCACTTTTTATCAGGGATGGTAAAATACTATCGTATCACAAATAGTACCAGGAAGTGGTAATGTTACAATTAGTACAATATAATTATTAGATTATTGTTGTGGGTGTGTACCAAAATAGTACAAACAGTACACCCTCACCCTTAAGAAAAAATTATCAAGAAAAATAATTTTTTTTTATAATATTTTGGTATGCACATTTTATGATATAGTTTATATAGTATAGTTTTACAATTTACAGATTATTCATAATTCATTTTCAATAGTTTTCCATTTTCTTAGCATGTTATTGTGATACTTTTTAGTTATATTTCCTAAGTCTAAAACTGAATTTACTCCCTCTCTTGCTATTATTCTATAGGGACCATGATAGGGTGCTTGGTATTTCCTTCTGTTCATGGATTTTATTATAACTAAATCTCCTACTTTTACTTCTAGTGGATTTGTATATGTTTTTTTCCGAATTCTATTATTTTTCGATTTTTCTAGGTAATATTTTGCCTTTTGCAAAGAGAATTTTAATTTTTCGCGTAATTCATAAACATAATCATCTATATTGTAAAATTTATTTTTGTTTGATTTTATATCATTAGGTAAGTATGGCAACTTCCCAAAAACTAGTTCATATGGTGTGTAACCCGTATCAACATGTGGTGTAGTATTGTATGCAAACGTGAAATATGGGATCCATATGTCCCAGTGATCATCTTTACAGTAATTTAATAAAAATTCATTGAGTACTCTATGGTTTCGCTCTATAGAACCCAAAGTTTCGTGATGGTATGGGGTGCTAAATATTTGTTTTATATCCAATAATTGACATACTTCGGACATTAACAGATTGGTAAATTCTGTACCTTTATCCGATTTAAGTATCTTAAAATGACCATATTTTAATATGACCTGCTCAACTAGTGTTTTTGCCACGGTTTTGGCATCTTTTGTCTCCATTGGACATGCTATGACGTATTTTGTTAATTCACATTGAATTGTCAAGATATATCGGTGATAATTCGACAACCTCATTGGGCCGACTGTATCTATAGATACTACTTCAAAACTCGTTCTCGGTGTTTCAGTCAAAGTTAACTTCTCTTTAGTACTTCTGGTTTGCTGTGTTTGTGTTTATTCATGTGTTTTATTTGTGTTCTTTATTTTACATGTTTGGTTTTATTGTTTTTCTTCTATTAATACTACTGTGTTTTCGTATTTTTCTTCCGGGATGACAATTCGACCTCTAACTCATAAATCTGCTTCCACATCTCTGTTGCTATCGGGTAAAAAGGTGGTGGATCAGCATTCACCATGCGTTTCAAACCGGCCAATTTTTTCCGAAGGTACACTACTCGTCCTGCCCGACGGTGTTTTGGTTTTGTCGTAGCTGGAACTCTTGTTAATTTTTCTTCTTCTTTCCTCGCTAGCCGCTTCTTGTACTCGTCTATGGTCAGTGCCCTTGGTTGTTGTTGATTTGTTGTTGTTGTTGCCGATGAAGGGATGGATCTGTCCCCAATGTCCTGTAATTTATTTGGCAGGATCGCCATGTGATGATCTGTTCGCAGAAGTATGTATTATTTAGGACCTGCCTAAAGAGTAGCCGGCTTTTAAGAAAGCCACTGGCTGGAATGTATTTTTATGTACCGGCAGCTTCAAGAGCGCCAGGTAGCTTTTTTATTTAAGAAGAAGCCAAAAGACTCGGCTGAGTTTGATCTGTTAAAATGATAATTTATTTTCAAATTTTGTTCCTTAAATACCTACTTAACGGTACTTCTTAAATCTATCTTAAATCTATTGTTATCCTACTTAGAATTACTTATTGCAATATTACATTTATTCCCATCTCCTTTGCTCTAATTATGTTTACATTGTTTGTGTATCTTGTTGTTGCATTATGCTTGTACATTTTCTGTTTATGTTGTTTTTGTGATTCATTATGTTTTGCATACAGTTGCCTACTTATGTTTCTGAGCACTTTTTATCAGGGATGGTAAAATACTATCGTATCACAAATAGTACCAGGAAGTGGTAATGTTACAATTAGTACAATATAATTATTAGATTATTGTTGTGGGTGTGTACCAAAATAGTACAAACAGTACACTGTCGACCGCCAAACGCGTGTAACCTACGCCCAAGCCATCCTCAATCTCGTGGCCGAAGTGGACGATTTTTCCACCAAAATCATAATGAGCGATGAGGCTCATTTCCATCTCAGCGGGTACGTGAACAAGCAAAACTATCGCTTCTGGGGCACCGAAAATCCACGAGTGATGCACGAGGAGCCATTACACCCGCTCAAAGTGACTGCATAGTGCGCTGTTCACGCTGGAGGAGTCATCGGGCCATTTTTTTTTTCGAGAACGCCGCTGGTCAAACGACAACAGTGGACGGTGCGCGCTATAGGGCCATGTTAACCGAGTTTTTTCTGCCGCAATTCGACGAATTAGGACTGGGGGACATGTGGTTCCAACAGGACGGAGCAACGGCACACACTGCGCGAGCCACAACCGATATTATGAAGGCGGCGTTCCCGGTTCGCTTATATCTCGTTTTGGCGATTTGCACTGGACCGCAAGATCGCCCGATTTAACCGTTCCAGATTTTTTTTGTGGGATTTTTTGAAGTCCCGTGTTTACGTGAACAAGCCCGAGAGCCTGGAAGCCCTCAATGTCAACATTCGACACGAGTGCGAGAATTTGTCGCCGGAAGTTCTCGCCGAAGTGATGAAAAATGCCATAAAACGAGCCCGTAGGGTAATCAATTGTGACGGCGCCCATTTAACCGATATCATCTTCTCAACTTAACCAATAAAATTCTAAAGGTTCAAAAATCAAAAAACAGAATCGAAGTTTTTCATTTAGAAAAAAAAGAGAGCCAAACAACATCGGATGACTTCTTTTGAAACACCTTGTACAATCAAAAATATATGAAAACTAGCTGACCCGGCAGACTTCGTTCTGCCTAAGAAAGTATAGATCTATATATTATCTTATTCGATCAAATCAAAAACAAGTGTCAAGATGCTTGTCGAAATGGCGCACCAAATATTCAGTATCCAAAATTGACTCCAAGTATAAAAATAGCTTATTTCATCCACAGATATTCTACTATAATCTGTAAACATATAATCTGCATACAAATTTAAAAGTACGGATAAAGGAACCAAGAACTTCAAAGAGAATATCGAAGAAATATCAAAAAAATTATTCAAAAGGTACTGAAAGTAGTACCAAAAAAGTACCAAAAACGTGCAAACACAGTACCAAAAATGTACGGAGAAAGACGCAAAAGAAAGCCAAGTAGAACAACCTGGATGTTAAAAAAGGAATAAAAAAGTAGCAATAAAATACAAAAAAGTAGGAAGAAAGGTACAGAGAACTTCTAAAACAATATAACAGAAAAAGTAAAGAAGGATGCAAACTGTACTAAAAATGGCACCAAAAAAAATGCAAAACAAAGTACCATATTAAGTATCATTTTGAGACTTCTCATCCCATAACCGAAACGTAGACCCCAAAATTACTAATTCCATATCCAGCCGTTTGGTTTTTGATGGTACAGAGTACTTTAAAGAGAATATAAGAGAAATAGCAAAGATGGACGCAAAAGGTACTAAAAATGGTACCAAAAAAAGTACATAAATAGTACCATTATACGACATCTCATCTCATAAGAGAAAGGAAGACCCCAAAATTCCTCATTCCATCTCCAGACGTTTAGTTTTGACGATAGTACTATATTTTGCCACCTTTTTGCTATAATTTGATCCCTTAAGTACAAATCTTGAAAAAAAAAACTTCTTCTCCTATGTCTGCGTTATAAGAGGAATGCGTAACCCAAGTTTCATGATTCTGCCTTCAGCCGTTTGGTATTTACGATGGTACTATTTTTGTCCCCTTTAGTACTATTTTTATCCCTAAGGGTAGAAATTTCGTAAAACCACTTCCCACTCCGATTCTGCGTCATAAGAAAAAATTACAAACCAAATTTCTTGATTCTGTCTCCAGCCGTTTGGTCACTTTTTTCCCCCTTTTGCCCTTTTTTCTCCCTAAAAGTAAAAATTTGGCAATGTTACTTCTCCTCCCCATTTTTATGCGTTAAGAGGAATGTACAACCCAAGTTTCGTAATTCTATCTCAAACCGTCTGGATTTTAGTGTAGTACCATTTTTTCCACTTTTTGCCCTTTTTTCTCCCTAAAAGTACAATTTTTGAAAATTCACTACTCCCCCTCATTTTTATTCGTTAAGAGGAATGTACATACCAAGTTTCGTGGTTCTGTCTTTAGCCGTTTGGATTTTAGTGCAGTACCATTTTTTCCCCTTTTTGTCCTATTTTTCTCCCTTAAAGTACTAAATTCGAAAAATCTTTTCTTATCTCGTATATTCACACCTAAAGCAATTTATAGTTAAAATTTTATTATCCGAAACCAGAATGTAAATAAAAAGTACCAAAAATGGGCCCGAGCACTTTCATGAGAGTATCAGAGAAATAGCATAAAAGGATGCAAAAGGTACCAAAAAAGTACAAACACACGATCCGACACAGTGACAAAAACTGACAGATTGTATCAAAAAGTGATAAACCTAAACCAAAAAAAAAAATGTTCCAAAATGTAAAAGAGTACAAAAAGTACTTGTTAACACCAAAAATTTACGGAGAAAGATACCAAGGAAGGCCAAGTAGAACAACCTAGATGTTAAAAATAGGAACAAAATTGTACCAAAAAAGGTACCAAAAAGTACTTAAAAAGTACCAAAAAGTACAAAAAAAGGTACAGAGAACTTCAAAGAGAGTATAAGAGAAATAGCAAAGAAGGCCCAAAAAGTACTAAAAATGGTACCAAAAAAGTACAAAAAAGTACCTAAAAGTACATAAAAAGTACCATTTTCGGCTTCTCATCCATTAAAAAAATTTAGATCCCTATATTCGCCATTCCATCACCAGTCGTTTGGTTGTAACGATAGTACTATATTTTTCCCCTTCTTGCCATATTTGTATCAATAGAAGTACAAATCTTGAAAAAAAACTTCTTCTCCTATGTCTGCGTTATAAGAGGAATGCGTAACCGAAGTTTCATGATTCTGCCTTCAGCCGTTTGGTATTTACGATGGTACTATTTTTGTCCCCTTTAGTACTATTTTTATCCCTAAGGGTAGAAATTTCGTAAAACCACTTCCCACTCCGCTTCTGCGTCATAAGAAAAAATTACAAACCAAATTTCTTGATTCTGTCTCCAGCCGTTTGGTCAAGACGATGGTACCACTTTTTTCCCCCTTTTGCCCTATTTTTCTCCCTAAAAGTAAAAATTTGGCAATGTTACTTCTCCTCCCCATTTTGATGCGTTAAGAGGAATGTACAACCCAAGTTTCGTAATTCTGTCTCAAACCGTCTGGATTTTAGTGTAGTACTATTTTTTCCCTTTTTTGCCCTTTTTTTCTCCCTAAAATTACAATTTTTGAAAATTCACTTTTCCCCCTCATTTTTATTCGCTAAGAGGAATGTACATACCAAGTTTCGTGATTCTGTCTTTAGCCGTTTTGATTTTAGTGCAGTACCATTTTTTCCCCTTTTTGCCCTATTTTTCCCCCTTAAAGTACGAATTTCGAAAAATCCCTTCTTATCTCGCATATTCACCCCCAAAGGAATATACAGTCCAAATTTCATTATCCTACCTTTAGCCGTTTGGCCAGGGCGCTGATGAATCAGTCAGTCAGTCATTCAGTAACGCAACAATTTTATATATATAGATTTTGAATTAAAAAAAAATTAAGTTATCTTCACGTGTGTGAAAAAAATATTTGACGAGACGTAAAAAAAGATAACATCCTATTAATATATGCCTTTTTTCCGTTCTATATCTCAAAAGTAACTCCGGATAAAGTCTATAACATTACAAAAAAGTAACAAAAAAAATTGCATACATTGTCGCTGCACCCTAATTTATAGTGCATATACATACGTGAAGATAATTTCGGACTAAAAAAATAATGCGGGTTTTTCAGCTTATGTATGTACCATAAACTAAAAAAATATTTCCCAAAAGGAAAAAATAGCCATAACTCGGAAAATTTCATCAATGACTTTGGATATTTTTACTCCAAGCGTTCTAGAATTTCAAGCACTAGTACTGAGAAAAATATTGGACCACTTTTTTTCACACCCATTTTTTTATACAAATTGTTGAAACTTTAAAGTCAATTTCCCAAATAAAATTTTTTTTGGAGATACGTGATGATAACTTCGGAACGACGATATGTATGTATGTAGATATCAAACGTTTTTTGTACATATTAGTGGTAGTAACAACAAACATAAGTACATACATATTAAACCTTTGGTTTTTTGTTGATAGTAAAGGGGTTTTCAACAGAGACGCTACAAAAGTAAATCGATAGGGACAGCAAACGACGCCATGTTTTTTCCCGCTCTTTTGACATTTCTCTTCAGTAAGGTTTGCCATTTAATCATGGAAAGATATAAGAGCCAACAACGAGTCGAAATTATTAAAATTTACTATCGAAATTTGGAGTCAGTGGCCTCAACTTTAAGACCGCTACGTCCAATTTATGGTCGTCATAATCGTCCTACCAGATCAACAATTGAGCGTCTAGTGGAAAAGTTTGAATCCACAGGCACAGTACAAAATGTTCCCGTGCCAGTGAGACAAAGAAGTGCCCGTAGTGTCGAGAATATTGCTGCCGCTGAGACTTCAGTTCAAGAAAGTCCAAATGTGTCTCTCACACGTCGTTCTCAAGCGTTGGGCATCTCTGTGACGTCGTTGTGGCGAATTTTGCGAAAAGATCTTGGCCTACATCCTTACAAGATCAAATTGACGCAAGAACTGAAGCCGCTTGACCACCATAAGCGTCGTATGTTCGTGAATTGCGCTGAGCAACAACTTGAAAATGATTCGGATTTTCATCGGAAATCATCTTCAGCGATGAGGCTCATTTCTGGCTGAATGGCTTCGTCAATATGGTGGCCATGCAAAAGAAATCGAGTTCCATACATAATGGCATCGAACGTACTTTCACAGGAATAAAGAATTTCATTGGTATCTAAAACCGGTTTTGTTTTATTTAAAAAAAACTTTTGTAGCGCTCTTATTGAAAACCCCGTTAAATATTACCCCCCCCCCCCCCCACATTTTTGTACGTCGGAATCTGCAATGTTTGCGTCGCAAGTAGTGTATTCAAAAAACCGGGTTTTTTTTCAAATTGTCGGTTTTCGGTTTCTTCAAATCTTTTATAAACATCGTTTATTTTTAATTCAGTCTTTTTGAATTTAAAGATCGATTACCGAGTACATACACGGATATGTGATTTATTATCACAGAAATTCTGTACACTATTTTTTTTAAATCACATTATTAGAAATCTGACAGTAAAATGGTGGCGGTAGTATTGCCAGACGCTATAAAAAAATGTGCTATATGACCAAACAAAAAGGTGCAAAATTAACAAAGATGCTAAAATTGTATTAAGTTGAAAAGGACTTTAAAAAATCAATATTTTATATTCTATTATGTTTTAATATAAAGTTGCTACTTTTCAAGTTTATTATTGCCTTAATAAATTGTGAATGTGATGTTGATCGATTTAGTTATTTGTCCACGTTAGTTACATGTATATTATGAAAATATATTAATTTAATTACAAAGACTAGCTTCACAAACTTTAAATTGGTTCTTGCTCTTATATTAAATATGTTACTGTAAATAATTGTCTTGTTTTAAGATAGATTATTAGGAATCATCACACGTTTAGAGTTAAAGATGAGATGTGTGCATTTGTTTTATTTTAAATTAAGCTCAGATTTAATACCGTTTCATTAATAAAATCTTTACCTGAAACTAAAGTGTTGAATGTTGTTAACAAACTTGATCTCAAAAGAAACCAAACTTTTATTAATATCGTAATGTTTATCAAAACGTAGCTCGAATAAATTCATAACGACCAACTGATTTTCGTAGTAACTTCTCTGTTATAATGGTGAGTTCGTCCTTGTAGACACTTGTAACGAACGGTATTGAGTTCTGCTGTGATCATATTTAATTCTTTACATTTCTTGTTTGGTTTTGGTGTATTTTTTATTTGTTTGTTTCTCAATTTATTATTATTTTAATTTTTGTATAATTTATTTATAAACTTTTGTGCTATGCAACAATATCTATCTTTATACACTCTTAGGAAGGGGACGTGGCATGGATTCTTCAAATAGTGAAGGTGAGAGTTTTCATTTGGTTTCTTTCAATATATTGTGTTCTTTACATTTTGTTTTCAACGCTATTTTGCATTATTTGCCCTTAACAAATTAACAATTGGTGTTCGCCTGACATTATTCCTATTAACATACAAAATGTAATTTCGTAGAAAATTTGTAACTCAACATACAATAATACTAACTATAAGATTTGAACTACTAAACAAAAACAGCGGACTACTTGATGATCTGTATGCTTTTTATAGTAACCATATCAAATAAACACAGTAGTAAATTTGGTTTTTAAAAATTTTAAATTGGTACTTTCAAGAAGCTAGCCTGAAGAACATAACGTGATTTTTTTCTAAAGGTATGTTTGATAAGTAAGTTGGGTATAATCAATCAGTTATTCAATAAGTGAAAACGATATTTATATTGGCAGATTTCATATGAAAAACGTATGCAAAAGATCTAAAAGAATGTATTTATTGACCACGCACAGTGGGGCCGAAGCCACAAAAAAATTAGTAATAATATCAGAACTTATAAACTATTAGGAAGTGAAAATATTATATATTAGGTATATCAAAGTTAATTTGATTGTAATACCCATAATACACATATAAAAGTATAAATTGTTAACCTCGAATAAATTGGGAATCTAACATAACCTATGTAATTGTCGGATCGTTTAAATATGTACTAAAGATTTGGAGAAGGAGAGTAATAACCCTTTCAGAATATTATATTTGGAGTCAGCCACTTGTTAACAAGAATAGTCTACAGGATGGCACAGTCGACCACTTTGGTGCCGATTTTTAGGATTCTTTGAAGGAATCTCCGAAGAAAGGCAAACAAAAGATTTATGATTTATCTCATACCATTCAAAAGATATTTGCAATCAGAAATTAAAAATGTAAATTTTTGTACTGAATTTTGTAGTTTGTTGTTAATAGCTCAGGAATTTTGATTCAAGTTTTTGAAAACACCACTGTACTGACAAGACTTCCTAAAAAAAATAAACAATAAACAATTCTCAATTTTCAAGAGTTTTTAACCTCAAAATATTGCAAAATGTACAGGTGCATTTTATGGTTTTTTGTTTGGTTGACATTTGACAGTTGTGCAGAGCAGTCGATAACAATTTTTTATGGAGTATCTATTGAGCATTAAAAGCTCACTAATGTGAATTAACATTTTGCCCTGACAGACGACAGTTTTTCAGCGGTGTCAAGCATCAGTACATAAAATCAACAAAGCAAACAACAAACACAAGAAAGTTCCACTTCCACTGTGTTCCGGCTATCACCTCTATGTATAGATACATCTTGAGCTGATTGATTGTCGACGGTGTTGCCATATTGAAATACCTAAATGCAGTATAAATGCACTCTTATTTCATGCATTTACGCCAAAGCTAATACACATTGGGACGGGGATAATTCACAAGTTAATTTGAATTAAGACTGCTAATGCAAATTAGCGCAGTCGTCTGTCTACGCTATAACACACCAACAACGTGTTGAAGTTATTAAAACGTTTTATCTATATAGCCGTTCAACTGTAAAAACGCAAAGAATTTTGCAGGATTTTTTGGTTTAAATACCGATCAAGTCAACCATTCAGTTCATTGTAAAGAATTTTTCATATGACATGCTGCCCGCGTATGCTGATGGCATAAGGCGTGTACGCAGACCAAAAGGAGAAAGGTTGAATGCTAAATATTGCAAAGGCACTGTAAAGCACGAAGGAGGCAATATAATGGTCTGTGGCCATAAAAATAGCCTGGGAAGCAATATCACAGGATATAATTTATAATTTAATATCCTCTAGGCCTAAAAGATGTGCGTGTGTCATCCAGAATAAAGGATTCGCAACGAAATATTAGTTTAATTTTAAAGGGGGTGCTTTAGTTTTGTCCACTTTTCCTAATTTCAATAACAAAGATATAAATAAATAAAAAAAACAACAAAATAAATTAATAACTTTGTTTTCTTTAAAAAATTATCATATGAAAAAAATTACCTAGGGGGGTGCTTAAGTTTTGGCCAATTCTGTGTAAAACCATGTACATATAATAAAATACTTGTTTGACTCAAGAAAAAAATATTAAAATTTTTTTATTTGGGATCAAAATATGGTTTAATTGAAGACATATCACAGTTATTATTTTCCGTATGTTGGCCTGCTTGATACAAGTGGTGTAGAGCTCTTTGAGCCAGGACACCAGATTATAATGGGAAATACACGATACAATGAGATAAATGCCACACCTAAACGTATTTTTGTTTTGTCTTCTGAGATTTCTTCAAGCAAAGAATCATCAAAATCGGATCAAATATGTAAAAGTTACAGATAATCAAAGCATGAATTTTACATTGACATCCTGTAGCACATTCTGCTCAACGACAAAGTGACTTTAAGTGTCATGATTTGAAAGCCTTACTATTTCTCTCCAAATCTTTAGTACATCTTTAAACGATCCGACAAATAGTTAAGTAGTTCGGAAATTATTACAACATATTTTTTTGTCATCGGTCCACTGTGCCGAAAATAAATTAATAACCTGATCTGTAGTTAACATCATTATCACTTCCATAACCTACATATTTACTTAAGACCATGTTACACTATTAGAGAAATTGTTGAAATTAAAAATATTCATTTGAGGAGAGCGAAACGATTTGCAGAAAAATTTTGACAGGTCTGTTAGATGTGTTTATTATTTGATTTTTTCCAAAAAAAAAAAAAGGGGTTAAGGGTTTGGATAGATAGACGTAGGACAAACAAAAGTACCACTCAATTATGTTCCCAATATATATATATATCCCCTGATATGCCTTGATCAATACATACAATACCATGCCAAGATGAGGATCCACATGTGCAGGTCAAGGTTTACCATTCCAGATTACCAGTAGGGTAGAAAGAACGAATAGACAAATCATCAGATGATGGTTTCGCCATCCAAAGCAACGGCGACGTCTTCGCTGTAGGGCTGGTCACAGTGACCCGTGGTAACCCCAATAAGAAGCTGCAAGTCAGCCTTGCCCAGTCGTAGAATCGACTTAGTCCTCCCCGAGTCCACTGCCGGCCATATATCCCTTGAAATCCTGCAATCTACTCTGACCAGCCTGGCAGCGTTGATCTCGTCCAGAGACCAGCGATCAATCAAGCCATACAAGTAACAGATCGGACGATTTGCAGAGGCAATCAATCTCAAATCAGCAGAAGTGCATCCTGCTCTAGCAAGACAGCCGGCGTCAACATTCCCTGTGACATCACTATATGTATTATCTTAACACTTAACGACAAAAACTTAAAAAAAAAATTTCGTTAAAAATTTTCGCTTTTATTGACGATAATAAATTTTCGTTTTTATTGGACGCAAAAAGACATGAGAATGTGAATCAAATTAATTTAAAGTATTTTTATCATTCGATGGATATTTCTTCCGGTTTTCGGCGACGACCTGAATCAAAAATATTTTTCCTCGTTACGGCACAACACTTTGCTATAGTCCTATATTCATTTTACGCCTCTTTCGGCAGCGTCGTTGACAACATGTAATTTACGCAATTACATGAATCGGTAACAATGACATCTGTTGACAATCCGAAACGTGCGAAAACTTTTGCTGTCTCAGGTGTCACCTTATGGCTCAAATCGTTCTTGATTCACTTGTTTCGATGCCAAAGATAATTATTTTCACACCTTCAAATCCAACAACATCCGGAGTAATGCATGTGATGCCGTTTCCGTTGATACTCGCTTACGCAAAACCATTCTGTCATCAGCTACTTCGTGGTCAGTGTCTAATTTACTCGAGACCGTGAATGAAAAATTTTCAACTACTAGAGTGTTCAAAATCGATACTGGAGCCGGTTTTCGTGCAATTAACCGTGTGCCGGTTTTTTAAAAAACTTAATTTTCGAATAAACCGAAAACCGATTATTATATGTCTGTTAGCCGGTTTGTACACAATTTGTGTTAAAAGTTCTTTCAAACTTTTAATAATTAAACAAAACAGATATAATTTTCATATATTAATTATTTTTTTTGAATTAAGTATTTTGAAATACAATAATAAGATTTTAAACAGTGTTTAATTTAGCAATGATTTCATCATTCGAATAACAATTAAATAATTTAAATTAATATATCAATTAATTGTTTACACTTGATAAGATTATGAAAATGAAAATTGCGAAATTACGAAAAAATCGAACATGATTTTCAAATTTAAATAAATTTAATGTGAATATGAATTTAACTTGTAAATTTTACATTAAACAGACACTGTGAAATTTTGATATTGAAAAATCAATTCAGTTCAATTCAATTAAGAGATAAAGAGAATTGAACTGAATTACACTAGATTATAAAGGGTTTTTCAACAGAGACGCTACAAAAGTAAATCGATAGGGACAGCAAACGACGCCATATTTTTTCCCGCTCTTTTGGCATTTCTCTTCAGTAAGGTTTGCCATTTCATCATGGAAAGATATACGAGCCAACAACGAGTCGAAATTATTAAAATTTACTACCGAAATTTGGAGTCAGTGGCCTCAACTTTAAGAGCGCTACGTCCAATTTATGGTCGTCATAATTTCTGGCTGAATGGCTTCGTCAATAAGCAAAATATGCGTTATTGGTCAGACAGCAATCCACACGTAATCCATGAGTCATCATTGCATCCCGAAAAAATTACGGTTTGATGCGGTTTATTATGGGCCGGCGGCGTCATTGGGCCGTACTTCTTCCGTGATGATCAAGACCGGCACATTACTGTGAATACGAATCGCTACCGTTCAATGATAACCGAATATTTTTGGCCCCAATTGGATAATATGGACTTGGAGGACATGTGGTTCCAACAGGACGGCGCCACACAGCGAATGCCACAATCAATTTATTGGAAACCAAGTTTGGTGAACGTGTTATCTCACGAAATGGCCCAGTCGATTGGCCGCCTCGGTCGTGCGATTTGACGCCGTTAGATTATTTCCTGTGGGGCTACGTCAAGTCTATGGTCTATGCCAACAAGCCAGCGACGATTGATGAACTTCGTACGAATATCGAACGTGAAATTGCAGCAGTATCGGCCGATTTATGCTTGAAAACTGTCGAAAATTGGGTTCAGCGTCTGGTCTTCTGCAAGCGTGCCCGTGGTGGTCATGCAAAAGATGTCGAGTTCCATACATAATGGCATCGAACGTACTTTCACAGGAATAAAGAATTTCATTGGTATCTAACACCGGTTTTGTTTTATTTAAAAAAAACTTTTGTAGCGCTCTTATTGAAAACCCCTTTACTTAGTTAGATTAATTTGAATTGACTTGGACTAAATTGAGGGAAGTGAATTGAATTTTATGCATTGCATTAAGTTGAATTGAAGTGAATCGAGTTGGGTTGAGTTGAATTGAATTGGATTGAATTGAATCGAATTGAATTGAACTGTGTTGAGTTGAATTGAATTGTATTGAATTGAACTGAATTGAATTGAATAGAATTGAAGTGAATTGAATTGAATTAGCTGATGTGTTCTTTAACGGGAAATTTAAAAATATTAAAATCTGACAAATGCTGCTATACTTATATTTTCAGAATAATAATGACTCTTTTTACGGGTAAACCAAACAAGACAAGAAAAGAAATTTTGGTTGATTTTGTATTAATTTTTTTTACAAAAATTTGAACATTTCGGAATGAAAATAACCGTAATTAAAACCGAAAATTAACCGGTTTTCTGCATTCTGTGAAATCGAAAACCCGTTTTCCGAAAAAGTGATTTTTCGAATGACCCGAATACGGGTTATACGAAAATGTCGATTTTTTCAACTGTGTAGTTAGTGTATACACGTGTAAATATGAATATTTCTTTTTGAAATATGTTTAGCTGCATGAGGACTTAAAATTATAATACAATGCAGATATATTGTTGAATGACATTTTTTTATTATAATCTGGTGCATATTTTCATGACATTTATATTTTGAATATGATTTCCGGCATAAGTAAAGCTGCGGTCAAAAAAATAGCAGCGCCAGACATAAACAATTTTTAAATTGATTTAAAGATGGCGGTATGCCATTCTTATTTTTACTTCAAGTAAAACCCAACGTTCTTGTAATGTTCAGATTAAAAGCCTTAAAAACAATTTATTTTAGAAATGATATCAGTCAAAAAAATAGCAGTGTTAACAAAAACTTAAAATATCTTTTTTTAATTCGCTATAAACGAAGTTATTTTAAAATAATCTATTAAGGACCGAAATTTTTTTGAATTTAATACTAAGTTGTACCGGCTTTCTTGCCTATTACTGCTTCACAAGGGCGTTTTATCGAGTCAAACAATGTTTTGAACCTTTCATCGGGTATTTTTGCCCATGTGCTGTTTAATTACGCACATAAACTCGTTATTGTTTTTCGGTTTTGCTAGTGAGACCTCCTTTTTGAAAAAACACTACAAATGTTCGATTGATTTGAGATCCGGTGACTGCGCGGACCATACCATTATATCGATATTATTGTCTTTAAACTGCCTTTATGCGAGTGGGCTAGTGTGTTTCGGATCATTGTCCTGCTAAAGGACCTATTTAAGAGGCATTTCTTATTCTGCATATGGAAGCATGATATTTTGCAGTATTTCTACATATTGGGGAACGTCCATGGTAGTTGTGAGCCAATGTTTTGTATGTGAAAACAGGCCCAAACCTTTACACTTATCCTCCAAGTATGCCTGAGGACGTATTTCATATTCGGTTGACGGCATCACCATACAAAACAATTTTTGAGTCATCTGCCCTCTAAATGTTTCTGGACTTTTCAGTTGGTGTTTGTATATGACAATCTTTGTATAAAATGTATTATTCTAAAGTGGGACTTTTCTCGGACTTATGACGTACAAATTATGTTCACGTAATGTTCTGTGAGCGGTTTCAACTCTGAGCGATGGAGAAACATTGTATTTTTCATCAGTGGCGGGCGTTTGCGGGTTGCTGGCGGTGAACAATTTTATTCGGTGAGTGATTGCAGGTGACACCAACGATTTTCTACCACGTGTCGTCATTTCTGATAATTTTCGCAGAACACTGGAATATATTCTGAATTCCCCTATATGATTTTGCCTCAGATACCAACCTTTTGACGTAGAATTCGTCTTACCTTACGGTATGAGGAGTCATGTCAGGTTTTTATTGTTGTAATCTTTATTTCATTGAATTTGAGGAAACGGCTAGATGAATTTCTTTAAAATTTTTTTTGTAGGTAAATGAAGATGTTATCTTTCGTTTGATATACATTTCATATTGGTTGATATATTTCTAGTATTTTAATTTCTCAAATGAAAATTGTTTAAACACATACACTCAAACATATGTGTGGTGTTTGGTTGAGTGTTTTTGGTTGCTCAACATTGCTTAGGAACATGTATCTAGTAAAAAGTGAAACGAACAGCAAGCTAATGTTGCTTGGCAACATGTATCTAGTAAAAAGGGAAACAAACAGTAAGCTAACGTAATAAAACTTTTTTGCGAAAGCTTCAATAAAGCTGTTGTAACATTAATTTTGAATTGTAAAGCGTAAAGCTTTCACACAACGCTCGAATGCTAATGCGAAGACTCGATAAGGTAAACCTTTTTTAATATTAGGGCGGCCCTCTCAACATTCGCAGAACTTATTTCAATAAAAATATTAATTAAAATACATAAATTAAATTAAGTTTAAAAAAATTGAACATAATATTTTTTTTTTAAACGGACTTGAATCAAATGCCGTTGGTAAATATAAAAATTACAGCAGACAGCAGGGACAGTCCGTGGCCGAAGGCCTCGGACAACTGTCTGCTGTAATTTTTTAAAGTAACAATTCATCCCAATGCTTTCCTCGTCCCACTTAATAACAACAAATAACACGACATTATTTTAGAATTGTACTTTTGATAACATTGTCAATTCAAATCGAAAATTGAGGATAACATCAGTTTGTCCTGATTTTTTTTTGTTTGCAAACTGCTATAATTTTGACTGCTCCAAAACGTCGACTTATTCGAAAAATGTGGCATTTCTTAAGCAATTACAACAACGTAGCCAAATAAAGACAGTCGTGCGCTGCTATTATTCTGGCCGCCACTGTATGTCCACCGCGGCTACGAGTTACATCGTCCATTCGATCAGTCTAATTTTTGACTACTAAATGTGGCCGTATGGCGTCATTGGTGGCTTGAATATTGGCTTCAAGAGCAAGTAGCGCCATCTGGTTGGAACCAAATATGGTTGATGTTTAGCAGATTAATTTTTGGAAACAAAAAACAAAGATGCCGCTAGCGTGTAAACTGCACCAAACAGTCAATTTTACTGGATGTAATGGTGATTCGTTAACGGCTTGAGGATTGTCTTCGCTCCAAATACGGAAATTTTGCTTATTAACGTAGCCACTTAACCAGAAATAATCTTCATCACTAATGGACGAAGTGTTCTATGAACATCGCGAACAGATTTAATTTTTTAAAGTAAATTTCCAGAATTTGGAAGCGTTGTGGCAGCGTTAAGCGATTCATGATTACTTGTCAAATCTTACTGAACAGAAATGTCAACTCATTTTGCCTTCATCAGCTGTGAAACCATAGTTATCGATATCGATAGTTCTCATGCAGCTAAAAAACACCCTTTATTTATGTATCCTGGACGCCCCTTCTCTCTTTGCAGTTGAAAAAAACGCAGAGTCTTGCAGATCGGTTAGCATTTCGAGTGCATTCGCAAGTGTGATGTCAAAAATGTCATTAAATTTCTCGAGAAACTCAGCTTCCTTTTTTATTTATGTTTCTCCACCTCTCAAAAGTAATCTTTTTTAAGGCTAGCCATTCAGCGACCAACGATTGATCTTTTGTTTTCACACGGAATCTGTTTTTTGTTGAAATAAATGCTTGACGCCAAAAAATCATATCCTTTCGATACCGGTCGATGTTGATGACATTTTTATTTTGATTAAATTATTAATGTCCATTACGAAAGTTGTAGTGCAACATTTTTTGGTCTACTTGGTCGTCTTGGATGTCCGTGCAGTAGTGCCTGATGTCCTTCCGGATGTGACGAGGAGGTGGATTCTGCCTCAGAATATGATGGTTGCCGAGACTGGGCCGATGACATGCCAAAAGAAACTGTCTCGTTAACACGTTAGCTGTGTTCGAGTACATTATAATTGATACAAATTTGTACAAATTATTACTATTTATTACTCCAAAAAGCCAGAGAACTTTCAAGTTTTTATTGGAGAAATTTTTGCCAGTAAAAATTTTCAACTTCAAACATATGTATGTATATTTTAAAACTTATGTTTTGTGTAAACAAACAAAATTGGGAAATATAAAGAATGTAAAATAACAAATTTTCCATTGGGATTTTAACTGATGTTTTAATGCTCGGTAATTTGCCTTAAACTATTTACTTTAAAAAAGAGGACAATTTTGGGGATTTGTAATATTTTGTTTGAACTGCGTTTGATGATTCTTCCAGTATTTACATTGAAAAAGTTCTTATTTTTTGCATGTTTTTACTGGATGTCGTATATGTACTTTTTGTGATAGTTTCTGCTGGGAGAGTAAAATCTACCTTTATCTCTCAAAAACAGTTACTGGATATTTTTTGCTGGAAAAGTACACAGACAAACCTAATTTTTATGAGAGAGCAAAATCATTCTTACTCTCCGAAAACTAGTTACTTGATAATATGTACAGAAAATGTTCTCGAACACACTTTATGTTATTGCACTGACAGCATCTTGGTCTCCTCATGTAAGTGATCCACATTCATCATTTGCCCAGTTGCTATGGTTAGTGTGCGCGTCTCTTGTACATGAGATCCTGGGTTCGATCCCTGCTCTGGCCAGCTTAAAATTTATTTCGGCGGCGGTCACCTCGCAGAGTGACGGCGACACTACCGAGTATTTAGCTATGAAAAGCTTCTCAAAATACAGCGCACAGCTCACTGGTTGTGAGAAGCTCTCCCTAATCCCTTCATGGTATCTATGTAACGGAAACCCATTTATTTATTTTTTTTATTATAATATAAAAAACATAAATTAAATATTTGAATTCATTGCCCTAAAAATGTAAATAAAAAAATTCGGTATATACATTTATTTTCTCTGTGAAAAAAATAGAGCCATCTAAACAAACCTAAAATTATTAAAAAGAAAAAATAAATATCTAATATGTTTAATAAAATAATTGCTTACATGTCTACTTATACTACCTCAGTACTTTGTAGAACTTCCATTATTTTTTATTACTGCGAAGAAACACTTCGGCATAGAGTCAACTAACTTTTGACAAGTCGTGACTGTCAAGGCAGTCTCAACCATTGTCCACAGATCATCTATATTTGATGAATTCTTTCCCCTAAGACATCTTTTAATCTCGCCCACAAGTTTTTTATCGGGTACAACAAACGCATTTTAAGTGAAGTTAACGTGCTTTTTATTATCTGAAATGGGTCGGCTCAGAAATTTTGTGTATAACCCTTCTTTTTGCCCCCATTCAATATTTTTCCACATTCCTAACCTTTCCAAACGATTCTTCTCGCATTGTGAAGTTTTACCCATTTTCCCCCCTTTTTACCCTTCTTATGTACATTCACAATTTTTGCACATTCCTATCCTTTTCCAAAGATTTTTCTCGTATTTTCAAGTTTTACCCTTTTTGCACATCTCTCTGTACTCGTTTTATCCCCATGCACAATTTTTACCACATTCTTAATCTTTCCAATCAATTTTTCTCGCATCTTCAACCTTTACCCTTTCGCCCACTTTTTTTTACTGCATTTTGAAGATTTGCGTTCATAATCATTCAATACGAATTTTGTCGCATTTTTAAACACCTTCCCACCCTTCCCATTTTAAAAATTTTCCCATCCATTCAAACAATTTTTTTCCCCGCTTTTCTATTTTTTTTTTACCCATATGTCCTTTTTATTATGAAATTTGACTCGCGAATCATTCTTTTTGAATTAAATCGGGAGCGAGCAATATTTTAAAATCTTTGAAAATAAAAATTCGGCTCCCGAGCTAAAATTAAAACTTTAGTTTAAAACATTTAAATCTTTAAAGAATTGAAAATTAAACTCCCTTGCCGATTTAAATTTGTCGAGCCAAAAACGGGCTTTCATTTAGTGCAATTTTAAAAGAAATTAAGACTATCGCAATATCAGAAAATTCTGATGAAACTTATTAAAGCAAAATATTTTAACTTTAAAAAATATTTTTGGTAACCAATTCTTTCAAAATACTTGCATATGAATCAAAACTCATCGAAATCGGACAACCACATCTTGAGTCATAATCAGTTGAACATGATAGTCCCACTCAATTTTTTGTTAAAATTTTGAACTTCCACTCCCTGTATAATGACAACGCGCTGCACTAGACCAAACTTTGTTAACATATTTCATAGGCATCTGTTAGTACAACAATTCCCAAAAGTTTCATTTAAATCGGAAGCAAAATAATTTTAGGCGGGTGCGTTTAACTTATTTCTACCCATAGTATGTAGATTCATATTTGTTTTTCGGGTACATTTTCTTAAGTACTATTGCACATTTTTAATTAATTAATTAAATTAGTTTTCAATACCGTTTACTTATCAAACTATGCCTCTTAGAAATATCACATTTTTCAACAACATTTTTGGAATTTCGATCATTAATTTTTTTTTTTGCAGAAAATCGAGGAGAATTTTTGGAAAAGCTTCTACGTGCCCGTTCTGCAGTACGTACTGGGAGTCCGTCTCAACCAATTTTACCTACTGTCAGTGTATTACGCCTGGTAGTGGGTAACTGGGTATTGCAATCTCAAAAGCCCAACCAACTACAAATACACAACACTGAAGGACATCAGGTTACCATATTGCAGGATGACTTACCAGGCTTTATTTTCGAAAGCAACCGTGGTACAAAACACACATTTACTGCGGAAACTACTCTTGGCCCTGATTTTGCCACCGGTTGGTCAACAAACAAGAAAAAGAAAATCAAAACCAAAACTGAAATACAGAAGACTCAGGTTAAGAATATGGCTCGTGACATTTACAACAAATACTTTAAGGCTGCACAGGCAGTTCCCAGAGGTGCTGTCGCCAAGCTGACCAGCATCGTAAAGCGAATTGAAGCTGCCCTGGAAGAACAGCGTTTACCAGGCCAACCAAACTGGCAGGAGAAGTTGCGCGAAGCTCTGAACGAGCTGTCACAACTTTTACAAGAAGATGGTGTTGTTAGTGCATACGAAATGCATTCGTCCGGTCTGGTACAAGCTTTGGTAGCAGTCCTTTCTAAAAACTACTGGGACAATGGATTGTCACGCAGCAGAATGAACAAGATGCAAAAGCAACGTGTAGTAATTTTTAAACAATGTATCCTCGATCGCAGCGATAGTAATTTGAAGGGAAGCAATACCGCATCTATATTGGTACAGAAGCTTGTGGCCGTTTTAGAAAGCACTGAAAAATTGCCAGTCTATTTATATGACGCTCCCGGACCAGGTTATGGATTACAAATTCTTACAAAACGTTTAAGATTCCGTTTGGAGAGAGCTGCATGCGAGACAACACTCTTTGATCGTACTGGACGGACTCTGAAAATGGAGCCTTTAGCAACTGTCGGCCAGCTTTCGAAATATTTGCTTAAAATGGTCGCTAAACAATGGTATGACATGGACCGTGGCACGTTCCTCTACTTGAAAAAGTTAAGGGAACATAAGCAGGGTATGGTGTTCAAGCATCACTACGATTTTGACGAAGACGGTCTTATATACTACATTGGATCCAATGGTAAAACATGTGAATGGGTGAATCCGGCTCAATATAGCCTAGTGCAGGTTACCAGCTCCGAAGGCAAAACGCTGCCTTACGGCAAGCTTGAGGATATTCTTTCACGCGACAGCATATCGGTAAACTGTCACACCAAAGACAACAAGAAAGCCTGGTTCGCCATAGATTTGGGTGTGTACTTAATACCAAACGCCTATACTCTACGTCATGCACGCGGCTACGTAAGATCTGCATTACGTAATTGGATGTTACAGGCATCTAAAGATGGTGTTAATTGGACCACGCTTGTGACTCATGCCGACGATAAAAGTTTAGTGGAACCTGGCAGCACAGCAACATGGCCCATAGTGTGTGCTCCTGATGAAAATCAAGGATTTCGGCACATACGTATTCAACAAAATGGGCGAAACGTATCTGGACAAACGCACTATTTAAGTTTGAGCGGTTTTGAAATATATGGACGGGTTGTTAGCGTGTGTGATGATATTGGTAAAGGCTCCAAAGAGGCTGAAGCAAAGATACGCCGAGAACGTCGACAGATTCGAGCTCAGCTTAAACACATCACCACTGGTGCCCGTGTAGTCCGTGGTGTCGACTGGCGATGGGATGATCAAGATGGTTGCTGTGAGGGTACTGTAACGGGTGAAATACACAATGGATGGATAGATGTTAAGTGGGATCACGGCGTACGTAACTCGTACCGCATGGGAGCCGAAGGTAAATACGACTTGAAATTGGCCAACAGTGACAATGTGTCAATGTTTGAAGGAGGAAACGCTATAGCGCCTTGCAGTGCAGCCAATAGCACCAAAAAAGGAATTTCCCTAACATCAAGAAAATCCAGTTCAACGCCATCGCTTCCAGAAGCCACTGAGATCAATCGTAACTCTGAAGGACCTCCCGACCAGGCAGCATCAGCTGATAACTTGGCATGGAAACAGACTGTTGAGGCCATCACTAAAGACGTGTTTTCATCCGCCAAATCGCAGATGCTAGCCAGTGGCTCTGCATCGGGTGCGTCGTCCGATGAAAACCAATGTGCACTCAGTAAAAACATTTCAACTGGTGCAGGTGGCGGATCGGTTGGTACAGCTTCAACATTGCTTCGCGAACGCGACAACATCACTGATTTGTCGACAATAAATAACTCTATGCAAGCAATTAATGCAAATGTGGCATCGGATCTGGCCACTATCACAGAAAACTTAGCTCTAAGTGATAATCCACCAACAGTCGGATTAGCAACAATCACAAGCGCCCCATCCGGATATAGTACAGTGAATACCAGTGGAAAGAACGCCTTAGCAGCTATATTTGGCAGTAATTTTGGTTCTGCTTCGGCATCTACAGGAGCATCTACATCATCTTCGTGTGAGGCTAACAACAAGATGAATGCGAACAACTCGGCTACCGGTGGAAGCCTCAGTAAAGGATTGTTAGTCAATTTGCGGGCTGGCTCGACGGCCAGTCAAAGAGTATCCCAATTATCTTCGGAGGCACTGGAGATGATTGATAAAATGCGAGATGGTGTTGATATGTTGCGCAACAATACCAATAACATTCTGGCTTCAGATATTTTGTCTTTACCGGGCTCAAATTTGCTTGCAGCTGCCTGCGTTAAGTCATCTAGTTCCAGAGCAGATAATAGCGATAACATGAGCAATCTCAGCGTCGAGTGTCCGGGTACCACATCCACCACAGGTAGCGGTAACGATGTTACAATTACTACAGGTAAAACATGCGGTAATGACCTACAATCTGTCGAGACTGCTGAAATAGCATACAGTGATCAATTAAGTACTGGTGCTATTGTTACTAAAGCTTCAACGGATACCCAAGCTTCTGCGGACAACAGTGGAAACAATGAACATGTCGCCTCGGTATCCGTTTCCAATCAAATGAGTGTTAGTGTGCCTAATCTAACTACGACGTCGGCATCGGAGACTCAGTCACAGTCTGAAACATCAACTCACACCGGATTGTTGGAAACATTTGCAGCTATGGCCCGTCGTCGTACCTCTCAGGGGACTAACTTGCAGAATAACCAGATAATGAATTCGTCAAATAGCAATTCCAACGAACGAAATAACCAAAATTCCGGTGCCGGGTCTAATTCCTTTTTCCCTAGAGGACCTAATTCAGTTACAAGTCTAGTAAAGTTGGCACTTTCTTCAAACTTTCATTCTGGTCTTCTCAGTACTGCTCAGAGCTACCCATCGCTGTCATCTAATAATGCTGCTAATACAGCTGGTGCAAATGCCAGTTCAGGTGCAGGCAATGCCTCATCGGGGCAACAGGGTCAAGCATCTATTAATCCAGCTCTTACTATGAGCCTAACATCGACATCCAGCGACAGTGAACAAGTTTCCTTAGAAGATTTTCTTGAAAGTTGCAGGGCACCGGCTCTGCTAGGAGACATGGATGATGATGATGACATGGACGAAGACAATGACGATGAGGAGAATGAAGATGAATATGAAGAAGTTGGAAATACTTTGTTGCAGGTTATGGTGTCTCGCAACTTGTTGACTTTTATGGATGACGAGACTTTAGAAAATCGTTTGACTGGTGTTACAAAGCGTAAATCTTGGGACGATGAGTTCGTACTGAAACGCCAATTTTCTGCCCTCATACCAGCTTTTGATCCTCGACCCGGCCGCACTAATGTTAATCAGACGTCCGAGCTGGAAATACCAGCTCCAGGTACTAGCACAGAATCTATGCGAACACATGATCAGGAGCCGCTTCAACAGCCCGTGTTAGCACTTTCCCTGCGAGGTCCCAGCATTGGCGGTGTCCAAGATGTGGAAATTGATTTAACTAATACTGATTGGACTATATTCCGGGCAGTTCAGGAGCTTTTGCAAGCTTCACAAATGAACAAATCTGATAAATTCCGAAAAGCTTGGGAGCCCACATACACTATTGTTTACCGCGAGTTACAGCCAGTCCAAAATCAAGACGCAGTAGATGCTGACGAAGAACCAAATACCCCAGTGGTGTCCTCAAAGAGCGGTGCGTCAACATTGTCACCAAATTCACCCGTCAGAGGAGAATTTATTACATCAGAAAATGTCAACTGCACTGTGGAAGACGTATTACAACTATTGAGCCAATTGAATACACTGAATCAACCGACAAATGAATCGGCAGTCGAACCGGTGGAAAGCTCGACTGGTGCCACTTTATCAAATGAGATATTTATGAGCAAGAAAATCACGAATAAGCTGCAACAACAAATTCAGGACCCTCTCGTTTTGTCGAGTAATTCATTGCCGATGTGGTGTGAGGACTTAAATCAGTCATGCCCATTCTTATTTCCATTCGAAACCCGTCAATTGTATTTTAACTGTACTGCATTTGGAGCTTCAAGAAGCATTGTGTGTCTCCAATCGATAAGAGACGCTACTCTGGAAAGACAACGTATGCCCGGCCTAAGTCCTCGACGTGATGATCAGCACGAGTTCCGTGTGGGGCGATTGAAGCATGAACGTGTTAAAGTGCCTCGTGATGAAAATTTGTTGGAATGGGCTATGCAAGTCATGAAAGTTCATTGCAATCGGAAGTCTGTATTGGAGGTAGGATTTTTGGGAGAAGAAGGAACTGGTCTGGGACCCACTTTAGAATTCTTTGCACTGGTAAGTACGCATATAATTAAATAAATTAATAAAAATCACTGAAATTACTGAAATCACTCGCAGGTTGCATCTGAACTACAGCGTTCAGATTTGTGCATGTGGTTGTGCGATGACGAACAAACTGCATCTGACGATGATAGTAAGGATCCTAGCGAGCAGCTTACTTCATCAATTTTACACAAAGACACTCCCAAACCCGTGGGATACTATGTCAATCGTCGAGAGAGCGGTCTATTCCCTGCACCGCTGCCCCAAGAGTCGGAAGTTTGTGAGAAATCTGCCAGATATTTTTGGTTTCTGGGAGTATTTATAGCAAAAGTATTGCAAGATATGCGCTTGGTAGATCTACCTTTGTCAAACTCTTTCCTTCAACTGTTATGTCACAACAAAATGCTATCGAGTTCTACTACACATAAGAGTTCTACTATTGCCTCAGAAGATTTGATGGTCTCGTCCGTAATGTCGGAAGATTCTGAATTGGCCGACACTTGCTCCAAACTGCTTGGAACTGGTTATCGTCCTGAGTCCAGATGGTATGATGGGATATTATCGTATGAAAATCTGGCTGAGATTGACCCCATTCGCTATGAGTTTATCAAGGAAATGCAAGAATTGCTGGCTCGTAAACAAGCCATAGAATCTGATTTGAACCTTTCGCCTGAGGAACGTCAATTTGCTATAACAGGGCTCAAACTGCAAACAAAGAGTGGAGCTGAAGTTAAGCTCGATGATCTAGCTCTGACATTTACGTATTCTCCCAGCTCTTCAGTTTATGGGTATGAATATGCTGAACTAATACCAAATGGCGGAGACGTTGATGTGACCATCAACAATTTGGAAGAGTACTGTGAGTCTGTAATGAACTTCTGCCTACAAGACGGAATTTCTAAGCAGTTGGACGCCTTTCATGGTGGTTTCTGTGAAGTTTTCCCTCTACAAAAACTAGCTGCATTCAGTCCATCCGAGGCACGTATGATGATATGCGGAGAACAACATCCACAATGGACTCGAGATGATCTCATTAATTATACTGAACCAAAATTGGGTTATTCTAAAGACAGGTATGTGTGTTTATACAATACAATACACAATAAGGCCAATTATACATGTATCCAACTATAAACAACTTTCCGTTTCCAAATCCGTTTTAGACTTCATTTATTTTGTAGGAATTTGTCTAACCTTGCTATTTCTTATTTTTCTTTTCTTGTTTTCCAGTCCCGGTTTCTTACGATTTGTCAATGTTCTCATGAGCATGACTGGCCCGGAGCGAAAAGCATTCTTGCAATTTACAACTGGTTGCAGCAGCCTTCCACCAGGTGGTTTAGCAAATCTGCACCCAAGATTAACTGTTGTGCGTAAAGTAGATGCCGGCGAAGGCAGCTATCCATCAGTGAACACATGTGTTCACTATTTGAAATTACCTGATTACCAAACTGAGGATATTATGAAAGAACGATTGCTGACAGCAACAAAAGAAAAGGGGTTCCATTTGAATTAGATTTGTTGCAGGCAGGTCTCATACGCTATCTGGCACTTTTAATTTTGGTATTTTTTCATTAAAAAGTTTAGTTTTCAACTATACAAATGATTTTATAATAGAACATCTCGGATATACATGAATGACACCAACTTGTGGACGCATTTCTGTATATGCTATCAAGAATTTACTTTATAATTTGTGTATTGTTATTTCTTAATGTTTTCAAAAATTTCCGATTTATACAATTTTGATTACGTAAGTTTTTAATTGGTTTTCGTTTTTCTCCTATGTAAATTTATCGAAAATATTGTGAAATCTTCCGTAAGAGGAATCGATTTATAATTGAAAGTACGTGTTATTTCCTCCTTCTAACTATGTGCAGAGTTTTGTTGTCTTTGATGATTTAGTTTTTTCTATTTTTTACTCTATTTTTATTCGCTTGTTTGTTTAGGGCCCAAACGTCAGTTTCTTCACATTATACCCTATTAAGTGTGTACCAACTAATTCAAGCTAAATTATCGTTAACTAATAAAAATTTACCACTTTTATTGCTACCATAAGTAATGCGCATACCCTCGGATACATACAATATTCAAAAATAAAAAAAAATATATATCTTGTGAGTTGGATTTTTTAAGTGTTTCTTATATTATATAAACAAACAAAAATACCCGAGTCTATAATGTAAATAAATATTAAAACTTAATTTATTATTATACGTATACCAATCAAGCCACATACATATATTATCGAATGAAAATTGATTAAAAACGTAGAAATGATAAAATGCATACATACAAATCACACACATATTTTTTTTTAATGATATCACATTATCTAGGGATATAGCACTTGGTCCTTATAGCTGAATTATTATAACAAAGATCCAACAAAAAAAAAAACTACACTCCGTAGATATTATTTCGTCGAACTATCCAGAGAGTTGCTTTTTTTTGGGAACCGCCTGGAATGTGTTAAGAAAACGGAAAGTTTGAATTGTCCGTTTATAGTTCTGTCGACAATGTTATTAGTTCGTTTCTACAACACAAACTCCAACTCATATAAACATATACATTCATCATTGCCACCAACATGTTAGTTACAACTAAAGATATGTATGTGTAAGTTAACATGTTCTCCATTCGATTAAATTATTGTTTTTAAATAGCAACAGCAGTTAGTTGTAATGAAATTGCTAAAGCTTCGCTTATTTTTTTCCTCTTGATTATCATGATTACCATGTTATCCTATTTAAATAATATAGTTTTTAAGGGTATTTTCTAAGAGTTATATAAACATGAATCGTAATAATAAAATTATTAAACTATACGCTAATGTTTTATTTTGGTCATTCAAGTATGTATAAATAATTCCCTTCCATTCACATTTGAAGATAGTCGACTTCAAAAACGCGATTCGATTCGAGATATTTAGGTTAGGTTAGGTTTAGGATACGTGGCAATAAAAGGCAGTCGATGACAGCGTTATTATCACTACACACGGAGGTCAGTCGGCTCCATAGAGTAATTCTTACCAAAAGGAATATTTTCCTCATCTGACGTGTCCTTTCACAGAGATGTTTGACGACATACACCAGGTGGAATTACACAAACTTCTGACTTTAATTTTTCATGTCGTTTTGGTGAAAAACTGAAATTTAAATGTGTTTTACATTTTTTTATTGAATGTTATTGTTAGCATACATTTAACACAATAATTTTAACACACAAAACGAAATACCGTTGTTGTTATTTGTTCGTTCGTATCACACCAGACCAAATTTCATAAATATGCTGAGAGAACTGTTAAGTGTCTGTCTGCATTTTTGTTACCTTTTTTCCCGTGTTCAGGTCCATAGGTAGCAAACCATTCAAAATTCAAGGAAACAATCAACTACAAAAATTTACTTAAGATCTCAATAAACAAATTTCTAGAACATATAAACTTCCTGGGAATTATTCTTAACACCGTTTTTTAATTTCATTTGTTTTTTATTTACTTCAACATTGAGATACTATGCTATCTATTACAAAAATATTAAAAAAAAGTATTCGTATTATGTTTATAATGTTGATGGCCATGGACTTGCAAATCGCGCTCTCTTAAGTTGTGGATCCAAATCGTCGTCCGAATCTGACTCTGATTCAGCAATTATGGTGTCCACCGGCACGTTGCTTCCAGACTGCCCTCCATCATCAGCTCTTTCTTCTTCAATTACTTCATTAACATCATACAGGGTGATCTTGTGACTCCACCAACATACCTCTGCAAGCAATGCGTCGAGGTTTTTGCCTTTGTACCGTTTTTCCATGGGCATTGTGGTTTGGTGAAACCGTTCTCCTTGCTCATCGGATTCGGTAGGGAGTTGTTTGATAAAATCGTCAAAATGAAAATGAAGAAAATGTAGCTTTAATGTCATCGATGCGCCGATTATCTCAAAATAATGCAGCATTTGTTTCACCCATTCTCTTGCTTCCGGTTCCGCGTCTCGATCCCCTCCCAAGACTCTGGTGCATACACGCTGAAGGTAAATCCATGCCATTGAATGATTTTCATCAAGCGATGAATCAAAGTTGCTCTTGAATAGCTTTCTAATGTCAGGGCCATTAAGTACGCCTGTTAAATGAAAACAAAAAATAAAGACAGAAAAGAAAACATTAACATAGTGTAAATAGTACAATTAGGTGAACAAAAATTCGTTTTAAATTTACTACAATACCTTTTTTAATTTTGTCATCGCTACGCTTTGGGAAAACGCTTTTCAAATAGTCGAATGCGTTTGGACAATTTACAACGGCCACTTCGATGAATTTTTTAACAATTCCCAATTTTATGTGGAGCGGTGGCAGCAAGATGTCTTGAGTATTGTCAATTAAAGGTGCATTCTTCAGTCTATGTTGTTGTATTTGTTCATCCACACTTCCTCTTGGCCTCCACGAGTTACATTGGAATTGATTCAGAGGTGAGCGTGAATCCCAATTACAAAGAAAACAAAAGAATTTTGGGAAGCCGCCCTTATCGATGATCCCTTGCAAAATGTTGATGACCTTCAAATCACAGCAAATCTTCCATTTATTTTCGTATATTTGATTTTTTCCCATTATATCTTTCAATGTTTCATAGCTTTCTTTCATGTTGATACCCATTGCTAGCGGAATGGAAGGTTTTGGGTTCGACACATGCAACAACACTGCTTTCAAGCTTGAAACAGAACCATCAATAAATAATCTCCACTCACTAGCGATGTAGTTCATTTCCATTTTTACCACCAAAGCTTTTATATCGTTGCAGTAAGCGAACGAATTGTCATCATTTAGAGTGTAGAGCATCTGAAATTCAGCTTGCCGTTTGCGGTACGCCGTAGAGTTGACATTAGCATGTGTGAGTTTTCTTTGCGTTAAAAAAGCTGTCAAAAATATTGCAAGTCGCTGCGATAATCCCAATATGGCCTCAATGAAATCCATTTCCATTTGTGTTATTAGTTGTGGTCCATCTCTTCCCTGTTGGGGTTCATAATCGGTATCAAATGGATCTTCATAAGTAACACCACTTGCTTTACTCATTGCTGTAAATTCTGTAGTACGATCTGGAGTTGGCGGCCTTGGTGATACAAAATTTTCAGGTGCAAGCACTGGTAGTGTGGCTGTTGCAGTTGCTTTATAAATTTTGTTCTTCTCAGAATGTCGATTTAGACGACATGTGTAATTTACGTATGCATAGCAACTGGTTGCATCATGATCAAATAAATAAATAAATAGTTTCCCATAAAGGGACTGGGGAGAACTTCTCACAATCACTGAGCTGTGCGCTTTCCAGTTTTCACTCACTGATTGGGACCTACAGTTTTACACCGATTCCGAACGGTATTTTGAGAAGCTTTTTCATGGCTAGATACTCGATAGTGTCGCCGTCACTATGCGAGGTGACCGCCGCCGAAAGAAAATTTGAAGGTGGTCAGAGCCGGGTTCGAACCCAGGATCTCATGTACAAGAGCCGCGCACACTAACCATTGCACCACCGACGGCCATGATCATGATCACCTGGGCGATTAATAGAGTTTACCGGCTTACAATACTTCATAGTACCTCTGCCTCCACTCAACCATGCCATGAGATTGTTATAACATTGGCGACACACTGTATTAGGTGTGTAATTTTCACCGGTCAAGTCCACTTCGTCGAAAAACAATGTATATGCTCTTTTGAATTCACTAGTTAAAAGATTCTTTTCATTCTGAAATCTTGTAGATGTTTTTTTTCTGGTTTGATGACCGCAAACGTAGCAAAATAAATCAATATTTTCACACTGCATATTGAAATTGTCAGTTGCCAATGTTGTGTGCGAATTATACTGTAGCACTTTCACTTTTTTTACTTTCACTTTCACTTTATAACTTTCACCGCTGAGCTCTCGTTGACGTCGCGCTGTGTGATGCCTCGATGTGAGCGTCGTGTCGCTTTTATATAGTGTGCTGCGTCCCTTGTTGCGTGTGCTGAGCTTACTGCATTGCCTGTGCTGCCGCTGTCGGTGCATGATCGCGTGATACCTAAGCGCTACCTAAACGGTGTTAACCCTTGGACAAACACATGGTTCTGGCCAGGCATATTTCATTTTTTGCTACCTATGGACCTGAACAGGAGAAAAAGGTAAAAAAAAATGAAATTAAAAAATTTTCGGCAAATTTTTCACTTTTGCGTGCTACCTACACAGTGTTAAGAATCATCTCTAGGAAGTTTATATGTTCTAGAAATTTGTTTATTGAGATCTTAGGTAAATTTTTGTAGTTGATTGTTTCCTTGAATTTTGAACGGTTTGCTACCTATGGACCTGAACACGGGAAAAAAGGTAAAAAAAATCGAATTTTTTTAAGTTTTTTGCGATTTTGATCTGGAAGGTGAAGTTTTTTTGATTTTATATCGGAATTCTGAACGGTTTCCAAGATATGAGCCTGAGAAAATGATCACATTTTTACGAAAATGATACCGAGGTCCCAAATCTTTGGCGGCCCATAAAAAAAAAGTGCATGACTTTGGGAAAAATTGGGAGACACGGGTCTTTTTTTTGTAGTCTTTTATCACGTAGTGGTGTCCGTATATGGTTATTTTTTTTCGTGTTGCACTGTGTTAGCAGTGTTAGTACTTGACAACGGAAAATCGGTAACAATATTTAATGGCATCAAGGACACGCTAACTAAGATCAACTTATTGTCATCTATTAAAATGATAGTTTGTGATACAACAAATGTCAATACGGGCAACAAAAATGGCGTTGTGACTATACTCAAAAAACATTTTCAAAATATGTCAATGCATTCACCACAATATATTGGGTGATATTGAGACATGTAATGGATGAGGTTTTGGATGGTAAAACATAATCTCCCAAAATTGCGTACCGCTTTGTTACGGATCTAGTGGAGAATTATGAAAATCTAAAATCTCGGTATAAGAAAAACCAAGTGGTTCTTACGTTTTCAAAAATAAAATGGAGAGGATATGGAGTTTTGATATTCATATAAATATTTCCAGAAAAATAACATATTTCCATACATAAATATTTCCAGAAAAATAACATATTTCCATACATAAATTTTAAATGTCTTCCATCAACTAGCAATGCCAGATGGAATTCCAGAGCTATATTAGCTATTTTGGCGTTTATCCTGATTCCAAACTATCAAGAGGAATTAAAACCTATTTGTGATTTTGTTTGTGGTTCCTGGTTTGAAATTTGGTTTGGTGACCATTGTTTCAAAGATAATGATTTTGAAGCATTAAGTAAGTCCTTAATAAACTTCACGAAAGCTAATGAAAGTTTCTTAAGGCATTGGGTAAGAGAACCGTCTAAAATTAAAGATCATTAACGCAGCAACATATGCGCCGAACGTGCGATTAAGGTGGTGCGGGATATATATCCACTATGTAAAACCATACGATCATTAAACTTAAAGTTTATATCTTACAATTCCTAGTCTTTTTCGCGTATTTTAACAGTAAAAATACATATGTAATACTATATATCTATGTTTGTACAATAATAAAAAAATTATTATTTTTCAAAAAAAATTAAAGCCTTTAGAAATCGCTTTCGGCGCGGAAACTTTTTTCACCGAATCAACCTTAAAAACTGTTTTTTATTATCAGAACAATATTCCCCACATGGTACTGGAGTGGTATTTTGCAATCAAAAAAAGTTATATCCCTAATGTTGATGCATACTTTGCTACACAAACTTATTCATTTTCGTATATGTAATCACTCATTTTCGTTCAGCTTCCGAGACGCAAGGTTGTTGCATTGTGTCCGATGTATTTTGTCAAAAGACGTTTAAGTTGATATGACCGTTGTAATTAAAGACAAACAAAATAAAGAAAAGCAAAAAAGTCTTTGTGCATACCTCAAAGCAGTAAGCGAATTATATACATCAATAAATTCCAAAAGGACTTTTTTCGTTACTTCCGCGAACATGTTTACACTTTCGTTTTTCGACACAAAATGAGCAGTATTCCCACACACGATGATTCACGACTGCATCAGAATCGCGCATCAACCCAAAATACCAAAATTTTTTAATTTTTGCGATTCGTGCATGCATCATGTCGGTGTGACCAGGGGGATTCTCAAAGACGATTTAGAATTAGACAGGGCACACTAATCACGGTAGTAGCAGTAAATATAATTGGAAAGAAATATTTGAAAGAACTATTTGCCAAATTAATGAAGATGGAAATTAATAATTGAAATTGATGCTGCTGTTGAATTGGTTTTTCCCGGTGTGAAACTCTAATAAAACTCGTATTCGCGTCTGTTGTTTAATTCCGCGTCTGTAAACAAAACCGATCAGCTGTTATTGTTATTGCTTTTACTTCGACATTTTGTGTGCGGCAATACACAATTACACACCAACCACAATTTTCTTTTTATTTTTAATTTTTTTTATTTGACATAATCATTGTTTAACACAAAACTCATGCATGCAAATTATATTTTCTACAAATGCTCTTCGATCAGTTGTTTTTGTTTTGCTTTGTCTTTCTACCGTCTAACCGTCATAACTAACCGCGCAATATTGAGTAGAACGTCAACCGTCTACCGTCAACCGTCGAGACTAATTGGACCTTTACCTGGCGTTTACACGGGCCAGTTTTGCTCCGACAGTAGAAATACATTCACACATTTTTACTACCACACTTACACTTCTCTCACTTGCCTCGCCACTGTCTCTGAGTTTTCAATGACAGTAACTTCGGCAAGAGATTTGACATAAGCGGCCAGATCATGGCTGAACTAGTAAAGGTTGGCGCAATAGAACAACTGATTTTGCTTTCTTATGACTCCATCTGTTAAATTCAGTGTATTTTGTTGTTGTTCTTTTTTGTTTACTGTGTTTGTTCATATGGATCTGTGTTGAATTTGACGGTTACAGTCATGAAACAAAAACTAAATGCTTGTTGTTGGTTCACACAATTACAACAGATCCTACTGCGTCAACCTCTACTAGTTCAGCCATCGGCGCTATCGGTGACATTTCGTAGTAATTTGAGAAAAAAGCAAAACATTGCAAACGACTTTACAAATTGAGAAATATATTTGTATTTGAAATTTTTTCTAATTTTTATTGGCATATTGTTTGACAATACAAACATATAAATATGAATACATGTCTAATTTTGCAGAGTACATCAGTTCCATTGTAAAAACAAAAAATCAGAGCACGAAATTTAACGAAACGACACTGTCGGCGGTTGCTTAAAACTGTACTGTCTTTATAACTGGCTGGACGCGTACGTCACACAAACAATTTTTCTGTTTTTGACAGTTAATACATATTCTCAACTGTCTTGTCCAAACTGTCACGTGTAAACGCACCGTTACTCTATGAGAACTCCCAAGAGAACAAAAAATTTAATAATTGTGAGGGTAATCATTCTGCCAACTACAGGGGGTGTTCAATATACAAAGACCTAAAGAAAAAATTGGATGGAAAATTGAGGATAGTTCGTGCTCGTGAATTCAAAGCCCCAGAGTTAGAAATTAGATCAGTTTATATTCCACAACGGGATAATGAAATTAGGACAACTTCTGATACCATGACATACGCTAATGTTCTCAAACAGACCCCTCATATGTCTGCTGTGCAGACAGCAAGTGGCATAGAGAATATAAGACAACTTATGCAAAGTATGAACATGTTCATGTCGACAATGCAGTCAATGGTGCAAGACTTTATGAGAAGTCAAAATCAATTAATTCAATCCATTATTAGTAAAAAATAGGTAACTTCCTATAAATTTCTACGTGGAACACAGACTTGAATTGGCTAATTATCTCGCTGATGAAAGCATAGACATAATGCTCTTATCTTAGACGCATCTAACAGATAGATATAATTTTAATTTATTTACACATTTTATGGAACGAACCACCCCGATGGCAGGGCACATGGACGTACAGGTGTCCTTATACGCAAAAGAATTAGGAACGATGTGTTAGAAAGCTACTCGGAACAATATTTGCATGCAACTACCGTTCGCGTCTCAATTTCTCACGAGACAATTACAATATCGGCAATTTATTGCCCCCAAAATTTTCGATATCGAGTGATACGTTTACGAGCATTTTTCAAAGACTGAGGCACACATTTTTAGCCGCCGGAGATTATAATGCCAAACATACTCACTGGAGCTCCCGTCTTGTAAACCCAAAAGGCAGACAATTGTACAACTACATCATGTCTCGACAAAAAGGGATCGATTACCTATCTCCATGTCAGCCAACGTACTGGCCGCATGATCGTAATTGTAATCTGTAATCTAATCGTAATCTAATTGACTTCGCCATAATTAGGGGAATTTCAAAGACTAACGCGTCGGCAACAACGTCCACCGGACTGTCTTCAGACCATTCCCCTGTTATATTCTCAATTAACGAGGTTTACGAGATAGAATCCCCTTTGATGCTAACATCTAAGAAAACGAACTGGCTGAAATACAGAAAATACGTAAGCAGCCGTGTCCCATTTTTGAACAAAAGTATAGACAATGAGCTTGACATTGAAAATCACATCACATCATGGTAGAATTACCTATTAGGTAGTCGCATTAGCAATTCCGTTGTTAAGCTGTCAAAATTAGCTGAATAGTGAAAAACACTATGAACACAAAATGTGAAATATTTTATAAGCTTGTCTTACTTGATACAAAGTCTATGCTATTAAATTACATTTTGATTGAAATTCTTTAAATTTTATTAACAAACAAAAAGAAACAAAATCAAATTTGACAGCTTACACACGGAAAAGATGAAAAGACCACAAATCAGCTGGGCTGACGCGTTTACCCGATAGATAATTTTGTTATGATCTCTTTTCGGGGGAAGTGCTAGGTATGGCCCTCCGGCAGTTCATAGGTCCTCAGGTAGTTTCTCAACCCGCCAAACACTTAGCACAGAGACACAACATGAAAATTGAAATCTATTCATACAAACAACGACACAGATACTAACGCGAAAGATTTTGTATTCATACCAGGGACTTGATGAATCGTCCCCACACTTGCCCACCCTTCCATGATCCATGATTCCCTTTTCCTGATTCTGGATCCCGTTGTCAACACCCTTACTCTTCAAACTCTCATCTCATTCCCTTAAGACGCTCTCCCCCCCCCATATATATGCTTTAATGCATCATTTTCTTTTCTTTAATAATCATACTTAATTTTGGATTTTTATTAAAAATTGATTAACGTCTATGAGCATTAAAAAAATCATATACACTTACATTATTAACCAACGAGGACCAACAAAGCGTTAACAGGTAACTATTAAAATAAAATCTCCCACTAAGGTGTAAAAAAAACTGAAATCAAAACAAAAATCCAACCTAACCTACCCAATTGAGCTCAGTTAAGTGGTCTTGTGAGAGAATGAATCGCTTGATCCCAGTTAATATTCTTTTGTCCACGTACTCTACAGAAACCTATCTCACTTTGTCAAACCTTTACAATTTCAAATACTTACAAATAAAACATAATATAAAAAAAAAATACACTACACTCTCTACCACATAACCTTAATTCTAGTATTATTCAAATTTTGATGTAATATTTGTTTCCTCTTTTTGTTCTCTTTTTTTTTTTAAACTATCAAAAATTATATTTATCCTTAGCTATCGTTAAACGACATCCATTGTTCTTTTTTTCATCTTTTGGAATTTTCGACGGTGGCCGGATGTAATTGAATTCATCCGGTCCTATATATTCAGTTGCCTCTTTTTAGGCTGTCTCACTGCTTTTTATACCCACTTGATGTAGCTACTGCTCATCACTGAGTTACCCGATTACCGACACGGACAAAATATGACCAATAGCTGTAGTGACTAACCTCAAATTTTGGGTGTGCAATTATTTTTTTGGCCTTTCGTTTATTATTTCCACTCTATGGATTTATTCTCCGTGGATTTATCTCCAGAAGATGTTGAGAATTGTTTGACTCCCGGTCTTCGGTAAGAAATTTCCTTGGAACCTAATAATGCGCACTTCATTAGAAATTAATCATCCAATTTGCCACTCTTTTAACTTACTTTACTTATTAAACGCTATTTTCGTTTTATTCCGTTGAATATATGTATTTTCCGTCATCGGTCGCAATAGGCTCTATTTCACCGCAATGGAACTTCATAGAAAAGATCACATAATGTTCACATTAATTGTAGATACACTTACGGATTCTACACAAACCTTAAAAATCACTTTAAGACAATCCTTTTTCAATTTTAAAATATTTTTCTTGACTTGAATTCAAAGTCTCGTTCGCACGTCACCGTATTTGGTTTTCTATTGAATTCTAAATGTTCTCTGAGACTGGTTTATATCTGACGTCTCCATTCCCAAAATTCTCCGAGCGCCATTATCATCCATCTTCCCGCGCCTAATTGTTTTGGACCAAGATTTTCTACCGTTCTATTTTCCCACAAACAATTGCACGTATAATCATTGCACGTATATTCATAATAATCGAACACTTAAATTTTCGCGCTCTCTTCACCGGTCAAAAACCCGGTTTGGGGGTTACTCTTCCGATTGCACGGCATTATCTCCCCCAAAACACGGCAACAACAATTTGCCTGTATGGCAGCCTTGTCCTCCAATTATGGTGGTTGGCAACTAAATTTGTAAAGTCATCAGGAGAAACGTCAAATTCTATCACATACATTCGACACAATACGTTCTTTTTGCCGCTTGTGGAAATTAGTTTCACGTTTATTGTTAGTGGCACCCCACCATCCAATTTTTTACTTGAAATTTATTAAAATACTTTCATTTGAATGTGGGGATGCCCACTAAGGATTCTGCCGCAAATTTCCCTAGGAAGAAGCTAGATAAAAACGCGGTTCCATCTAGTGCTTCTTATTCGGACCTTGTTTACGTTTTATGTGGAAAACGATCTCAGCATTTGACCATACAGATGCTCCACAGCGCAGTTTCCCTGGCCGACGGCATTATGAATACTCAGTGCGTTTGTGAAGCTGGGAGTTACATGAGGACTTGTTCCTTTCCCCCGTGCATATGGTGACCTTCCGTTGCCGTAGTCGCCAACCTGTTTTCCTTCAGGGGCCACTAGCTCGCAACATAACTCTGGGTTTGCCGCGGCAACAATGGAAAACCCGGTGTGCGAGATGTTTTACATCAGACATTCATAATTCGAGATCCCGTTGTTTGGAGATTCTAATTATCGGACGACTATATTCGTTATGTATTGTCCCGACAACGTGGGGAATTCCCACCCCCTGAGATATCGTAGCCGGGCTATGAAGACGATAATTTAGCTTAGGGAAGTATAAATTAAGCTTTATTCAGGACTATTTTACTTTGTGTTTTATTGTCTGGTTTTCAGGTCACACGTGCGAGACTAACGTGTATCTACATTCCCGTGAGTAATGGTGTCTATGTATCTCTAACTGGTATTTTATCGTATACAGTTTTTTTTTTTTTTAAGGCTTTTTTAGACAACTTTAACGTTTACTGAGCAACGATGTTTGGTGGTCGTATTTAAAGTCTTACTATCGGCTAGGTTTCCCTTGCATGTCATACGGTATGGGTGGCTCTTTATATCTCGGGGTTTGAGTTACATTTTTACGGCTAGGGATAGATACTGACAAGCTTACAGGCAATACAAAAAAAAGGTAAACACTTTACTTATTTTATTATTGCACAAATGGGTGTCTTGGTATCACATTTATTCTCATGCACGTTAGGTTTCCCGACATTTTGCTGGTTTATGTTTTTAAATCCTTTGCATGACTCACTCCTAGTGGTCTCCCTTTCAAATCTTCCAGTTCATACATATTATTTCCGATTAACTTTGTTATCCTACACTTCCTAAATTTTCTGGCGAATTTGGCATTAAAACTCTTCCCAAAATCGCTCAACAAATAATTTCGGCGGTATATTTCCTGACCCGGAACAAATTTGATAGTTCTAGCCCGTTGGTTGTATCTCTTGGCGCTATTTTCATATGCTTGGTGCATGTTTTCTTTAATTGTCGTTCTTATGAGTTCCATTCTGTCCTCAGTATTTAATCGTAGTATCTCATGATCAGTTAGGGACTTCAATTTCTTTGCTAACTTGTAATCAGACCCATTGGAGTACATGTGGTAGCCAAAAAGGGCAAAGAAAGGTGTTGTACCTGTTCCTGAATGTACGGAGGTTCGGAGTGCGCATTCGATTTCGGACAAGTAGGCATCCCAATCCCGGTGGTGGTTCGCAAAATATGCTCTTATCGCCGCAAGGACCGATTGGTTGACGCGTTCGGAGGGGTTGGACTGTGGCGAATAAGGGGCAGTCTGTAAATGATTGATGTTATACGATTTGATCATATTTTTAAACAGCCCTGAAATGAATTGTGCCCCGTTATCAGTATGGATTGTCTCTGGCACTCCAAATTTTCGAAATATCTCCTCCACTAGAAACTTGACAACATTTGTGACCGTTGCCTCTTTCATGGATTTTAAAAAGGTGAATTTCGTAAAGTGGTCGACAACTATAAAGATATACGCGTTACCGCTCTTAGACCTTGGGTATTTGCCTAGGAAATCGGCATACAGTTTTTGAAAGGGCCTATCCGTGACTACCTCGTTTCCAATTGTTGGTTGTGTATGATGATTTACGGATTTGGTATCCTTGCATGTCACGCAGTTTGAAATATATTGCCGTACCTGCGATACCATTTTCGGCCAATAGTACACTCTTTTTAGACGATTCAGTGTTTTTGTCACCCCTCCATGGGCAGCTGTTGGGTCGTCATGGGATTTCTGTATCAGGAGGTGCGTCAACGCTTCCGGAATCCACAGTTTCCATAGTACCTCCTGCATCTCTTCACTTCCCTCATACTTAGATTTTTTAAAGATCAAATTGTCTTTTATTTGAATATCTGGTAGACGTTCCTTGTTGTTCGCGATTGTTTCTCTCAACTCTTGATACTCTTTGCTATCGAACTCATTTGTTTCGAAATCAAACCAAGGATCAACTTCCAGTTCCTCTACTGTTGGTAATCGCGATAGCATATCGGCAACAATATTGTCCTTCCCTTTCCTATGTTCAATATTGAAATGGTATCCTTGTAATTGCAGCGACCATCGAGCTAATCTACCGCTCAGATCCTTAAGGCTCATTAGCCATTGCAAGCTCGCGTGGTCAGTTATCACCGTAAATTCCATCAACTCCACATAGGGTCGAAATTTCCGTATAGCCATGACCGCTGCTAGGCATTCTTTCTCAGTTACGGTGTAGTTCCTTTGGCATGGATTCAATTTCTGTGAATAAAACGCAATAGGGTGTTCTTCGTCGCGTGCATTTCGTTGAAACAGCACTGCACCTATACCTTATTCAGAGGCGTCGCACTGAATGTAAAACTTCTTGGAAAAGTCAGCATGTCTAAGGACAGGGGCAGATGTGAGGGCTCTTTTTAAGTGTTCAAAAGATTTACAGGCGTCATCGGTCATACTAAACTTAGGAGACTTTTTAAGGGTGTCAGTTAGTGGTGAAGATATAGATGCGAAGTCTTTTATAAATCTTCTATACCATCCTGCCGTTCCTAGGAAACTTCTCACCTCACGTGTATTCTTGGGTGCTTTTATTCTTTTTATGGCCTCTATTTTTCCGGATCTGTCTTCAGCATCCCATCTCCCTAAAACAAAATTGAGACTTTTTTAGACCTATTGTTAAATTCGCATCCTGCAAACACTTTGCAACCTCCCTTAATATTCGCATATGTTCCACAAAATCCCTGGATATTACGAGCAGGTCATCCAGATACGTGAAAACGTTCTCCTTTAGTCTACTAGGCACCACCTTATCCATTAATCTGCACAATCGTTGTGCAGCGTTGCACAATCCGAATGGCATTACGCGAAATTGATACAGGGGGCGACCAGCGACGGTGAAAGCTGTGCACTTTTTGCTTTCCTCATCTAGCTCTATTTGCCAGAAGGCGAACTTAAGATCAACATTACTTATAAAGTATGTCTCATCTATTCTGCTAAGTATTCCGTCAATGTTCTGCAGTGGATAAGCGTCCTTTTCCGTTAATTTATTCAGTTTTCGCGCATCCAAACAGAATCTGTTTTTATCGGGTTTTCTTACAACTGTTGTGCGATTGCTCCACGGGCTTTCGCTTTCTTCGATGACATTTAAACGGAGCATGTTATCGATTTCATTGTACGTGATTTGTTGTACCGCCGGTGACATTGGAAAATGACGATCTTTCACCGGTTCGGCGCCTTCGATTAGTTTGATTGTATGTTTCTCCAATCTTGAGCAACCTAAACCTTTTTCTTCATAAGTGTCGAAACATTTAATTACATTTTTCAATTCTTTTTCCTGTTCCTTAGATAGAACATGCTGATTCAATTTGTGGTCTGAACTTATTACCGAAAAATCCTTTTTTAATTTTTCCATGTCCACTTCAGCAATTCCGACAACTTCCGGTGCGATTTGAAATGTCCTCCAGAAGTCTATTCCGAGATCCAATTCTTGTTCTAAATCTGGACATACATATAGGCACATTTCCTTCACATTGTTTTCATATTTCACTTGGATTGTGATTTTGCCAATTATTCTGTGCTTTTGTCCACTTGCTGTCGTAACATTGCTGAATATAGGTACGTTCTTACAGCCTAACTCCTCCACTAACTCTCTGCTTCCTTTTCCTAGTATACTGACCGAGGCTCCAGTGTCAAGTAAGCCATTAATGATTTTTCCTTGGATTTCCACTTCAGCATATATTCGAGGGTCACCTTCTTGTTTTTTGGCTCGAGATATTGATTCGACAAGGCTTCGCCTACTCTGGCGTCGCTCTGTGGATTTACGTCTTAATTTCTCTATTTTTTTTGATACGGTTCTCCTAGTCGTCCCAAAGATTCTTGCTCGAATCTCTTCATAATTCCTCTCTCTTATTTCCAATGGTATACCGTGTCTAGCTTCAGGCATGAAATTTGAACTATTTATGCTTATGAGTTTATTTATGACTTGGTTCTGTTTTCTATTTGTATTTTTTTCAATGTTTATTTTTAGGTCTGCTACATTGCAGGGTTTTCCCTTGGACGTGGATCCCCTGTCTTCTCCTCGCCCTTCCTCGGGTTTCCCTGTTGACATACAGAACATTTTGGCGTGATGGTGTTTGGCTTACCGCATTTGTAGCAGAACCCCGACCATTCCTTTGGGCACTCCATAAATACGTGGCCCGGTACACGGCAATTCCAACACACAATTGGTTTTGGTGGATTGCAGTTGAGGCGTACAGCGGTTACTTCCTCTGTTGTGTGCTGCGTTCTTTGCTCCACCTCGTCCTCCCCGTGACAATAAATTTCATTTACTGGTACCCTAGACTTGAACGGCATTTGAGTTGTTCTGTGGTCCCGCTTTGGAAAGTTTCTCTCCACTTCCTTACATGCAATTCTAAGTTGTTCAACGGATGATGTATTCATGAAATACACTCTTTCCCTAATGCTATCTGTGATGTTTGCTTTTAGTGTTTTGATCATTTCATATTCCTGTATGGGTTGCATTAGACTGGCACGTAGCTGAAGCATTTCGTGAAAGCAATCGTCGATTGACCCGTTGGGGCGTTGCTTCCTTTCAACAATATCTTTAACTATATCCATATTGGTGTGGGGCATTTGGTACTGATTTAACAGCGCGTGTTTCAAACTCTTCCAATTCGATAGGTCATAAGTCTGCGAAGCCTACCAAAACCATCTTTCAGCTGCATCGGACACCAAAAGGTGAAAATCACGTATCACCTCTTCCCACGGAATTTGATATGATCTTTGGAGATGTTCAAGGCGAAATATAAATTCCTCAACCCTCAATTTACGTGAGTTTCCATCAAATTGAATACCAAATTTATCCACTCTAATTTTCACTTGCCCTTCGGCAGCTGAAATCGGTCGAGCGGAAGCTCCATTCATCCAAGTCCTATAAGCAAAGTCGTTCATATTTACGTCATTGCCAGTAAATTGTTCAGTTGGTATTTGACCGAACATGGAGTTCATATTTCTGGTTCTCATCCGCGCTGAGACGTTGCCATTACCCCAACCAGATGGATTTGGTTGCACATTTCGAGCGGATTGACTGGCGATAAAGCTGTCCGCTAATTCCTTGACGGACCTAACTAGATTGGAAACAGTTTCCCTTAGGTCATTCATTTCGGTACCCACTATTCGTTTTACGGTATTTTCCAATACACTTTCGTTGGCCGTGGATTGTGGCAGTTCTTCGACTCGTGCATCGGATGCTGTATTGTTGGTTCCAGCTGTCTCGATTTTGCCGTCTGCTGGGCCAGTTCCACTCGTTTGACATAATCTTGCATTGTCATTGGCCACAGCGGTATGTTCCGGTCGTACCATTATCGTTGCCGACATATCGCGGATTTGCCCTAAAACACCACTCATCATCGCATTCATGTCGGCATCGCTATCCATTCTTAGCCTTTTGTCTTCTATCTTGGCAGATAAATTATTTAAATCGAACGCTGCAGGTCTATTTCTCTTATTAGCCGCCTTCGAACGCGTATTCATCACCTCGATTGCCACGATTATAGTAGTGTATTTTCTACTTTTCCGTTCAAACCCTGATTGTCTATGTATTTTACTCTCTTATATATTTTAAGATTTTCCGGTTGGCGTTTACTTACTTGCATATATTTAGTCAAATTGCTTCAATTATCAACTACATATATATGCACAATCGTAGATTTCGTTTTCAATTCGAACCACTATTTTAACTGTGTATCGATCTATCTATTCGAATAACCACTATTATTAAATAAAAATTAAGAATCATAACTAATCGCGTTTTCTCTGAACAGACAGTGAACTACCTTCACCAAAAAAAATCCTTGAACTGTTTTCTCTACCTCTCTTACATAAATTTAACCAAGATACTAATCGCACATTATGCAGTATGTTTCGTAATGAAACCTTTACTGAATATTGCTTATATATGGTATTAAGACAAGTTCACTTTAACTCTCACGAAAAACGTTATCAAAATATTCGAAATTTGTTATTATTATAATGGGGAGATGCTTATATGGGCTTTACAAGGTTTAGTGTCTTTTGAGCTTGTGTGGGATGTTTATTTTTTTTTTAAATTAAGTGTTCCCTTAGGAGATTTTTGAATACAAATAAAAAAAATTTTTTTATCAACAACTAACTTTTGGTAATATTTCAATTTACTAGGTTCTTGGCTTTTCTCCCTCGCTTCCTTAGAAGATGGACACAAGATTACACGGTTATTGCAATACATCTGACTTACTGTTCCTCGGACGTAACGGATATTGCACATTTCCGGACCTAGAGTTAAAATACATATGGACTCTAAATCAACACGAAAAAAAGCATAGGTCGACTACAATACAATCATTACCCAACAATACGGACATGGATATTGCACCGGACCCATTCGTAGATGGAGAACATACTCTAAACCTTATATACACATAACGTTAACATTGCACTTCAAACAAGTCTTCTCTATACTTGGCTGTAATACTGGATAGGGTACATACGGTCTCGAATAGTTAAAACAACATATTCTAACAATTGGACTATTGCGTGGTGTGTAGATGGAATTACACCTTTAACTTATCCTAATATCAGAACTTCTATGAGATTTTCCATCATTGTACTTCAACATACAACTGATGAGAAGAACAACTGCCTTCATACTTCACAAAATAGTGATATTGGATCTGTTTTTTCCTATATTTTTGAAATTGGGCGCCATTTCTGTTATGATCTCTTTTCGGGGGAAGTGCTAGGTATGGCCCTCCGGCAGTTCATAGGTCCTCAGGTAGTTTCTCAACCCGCCAAACACTTAGCACAGAGACAACATGAAAATTGAAATCTATTCATACAAACAACGACACAGATACTAACGCGAAAGATTTTGTATTCATACCAGGGACTTGATGAATCGTCCCCACACTTGCCCACCCTTCCATGATCCATGATTCCCTTTTCCTGATTCTGGATCCCGTTGTCAACACCCTTACTCTTCAAACTCTCATCTCATTCCCTTAAGACGCTCTCCCCCCCCCCCATATATATGCTTTAATGCTTCATTTTCTTTTCTTTAATAATCATACTTAATTTTGGATTTTAATTAAAAATTGATTAACGTCTATGAGCATTAAAAAAATCATATACACTTACATTATTAACCAACGAGGACCAACAAAGCGTTAACAGATAACTATTAAAATAAAATCTCCCACTAAGGTGTAAAAAAAAACTGAAATCAAAACAAAAATCCAACCTAACCTACCCAATTGAGCTCAGTTAAGTGGTCTTGTGAGAGAATGAATCGCTTGATCCCAGTTAATATTCTTTTGTCCACGTACTCTACAGAAACCTATCTCACTTTGTCAAACCTTTACAATTTCAAATACTTACAAATAAAACATAATATAAAAAAAAAATACACTACACTCTCTACCACATAACCTTAATTCTAGTATTATTCAAATTTTGATGTAATATTTGTTTCCTCTTTTTGTTCTCTTTTTTTTTTTAAACTATCAAAAATTATATTTATCCTTAGCTATCGTTAAACGACATCCATTGTTCTTTTTTTCATCTTTTGGAATTTTCGACGGTGGCCGGATGTAATTGAATTCATCCGGTCCTATATATTCAGTTGCCTCTTTTTAGGCTGTCTCACTGCTTTTTATACCCACTTGATGTAGCTACTGCTCATCACTGAGTTACCCGATTACCGACACGGACAAAATATGACCAATAGCTGTAGTGACTAACCTCAAATTTTGGGTGTGCAATTATTTTTTTGGCCTTTCGTTTATTATTTCCACTCTATGGATTTATTCTCCGTGGATTTATCTCCAGAAGATGTTGAGAATTGTTTGACTCCCGGTCTTCGGTAAGAAATTTCCTTGGAACCTAATAATGCGCACTTCATTAGAAATTAATCATCCAATTTGCCACTCTTTTAACTTACTTTACTTATTAAACGCTATTTTCGTTTTATTCCGTTGAATATATGTATTTTCCGTCATCGGTCGCAATAGGCTCTATTTCACCGCAATGGAACTTCATAGAAAAGATCACATAATGTTCACATTAATTGTAGATACACTTACGGATTCTACACAAACCTTAAAAATCACTTTAAGACAATCCTTTTTCAATTTTAAAATATTTTTCTTGACTTGAATTCAAAGTCTCGTTCGCACGTCACCGTATTTGGTTTTCTATTGAATTCTAAATGTTCTCTGAGACTGGTTTATATCTGACGTCTCCATTCCCAAAATTCTCCGAGCGCCATTATCATCCATCTTCCCGCGCCTAATTGTTTTGGACCAAGATTTTCTACCGTTCTATTTTCCCACAAACAATTGCACGTATAATCATTGCACGTATATTCATAATAATCGAACACTTAAATTTTCGCGCTCTCTTCACCGGTCAAAAACCCGGTTTGGGGGTTACTCTTCCGATTGCACGGCATTATCTCCCCCAAAACACGGCAACAACAATTTGCCTGTATGGCAGCCTTGTCCTCCAATTATGGTGGTTGGCAACTAAATTTGTAAAGTCATCAGGAGAAACGTCAAATTCTATCACATACATTCGACACAATACGTTCTTTTTGCCGCTTGTGGAAATTAGTTTCACGTTTATTGTTAGTGGCACCCCACCATCCAATTTTTTACTTGAAATTTATTAAAATACTTTCATTTGAATGTGGGGATGCCCACTAAGGATTCTGCCGCAAATTTCCCTAGGAAGAAGCTAGATAAAAACGCGGTTCCATCTAGTGCTTCTTATTCGGACCTTGTTTACGTTTTATGTGGAAAACGATCTCAGCATTTGACCATACAGATGCTCCACAGCGCAGTTTCCCTGGCCGACGGCATTATGAATACTCAGTGCGTTTGTGAAGCTGGGAGTTACATGAGGACTTGTTCCTTTCCCCCGTGCATATGGTGACCTTCCGTTGCCGTAGTCGCCAACCTGTTTTCCTTCAGGGGCCACTAGCTCGCAACATAACTCTGGGTTTGCCGCGGCAACAATGGAAAACCCGGTGTGCGAGATGTTTTACATCAGACATTCATAATTCGAGATCCCGTTGTTTGGAGATTCTAATTATCGGACGACTATATTCGTTATGTATTGTCCCGACAACGTGGGGAATTCCCACCCCCTGAGATATCGTAGCCGGGCTATGAAGACGATAATTTAGCTTAGGGAAGTATAAATTAAGCTTTATTCAGGACTATTTTACTTTGTGTTTTATTGTCTGGTTTTCAGGTCACACGTGCGAGACTAACGTGTATCTACATTCCCGTGAGTAATGGTGTCTATGTATCTCTAACTGGTATTTTATCGTATACAGTTTTTTTTTTTTTTAAGGCTTTTTTAGACAACTTTAACGTTTACTGAGCAACGATGTTTGGTGGTCGTATTTAAAGTCTTACTATCGGCTAGGTTTCCCTTGCATGTCATACGGTATGGGTGGCTCTTTATATCTCGGGGTTTGAGTTACATTTTTACGGCTAGGGATAGATACTGACAAGCTTACAGGCAATACAAAAAAAAGGTAAACACTTTACTTATTTTATTATTGCACAAATGGGTGTCTTGGTATCACATTTATTCTCATGCACGTTAGGTTTCCCGACATTTTGCTGGTTTATGTTTTTAAATCCTTTGCATGACTCACTCCTAGTGGTCTCCCTTTCAAATCTTCCAGTTCATACATATTATTTCCGATTAACTTTGTTATCCTACACTTCCTAAATTTTCTGGCGAATTTGGCATTAAAACTCTTCCCAAAATCGCTCAACAAATAATTTCGGCGGTATATTTCCTGACCCGGAACAAATTTGATAGTTCTAGCCCGTTGGTTGTATCTCTTGGCGCTATTTTCATATGCTTGGTGCATGTTTTCTTTAATTGTCGTTCTTATGAGTTCCATTCTGTCCTCAGTATTTAATCGTAGTATCTCATGATCAGTTAGGGACTTCAATTTCTTTGCTAACTTGTAATCAGACCCATTGGAGTACATGTGGTAGCCAAAAAGGGCAAAGAAAGGTGTTGTACCTGTTGCTGAATGTACGGAGGTTCGGAGTGCGCATTCGATTTCGGACAAGTAGGCATCCCAATCCCGGTGGTCGTTCGCAAAATATGCTCTTATCGCCGCAAGGACCGATTGGTTGACGCGTTCGGAGGGGTTGGACTGTGGCGAATAAGGGGCCGTCTGTAAATGATTGATGTTATACGATTTTATCATATTTTTAAACAGCCCTGAAATGAATTGTGCCCCGTTATCAGTATGGATTGTCTCTGGCACTCCAAATTTTCGAAATATCTCCTCCACTAGAAACTTGACAACATTTGTGACCGTTGCCTCTTTCATGGATTTTAAAAAGGTGAATTTCGTAAAGTGGTCGACAACTATAAAGATATACGCGTTACCGCTCTTAGACCTTGGGTATTTGCCTAGGAAATCGGCATACAGTTTTTGAAAGGGCCTATCCGTGACTACCTCGTTTCCAATTGTTGGTTGTGTATGATGATTTACGGATTTGGTATCCTTGCATGTCACGCAGTTTGAAATATATTGCCGTACCTGCGATACCATTTTCGGCCAATAGTACACTCTTTTTAGACGATTCAGTGTTTTTGTCACCCCTCCATGGGCAGCTGTTGGGTCGTCATGGGATTTCTGTATCAGGAGGTGCGTCAACGCTTCCGGAATCCACAGTTTCCATAGTACCTCCTGCATCTCTTCACTTCCCTCATACTTAGATTTTTTAAAGATCAAATTGTCTTTTATTTGAATATCTGGTAGACGTTCCTTGTTGTTCGCGATTGTTTCTCTCAACTCTTGATACTCTTTGCTATCGAACTCATTTGTTTCGAAATCAAACCAAGGATCAACTTCCAGTTCCTCTACTGTTGGTAATCGCGATAGCATATCGGCAACAATATTGTCCTTCCCTTTCCTATGTTCAATATTGAAATGGTATCCTTGTAATTGCAGCGACCATCGAGCTAATCTACCGCTCAGATCCTTAAGGCTCATTAGCCATTGCAAGCTCGCGTGGTCAGTTATCACCGTAAATTCCATCAACTCCACATAGGGTCGAAATTTCCGTATAGCCATGACCGCTGCTAGGCATTCTTTCTCAGTTACGGTGTAGTTCCTTTGGCATGGATTCAATTTCTGTGAATAAAACGCAATAGGGTGTTCTTCGTCGCGTGCATTTCGTTGAAACAGCACTGCACCTATACCATATTCAGAGGCGTCGCACTGAATGTAAAACTTCTTGGAAAAGTCAGCATGTCTAAGGACAGGGGCAGATGTGAGGGCTCTTTTTAAGTGTTCAAAAGATTTACAGGCATCATCGGTCATACTAAACTTAGGAGACTTTTTAAGGGTGTCAGTTAGTGGTGAAGATATAGATGCGAAGTCTTTTATAAATCTTCTATACCATCCTGCCGTTCCTAGGAAACTTCTCACCTCACGTGTATTCTTGGGTGCTTTTATTCTTTTTATGGCCTCTATTTTTTCCGGATCTGTCTTCAGCATCCCATCTCCCTAAAACAAAATTGAGACTTTTTTAGACCTATTGTTAAATTCGCATCCTGCAAACACTTTGCAACCTCCCTTAATATTCGCATATGTTCCACAAAATCCCTGGATATTACGAGCAGGTCATCCAGATACGTGAAAACGTTCTCCTTTAGTCTACTAGGCACCACCTTATCCATTAATCTGCACAATCGTTGTGCAGCGTTGCACAATCCGAATGGCATTACGCGAAATTGATACAGGGGGCGACCAGCGACGGTGAAAGCTGTGCACTTTTTGCTTTCCTCATCTAGCTCTATTTGCCAGAAGGCGAACTTAAGATCAACATTACTTATAAAGTATGTCTCATCTATTCTGCTAAGTATTCCGTCAATGTTCTGCAGTGGATAAGCGTCCTTTTCCGTTAATTTATTCAGTTTTCGCGCATCCAAACAGAATCTGTTTTTATCGGGTTTTCTTACAACTGTTGTGCGATTGCTCCACGGGCTTTCGCTTTCTTCGATGACATTTAAACGGAGCATGTTATCGATTTCATTGTACGTGATTTGTTGTACCGCCGGTGACATTGGAAAATGACGATCTTTCACCGGTTCGGCGCCTTCGGCGCCTTCGATTAGTTTGATTGTATGTTTCTCCAATCTTGAGCAACCTAAACCTTTTTCTTCATAAGTGTCGAAACATTTAATTACATTTTTCAATTCTTTTTCCTGTTCCTTAGATAGAACATGCTGATTCAATTTGTGGTCTGAACTTGTTACCGAAAAATCCTTTTTTAATTTTTCCATGTCCACTTCAGCAATTCCGACAACTTCCGGTGCGATTTGAAATGTCCTCCAGAAGTCTATTCCGAGATCCAATTCTTGTTCTAAATCTGGACATACATATAGGCACATTTCCTTCACATTGTTTTCATATTTCACTTGGATTGTGATTTTGCCAATTATTCTGTGCTTTTGTCCACTTGCTGTCGTAACATTGCTGAATATAGGTACGTTCTTACAGCCTAACTCCTCCACTAACTCTCTGCTTCCTTTTCCTAGTATACTGACCGAGGCTCCAGTGTCAAGTAAGCCATTAATGATTTTTCCTTGGATTTCCACTTCAGCATATATTCGAGGGTCACCTTCTTGTTTTTTGGCTCGAGATATTGATTCGACAAGGCTTCGCCTACTCTGGCGTCGCTCTGTGGATTTACGTCTTAATTTCTCTATTTTTTTTGATACGGTTCTCCTAGTCGTCCCAAAGATTCTTGCTCGAATCTCTTCATAATTCCTCTCTCTTATTTCCAATGGTATACCGTGTCTAGCTTCAGGCATGAAATTTGAACTATTTATGCTTATGAGTTTATTTATGACTTGGTTCTGTTTTCTATTTGTATTTTTTTCAATGTTTATTTTTAGGTCTGCTACATTGCAGGGTTTTGCCTTGGACGTGGATCCCCTGTCTTCTCCTCGCCCTTCCTCGGGTTTCCCTGTTGACATACAGAACATTTTGGCGTGATGGTGTTTGGCTTACCGCATTTGTAGCAGAACCCCGACCATTCCTTTGGGCACTCCATAAATACGTGGCCCGGTACACGGCAATTCCAACACACAATTGGTTTTGGTGGATTGCAGTTGAGGCGTACAGCGGTTACTTCCTCTGTTGTGTGCTGCGTTCTTTGCTCCACCTCGTCCTCCCCGTGACAATAAATTTCATTTACTGGTACCCTAGACTTGAACGGCATTTGAGTTGTTCTGTGGTCCCGCTTTGGAAAGTTTCTCTCCACTTCCTTACATGCAATTCTAAGTTGTTCAACGGATGATGTATTCATGAAATACACTCTTTCCCTAATGCTATCTGTGATGTTTGCTTTTAGTGTTTTGATCATTTCATATTCCTGTATGGGTTGCATTAGACTGGCACGTAGCTGAAGCATTTCGTGAAAGCAATCGTCGATTGACTCGTTGGGGCGTTGCTTCCTTTCAACAATATCTTTAACTATATCCATATTGGTGTGGGGCATTTGGTACTGATTTAACAGCGCGTGTTTCAAACTCTTCCAATTCGATAGGTCATAAGTCTGCGAAGCCTACCAAAACCATCTTTCAGCTGCATCGGACACCAAAAGGTGAAAATCACGTATCACCTCTTCCCACGGAATTTGATATGATCTTTGGAGATGTTCAAGGCGAAATATAAATTCCTCAACCCTCAATTTACGTGAGTTTCCATCAAATTTAATACCAAATTTATCCACTCTAATTTTCACTTGCCCTTCGGCAGCTGAAATCGGTCGAGCGGAAGCTCCATTCATCCAAGTCCTATAAGCAAAGTCGTTCATATTTACGTCATTGCCAGTAAATTGTTCAGTTGGTATTTGACCGAACATGGAGTTCATATTTCTGGTTCTCATCCGCGCTGAGACGTTGCCATTACCCCAACCAGATGGATTTGGTTGCACATTTCGAGCGGATTGACTGGCGATAAAGCTGTCCGCTAATTCCTTGACGGACCTAACTAGATTGGAAACAGTTTCCCTTAGGTCATTCATTTCGGTACCCACTATTCGTTTTACGGTATTTTCCAATACACTTTCGTTGGCCGTGGATTGTGGCAGTTCTTCGACTCGTGCATCGGATGCTGTATTGTTGGTTCCAGCTGTCTCGATGTTGCCGTCTGCTGGGCCAGTTCCACTCGTTTGACATAATCTTGCATTGTCATTGGCCACAGCGGTATGTTCCGGTCGTACCATTATCGTTGCCGACATATCGCGGAATTGCCCTAAAACACCACTCATCATCGCATTCATGTCGGCATCGCTATCCATTCTTAGCCTTTTGTCTTCTATCTTGGCATATAAATTATTTAAATCGAACGCTGCAGGTCTATTTCTCTTATTAGCCGCCTTCGAACGCGTATTCATCACCTCGATTGCCACGATTATAGTAGTGTATTTTCTACTTTTCCGTTCAAACCCTGATTGTCTATGTATTTTACTCTCTTATATATTTTAAGATTTTCCGGTTGGCGTTTACTTACTTGCATATATTTAGTCAAATTGCTTCAATTATCAACTACATATATATGCACAATCGTAGATTTCGTTTTCAATTCGAACCACTATTTTAACTGTGTATCGATCTATCTATTCGAATAACCACTATTATTAAATAAAAATTAAGAATCATAACTAATCGCGTTTTCTCTGAACAGACAGTGAACTACCTTCACCAAAAAAAATCCTTGAACTGTTTTCTCTACCTCTCTTACATAAATTTAACCAAGATACTAATCGCACATTATGCAGTATGTTTCGTAATGAAACCTTTACTGAATATTGCTTATATATGGTATTAAGACAAGTTCACTTTAACTCTCACGAAAAACGTTATCAAAATATTCGAAATTTGTTATTATTATAATGGGGAGATGCTTATATGGGCTTTACAAGGTTTAGTGTCTTTTGAGCTTGTGTGGGATGTTTATTTTTTTTTTAAATTAAGTGTTCCCTTAGGAGATTTTTGAATACAAATAAAAAAATTTTTTTTATCAACAACTAACTTTTGGTAATATTTCAATTTACTAGGTTCTTGGCTTTTCTCCCTCGCTTCCTTAGAAGATGGACACAAGATTACACGGTTATTGCAATACATCTGACTTACTGTTCCTCGGACGTAACGGATATTGCACATTTCCGGACCTAGAGTTAAAATACATATGGACTCTAAATCAACACGAAAAAAAGCATAGGTCGACTACAATACAATCATTACCCAACAATACGGACATGGATATTGCACCGGACCCATTCGTAGATGGAGAACATACTCTAAACCTTATATACACATAACGTTAACATTGCACTTCAAACAAGTCTTCTCTATACTTGGCTGTAATACTGGATAGGGTACATACGGTCTCGAATAGTTAAAACAACATATTCTAACAATTGGACTATTGCGTGGTGTGTAGATGGAATTACACCTTTAACTTATCCTAATATCAGAACTTCTATGAGATTTTCCATCATTGTACTTCAACATACAACTGACGAGAAGAACAACTGCCTTCATACTTCACAAAATAGTGATATTGGATCTGTTTTTTCCTATATTTTTGAAATTGGGCGCCATTTCTGTTATGATCTCTTTTCGGGGGAAGTGCTAGGTATGGCCCTCCGGCAGTTCATAGGTCTTCAGGTAGGTTCTCAACCCGCCAAACACTTAGCACAGAGACACAACATGAAAATTTAAATCTATTCATACAAACAACGACACAGATACTAACGCGAAAGATTTTGTATTCATACCAGGGACTTGGTGAATCGTCCCCACACTTGCCCACCCTTCCATGATCCATGATTCCCTTTTCCTGATTCTGGATCCCGTTGTCCACACACTTACTCTTCAAACTCTCATCTCATCCCCTTAAGACGCTCTCCCCCCCGCCATATATATGCTTTAATGCATCATTTTCTTTTCTTTAATAATCATACTTAATTTTGGATTTTTATTAAAAATTGATTAACGTCTATGAGCATTAAAAAAAATCATATACACTTACATTATTAACCAACGAGGACCAACAAAGCGTTAACAGGTAACTATTAAAATAAAATCTCCCACTAAGGTGTAAAAAAAAACTGAAATCAAAACAAAAATCCAACCTAACCTACCCAATTGAGCTCAGTTAAGTGGTCTTGTGAGAGAATGAATCGCTTGATCCCAGTTAATATTCTTTTGTCCACGTACTCTACAGAAACCTATCTCACTTTGTCAAACCTTTACAATTTCAAATACTTACAAATAAAACATAATATAAAAAAAAATACACTACACTCTCTACCACATAACCTTAATTCTAGTATTATTCAAATTTTGATGTAATATTTGTTTCCTCTTTTTGTTCTCTTTTTTTTTAAAACTATCAAAAATTATATTTATCCTTAGCTATCGTTAAACGACATCCATTGTTCTTTTTTTCATCTTTTGGAATTTTCGACGGTGGCCGGATGTAATTGAATTCATCCGGTCCTATATATTCAGTTGCCTCTTTTTAGGCTGTCTCACTGCTTTTTATACCCACTTGATGTAGCTACTGCTCATCACTGAGTTACCCGATTACCGACACGGACAAAATATGACCAATAGCTGTAGTGACTAACCTCAAATTTTGGGTGTGCAATTATTTTTTTGGCCTTTCGTTTATTATTTCCACTCTATGGATTTATTCTCCGTGGATTTATCTCCAGAAGATGTTGAGAATTGTTTGACTCCCGGTCTTCGGTAAGAAATTTCCTTGGAACCTAATAATGCGCACTTCATTAGAAATTAATCATCCAATTTGCCACTCTTTTAACTTACTTTACTTATTAAACGCTATTTTCGTTTTATTCCCTGTTGAATATATGTATTTTCCGTCATCGGTCGCAATAGGCTCTATTTCACCGCAATGGAACTTCATAGAAAAGATCACATAATGTTCACATTAATTGTAGATACACTTACGGATTCTACACAAACCTTAAAAATCACTTTAAGACAATCCTTTTTCAATTTTAAAATTTTTTTCTTGACTTGAATTCAAAGTCTCGTTCGCACGTCACCGTATTTGGTTTTCTATTGAATTCTAAATGTTCTCTGAGACTGGTTTATATCTGACGTCTCCATTCCCAAAATTCTCCGAGCGCCATTATCATCCATCTTCCCGCGCCTAATTGTTTTGGACCAAGGTTTTCTACCGTTCTATTTTCCCACAAACAATTGCACGTAAATTCATAATAATCGAACACTTAAATTTTCACGCTCTCTTCACCGGTCAAAAACCCGGTTTGGGGGTTACTCTTCCGATTGCACGGCATTATCTCCCCCGAGACACGGCAACAACAATTTGCCTGTATGGCAGCCTTGTCCTCCAATTATGGTGGTCGGCAACAAAATTTGTAAAGTCATCAGGAGAAACGTCAAATTCTATCACATACATTCGACACAATACGTTCTTTTTGCCGCTTGTGGAAATTAGTTTCACGTTTATTGTTAGTGGCACCCCACCATCCAATTTTTTACTTGAAATTTATTAAAATACTTTCATTTGAATGTGGGGATGCCCACTAAGGATTCTGCCGCAAATTTCCCTAGGAAGAAGCTAGATAAAAACGCGGTTCCATCTAGTGCTTCTTATTCGGACCTTGTTTACGTTTTATGTGGAAAACGAGCTCCTCAGCATTTGACCATACAGATGCTCCACAGCGCAGTTTCCCTGGGCGACGGCATTATGAATACTCAGTGCGTTTGTGAAGCCGGGAGTTACATGAGGACTTGTTCTTTTCCCCCGTGCATATGGTGACCTTCCGTTGCCGTAGTCGCCAACCTGTTTTCCTTCAGGGGCCACTAGCTCGCAACAATTTTACCGTGGTGCAGCCCTTCACGCAACCCCACTTCGGGACGATAAACAAGAGCACACATACACGAATTCAGACATAGAATATTTGGTAAATCAGAAACGAAGGGCCAGGCGAGACTGGCAGGCATATAGATCCCCTACTACAAGTCTTCGACTCAAACGACTCAAACTACGAGTAGCCTTGAAAATCGACGATGATCTTCAACATGGAAAATATGTTGAGGGATTAACTCCCACGATATCCACAATTTTTTCTTTGTTTAAGTCAATAAGAAATCTTAAAACGCCAGTTGAGACAAAGTTTCCTTTACGTGACATAAATGGTGACTGGGTTACAACAGATGAGGGAAAAGCTAAACTTTTTGCAGAGCACTTGAGTGAAGTTTTCCGTCTCAATCCATGTACATACTAACAGTTTTAGTCTATCGAATGTAGCGTGCAACACGGAGACATCTATAGTCCCATTGGATATAACGGTCGGGGAGGTTGTCAATATTATATAGCAAACAGCAAATCCTAGAAAAGCTCCTGGTTATGTCGTATTCAACAAATAATTAAACGCGACTTGAAACTATCATATGGGAAAAAGTATGCAAAACTTGGTCTGATGCCAAGACTCGAATTAGCCAGATTTAAATTCGCTGAAATATACATATTTTTGGATGAGGGCTGATATTTTCCGATGGAAAAAATTTAACTTGGATGGACCTGATGGCTCTGACAAATATTGGCGTTCCAGAGATTTTTCCAAAATTATGGATCAGCGGCGAAATTTTGGCGGTGACTCCCTTATAGTTTGGGCAGTTATGAGTTATAGAGGAACCACTCCAATATGTTTTGTTTCTACAAAAATGGACTCCGAGTATTATATTTAACCGAGTTAATTCTGGAGAGAACATTTGTATCCCAGAATTAATCATCCAGCAGGACAGCGCAACAGTACATCGGTCTAAGAAAACTCCAAAGTTTCTGGAGTCCAGAAATATTACAAACTCTCGACTGGCATGCACTTAGTTCTGATCTCTATCCGATCGAGAATCTCTGGTCTATTTTACCTACCCAAGTTTACCACCCAGGACGCCAGTTGAAGAATGTCAAGGGTAAAAGAGTAGCAATGCCAGAAAATGGAAGATAACTGATCCTGCGCATATTCATTCGTTGATAAACTCAATTCCAAGATGCCTAGTAGAAGTTATCAGGGATAATGGAGATCAAATGTCTTACGAAACCTTTTATAAATAAATAAATGGTTTCCCATTACATCCCATAAAGGGACAGGGGAGAACTTCTCACAATCACTGAGCTGTGCGCTTTCCAGTTTTCACTCACTGATTGGGACCTACAGTTGTACACCGATTCCGAACGGTATTTTGAGAAGCTTTTTTGCATGGCTATATACTCGATAGTGTCGCCGTCACTATGCGAGGTGACCGCCGCCGAAAAAAATTTTTAAGGTGGTTAGAGCAGGGTTCGAACCCAGGACCACATGTACAAGAGCCGCGCACACTAAACATTGCACCACCGACGGCCACCTTTTAGAATATTTAAATAAACTTGTTGCCTTTATAAATATTTCGCACTAGTAATTAGTTTATTTTTGTTGATTCACCTTGAACAAGTCATACTCAAAGTATTTCTGCTGAAAAGTATTTAATTTTGAAAGGACTAATACAATATAAAATAAAAACTTGAAAATCCCTCACAACATTTGGAAAAAATTAAAAATGGTGTTGCCTTTATATTTATTTCGCGGAGTGTAGAAGCTAAGGAGACACAAATAAGCTGAAGACGCATCAACTGCATTGGCTAGAGATTACTCAAGGCTGAGATTAGAATATAAGGTCCAGATTTACAACACTGTGATTAAGCCTATTTGGTCATATGGGTCCCAGATATGGGGAAACGCTAGCGCGAGTAACATCGAAGTAATACAAAGAGTGCAGTCTAAAATACTACGGTTAATTACTGGTGCCGCTTGGTATGTTAGAAATGAGAACCTACACAAAGATTTAAAGATACCTGCTGTAAGAGACGAACTCCAGCGCATCAAACAGAGTCATAATCAAAAACTGGAACAGCACACAAACCCTCTGGCAAGAAACTTGACAATAACAACAACTTCATCCCGACTACGAAGAAGAGATCAATCAAATCAACCAATCCCTGACGCCATAATTCAGAGGCCCGTTTAAACAACAATTTAATTAATAATAATTGAATTAAATTGATTAGAATATAAGACTCGAATACTTATTGTTAGGCTCTTTAAGGGCAGATTCTATAAAAAAAAACCACAGTATGAAAAAAAAACTCTATGATTCAACATTTTAGAAAATTAATGAACAATGGCTGATAAAATTGCAATTGTATTGTTTTAATTTATTAAGAAATTGCTTCAAAATAATTTTTCACCACTTTTTGTACACTGTTGCTTTACCGTCATGTCAAAAGACGAAAGAGGTGAAAAATAAATATCAAAATGCCCCCTGACTTTCCAATTCGTGACTCTTATGCTACCCATCTTTCTTCTATTGACCCCTCACCAAGAAGCATCGTAAGTCGTGACTCGTGTCCCAGGGTCGTGAATCATCGTATAAAAGACAAAAATGAGGGGTGTCGATGAGACAGATTAGCAAGCAAAAACGATGTACAAGTAGACAGTCAAAATTTCTCTTCACTCGAATGCCAACAAACAAAATGAGTGAAACTCTAGCCATTCTCTGTTCTCTCTCTTACTCTTTTCATTGAATATTTCAATACACGAGCATCTTTTTGATAGTGTTATTGTATATAACTATACAAATTCCAACCATGTTGAAATATAATTACAAAAACTATGCAAAAAGTATGAAATAATCAAGATATAAAGCGAGAGAGAAATGCGTTTGAGTGAATTTCTAGCACTTTTTGGTTCTCTTTTACCAGGGTTGCCAAATTGCGCACATCTTCTGGTTGTCTCAAAGACGATTTACAATGTGCGCAACTTGGCAACCCTAGTAAAAGAGAACCAAAAAGTACTAGGAGTGCACTCAAACGCATTTCTCTCTCGCGTCATATTTTGCGAATTTCATACTTTATGTAATTTTACTTCAACATGGTTGGAATTTGTATAGTTATATACAATAACACTATCAAAAAGCTGCTCGTGTATTGAAATATTCAATGTAGAGAGTAAGAGAGAGAGCAGAGAAGTACTAGGGTTTCACTCGTTTTGTTTGTTGGCATTTGAGTGAAGATAAATTTTGACTGTCTACTTGTACATCGTTTTTGGTTGTCTAATTCTAGATCGTATTTGAATTTTACCAATTAAATCGATTACACGATACAGACCATAGAATAACACATACCATAGAAGGTTTTATTCCCTCAATAAATTAAACGTCATAGGTACGATGGAAAGTAAACATTGGATGGTAGATATATGGGTTCAATAATACCAGATAGTGGCAATAGTATACAGCGATCAACATAGGAACAACAACCGAATTTCGTGTTTTTGTGGCAAACTAGTTGTGTTAAATACAATACAAATGTATACCAACGATAAAAGTCAACAAAAAAGTGCAAAATACATTTAAATTTTTCAGTTCTACACCAAAACGACAGGAAAAAGTTAAGTGGACATATTTTGTAACTCCACCTGGTGTAAGATAATTTTAAATTTAATTGCTCTCATTTCCACAAACCTACGATGAGAGTGTGAAATGAAACGTCAGATGAGAGAATAAGTTTATCTAGGTATTTATTAGTCTATGATACAGACGACATCTAGTCAAAAGTTGCAAGAAATAAGAATTTTAGTATATACATACATACACAGCTGAATTGCTATGTAAACATTGGAAGAACCAACAACCTCAGTTCGAATAAACCATTACAAATCAAAGAAATAGTTAAAAGTAATTACAGAGCATTCAAAAATAATTTTTTCTCATAAAAATTAAAATTCCAATCATTAATTTGTTTTTTTTATATTCTTTATATTTCCCAATGTTGTTTGTTTACAAAAAACTTATGTATGTTTCAAAACATATGTTATTTCTTGCAAATTCTTACTGGAAAAATTTCTCCAGTAAAAACTTGTAAATTCTCTATCATCGTACTGTCAAAATAATCTCTCTCTGGCTCTCTCCAAGATTTATTTATTTATAAATCTTGTCTCTCTCGTTATAGGGCCCATACACTACAACATCATGCATGCACCATCATGTGATTGCGCCAGCTGATTGACGGTGTATGGGCCTGTGGTGTGATTGTGCAAGCTGATTGCGCTAAATCAAAACGAGCATGGTAGAATGAAAAGGTAAACTCAGTAGACAGCTGATATCTTGGTTAGTGGATGCTAATAAAGTTTAAATAAAAGTTTTGTTCGCGAATTCTGGTAGAATACTCATTAAAAGTGAAAAGTTGTTGGTTGGGTGTATTGTGTAAATATAACGATGACATGTCCATAAAGGTGGGTACTATGTTTTTCACGAGGAAAAAATACGCCCAACCATTTTTTCCTCGTGAAAACACTACTAGTGTTGCGAAGCTGAAAACAAAGTTGATTACGTGTTTTTGACTGTTTCCAACACAGAAACGACGTGTTTTTTGCCGCTTTTCAACACATAAATCGACACAATATTTTTTTTTTATTAGACATTTGTTTGTTTACGTGCTCCACAAAGGATTCTACACTTGTGTTCCACCTGTGGTGCTCATTATCATGCCAACTGTGTTGGTTTGGCCAACATTCCAGGTAAGTACACTCATTAACAGTCTACTGTACTCTCGCTGAAACCCCCTTGTACTTCTATACAGATTTCCGATCTGGTTGGAATTGCCACCAATGCTGCAGTTGTCCAATATACCGGCATTTAATCAACAGACGGAAACGAAAGGACGGCAGCTGCTGAATTACATATCGAGCCCCGATTAAACAGCTCGGAGGAAAGACGTCCCTAGGAGAGAAAATGTTTTTTGGCTGAAATGCCAAAAATATAGCAATTTCGGAAACCAAAAACTTTTCAACGAGCGGGCCCATTAGGCCCCTACGCTCCAAAAATCTAAGAACAAGCAAGTGTGGGTACACAAATTAAAGGTACTCTCCTCGCGAATTCAGTCATATATATATTTCGGCTCTGCGGTGTCTGTGGACCGGGATACCCCTATTCTAAGATATTATTGCGGGTCTTGTGAAATTACAAAAATAAAAACTCCAAATAAGAAATAAAAAATAATGTAAATTTGTTCGCAAAATTTACCCGATTACGGGTCTTCACAAAGGGGACAATTTTTTTTAATCGCACGATTTTGTTGGTTTCTGAAATTGTCATATTTTACTCGATTTTCGGGTTTTTAGCCGGGCCCGGACTCATGAATTTGTGCCTACATTTTTTAAAGTCAAAAGTTAAATAACTTTCTCAACAATTTTCTTTTGAATATCTATAGCGAACCACAGACCTGTCATGTATGAACATGAGCTTAGTCGATAACTTTTTATGTGGCTGATGAATTTGAAAAATATTAGCAAAAAAAAATTGAAACATGATAGTGTTACGAACTTCGATTACATTCGTATTTGGCATCAATAATGATGGTTTACAAACATGAACAATAGCTGATGTTCATGTTCATGAATGGCAAGTCTGTGTTTCGCTCGCGTTCAAAATAATAAAATACTTTTCATCAATGTTGTAAAAACATACTATTTATTTTGGTTTTCAACTACACCATTTCCAAATGAATTTTAACAAAATTAATCGATTTTTAAAAATTCTGCTTTAAACTTGAAATACATCAATTCAAATTTAAAAATGCTATTTGAAATATATCAATTGAAATTAAAAATCATCAATTGATATTTGAAACCCATCAATTGAAATTTAAAATACATCAATTGAAATTAGAAAAGCATCAATTGAAATTTAAAACACATCAACTGAAATTTAAAATACATCAATTCAAATTTAAAACACTCAAATGAAATTTTAAATACATCAATTCAAATTTAAAAGAAACCAATTGAAATTTAAAAATCTAATACATAAAATGGGTTAATAATTTTTAAATTTCAAGTGACGAATTTGAAATTTCAATTGATGTCTTAAATTTCAATTGATGTCTTTTAAATTCCAATTGATGTGTTTCAAATTTCAATTGATTTGTTTTAAATTTTAATTGATGAGTTTTAAATTTCAATTGATGTGTTTTAAATTTTAATTGATATCTTTCAAAATTCAATTGATGCCTTTTAAATTTCAGTTGATGTTTTTTAAATTCCAATTGATGTATTTCATATAGAATTTTCCAATTGATATTTTTCAAAATTAAATTGATATTTTTCAAATTTCAATTGGAAATGGTGTAGTACTTAAATGAATAAAAACGTTTTCAAGTTATATAATAAAGCTATATTTTATATCCTGTCGCTCTACGAAAAATATTAATGTTTGTTGATCAATTGGTAAAGTGAATGTATTACAAACAATTGGTAAAGTGAATGTATTGCAAACAATAAATAGGTTTGGTTATATTCGAAAAATATGAGGTAGAGTAACTTCGGGAATTGTAGAATATGGGGGAAATGTGGAATCCCCTTTATTCGGAAACTAATTACATGTTATTTTACCACTCCGTCTTTGTGTAGCTTACTACAAAATATTAACGTAAGGTGTTAGATTTCAGTTAGCCTGAAAGTAAAAACACATGTATTTGTATTTTTTTTTGTGTGTATTCGAAGTGTTATATTGTTCAACATATTTAGGATTTTTCTACAATTACCAATAAGATATTGCATAGGGTGACTATGCGTCAATTTCATTCAGTAAATACGTTGATTTAATATGTATATCTTATAATTTTTATAAGATTTGTTGTGGATTATTTGCTAATATAAAATACCTCAAGTTGGTGGTTGTGGCACTACTCCACCTTATCCTCTCACTAATTTTGCGTGAGCGGATAAGGTGGAGTAGTAGTAAAAAAAAACAAACTTAGTGGGCGGGTAAGGTGGAATAGAGTTCAACAACCACCAACTTCGCGTATTAAACATTAGCTGATTACCAAATAATCCACAACAAAACTTAAAAAAAATATAAGGTATATTAAATCAACATGTACTGAATGAAGTTATTATTTAGTTCACCCTTTACAATGTCTTATTCAAAATAATACAAACATCCTAAATACATATGTTGAGTTGTACATCACTTCAAATGCACACAAAAACAAAGTCGAGTACCTGCGTTTTTTACTTTCAGGCCAACTAGAACCTAACAGTATCACCATATTGATAGCTGAGCGCCTTATGTTAATATTTTTTGGTAAGCTAATATTTAGTTTCCGAAATAAAGCGGGGTTCCACATTACTCAAACTAGTTCACGCACTTGAGGAGGTTGAAGTAGTTTTGTGCCTTTAGTTCAGATCTAGGTGGAACTAAAATATATATTTTTAAAAAATTTAAATGTTTTATTTGCAATTTTAAATGAACTGTAGAATATAAAGCTACATTTATAGATAACAGTTATTTGATTTTATATTAATACTGTAAACTATTTAAACTTTTAAACACCAACGTGTATGCAGCTTACATTAATTATGTTTTATGTGAAAATAGTGTACATTTTTCTATGTATGTATTATAAAATTGTGACTTAAAGAGAGTAAGGTAGAAAAATAAAAATTTAAAGTATTGAAAAATGTCAATATTGAAAAATACTGTGCAAAATCAGTTAACATAGTATTAAATTGTCATCAAAGATAATGTGGCATAGAAATTCACATTACCCGTCTAGGGTGTTCCACATTCTTCTCCAGTTTTTTTTTAATATTAACTAAATATATTTTTGTAATAAATTCACTTAACTAATCGATCAACAAACATATTAGATTCAATTAGAAGCAATTTTTGTTAATATAATAATATATATATAATATTTGTGAAATAAAAATATAAAATGGGGTTCCAAACTACCTGAAGTTACTCTTGAGGAAGAGTAACTACATCAATTTGAAAATTGGAGAGAAATGTGGAACGTCCCAGGCGGGTAATGTTAAATTCTATACCACAGTATCTATGATGACAATTTAATACCTATTTTAAATGACTGCATTGCATAGTATTTCATTTCATTATTTCAGGTATTGAACGCAGTTATTTACTGAATGAAATTATTACTTAGTTCATTCTTTACAATATCTTATTGAAAATTGTATAAAAATCCCACATTCTTCGAATGCACATAGAAAAAACGTGGAGTACATGTGTAATTTCTAGGTAATCAAAAAGCGGGCTTTCATCTCGCGCCTTCCACACTTTTGACCCCCAGTCCTTCGACATATTTACGATCGGTACCCAAGCGAATGAAAATATCTTGGTATTCTTGGCGGGTACTGGCGATTAGTTCAGGACAACCCAAAGTAGCCAATTGGGAAGCAGCCACTCTGTAAAATCAAACAAAACATGTTAATAATCTCAAACATTTGTAAAAAAAAACATAATAGCATAAAACCGTGATTAAAAAACAAAGCATATCTTGACGACAATGTAACAACAGGTGTGCCAGTACACAAAACATCCATTGCAGTGGTGTGACCATTGCACAAATCGTATCAAGGCACACATCAGCCAATTGGCCACGGCGCACATGTTCTTCCTTCCAAGCGACAATTGAAAATATAACGCGTTCCGGCGAAACACCTAGAGAGGAATCACCAAACAGAAGTGAAATCAATTTATGTTTATGCTGTCGTTGCTGAGTTACTTTACTTACCCATATCCTCTACAGATTTCTTTCTTAATGCAGCAAGTTATTTTTGATTATGATGTTGGTGATGCATGGAAGGCAGCGGTGGTGGCATCTGCTGTTGTTGTGGCTGAATTGTTTTTGTCGCCTCCTGGGATTGAGGTAAAGCCAATAGTTGTTGCTGCTGCACTTGTATTGATTACCCATAGTTTAGGGACGACTGAGATTGTAACGAAGACAATGAATGATGTGGTCGATGAGACAGGTCCAATGCCCTCCAATGTTAGAGATTTTGAATTCTTTGTCAATGGCTGGATATTTAACGACATCCGTTGAATGTTGCCATTGCCAACAAGTTTACAGAAATATCTAAAACAAGATAACACTGTGATAGTCGAAAAAATGAACTTCGACGAATCCTTTTCGAACTATTAGGGGGGAGTCCCCTGAGTGGGAAAGTACATTTGGAAGTGTCAGATTGGCTCCAGTTTTTGAGAAATCGGTATATATGGATATAGCTAAGTCTGCGCTATTTAAACAAATTTTACCGGCCATAGTCCAATTTTTTTTTTGGCCTAAAAGGGATTAAAAAGCTTATTAAAGTAGAAAAAACAAATGTTTGCGCTCGGTCCAACTTCTTGAGATATGGGCCTTTAAAGCTTGAGTATATAATTGGCCATATCTCACACATTTATGGTCCGATCTGGTTCCGGTGAATATCAGTACAAAGACCATTAAAAACTCTTTAAATCTGCATATAAACATATTACATTTTATTAACCCATTGGGGACAAATTTAAAAAATACGATTTTTTAACCTAACTTTTTTGCTAAAAATCTGATTTTCTCCAAAAACAGCCCTAGTAAACCTATTTTCTGCCTAGACTCAGGTTGTAGACAACACTTCAGGCTTTGTTTTAAGGTATAATACTTCGCATTAGCCCTTCGAAAACCAGAGTTATTTATGTTCAAAGTTTGAAATACAAGAAATTAACTTAAAAATTATGGTTAATTAACTTAATGGTTAATTAACTTGAAAAAAAAAACGAAAAAAATATATAAAAGTCCAATATTTTGATTTTGAAGCTTAACTTGAGGCCTATGCTAGGAAAATAAATACAATTTTTAAAAAAAGTAGAAAAACTTTACTTTTTTCTTGTATTTCAAACTTTGAACATAAATATCCCCGGTCTTAGAAGGGTTAATGCGAAGTATTATACCTTAAAACAAAGCCTGAAGTGTTGTCTACAACCTGAGTCTAGGTAGAAAATAGGTTTACTAGGGCTGTTTTTTGAGAAAATCAAATTTTTAGCAAAAAAGTGAGGTTAAAAAAATCGTATTTTTTACATTTGTTCCCAATGGGTTAAAAAAATGTAATATATTTATATGCAGATTTAAAGAGTTTTAATGGTCTTTGTACTGATATTCACCGGAACCAGATCGGACCATAAATATGTGAGATATGGCCAATTATATACTCAAGCTTTAAAGGTCCATATCTCAAGAAGTTGGACCGAGGGCAAACATTTGTTTTTTCTACTTTAATAAGCTTTTTAATCCCTTTTAGGCCAAAAAAATTGGCCTATGGCCGGTAAAATTTGTTTAAATAGCGCAGACTTAGCTATATCCATATATACCGATTTCTCAAAAACTGGAGCCAATCTGACACTTCCAAATGTACTTTCGTACTCAGGGGACTCCCCCCTAATAGTTCGAAAAGGATTCATCAAAGTTCATTTTTTTCGAGTCAAAAACTATCACAGTGTAATCTGTGAAGTATAAAACTCAAATATTTTAAATATTAAATACTTACCTTTTCCCCCTGTCATTTTTTTCTCAGAAAGCTGCTTGCAAACCAGTGTTGTAAAAACCAAAAAGTTTTCCTCGTGAAAAGAACATAGTACTGTCTGGTGGAAAAATTTCGCTACAATTTCACGACCATTTTTTTTATATGGATTTTCACCGTGGAAAGTCAGCATAGTACCCACCTTTACTTGCTGCAAGTGCCAAATATTTACTGCCCTCCAAATTTTGAAAGCAGTTGAGCTGCAAGTCGGTGAAGCGCGATTTTATTAGTGATAATGTGTGAGTGTATTGATTTTTTCAAACTTGCACTTGCATGTGTAAACGGGGGGTAAGCCAAACAGTGGCGTTCGCAGCAAAGCAATATTCATTAAATGTTAAAATTGCGGATATAGAGCAAAGTCGATGTTGGATATCTCAGGTATGAAAAGAGATATCGTGAAACGAGCTTCTGAATTAGAAGGAGGACATTTATATTATATGTAATCCCTTCCTAACTCATTCTTTTCCAAAATTGTCGGAGGGTGAAACCAATAATGAGGTGACGATATGTGAGTGCAAAATCTTGAACGTGTAACCGCAGTGTTACCAAAATCTGGTAGCACTATTTCGACTACTGCAAATTACGACTGTGAAATGTATATTTGTGTGTGTGTGGGGGCAAAAGTCGTCGCTAATCGGCTCCATAATTTTTGTTAATAATTTTAATTTTTATAGCGCACAAAAGTGTTTGCTTCGTCGGCTTGGGTTCTCGTATTGGTTTGTACTCGCATTTTTTAACTGTTTCCTCCAAGAGTTTTTCACGGACTAAACTACAATAAATAATGGTAAGTTCGAAAAAGAAGAGTGTACTTTATTATATATTACCGGTGAAAAACCTGCCGGAAATTTTTTGCCTATTCTCTTAATTGCGAAACGTAGTGCTGGAGAAATATAACTTTCATTTGACCTTTGGTTTTGGTGATAATAAGGAATATTCCATTAACACATTAACTTTTTTCGATTTTAATGTTGCGCTAAATAAACGGGTCTTTCAAATCCCAATGTATGTACATTGATACATAAGTATATATACATGCATACAAATATTAATGGGGATAATGCAATTTCAAATGCAAAAGTATACTACAAATATTGTCTGGGGGCCTTCATTATCGTGTCAGCATTTCGTAACTTAAGATTTTGTTTTAAATTTTATAGGAGGGGATTGCACCTCGGCAAGGGCAAGTGAGGATGTCGCGGCGAGAAATGTTAATAATTCTAATGGTTCTCGCACACGCTAATTTTGTCCCCTAACTAGCAATGTTGCTAAATCGTGTGGGTGTTTGTTTGTTTGTTTGCCTGGCTGTCATACGATTTTGATAGTTGGCCTGCCATGTGCGGTTGCTGTGATTCTCTGTTTCGATCTACATATGTAGCAACAAAGGTGTAATTAAACGTTTATTTTCATTACGTATGTTTTTTATATTGGACTTAAAGAAATCACTCACGAATAGTCCAAAGTTTCACCATGACAATGAGAGAAGGTCTTATCATTATTTGACTTATTTTTTTTATCGCAAGCTTTTCAATTTAAAGGAGGATTAGATTTTATATTGACGATTTCAATAGCATAAAATGTGTTGAGTATCTAAAGTGGCGGGGGGTTGGTTTGTTGTCGTTTTTAGATGCATTTGTTTATTAACGTCAGAACTAGTGTCCAAAAAACCGGCATGTTTGAAAAACCGGTTTTGTTTAAATTACGTTTTTTGAAGAACCGGGCCACGGTTAATAGCAATTTCCGTTTTAGACACTCTAGTCAGAACACAAAAGCGTTGCTTACAAATAGAAACCTGTATTAGTCGACTTACGGCCGATTTCACCATGTCTAGATAGATATCCTACAGTTAGAGCCAGCAACCAACCAGTTTAGCTGTCAGTTTGTATGAAATTTAAAATATTTTACTGGCATTTAGTTCTAACTTTGTTTGGTGAAACTGGGCGTTATTCCAAAAACTATTTTGTGAATAATTTAAAATCCTATGTGTTTTCGAAATGTCCGCATTCGGATTTTTTAGTTATTCAGAGCGTGTTTTATGGTCCACACCAAGTGCTGACATTAATAAAAACTGAGATAAAGTAAACTTGAGTATTATGTCACACATAAACGGACCATACACTTGAAGATCTGCATGACCGGCAAAAGACCGTCCTACTTTTGATATTTCCCTTAAACTACGAACAAGTTGAACAACATTCATTTACCTCTGTCCATGTTTGTTGGAAAAATATCTGAATTATTGATTTCTGCTAAATTTAGTTTTAATTTTATTTGTATCTCATATTTCGATAAATTTTTTCAAGTACAGTTTCCTTTTGGGCCCTTTTATTTTGAAATTTCGCTAGGAAATGATAAATGTTGGTCCACCACTCCACACACTATCGTACCGGACTACCGTAAACGGCATGAATTTACTTGAAAACGATAACGATTTTTTAGGAAAATCATCTCCGATGAAGCTCACTGTCATCATCACTGTCAAAGTATTCATGAATAACCATCACATTCACTTAAATTGACAATTTGGTGTGGTTTTGGGTCTAGTGGAATCATCGGTCCGTACTTCTTTCGAAATGAAGCTGGTTAGACCGTTACTGTTAATGGAGATCGGTGTAGATCGATTATAACCAATTTTTTGTGGCCGAAAATGAAAGAATTTGGTCTTGACTACATCTGGCTCCAACAAGACGGGTCTACCTACGTGCCACTCAGCACATGCAGCAATCGAATTATTGCGTTTGGAGATTCGATTATTTCAAGAAATGTTGATATTGAATGGCCTCCAAGAAGTTGTGATTTAACACGATTAGACCATTTTTTTGTGGGGTTATTTGAAGTCATTGGTATTAAGCAATAAACCAGACTCTTGAAGCATTACGAGACAAGATCGAACATACATACAACTTGATTTAGTGGAAAAGTGGTCGAAAATTGGGTTCATGGAATTCGTTCCAGCAAAAGAAGACATGGACGCCATTTTAAAGACGTTTTATTCAGAACTTAATTGTATCGATTGTACTTCACATTAAATAAAAAACACTTGAATTTCCTTTATTGTGGAAAAATTCACTCAAATTGGAAAACCCTTTACATGTGCCCATTCATTGTCCCTTCTATAAACCGCAGTTCGCCAACTCCACTTGTAGCCATGCAGCCCCGCACCATTACAGAACCTCTTCCAGGTTTCACTGTGGGGTAAACATTTTTTGGCTGAAGTGCAGTATTCAATCCCAAAATTTCAACAACTTTTGAAAACGAATTTGCCTCATGTTTAAGTTTTACAACCACTTCATGTAGTTGAGGAGAAATTTATTTTCTTGTGGACATGTAAAGGCAAATATTTTCCAAAATTTGTACAAAAAGCTCACAATTTACCTTTGATCTTACTTTTTTTTTTAAAGCAATTGAACTACTACTGAAGAACTATTGTTCACTTTGTCGTATGTAGACTCGTTAAATCTGTGGTCACAAACAATAACAGCCTAACTCGAGTTTTTTGAGAAGTCACCGTGCTCAAATAAGCAACTCTATTTTGTTCCGAAGTAAGTAAACGAATTCGTTTCCATGTTATCTGTAACAAAGTCATCACAAAAACTCCGACTCCTGATTTCCAGTAAAGATATTAAACTTTAAACTGCTCTCCCTGAAAAATTTTAGAATAGACTTAGGCTGTTATTGTTTGTGACCACAGAAATATTTACAGAGGTGCTTTGTCGGTTTTAACATTTCAAAATTTGACAGAATAGACATTGCTGAATTTGCGTCTGCATTAAGGTGGTATATTTTATACTTATAATAATACTAATAATTATACTCTATTAAAATTAAAAAATATTGAAATTATCCTATTTTTTTACTATATACAGTGTCGGTCAAAAAAATAGCACCAACGTCGAAAACTATTGTCATTGCAATAAAAAAATAAATTCTGTTCTTATTATTTGAACATAACTAAGCGATGACGTAGTACTCTGTTTACTCTTTTTAAGAGAAGTTTTTTTCCTCAAGATAGTTAACGGTTCTCTAGAAATGATCGATCATTTACAAAAGGATCTACTTCAGTGCAGTCAATGAAATAGCACCAGCAGGATTTTGTAAATTTGTTGCAAAATTTTGTGAAAAAAAGTGAAAACAAAAGGTAATAAAAATTTTTTAATATACTTTCTTCAAAATCAGGTAATAATTTTATAAAAATTGTATAGTTACGGGTCGCGGAAAGCATTGTTTGCCGGAAAAACGTGAACTAATAAATAATAATAGGAATTTGCTGGGCTGTTCCAATAAAATGATAATAAATGCCCTAAGATATGAGCAAAAAGTTGAATCTCGTGGTAGGAAGCCAGTTTTGTCACCCTTAATGGTAAAGCGTTTAGTACGGACGACTAAAGCAAATCCCTTTATGACAGCCACGGAGCTCAAACAAACATTGGATGTGCCGGCAAGCGTGGAAACTATTCGCCGCAAACTTCGAGACAACAGCCTCAATGCCTGTAGTCCTCGAAAAGTGCCGCTCCTTACCTCTAAGCATGTTGCTAAAAGGATATCTTTTGCTAAAGCACATCAAAATTGGCCAAAGGAAAAGTGGAGAAATGTGCTTTGGACTGACGAATCCAAAATTGTCCTTTTGGTGGAAAGGGTTCCAGATCTTTTGTCCGTAGGCCACCTAACAGTGAATATCAAAACTATAAAACATGGAGGTCATAGTATTATGGTATGGGGTTCCTTTTCATATCAAGGTGTGGGTCCCATATATTGGATCAAAACCGTTATGGATGCATCGGTTTATGTAAAAATCCTTGATGAAATTATGCTGCCGTATGCTTCCTATGAAATGCCGCTGGTGTGGGTCTTCCAGCAAGACACCAGCAAAATGGCAAAAAAATGGTTCAACGATAACTCTATCAATAAAATGGACTGGCCTGCACAGTCCCCAGATTTGAACCCTATCGAAAATCTGTGGACGGATATAAAGAAGGGTGTATCAACAAGAAAACCAACAAGCGTTGAAGGGCTCTGGGAGGCTGTGCAAAAAATTTGTAGTTCCATCAAAGTTGAAAGATGCCAGCATTTAATCGATTCCATGGGAAGGCGTTGTGCCGCGGTAATAGCAAACAAAGGTCACGCGACAAAGTATTGAAACAATACAATTAATTTATCAACAAGATATCTGAGTACAATTTTTGATTTATTTTAAGAAAGACCACTATTTTTTGTTAAAAATGAAATGAAGTGCTATTATTTTGACTAGGTACTTTTTAAGTTTTTTGTTTAAATTAATTAGCAACTTATAAACTGTTGAAAAAAACCAAATAATTTTCTTATGATAATAAACCAGTAACATCAAAGAATTTATTATCTTGTTTTGAGTTAAATTGGCCCAACTGTTAAACAGATGTAAACGGAGTCAATATAAATTTGTGCGTGGTGCTATTATTTTGACCGCAGCTGTACATACACTCCGGTTCACTTATTTAAAGGCACTACAAATTCCATATTCAGCAGCCTGTATCTTTTGCAATTTGTAACCGATTACAGAATTTGGAAAAGGAAGTGGAAGCTAGACATCTTGAGATATAAAAAATATCATGACAATAGTGGTTTCTTAACTAAAGAACTTCTTTTGAGCAATTTATTAAAAAAAAGACCAAAAATGTGCTATTTTTTTGGTTCACTTGAATAAAGGCACAGTTTTTCTTGTTTTCTTAATTTATCTTACTTTATTTAGGAACTATTAGTAATGGGTACAATCCCCTTTGTTTTTAATAACTTCAAATATACGGGTTTTCATTGAGAGATAAAGAGAATTTATGTAATCCAACGAAATTTGATTCCAAGCACCCATAATGGTATGAATTAGTGACTGCTTGTCATCGAATTGTCTACCTCCGAGATAACCAACCCCAGACATTTTCGATAATGTCTAGATCTGGCGAAGAGGGTGGCCAGTCAAGAATATTAACATTTTGGCTTGCAATGACCTCCTTTACTACTCTGGTGTTGTGCATAGGGGCATTATCCTGTTGCAATATCTAAGATATGGGACCAAATAGTTCTCTGAACTTTGAAATTCAAGATCGATGGTGCCATAGTACGTAATAGCACCCCACACCCTAACGCCGCCCTCTCGGCTGTGATGTCGGTTCAAATCGCTTTTCTTTGCGCAGATCATGGAAATAATAGTTGTGGCCATCAGGCCCATCCAAATTAAACTTCTTTTCATCCGTAAATACAACGGTTCTCCAGTCATTTGCATGACCTCTTGGCTGACATCCCATACCATGTAGTCTCTTGCGAATTGAAGCCGCTTTTCCTTACGAGGAGCATTAAGTGCCGGCTTTTTTTGTAATTTCAGGTATTTAAGATACTCACAGCCCTTAATTGCTCTGCGTATTGATTACTTGCTCGCTTCCACTCCAGCTTGAGCTCTTATTTTTGACGAGGATAAGGCAGAATTAGAAGCAATTCTGATGATTTTTCTTTTCTCATACGTAGATAAAGACAATGAAACCCTTCCTTTAAGATTTTATCCATACCCTCGGGGTCCTTGATGTAATTGACGACAACTGTTGGGCTGCGTCCAATTTTTTTAGCTATTGTGCGGTTAGAATATCCTTCAGAACGTTAAACATCGATTTTAGTTTTTTCCGATAGATATAAAATTTTTCGTTTTGCCATTTTGACTCGTAAAATGATTAAGATGTAATAAATTGTAATAAACAGGCGCTCCCTACAAAAAATCATCGCTTACTTTAAAAATAATAAAGTGCCTTTATTCAAGTGAACCAAAAAAAATAGCACATTTTTTGACTTTTTTTTTTATAAATTGCTCAAAAAAAGTTCTTTAGTTAAGAAACCACTATTGTCATGATATTTTTTATATTTCAAGATGTCTAGCTTCCATTTCCATTTTAAAATTCTGCAATCGGTTAAAAATTGCAAAAGATACAGGCTGCCGAATATGGAATTTGTAGTGCCTTTAAATAAGTAAACAGGAGTGTACAATCGACATCGTATGTAGACTTTTATAACATGGTGTAAGTTCTTGAAATGCCATTGGCATCATTGTTACATAAATTATATGAATCATTTATAAAGCAGTTCTTAAAATGCAAATGCCACGATCTGAGATATAAAATGTATTCCAGTTGTTTACACGTGGCAATGAACCCGAATGAAAGCGGGTTTAGTGGGTTCACTTGCCTTGCATTTTTTTGTAAATCGTTTGATTTAAGATAAATAATGATTATTGTTCTTTTTTAAATCAAAACATCAATGACTTAGAACAGACATAAAAAAAATAATTTCATCACAATGAACCTTTTTGGACAATCTGCATTTCCACCATGATATTTACAGTTTTCTTCAATGCATTTTGAATAATATCACAAACATCTGCATTTTTCAGCAAAAAAAAAAATACAACTCAAAAATAATAACTATGATTCTTATTTTTTTTCGCTCAAAATATAACTCATTTTCTAGTTCGACTTTTTTTGCAAGGTTTTTTGCAATATCGTTGCATATTCCCAAAAGAAATTCAGAGGAACAAAGACGAAAAAAATTATAATTTATACAAATAAAATTAATTTAAAAAACTTATGATGATTACGGTCCCTGATATACAGGGTGTTCCAAAAACTTTCCGAAAAATTAAACGCGCGATAGCTTGGATCAATATGAATATTTTTTGTTCTTGTTCTAGCACCACTGTTCTAACGGCTACCGTTTTCGAGCTATAGCGTCTCAAAAAATAATGCATTTCTAAATGCATTTAATTCAGTTTAAAACAAATTGTTTTTTTTGAAAACATTTTTATCTGAGTTATGTGTCAAAAAAAAATTGTGAAAAGAAAATTTTTTTTTTTACCAATTAATGCAAAGAAAATTTATTTAAAAATTGAAAGTTGTTTTTGAAATTTAAGAAATGCATTCACAAATGCATTTATCTTTGAGTTTCAATAACTCGAAGACGGTAGGGGTTAGAACAGTGGTGCCAGAACAGTGCAAATTTCAGCGGACATTAGAGTTGTTTCTTTACTTTTTGGGTAAAGTTCGGGTAAAAGAGAGTAAAAGCTAAATTCTCTCTCAAATACTCAATATTACCCAAAAGTAAAGAAACGCAAAAAACACTTTTCTAGCCCGAAAACAAATGTCACAACACAAAACATATGCTTGACAACAAATCTTGCATATCATGTTAATTTTCACTGTTCATTTGCACACTTCCCATCTTCTTTAAATAAGCACTCTAAAAGCAATCACTTTTCAAATTAATAAAATTGTAAATTCAATAATTTTTTTTCACTTGTGTTATTGTTTTCACAAATAATACATATGTTTTTATGATGACGTTTCGAACAGCTGATTGTTTGGCATTTTGCCCAAACTTACCCGAAGAAAAAGTCTGGGTAAGTTCGGTAAAAAAAGAAACACATTTTGACGTTAAGAGAAACAAAAAATCGCTCTCATTTGCCCAATTTGTGAGTAAAAAAAACGGGTTTGGGTAAGTTTGGGTTCCCGCGGGATCCCGCGGTAAAGTAAAGAAACAAACCTATTATATCACATTTTCTGAATAATTTCTGAAACTCACGCTCAAGATTTATTAATTCAGGTTATAGCAGCAGCTGTTGATGAAATTAAAGTGCCTAATATGTCAAAGTCAGCTGATGTAAACACAATGTGAAAATTGCAATTTAATTGTAAATGTGTTAAATTTAGTGTTTATGGTAAAGATTCAAGTCGATTTTTGTAAAGCCCTTTAATATATAACAAATTGTTTTCGCAAACAAATCCATCTACTTTATTACAAATTCTTTGAAACTTTGTGAACACACTAATTATCTTAACAATAACAGAAATGTAAACAAAGTTTGACATATTTGGCACGAACAAAATGAAAGCAATGAAATCAGCTGTGCTACTGCTATAACCTCAATTAATAAATCTTGCTCACGCTCTAACGATCGACTACAACAACTTTTTTTATGTTATTTTCATACTTTGCAAGATTGACAAAATTATATTCAGGACTTTAGAATGGCGCCCTAAATTAATATTCAAAGCAATAAATTTATTTAAATTATTATTGGTTTCGGCTTAGGGTCATAAGAACAAAAAGAAAACATTTGAAGAATTTCTTTTTACAATTTTATTAATATTTTCCAATATTTCGACCAAATTCGTTGATCATTTCCAAGGATCTGGTAAAACAAGAATAAACACAAAGTATTCATAAACATTATTGAACAGTTCAAACAAGAATCAACATAAACAAGTATATTATTTTCCCCAAATGGAGAACGATTAATATTAATTACATTTTCAGATAACACAGAGCGCGTCCAAGTTTTTCCGCAGGCTTATGTCAACTGATTTCTTCTTCTCTTGAATTTGTCAATTGTGTGCCTAAATTAGGTTTGTGTCCAGTTAAAGTACAGTGGGCTGCGAGTGCTGTCTTTTGTTCTATCGGCCTATAATGAGCATTTTGGTCCGACTTATGTGCAGATATTCTAGTTTTCAATTTGTCCATTGTAGTACCAACATATCGTCACCTAAAATGCAAAATGACGTAACAACAAAATTCCAAAATTTGCTTTCTCATTGATTACGATATGTTTGACTAAAATACATGACTTGACAAAGTTTTAAACACCTAAGTTCAAAATCAACGATTTTATTAAAAGGATTAAATAGAAGAAGTTTTTGATAAATCCACGATTTTTCTTTGAACTGTAAGTTTTCATAAAATTTCGATGTATGTACATATACTTACAATTGACTAAACTACTACATATCCCCACAAACATCTACGATCCAAAATGGCAATTTTATTCACACAAAATTCCGATTCTATATCTAACTATTTTTTGCCTCTCCTGTAAAGTGATGAAAATGTTGTTACGTCTTTTTGAATTTTAGGTGACGATATACTTTCTGGCATATGTTGGACTTGGCACCATTACATGGAATTTTGTACACAACGTTTGGCTTGTCATTTTTGTCAATAGTAGACTTTGCCCTGCTAAATAAACTATTCATGGTTAAATTCGATTTCAACGCCAATTCATATTTTTCGTTGTTCTATATATTGGAAAGTTTCAATCTTTCAGAGAAACCCGGAACATACGTTGTGCGTTGGCGTACAGTCGACTTGGTCGTCCCGTGATATCACATTCAGCCGTATTACGAATGTCGTTGTCGTATTTCGACTACGACAGTTTTGTAAAAGATTAAAGGTAACACGCCAACTTTGTCTTTAATCTTTTACAAAACTGTCTTAGTTGAAATACGAGAACGACATTCGTAATAAGGCTGAATTGAATGTCTACAATTTTCCTGGCGACACTATTCAATTGAAGGATTTCCACCATTTTCCCCTGATTCGTCTTGTAGAATTCAGCGTCACTTATATTCATAACTCTCTTAAAGAAGTTGTTCGTAGTGTTAATAATTGTCCTTCTTGGGTGTTTGGAATGATAATTTACCAATCGTCCCGACGCTGTAGGTTTTTGGTACCAGTCCATTTTGAGAGCATTTCCTTGTCTGATACCCAAACTGTCCAAATATGGTAGCCTATTGTCCCTTTCCTCTTCGAGCGTGAATTGTAGTTGTCCATTAAAAGAAATCAATGCTGTCATCATGTTGGCCACTTCAGTTCTCCTGATAACAACAAATAAATCGTCCACATATTTCGTCAAGATTTTCGGCTTCTCCCCCAATGTGTCGAGTACTGTATCCAATAATACCTCCATGATGATGTCAGATATAATTGGTGATGCTTGGGGAACCCTTGGGCATACCCTTCCCCTGTTCGTAGAATCTATCTTCATACTGGAAATAGCGTGTGTCCTTAATGCAGAATGTCAAAATTTCCATAAAATCTTTAGGTGGCATATTCGTGTACTGTCCAATTTCGTCCCAGTTATCCTCTATAGTCCTTAGAGCTAGATTAATTGGTATGCTGGTGAATGAGTTAACCACGTCAAATGAAGCTATTATTTCATCCTCATCAATGCTTATGTTCCGAAGTCCACTGTCTTGAAGTCCACTGCGTCCTTTACGTTGTATTTTGAATTCTCCGTCACGTTCTTAAGTATATCCAACACAAACTTGCATAGTCCATAACCCGGTATGTCAATTGATGAACAAATGGGTCTCAAAGGATTACCGTCTTTGTGGATCTTGGGAAATCCGTATATTCTGGGTGCAGTTGCAGTTCTCGTGGTCAATTTCCTCCTAGTATGGGCGTCAATAACTTGTCCCTCGTATAGTTTATGCACTAATTTGTTATTTTCATCCTGTAGTCCTGTTGTGGGATCTCTCCTTAAGCGCCTGTAGGTGCATATATCGCCCAGTATATTACCCATCTTCCTCTTATAGTCATCTAATTTCACTGCTACCGAATTTTCTCGTGCGACCGTGTGAAAAAATTACATGAACGAAGTTCCTTTCGCTATATATTATGTACTAGTTAGTTCCAACACACCTAAGGCGCCCGTTGAAAAATACTGTAATTTAAATGGGTCTTGTAAAATGATAAACTTTTGTTAAGAAATTTTTTATTTATTGAATGTATTTTTTTTAAAAAAAGTATATTTTTAGGCCCCTTTTGTAAGGATATGTATTATATTTTCCCGAAAAGGTCCTTTCTTTGATGAGAGATACTTCTTTTATTAAAATGAAAAATGGTTTCCCGTTACAACCCATTGAAAGGATTAGGGAGAGCTTCTCACAAACCAGTGAGCTGTGCGCGTTCTAGTTTTACACTCAATGATTGGGTTCTACAGTGTTACACCGGTTCCGAACGGTATTTTGAGAAGCTTTTTCATGGATGAATGAATACTAGATAGTGTCGCCGTCACTAAGCTAAGAAAAAGTATGAATTTTTTTTTACAAAAAATACTTTTTGAAGAACAGGTACTTTTTAAAGAAGTGGTACTCTTTTTAGGATAAGATTATTTTTTTAAGAAAATTTACTTATTTTCGGGAAGGCTACTTATCTCAAGAAAACAAAAGAAAAGGTGGTGCTTTATTTTTAAGAAATGGTACTTTAAAAAAAATTGTTTAAAATTTTTTCTTTTAGCCCCCCCATCCCGCAATGTGCGATAAGGAACTTCGTTCCAAAAAATTCTTGAAGTGGTTTCTTTTTATTCTTATGACCTTAAGCCGAAACCAATATATTCACAAAGGTCAACTATACTTACAACTAACATTTAACTTATTATTTTGAAGTATATCTTCGTTTTCACTGCACCAAAAAATATGTTTTAAGTTTTATTAGCACTGCTATGTTCTTGACTGATGCTACTTTTGAATTAACTGGTTCTGAAAGATTAATCTCAACATTTCAAAAACTTTTGTTCTTATTTTAAATTAAGAATGGCGGCTACCGTCTTTGAATCAACGCAACTTTTAAGGTTTTCGAAGAAAAACTAAAATGTTTGTAGAAATTTGTTGTATTGGCGATGCTATTTGTTTGACCGCAGCTGTAACGACTAATAGTTTTGAGCCTTTCAGGAACAAAATAAGACATGTTCAAAGCAACTTAGTAATCCTGAAAAGGAGCACTGATACACCTAATACGAACAAATATATGTATATGTATCTACCCTTCTAACGTTACCAAAAAAAAAAATACATCCCAAAATTGAAAAATATATTTGAACTTTTTTTCGGATATGAAGGAACTCTACTGGCCTTTAATGCCACCAAAAAGCGACATCTATTTTATGTAGATGAAAACTATTTTGCTTAAATTGTCTTTAAAATTGTGTCCGAAATAGCGAAAAGTGTTAATGGGACATATATGATCCATTGGTCGTGACAGAATTAATAGTGTTTAATTTCCTCAATAAAATAGCTCCGGAATTTGAAATCGTTTAACTTTTCTTTTATATTAATTTTTGCAAATAATTAAATCAATCAACCTAAAATTGCACCGGAAAACTTCAAATCGGGTGATTTGCAGAACATGCCTAAATCACTAAGTAGTTTGAAAACGGCGAGTGATTTTGAAACAGTATAATACTCTTATTAACATTTTCACTTCGCAGATGTTTGGATATATAAATTTTATGGTTTTATTGCAAACCCTACAATGTAGATTTTGTTAAGAAAATTATGCGTATCTCATACTACAGAACTAATCATGTTTCCCTTTCTTTCAGGCTGAACCAATTCGTGTTGTTGTCACCGGCGCTGCTGGTCAAATTACTTACTCCCTTCTCTACATGATTGCTCGCGGTGAGGTGTTCGGCAAGGATCAACCTTTGATTTTGCATTTATTGGATATTCCCCCCATGGTTGGTGTATTGGAGGGTGTTGTCATGGAATTAGCCGATTGTGCTTTGCCTTTGCTCCGCGAGGTAGTTCCTACAACCGATCCCGCTGTGGCCTTCAAGGATGTATCGGCTGCTTTTCTGGTCGGTGCTATGCCACGTAAGGAAGGCATGGAACGTAAAGATTTGTTATCAGCCAATGTAAAAATCTTCAAGGCCCAGGGGCAAGCTTTGAATCAGCATGCCCGTAAAGATGTCAAGGTCTTGGTGGTTGGTAACCCAGCTAATACTAATGCCGTTGTCTGCTCTTTCTACGCTCCATCAATTCCTCGTGAGAATTTCAGCGCTATGACACGTTTGGACCAAAACCGAGCCACAGCACAAGTTGCAGCCAAAGCAGCAGTTCCCGTTAGCAACGTAAAGAACGTCATAATCTGGGGCAATCACTCATCCACCCAATTCCCAGATGCCAGCCACGCAGTGGTTACCGTTGGAAACTCAGAGAAATCTGCTGCCGAAGCAGTTGGCGATGCTGAATTCTTGAAGGGCTCCTTTGTAGAAACTGTCCAAAAACGTGGTGCTGCCGTGATTGCTGCAAGAAAAATGTCATCGGCTATGTCTGCTGCCAAAGCTGCTTGCGACCACATGCACGATTGGTGGAACGGCACTGCCCCCGGCCAGTTCGTTTCAATGGGTGTTATATCGGACGGCAGCTATGATGCTCCCAAGGATGTTATCTACTCTTTCCCCGTTGAAATAAAGAACAAACAGTGGAAGATTGTTCAAGGTTTGTCGCTGGACGACTTTGCAAAATCAAAAATGGCTCTCACAGGCAAGGAATTGTTAGAGGAGAAGAACGAAGCCATGACGGTCTGCAATGCCGATTGACTAGCCAGCGCAGCGGACTCAAAGTTGTAAGTGATTGTAGACACCACATGGCGTTACTGCAATCACTTCTTCACAGCAATTGTATAGATTTACCCATGTTATCGCCCCTATTCGATCACTCATCGCCCTTTTATTTGATATTATATTTTTCCCCTAAAGCCACAATTATTGTTACATTTGATTATACCCCTCTTACATACGTATAAATGTATCTCGTTTTGAAGCTGGTCCTGCTTGTTGTTGGCTTCTCTTGAAAAATTGTTTAAATAAATTTAGTGATATTTGATTATAAGAACAACGCATTTAAAATACGAAATTCAATCCCAAAATGTAATTTCACTGTTTTTTGTTAAACATTTTGTATATCTCAAATAAAATTTGTGCATTCTTTGAAGTGAACAACATTTATAGAAGTAAACAATCCTGCGAAGTTTTTACAAATTGTTGGTAAGTATTAGATTTACTCCTTCCTGTACACTTCAAGACGTTTTTCTAAACGAGCTGCCATTTCGGTGAGGCTTTGATTTAGTTATACAGCGATTTGATTAAGCAAATAATTCAGCCTAATGGTGTGGATTAATTATGTTAGTAGTTACAGGCCTAGAGAGAGAAATGTCTACGTTCTTTAGCTTGATTTTGCGTGCATTTCGTTAGGCTGGTATCGTGTTTTACGAATACCTTGTTCAGACTGGCCATTGGACTCGTAATAGAACAAGATGCCATTGCTGACCGTTCAGATATTACACAGAAAACTGATGGCCTTCAACAAATATTACTCGTTTCTGGCATCAATCGGGACAACAAAAAGTTCTATAGAACACTTCTGGTTAAAAATATATGCAGCATTGTTCGCTTACTTTAAACTGAAACAAGAATTCAACATTCGACTATTAAAGTCCATTGTTAAGTGTCCTTATTAAAGTTTTCCAAAGAGTTTAGAAAAATTACCATATTTTTGATTATATATTGAATAAAACGTTATTTATTTCATTGTTCGCTTACTTTAAACTGAAACAAGAATTCAACTTTCGACTATTAAAGTCCATTGTTAAGTGTCCTTATTAAAGTTTTCCCAAAGAGTTTAGAAAAATTACCATATTTTTGATTATATTTTGAATAAAACGTTATTTATTTCAGTTACAAACAATGAAACGTATTTATAATTCACTGAGATTTTTCCAAATCGATTTGTTTACGGACTGTTGTTACGATTGGTTTCGAAACGTTTAACATCCCAATTTTAGTGCACACTATGGACTAAATGTAGTAAAATTAATTATTTGGGTACAAAATGTCGTAGTGGCCAGGTCGATAAATCAGAAACACTTTGGGCGTTTGGCCTTCGGGAAAGTCATGTGCCTTAACCAAGCCCCCTTCACCACGATCCATGTATTCAACACGCACGCATGCTCCTAGTGCCGAACATAGAGCTATTATATGAATGTGGTCCGATTCTTTGTACATGGGCTCGACTTCTTGGTGGCGAAACTCTTCAATGGTGAAATTGCCCTCAATGAAATTTTGATAAAAGTCAGCTTCTTCCTGAAGTTTGCCCGATGTGAGCAGTCTTAGATACACAACCACATAGTCCGAATACCCCTGATCATTGAACACTTTGTGCAGTCGCTGACCCAAAGTCTCGGATGCTGATGCAGACGGATCGACGCGTTTGACTACTTCCATAAACTGCAAAACAAAAATATAAATTAATAGCGATGCAAAGACAAAATGACGTCATTAGGATTGCCTTACAGTTTCATGGAAGTCCTCTAAAGTGAAACTGGGAAATCCTAGTTGTACCAGCTTTTCTTTGGAGCTCTCTGCCAATTGACGAAATTGTTCGTAGTCTTCTTTGTTTGAGATCAAATGTTCCAAATAGGCGTATGCGAATGCTCTAAAGAAGCAGTTGCCATCCGGCCGTGTCCGCCGCATATATGTATATTTACCAGAAAGGTCGTGAATTTTGGACGTGAACACAGCGTCTCCCAAATATTCTGCATTTAGAGAGGTTACCGGCAGTTTATCACTAACCAAAGGTGTTGATTCACTAATCTATGGAAAGACACATACATGCAAGTATATTACAAAAAGAAAACATGAATTAGCGGCATTGTGCGAATGGGTGAGCTGTGCTCGGTGAAGAGAGTGGACAGACCTCCTTTTCAATGTCCCTCTGTTGTCGTAGTATCATTTCATCTTTGCTGCTATCATTTCGATCTAATTTTTCCATTCTGACTGGAAGTTTTTCAGCAGTTTAGTAAAATAAATATTTGCACTTTTTCAGAAATTAGCACAGTTTGGTTGGTTTTGATCTACTGGGGTTGCCAGGTTCGATGCAATAAACAATTTCATTGTTGTACAATAAAGTATGGACGTAAAAGCAGAAAATTACTATCTGAGATGGGTACCAACATAAAGTCCTGTATTCAGTTCATGTGAAATATTCGTTCCCATAAGAAGTTCGCTCACTTATAGCTCATTCGCACTGGAAAATATTTCCCTGATTTCGTATCAAATGTTCAACAAAATCTGAAGTGCTCGTATTGATTTTTTTCCCTGATTTTATTGAAAGTAAAGGCGCATTGACGACGTAGTGTTACTACGATAACAAACACACCAAGCCTGCAACAACGGGCATTTTGCTTTGTCTGGTATTTTTCCACAATCAAAGTCAGCACAAATGTATTCCACGAATATAAGAAAACAAAACAATGTACAAAATATATATTTGAGACTAAGAAAGTCGGTTATTCACGAAATGGTTGTAAACAAACGTCCTATTCATGCATAGTGTGAGATAAAACAGCCTTGCATAAAACAAATCAAGCAATTTTTTCGGATTCTCAGACAAATGAGAAAAAAATCAATGGGTGTTCGAACTCACGTGCGATGTGTTAACACCTTTTTGTTACATGGTACCTGTTTGATTTATATGAACACATTAGTAAACGTTACATTGGAAAATACAAAAAAAGAATAGTTTTTGTGCTGAAGGCTCTTTTGCTATTGTACTTTCTTTTTTCTTACATCACCTTTAACATTAGGTGTAATATTGTTCAAATAAATAAAGCAATATTTAGCTCACTAAAATAATTATTTTTGTTTTGTTATAAACAGAGCGACGACATAAAGTATCATGGTACAAACAAACGGTAGAAGCACTAGCTCAGCCGATTTGAATTTTTTCTGGAGCGAATTTTTCTCTTATGTCAAAGTTTGGTTACCTTTGTTTGTTCGCCTACAATTGCTGTTTTTGAAATGTTTTTTCCGTGAAAATCACATTGAAACGTAGGTAGTAATGGAACAGCTGTAGCGCTTAATAAACTAATAAAACGAAAAAAGTGACGAGAAGTGAGTGGTTCACGACTTATAGAATAACACCCTTATTCATTCAGCTTAATCAGTTGTTTTCACTTCGTTCGTGCATAATCTGTCAAAGTTTGTTTACATTTTTGTTTACATTATTTTGACGAACATACTCATGTTTGGCATCAATACTCTCAAATACTAAATTGCACAATCACGTTACAATTCACTACTTGATTATGATATTACGGCATTTAAACCGAGCACGATTAAAGCATTTCTGAGGTTAACTGTGTTAACCCACGCTAACCTAGAAGATTACCCATACAATTTTAATCTGTATAAACTCTAGTTTAATTTTTAACCTCATTTTAAACTGGTGTACATTTTGATGCAACACTGTTATAATTCTAATTAATTCAACCATAATAATAACATACCCAAAAAAACAGCTGTTTGGCAGACGAAAGCCGATCGAAAATGTACCGACGCGTCAACGCCACCAAAAATTTTTTGAAGCTCATGCCGCCGCCGATATTATTGGCTCTTATTGGTTTAAAATATGAGCCGTTTTTATCGACTGACCCGATTTGGCCTACTGATTCAATGTTAAAGCTTCAATTATTTCAAAAACATCACAAATTTTTGATTTTGCCAAATATTATGCCTTCAACTACGAAATTGAGATATGTACAACAATTTCGTTGAAATTGTCGTTTACAACGCTGGTTTTACTCAACAAAATTAACTTAGTACTCTATATTATAAACTCTTAATAAAAATTCAGTTGTCGTCCTCGATCCATTGTCTTTGTTGCTCCAAAGCCGTCCATAATTATTCTTCGCCTTCGTTCACTGAACACGTGGTTAGTAAAATGACAACAACAACAAAATTAATTGTATGCCCCCTCATTCATCAAATTGAAATTTAAGTTTTCATCGACATGGATTAGAGCGGAGAACTATAAACTGTGTATGTAATCTCATTTATTTTATTGATTTCTTTCATTTTCTAACAAAATTTTGGTCATTGTGCACAGGCACGAAAATTTTCCCATGGTAATGTTTGTAAACAAAAAAAAATACTTCATCGTAGGTTTGTGGAAATGAGAGCAATTACATTTAAAATTAACTTACACCAGGTGGAGTTACAAAATATATTCACTTAACTTTTTCCTGTCGTTTTGGTGTAGAACTGAAAAATTTAAATATATTTTGCAATTTTTTGTTGACTTTTATCGTTGGTATGCATTTGTATTGTATTTAACACAACTACTTCGCCACAAAAACACGAAATTCGGTTGTTGTTCCTTTGTTGATCGTTGTATACTATTGCCACTATCTGGTATTATTGAATCCATATTTTCCACCAACCAATGTTTACTTTCCAGCGTACCTATGACGTTTAATTAAGTATCATAGATAGAGGAAATAAGTAGATATCGCACAGGCGATGTCAAGTACTGCTACTAGGTGCTGTGTTGTCGTTTTATAACTTTCATTGACGTTTCCCATAACATTCACTGACGTTTATTCAACAGTGTGGGACATTCTTTCAATACACAAATAGAATCATTTTCCTGGTTGTGCTATTCGAACAACTAATTTAGTTTTTTTCATGTCGTCGTATTCCCCACTTTCTAATTCAAATGAATTTTGGTTATGTGCTTTTTTTGATGTACTGTTATTGTTGGTGTTGGTTTGTGCTGGATTTGAGAGCAACGGACCACAAAACAAGAACAAAATCCCTATTGATGTTGCCTACCATACCTATTGTTAGCACCTGTTCTAAATACATCTCGCTAGGTATATTTTTTTAGGGGTGTTTTTTCGTAACTTATATAAGTTAAGTTAAAGTGTTACGAAAAAAACTCATAGCCTTTAAGAATAACCAACTTGGCATCACTCGATAATTATTAATTTTTAATTGTCAACTCCCTGGGAAGCTTACATAACATTCAATATAAACATTTTAAATTTGTTTGTTTACAAAACTACAACAAACGAAAACTCTATTGGTGAAGAACAAGGAAAATAAACAGTCTGCATGTTAGAGTGCATCGATGACCGGAAAAATTATGGAATGTGTATATATGCTAAAATGTGTCAAAAAATCTGGCAAGGACCTGTAAAGATATATATAACAGATGTTATGTAGTTCCTGAAGATACTCCTGAAAGTGCTACTTGGAATTATACTCTGCAACTGTTAAAGAGTGTTAACTTTTATGTATTCGGAAAACTACAACTAATAATAAATTGTTCGCAAAGAAAGCAGAAAAATCCGATTGTAAGAAATTATCTTGCATATTTTTATTCGCAGAATTGCTGATTGCCTGTCCCGCTACAATTTTCGGAAGCTATAAATTACATTCGGTTTGTAATACATCTAGTGCTTAAGAAAATTCTTGATATTGAAGCTTCAGGTTTCTCGTCAAAGTTCCTGAATTCAACATCGGCGGTTTTTTTTATATTTGTATCCGTTCCTTGTTATGTGTATCGAAACCGTTATCAGCAAAACTTTTCTGTGGCCTGAAATGTGGAGTACATCATCGTTATCATCCCCTTGATTTAACGGAGAGTCATGTGGATCTTCAGGACCCTCAATAATTGATTTCATCTGAAGATTCTACCACACTTTCCTTCATGTCGACAGGAGTTTCTTCAATAAAGTAGTTTGGTCTCCTTTTGCTAAACGTTGAACATTTTGGACTGTTTTTATCCTACTGGTGAATGCTTTCTACAGATGTATGTATATGTTCGGAATATTCATTGTTATTTGTGTACAAGCATGTGGAGATAAGAGGTTTAGCTTTTTTTGAGGAAACGAACTATATCCTCACTGTGTGGTTACTCAAAACAAAAAATATATTTTGGAACATATTTCATTATTTTGTTTGAAACACTAACTTTCTCTCAGATTAATAATTTTTGAAATGTCGTGGAAATGTAAAAATGAGAATGACATACATATATATCATACAACAAATGATAACTTGGCATAACTTCTATCGGGGTTAGTCTCAACTTGTAAAATTATAAATGTTAACATGCATGTTATCATATTGTATGACTTAACGTATATAAGTTACGAAAAAAACACCCCTTTTGTTTGGGATCAAACGCTATAATTATTGCTTTCAGCTCCATCTAGAAAATATCCCATTGAACAATAAATTTCCCAAGGAGTGTGCGATATCTAGTTAATTCATTTATCTATGGTATTATCATAGATAAAGGAATTAAGTAGATATCTCACAGGCGTTGTCAAGTACTGCCACTAGGTGCTATGTTGTCGTTTTGTAACTTTCATTGACGTTTCTCATAACATTAAATAAATAAATAAATGGTTTCCCATTACATCCCATGAAGGGACCGGGGAGAACTTCTCACAACCACTGAGCTGTGCGCTTTCCAGTTTTCACTCACTGACATTCACTGACGTTTATTCAACAGTGTGGGACATTTTTTTAATAGAATCATTTTCCAGGTTGTGCTATTCAAACAACTAATTTAGGTTTTTTCATGACGTTGTGTTCCCCACTTTCAAGTTAAAATTTTGATATTTTGATTGCATCTTTTTGTTTACCGGTATTTTTGGTGTTCGTTTGTGTTGGATATGAGAGCAACGGACCACAAAACCAAAACAAACTCGCTGTTGATGTTGCCTACCATACCTACTGTTAGCACCCGTTCTAAATACATCTTGCAAAGTATATTTTGTTTGGGATCAAACGTTGTAATTATAGCATCCAGCTCCATCTAGAAAATATCCCAATGAACACGAAATTTCCCAAGGCTTGTGCGATATCTAGTTAATTCCTTTATCTATGGTATTATTCAATGGTTCGAATACTATTGGATTTTTTTAATTTATACTATGAAACTTTCTTACAGTGTATTAAATTTAAACAGCGTGGCAACGTTGTGAGGTGCTTAACCATCCAACAACACTCGACAATGTTTTTATTCGCATGTTTTCGTCCATTCATTCACAACTTGCGTGTTGAAAACAAAGAAGTGAGGTGTTAGTAAATACAACATTTAGAATTTTAGCAAATTTGAACTACAATCCAGTAAAACTAAGTATTTGCAATATTACCAATGGATTGCGAGGATATGCAAATGATTATATCGGAGGAGCCAAATCTTTCGGTATGTACTATGTGCACAGAATATTCAAGACTTCAATCTGAATGTTGATGCAAGACGAGAACAATGTTAACATTTCAACCTTGATCGCAAAAAACGTACAAATGTAATACATTCGTGTTATTAAAATTGCAAATATGTTATTTTTAATTATTTTGTTTGTAAGATTTCTTAAAAGTACAGTCTTGTGAGCTTCTCATGGGTTTTAAGAAACTACGCAGTTACATTTATGTAGTATATTCACGCATAAGGGAGGGAGTAGTCTCATTAGATATACTATTTGTATTCATGAGAAATGTGCAGGGGTAGTTTAAGAACAAATTCGAGATGCTGACATCGCTAAGTCTATTACTGTGTTTGTTCTTTTAGGAGCGGAAAGAAGGTGGTAAACGTGGTCGTAAACCAGGACGCAAGGCGTCTAATGAAAAAGTTGACATCAAAGCAAAACTAGGTAATGACTTTTAAAAGCCCTCTATGCACATACATACTTTACTAGTCTAATGACGCTAATTCACTCTGTCCTTAGAACGCAGCCGCCAAAGCGCGCGGGAGTGTCGCGCACGCAAGAAGCTGCGATACCAATACTTGGAAGAGTTGGTGGCTGATCGTGAAAAGGCTGTTCTTGCCCTACGTGCAGAATTGGAGCGTGTAAGTCAGTACAAATCAATTTTATAAGGACCTCTTAGAATGTTCTCAAAACCAACACACTAATTGTGCTCGACACTCGTTTTCTCTTCTAGTACAAACAATGGAGCTTTGAATTGAATGAAGGTCGTATGCCCAATGGGTTTCAACAATTGTTAGAAGAGTCTGGTATTCTTAAGCAAGAAATAGTTGTTTAATTATAAGGATGCACGCAGAGAGCATATTTACTATGATTGTCTTTTTGTGTTTGTATAAATGTTGATGATTTATTTTAGTAATTGAAGAAAGGTACAAATAAAAAATAATTTTAAACATACAAATGACATTACCCATATATTTTCGTGAAATAAAGAGAATAATTATACTAATGTAAATACGATAATTAATAATTTATTGATATTAAATGGAAACTTACCTTTGTATCACTCAGCCATGGCAGGGCAATTTCAATCGAAAATAGAATCAAATAAATTCGTATTGGTTTTCTGAAAACAAAAAAAAAAAAAATTGTGGATTCTATCCAGTTGCAAAAACTAGTGGAATTTAAATTGTATGTAACAAAAACTGAAAAAAATAGAGAAATCCTTGGATATATTCGGCCTTATTCCCGTTGTCGTCGTCGACGTCGTCATCAAATTTTTGTCAACTTTAGAACGTTATAAATGTATTGTCACATCGACAACAACACAGTTTTTGATGTCTATGATCCAAAACAAACCTCTTAAAACATCACGCAAAATTTTTTTTGTCCAAATGCCTTCAAGTTGCCAATAAAAATGGTGTCGATATTGTATTGGCGTCGACGACGACAACGGGAATAAGGGCGATTAATTACGGCGAAAGAATGGGGTAGGATAAAGATAACGATTTTCAGAGACATCTTTGGCAGCTCAGATTTCTCATTTTATGATTTACCTCAGAAAATGATCCAATAGGGGATTAATTTTGAACGAAATGGGGATGAAAATTAGAGTGTCCAAACCCGAAGCTGGGGTTTTCTTGTACTCCGTATTTTAAACTTAATTTTCGAATAAACATAAAATCGGTCATTTGACGACGGTTTCCCAGTTTTTACTTTATTTGTGTTAATTATCCATAAAAAATTATTGGGTTTTAAAATTGTAATGCAATTTTGCCATTAAGAAAACTGATTCCTATTTTCAAATATATTACGCTTGAATAAGTTCTAAATGAGATTATAAACCCATTGTTTTCCAAAGTTGAAATTAACTTTATAAATGGAATATGAATTGATTAATCAAAATTTCAAAATTTAATTTAATATATTTTTTAAACCTACCATGTAAGAGTAGATATGAAAGAAAGCATCTAAAAATACTTAATTAGATCCGAAAAATGGTTATATGTAATAAGCACAGGAATTCGTTAACTTTTTATCGATAAAAGTCTGCAGTTAAATTGACAAAATTCTGAAATTTTGTATTGGTATTTTGCCGTTACATCTAGTCAAATGTTTGATATCTTAAATGATGTCCTGTATCTGCAGCTAGATATAGCCTTCTATCTCACCAGACCTATTTATATTTTACGCAAGATTCAATTACATATAAAGTATTGCGCAAAACCTAAGCATCTTTTGCAGCAATTTCTTAAAATAAAAGATATCAATTACAAAAATAAAATACAGTATTTCATTTTTGGCAACATAAATATTTGCAAAAATAGGAAATCGAAATCCATAGTGGTAAAATGTGTGACGAAAACAATATAAATTACATACATATACTCAAATTTTAGTTGCTCAAAAATGAAACCTTTTTCATCTTTAACTAGTCTGTCACTAACTTCGATCATTGTCGTCATGAAACACGAATCAAAGTGGTAGGTTCAACTCTGCATACGGAATCATTACATCATTACAATCACGACACGGTCCATAATGCCGTCAACGACATGAACGATGTTGATAGTATCAAGTGATCCCGTAATTATACATATATATATATATTAATCGGGACACAATGCTCTTGTTCACGCCATACTTTTTGGGTATTTCACATTGTGCCTGGCCTCCATTATATGCCATAGCAATTTAAAATGTCTATCGTATATTTTACAGCTCATTGTTTTAATAAAAAATTGATGCCCTCGCGGGGCACGATCGATCACAACTGAAACATAATTAAATATTATTTTCAATTACTCATGTTTTGGAAAATAACCGTTACTTTCGTGCGAGACTAAAAACAATAGCGGCATTCATGCAAACGTGAAAGCCGAGAACTTT